>LR999964.1:125095800-126295800 GCA_905220375.1 Tachina fera
CTTTTGTGCTGGTCACAGAAAAGGTTATGAAAATTGTTATTTAAAACCGCAAAAGATGACCAAAATGATAATGGTAAATTCATAAAGCTAAAATGTAAACGTCATAGAAATTAAAAAAAAACTCATACTTACAACTTACTTTATGTACGTATTTATGTATATACAAAGGGAACAAAACAAATGACACACATACACATAAATTGAAAATCATGTGGTTATAATAATAATAAAAAAAATAACCTACAAATACACAAAAACTATTATGTTATAACAATAACAAAAATGTAAGACGTAACGGAATTTAGTTCAAAGTTTATTGGCTTTTGAAAAAAAAAACACAGAAAATCAAAGAAATTCACAAACGATTTTGGGGTGTGAGAGACAATGCACCAATACCAAGTTAATGGTGAGAGCAGCAAATTCGTAGCAGTTCTCTATGTTTGTATGTTTCAGTATTTTCTGCTTCTTCCTTTCATTGTTGTTAATTTCAAACGGAAGTTGTCAACAACATGTAATCTCACACATATATACGTACACTTACACATGAACTTATTACTTATTGTAATGTGGGGAATTCGGTCACAATTACATTTTTTACTTACCATATTGCGATAACTATTTGTAATTATGTATTTGTTTGGAATCTTGTTGTAATGAAATTGACAAGTAAATGATTTGGAGAATTTTATAGTTATGTATCCGATATAAATGGTCGATATGTTTTTTTTATTGAAAATAAATTTTAGCACACAACTTAGAATGCAAAAATGTTACTTTAAAAAATTAACTTTAAATGATTTAAAGTTAAAATAAAATCTTTGAGCATACATACAAAAAAAAATTAAAAATGTAAAATCAACATGCAAAAATTTTCATTTGAAATTATATTAACCCTTACTAACCCAAAGTTGCTTTTAGCATAGTTTCATTTTACACATATATAGAATTAGTTTATTTAAGTTCTTAGAACTGAAAAGCAACAAAAATGTATCAGCAGTGTCGCGATCGACATAACTACGATGCACATTATTCAGTTCGGAGTCGGGCGAAACGTAGGTGCTGTTGAAATTTTAGTGCAAAAAGTAAAAAATAAATAAAAATACTTGGAGAAAAGAATAGAAGATCTAACAGATTTTTTATTCTTCTAATAAACTTTATTAAAAATATTGTTTGATTTTTTCAATTTGATAATTTAATTCAAAATTAAGTTTTTTTTATTCTTCTAATAAACTTTATTAAAAATATTGTTTGATTTTTTCATTTTGATAATTAAATTCAAAATTAAGTTTTTTTGTGATGATTGCATATTGTTTTTCGAAAATCGTGTCCATACAGTGAAACATTTGCTGCAAAACATTTTTGATTTGTCTTTTCAAACTGCAGTCATGTCCACACGAAACAAAGTACACTTTTCTATTCCTCTTTTCCCCTTTATCAAAAAACTCAAAAGCTTTGCAACATATGTTTCATAGTGTGGACGAGCACTAAGTAAAATTATAAAACAAAGTTTCATGTTAATGCTTATTTTATAAAGCTTTTGAAAATTATAAGTATTAAATATATTTTAGTTAACAATTTCAATCTAATTTCGCAAACGCAAATGCATGTTATTTCCTGGATCCACATTTTTAAAGTAAAACAGTTTAATCAGAAATAATTCATAGTTAGGCTCAAGTTCAGTAATTTCAATTCTTATTGAATGAAATATTTTTATTAATTAATGCGAGTTTCTAAAGAAGAGAAGAAAAATTAAACTTAGACTTTAAGCTGGGGGAAATACCGATACTTTTCTGTGCAGCCACGCACTTCATCAGCACCCTAGTCTATCTACTTGGGTAGAGATTCTTATTAACATCAGCTATTTAACTTAAATTTACAATGAAACGGAATATGAGAAACGATTGTTGTGTATACAATTGATTTACCTTTGGTAAACACAGTTTAGCAATATGTCATCGAGTGTTAAGATAACCACACAAAACTTGTATATTTTTGTTTTCATTATTGAAAAAAAAGCGCCAAAAAAACTTGACATCATTGATTTGAGGTTTCTGTTGTTTGTATTTTTCATTACAAATGTATAAGTATTAGTGCAATTATGTGTTGAGCATTGGGCAGATAAATGCTAGTACAACAAATTTTTAATCTATTTTGAGAGTAATTGCAGTACACAGATGTTGCTTTGGTAATGAAAAGTAAAGACAATAACTTTGGAGTATTGCTTTAAATTTATTTATTTATGGTCCTTCGAGCCATATTTTAGTTAAAGAATCTGATGTTACCAGACCTCATGACACTTTACTTAAATGATAGACAAATTTAAGTTTACAAACCAAATTAACTTAACAAAAAAAAAATTATTTCTACAAATTCAGTTTTTTGTTGATATTAATGCAACACTTTACAAACTGGAATTCGCGAAGGGTGTGTGTTATTAACTGTTCTCTCTATTCAGTAATGCGAAGGCCATTATTATAAACATATCAAGCTTTTTTAGCTAATCTTGGGTTGAAGTCAACTAACAGAGTTCCATAATCAGCAACGAAATGCATAAAGACGTTGCTTAAGAAAAAAAATACAAGCAAAATTCCAAGTATGTATGTATATCAAATGTATTATTATATTTTT
Organism: Tachina fera; assembly: GCA_905220375.1. Lineage (NCBI taxonomy): Eukaryota > Metazoa > Arthropoda > Insecta > Diptera > Tachinidae > Tachina > Tachina fera. Next base: position 125,098,429 of record LR999964.1, read on the forward strand.
TTCTAGTTGATATTGTGCAGTCAAAATATATGAAGCAGATAGTAATACGAAATAAATGAATTCGGAATCCTTTTGAAATATAACAATTATTTATCCCTAATACACTGGCTTTTCTACGCCAGTGCATACATACATACATACATTGATATATTGTATGCCTAAGGATTTCCTTTTTTTTCCTTTTTTGTGTGTTTTTTATTTTATTTTCATAAACATTGAACAATAATATTTAGGTTAAGAAGTCAATGCGCAACAAATACTATAGATACTTGTAAATGAACCATGCTATTGTACTTTTACCACTACTAATGCCATTGTGTATTATTACACAAACAAATGACATACACACACATACATACATACACATATAAATACGCACACAAAACAGCATATAAAAAACCACAACAATACATACATACATTCTTGCTAAATAATAAATGATTTTCAAAAGAGACTAAAGGATTTGGCTGTGCCACAAAAATATTTTCGCTCACTCCCATAAACATCAACAACAACACCACCAGCAATGCTTGTTGTTATATCAACAGATCTTTATGTTTGTTTCCCCCCTTTTTTAGATTTTTATTTAAAATTAATTGTTTTCGAAAATAAAGCAAATTGATATTAAATTTAGGCTTAAGATAAGCACAAAGGCGCTGATAGCTATAGAAACTAAATAAGAAAGTAGTAATAAATCACTTTAGTTGTTGCAAATAAAAAAAAAAAAGAAAATTGAATTAAATTAAAAAAAAATATAAACAAAAAATAGTAATTCCAGAAAAGTTTTTCTAATGTGGCCTAAGCACGTCTAGATGCACTTCGTTAGCACTGTTTTAATTTCTAATGATAAAAGAGTTGTTAGAAACTAAATTATATAAAAATTTTTCCAAAAGATAAATGGAACTAGACATCATAAGAGAAGAATCTTAGTTCTATTTATAAAATAATATAAAACTCAAGGAACCAGGAATTAGAGAATTTAAAGGTGACTATACAGTTACCTCCCACCATCTTATCGTACTACTTAGTTAGAAGGGCATAAGTTCTCAGCAAAAACTACTGCTTTGGCCGAAGCAGGTTTGTAAGGGAAAAATGCTGGTTGTTGTTGTTTCTCCTGCTTCGAAAAGAGCTTCAAAAAGGCTTCTCCTCGCTTTAACCGACCAATGATCAGTCAAGACTCCTGCCAGAACCCATAGGACCCTCATCCTCATACTCAATATTATCGTAGCTCAGATTTTGCCATGTCAAGCCTTAGCAGTAAGGCCTACAACAGCCTGCAATCCCTTCTACTGATCGACAAACTACTTGTTCCTTTTAAAACCCAATTTTTGAGTTCCCTGCCCTGCCCTGTATCATCAAGATCAAGAAGATGCTTAATAAAAATTAAAAGAAAAAATTAACCGACTTCAACAAAGTTATAAAGTTATAAAAGTTATAGTTAACACATATCCTGCCATAATCGCCAAAAAAAAGCTTAAGCGACATAATTTTTGAACTGAATTTTTTTGAACAAAATCGATTCTTTGCGGTCGTAAATAATCGATTTTCGTAAAAAAAAAACGGGGGCAAATTACGGCACTCATTATGGAAAGAAATTTCGAAATATTTCAATAGAGTTTATATGGAAATATTTTAAAATTTCGAATCGTATCAAATGCTGTAATTTGCCCCTAGGTCTAAAAATGTGCCGGCTAAGCTTTTTTGGCGCTTACGGCTCGTTATAAAAATGTTATATTTAACTTAATCTAAATTATTCTGAAATTTTTTAATATTTATTTCTGAATTTGGTTAAATTTTTTCTTAAGTTTTATTTCAAAAATTTTTTTAGTAGCAATTTTGTTTTTCCAGTGGCGGTTTCACACCCAGCATTAGTGTAACTTTTCGAATATTTTGTAAACTCAATATGGGATCAGTTTCACACCTAGGTGTGTGTGTCAATTTACGGTTAAATAATAGCACATAAAATATAATATGTATATAACTTTAATAGGGATGGCCCACACACTTTTTAGAGTACAAAATTATTTAATTCTGAGAACCGAAACTATTTGCCAAGTTTTTCGAAAATCCGACAAGTAGAAGTATATACAATTTATTACTAACCATTCATGGGCGTGGCACCGCCCACTTTCTTAAATGCAAGATTAATCCCTATTCAAAGTTATAGGTGTGTGTAAAGTCGTGTAAAAATCAATTAAATAGAAGCACTTGAAATATAACATTAAATTTTAATGGGCGCATCCCCGCCCATTTTTTAAAATATAAGATTGAGCATATTTCAGCACTCAGAGTTTATGCCAAGTAGAAGCACTTGGAACATTATAAGTAGAAGCACTTGGAACATTATATTAATTTTTAATGGGCGTAGCCCCACATACCTTTTTAAATGCAGCATTAAGGGTGTGTACAAAATTTAAGAAAAATCAATTTAGTAGAAGCACCTGAAATATAATATTAATTTTTAATGGTTGTAGCTCCGTCCACTTTTTTATGTACATGATTAAATTTTTTTATAGCTCAGAGTGTATGCCAAGCTTTGTAGAAATCGGTTAAATAGAAGTACTCGAAATAATATATTATATTTTAATGGGCGTGGTCACGCCCCTTTTTTTAAAGCACGAATGTATTTTTTTTAGAGGTCAAAGTGTATGCCAAGCTTTGTAGGAATTAGTTAAATAATAGCACGTGAAATAAAATATAAAAGTTTAATGGGCGTCGTCCCGCCCACTTTATTTAATGGAAGATTGGGTTTTCTAAGAGCTAAGAGTGTATGCCATGTTTATTTGAAATCTGTTTAACGGAAGCACGGAAGCACGGAAAATAAATATTAAATTGTAATGGGCCGCCCATTTTTTCAACTTTGAGATTTTGCCGTTACGAGATGTTAATGTGTGTCCTACGTTTCGCAGAAGTAAACAATTATACAATCAAAGAAAAAATTAGAAGGTGTATCACCGCCCACCTTTTCACAATTAGATCAAATGAAAGTTATACTTTCTCAGTAAAAAAAAGAATTTTTAAAATCGGTCTTAAAGTTACCGAATTATGAAGTAAGAAGTATTAAACAATACAGACTCCTTCTTTTTAGGAATCGCTTAAAAATATCCTGCCATAAATACCAAAAAAGTTTAAGCGACATAATTATCGAACTTACTTTTTTGACCAAAATTGATTACTTGCTATTGTAAATAGACGATTTTCTTAAAAAAACCCGAAGTCCAAAAAATGTGTTCGCTTTAGCTATTTTATTTTTGTTTGTGAGTTATGTTTACTGCTGACTTGAAACTTGAATTCTACAGAAATAAAACTTACCAGTGATGATTAAATAACTAATAATTATTCTATCTTTTTTATATACATATTAATCACAGTGGGCACCACCCCTCCTAACCTATAAACATACATATTATATTTATTTTCTCAATAAAATTTGCAAAAAATTTTCCTAATTAATGCATAAATACTCGTATTTTGAACATTCCTTTGACAGTGAAATTTGAAAGTTTTTATGTTGAAACTAGAAATTTCCGATTTAAGGAATGGTGTAACATTTACGGTTGTTGCATCAGCATGAAAAGCAATGGGCGGGGGGTGGGGTGGTTGAAACGTCAACAACATTAACTAATCGTCATCTAAATGCTCAACAATGCTCAGTTGAAACAGAAAAAAAAATAAAAATAATATATGGACATTTTTGCAATATGCAAGCAAATCATCAGCAACATCATTATCATCATTAGAGAAGCCGTCACTAATTTGGCTGCTTGTGGCAATGCTTGATACCATCATCAGCGTTATCGTAAACGCAATCGTAATCATCATCATTATCAATATTATTATTTACCAGCATCTAAGCTGTAACAACTGAGGATGAGAAGCTTGAACCACGATATTTTTTTAGTAAGAGCATGATGAGGGTGATGATGACGCTGATGATTTTGGCGCAAATAGAGCAGTAAACTAATGTGAATGATGTTGAATACCAGCTTCTATAGCAAGCATTCGTTTTTCGTCTAATATGTGTCATTGTAATAGACACACAGAAAAATTTTATATTAAAATCTACGGAAACAATATCAATGACTTTCCTTCATATGTGTTTCCTATTAATTTAACATGATTAGCAGTAATTTTTTAAGACAATTTTTTTCTGTTTAAGTAACTTTTTTCATATTGATTTAACATTCCACTACTGTGAAATCAAAATGCACAATCATGTTGACTCAAAGTTATTTTTTTTAAGTTGTAAAAACGTGAATTTGATACTAAGAAGCATATATAGTCAAAGTTATTTCAAGTTGAAACAACATATTATTTATAGTAAATTTAATATGATTTCAAATCAAAATTTTTGCATATTTTTTTCTGTGTATATACTATATATATATGTGCGTGTGTTTTTGCAACAATGTACTCGTATGTTTGTTGTTTGTTTGCTGCATGCAAATGATAAAATAGAAAATCCCCCACAGGATATATCCCAACCAGTAACGTTGTCATCCACATACAAACGAATAGACTTAGTGCTGTGGCTGTATGTCGTACAATCCATTGTACGAGTGTATCTTACTACTGTTGCAATGTTTAAATGTGTTTCCTAATACACACATACATACATACATATTATGTTCCTACTGTTAATGCAGCTGTAATTGTTGTTGTTGTTAGTATTGCGTTACTGTTTGATTTTGTTTTGCGCCACAAAATGTGTGACGCTATATTGTTATGGAGGCGGTAGGATAAAGAGGAATTACTTACATCATTAATACACACATACCACAATGTTGTATGTACTGTGTGGTAGTGTGATTTAAAAAAAATATACATATATATTTAAAAATAGTACGTTTCTTGTAACCTTCTAATGAAACAGTGGAGAGCAAAACATTTGCTTTTAAATTGAAGAGGAAGGGTAACCTCGTCACTTCTCTAATTCTCAACACCAACACTCTGATTTAAAATACTATTACACACACAGATTACGTGGCAGTAATAGTCTCAGGTAAGGATTTAATGATAGCATTAGAAGTCTTGTAAACTTCCCTTAAATTTGTCCGCTCTATAGGTGACTTACTTGCCATCCTTTCATTAAAAGAGTTGAAGGTAAATTTATACCGCAAGGCTCCGTTCTTTTTTCTACTCTATTCCAATTTTTTTTCCAAATGACCTTCTCTTTCAAATTTTCAATCTTACCTACTCTCTTTCGGATGACAGCAGCATTTGCAATTCAATCTTTAAGCATTGACGCGACTCTGCTATAGTCCCAGCTCTAAAATACTTAAATAACATCTCTTCGTAGAATATATTTGGTAACCTGTGCTCTCCCATGAAATATTGTTTCATCACGCTTCTTATATTTCATGTCTAGTCACCGACTTTGAATAGGCAACACATATAAAATTGTTTTTTTTTTGACTATATCTAAATTATTTTAAACTTTTTAGTGCTTATTTTTGAAGTCGTTTCAATTCTTTTTAGGGTCGTGGTAATGTCCAATTTTTCAAACACTAGTGTCCGCCCGCTTTCCTAAACTCAACATCGCGTCACTTTCAGAGCTCAAGGTGTGTGCCAGGTTTCCTTAAAGGGCCCATTTTTTTAACTACAAAATTATTTCATTATGAAGAGCCAAAGCGGTTTATCAAGTTTTGTGAGAATCGAATAAGTAGAGGTACTCGTATACATAATTATATACTAGCATTTCACTTTTCCCGCCCACTTTTTAAAATACAAGGTTGATCCTTTCTGAGAATTCAGGGGGTGTGCAAGGTTTTGTAAAAACAAATTGAGTAGAAGCACGTGAAATATAAAATTACCCAGCAAAAAATTTCAAAAAAGGTAATTGGGTTTGGAATTAAGCATTTTTGGTGGAAGCTCTTTTCTACTGGATTACCAACTTAATGATTTTAACAAGGTGGAGTCTAAAATAATCGATTCTTGAGAAGTACTTACTTTTTTTTATTTGCCAACTTGTTCAGGTAATCTATTTAATCTAAAAAAATCATTCTCGTCATTTTTAAACTTGTACGAAATTTTTTTAAATTTTATATAATGGGATTTGTAAGCGAGTAATGAAATTTGGTAATCAGAAAAATGTGTAATGTGTAATTTTTGCTGGGAAAATATTGATGATAAATACAAAATTCGGTATTTTTCTGAGCCCAGAGCATGTGTCCAGTTTTGCAAAATTCTGTTAAATAGAAGCACGATAAATATAAAACTACATTTTTATGGGCGTGGTCCATCATACTTTTTAAAAATATAGATTGAGCTCTTTCTTTGAGGTCATTGTGAGTTACATGTTTCGTAAAAACTGATAAGGCATAAACACGTGAAATATAATATTAAATTTTAATGGGCGTGGCACCGCCTTGTTTTAAACAGGATTGTGTGTACCAAGTTTCATAAAAATCGCTCAAGTAGAAGAAAATAAAAGATAATATTAATTTTTAATGGGCGTGGCTCCGACTATTTTCCCAACTTCGAGATCATGTCATTACGAAAGCCCAATGTGTTTCATAAGCTTCACAGCAGTCGAATAAATAAAAAAAAATCATAAAATCAAAGAAAAACTAGTGGGTATGTTTCCGCCCACAAAAGAAATATTTTTAAAGTTGGCCTAAAAGGTACGCATTGATAACTTCCTACGTTTTTAAGGACTGTTAAAACTAGTAACCGATTACCAAAACTCCTGAAGTTTCTGCTGAAAACATTTAATAGTTAAGTAAATGGCTATAATTATATACATCGCTGTACAATGTGTACAATGTAATTTGTAACTATAGAAACTGCATATTTTTATATTGTTGGTAATGCATTCACACACATATATATATATATATATATATATATATATATATATATATATATATATATATATATATATATATATAAATAAATATGCAGTATGTAAAAATTTCATTTGTGCGTGCATGTGCATCTGAATGTAACTTAGTGAAAACTAGAATAAATAAGAAAGCGAATCTGTGTATGAATGGAGTGAGAATGAAGTGAGAATATTTTTTAATGTTTGTGTAATAATACTAGAGTAGCATGTACTAGAGTCCTGCAAAAGACCACTTATAAGAACTTTTAAGACATGAAGGATTTTTCAAATCCTTTACTACAGCGAAATCTTCTAAAAGAAACGATAAACAACAATAATTATCACATGTAATTTGGCTTACAAGGCGATACGAACCTTATCCTGTTCAATTCATAAAAATATAGATAAAATTAAGTTCGAACAATAATAATTAAATTAATTAAAATTAATAGTCATAAATAAAATATACTTAATAGTAACAAACCAAAAAAGTTTGTCTTAAGTAGAACAAAAAATAAGCAAATAAACTAACATGTACATAATTAGTAAAGAACAAACGACAATGGTAAGACTGTTGTAAATTTATAGATAGTAAATTTCAGCTTTCAATACAAACTACCTTTCAGCAAATTGAAATACGATGAATCAAAACAATTCACATATTCCATTTGCAAAAAAAGTTTCGTATATGAGGCAAAAACTTACATCAACTGACACTACACAGAGTGGACCAAATACAGAAGAACGCTGATAATGAAGGTTTAGTGGCCTTCGAAAACGACTAGCTGTTCCGTTCAACTATGTGTTATCAGAATATTTACAACTAAGTTTGATGTTATTTGTTCTTAAATAATTATCACATGTAATTTGGCTTACAAGGCGATACAAACTTTAGCCTGTTCAATTAATAAAATATAGATAAACAACACTGTTGTCAAGACATTTGTTTCAGTGATTGCACACGCAAAGAAAAAATGTGGTTGAGGTAACCATAATCAAACAGCAACATACTATGATTGAATTATGTATGAAATGTATATATAAAGAGATAAACACGTGTAAGTATGTGTATGTTTTTAATTATGTACCCTTTTGTTTGTGTATTATTTATTCCTTTAACACGACGCGTGCAATACCGATAGCTTACACACAAAACACTGAACTGACAGAAGATGTTTCTTAAAATTTTTTTTTAAAACTTAACATAGTATGGTTTTGGATAACATTATGTTCTTATTTACATTATATTATTTTTAAATAATAACAAAAGCTATGTTGCAGTCATAAATTCTTAACAAAACTATATTGTTAAACTCTAACCATATCACACTTTTTTATGAATATAATAATGAAATTATTAAATTCAAACATAACTTTGCTTACCGTAAAAAAATTAATGTTTAAAATAACAATAACTTGTTTTCAACGACCACACATTTGTTTCTGGGAACATAATATTGTTTTCTCAACCATTCTAGAACCATAGCTTTTCTTTGCGTGCAGGTATAGGAGTAAATAATAATATACTTCGTGACGGGAGAATTTGTGATGCTTGCTTCTTCATACGCATGGATGTGTATACAAACGTCATACATGTATATAAATACATACATACATAAGTTGTGTGTATGATCTTTTATTTTTTTGTGCAGATACAAACGCACATCACCCTTAAACATACAATAATTTACCATCTACATCTTGCACACCCATTCGAACGTACAATATGCAAAATCACAAGCATACATGCAGCAACACTATTTCTTTTGATTGTTTGTTATGAACAAGAAGTCTTCGCGACATCGCTTGGTAACATTCATAGACATGAACATCAATACATCCATCGTGCTTAGCTTATTTATCGACAGCATTTATTATTGGTTTAGTATAATACATGCTAAGAGAATACATTTAAAAAACAAGACATGTTTACATTTCAAGACGCAGGTCTCTAATATGTACATACATTTCAAATATTTATATATGAAAATATGTATGTATGTATCTATGTGAAATGTATGTTTGCTTGTTGTCGCAATTGTATATTTTCCTAAACGTCTGTCTATCCAGCTTGCCAGTTTTTGTACATATTAATGTATGTGCGTTGATGTGTGTGCGCGTGTGTGTGTGTATTTGTGGTTGTCATTTACGCGGAAAAATATTACAAATTTAGCACTTCAGTTACTTGCCAATGCCTGTAACTGTTACAAATTCCTACAACTATGTATGAGTAGCAAAGCATCTAGCATGCATCTAACCAACTGCAAGTATTCATAAAAGCAATTTGCAATTTATATGCCAACATTTTTTTTTATTTTTTATTTCAATTTATCCTCTTATAAAAATAAATATTTTTTAAGTCTTGATATTCATCAGAGTTGGAACTTAGATTTATTATGCAAGGCATAAGTTTTTTAAATTAGAGAAAAAAAATATGAAAATACGTGAATTTATATGAAAAAGCTTTTTTCATATATGTTCTAACATAATTCTTTGTAATTTGTTTAATAAATCATATTGCAAACTATTTTTTGAAAAAGACTTGTTAGAATATTCGTATAATTATTGTTTTTCGACCGACAATGCCAGAGTTGAGCAAATAAAGTGTTCTAATTTTGTAAGAATTGTACACGTACAAAAATTAAATTATTAAAAGGTAAAAACGTAGCTTTCTATTTCTTGCCAACTTAATTAGATTGTGATTCATATCGTAGAATAAAAATCAACATGACATCACAGTGCAAGAGTTTTTAATTTTAATGCCAAAAGCTATAACTCTTGACTAATATCTTAATCTCAATGATGGCTTTTAGTCTTCTTTGTTATAAAACTCTTGTTGAATTCATTAAAATTTGCCCAGTTTTGAAATTTTAAAATTTTAAGTCACTATTCCTAACACTAATGCACTTCACTGTGTCCACACAAGCGACTGTAGTCTAAAATTATTATGCATATTGATGAAGGTATGGTCTAGCATGGCATATTAATATGTATATGTACCTCATTAGAATTCTCTAACAATCATATGTACATCTATCTATGAATCCATGAATGCGCTTGCTGTTGTTGCCGTAGCATGTGTATAACAATTCTATGTATGTGTGTGTGTGTGTGTTCGCACTAGTGTCTATGACAAGTTAATGCCAGCAAAGTAATTAATTACACACTCGAATCTTCTTGTCATACTTTCTATTTCAAGTTTGTTTTTTTCTTTGTTAAATTTTGTTGTTGCTACTGTTTCTTATTTCAACAATATTAACAATTTCAGCTGGTGTTTTGAGTTGCTGATGATGTTGATGTTGTTGTTGCTAATGCTGCTGCTGCAGTTGCCACATTTACTATTGTTCTTATTTGAAACTCACATACACCCATACATACATATGTACATTTTCAATTCATAATATAACTAAGTAGTTTAAATCAATCATCTTGTATTGCTTTATTTAGCATGAAGTTTCACAAAGATATTTATTTCTCGTAAGCAAAACCACAAAAACACAAATTTGTTGATTAAATTTAGAATTTATAATACATTAGAAAATTAACATTAATCTACATACGTACATAGAAATAGGTTAGATTCTTTGCAAATATTCAATAAAAAAACAGCGAATGAGTCGACAGAATTTTTTATTCATAACTTGAATTCGAATAACGAATAATATCTTTATTCGAATATTTTATATAAATTAATTGACTTAAGCTGTTTTAATAGTTTTTCTGATAAAATTTTATCAATCATTATTCGGCTTAAATTTTTTATGTGTTATTCGAATAATCTTTTTCTTTGCTTATTTGATTTCATACAGATTTCTGAATAGGACTTTTTTTAATCATATCATATTAAATATGAAAATATAATTAGTTATGCAATAAACTGTTTTTGTTTTTCAGCTCGTATTTCAGCAAGATTATTATACACTTTCATAATCTAGGTAAATCTATTTATGTATGTATGGATATATTTTTCAAAGCTCACTGGCACGTTTTTTTATCCATTTGTGCTGAAATATAATTTTTTCCTATATGCATAGTTAATCTTAGGCATTCAACACTTTTTGGCTGAAGGAATCTAGTGACATTTTAAAATAATTTTCTATAACATAAATATATACAAATGTGCCCATAATTATGAAAGTGGTGTAAGTGAAATGATTTTTTTTTTGCTACGGAATATTAAACAAAGTTTAAGCAAACTTCAATAAATTTTTATTAAATATTAGATAAATTTATATTAATAGAGATAAGTACAACTCTAAATTAAAATGTTGCAAAATTTAAATTTTTTTTTATTTATTCAAATGTAAGCTACTAAATGTCACGAAACAATAAATATGTATATGACTTTCATAACTAAAGGCACACATGTAAGTATTTGCAAGAAAAAAAATTCAGTAAAGTGAGACTTTGACCCACGCACGAAGGGTTCCGTACGGACACGAGATATGTAATTAAATACGAACCTTACTAGCCTATACAAAATATAGTTTTGGAAGTTTTTTCGTTTATAAAGTTTTTTTAATTTTGGCAATTTTTTTTATTTTGGTGATTTTTTTTTTAATTTTGTCGAATTTCGGTTTCTGGCAACTTTATTCATTTAGGCGCTTTTTTGTAGTTTTGACACTTTTTTCTCATTTTGGCGATTTTTTTTAATTTTGGCGATTTTTTAAATCTTGGCGATTTCTTTTCATTATAACAATTATTTTGTTACTGGAGCCTTTTGCGCGTTTGGCAATTTTTTCGATTTTGGCGCTTTTTTCATTTTGACGATTTTTTTTATTAAGACGATTTTTTTCGAATTTTGTGACTTATTTTAGTGTTAGAATTTTTTTTTTAATTTTGACGATTTTTTTCGTTTTGGCGATTTTTTTGAATTTTTGGCGACTTTTTTTTGGTTTGGCGATTTTATAATTTTCAGATTTTTTAGTTTTACCGTTTTTGAAAATTTCAAGATATAGCAAGTTGTTAAAATTAAATAGTCAAATAGCATTAACTGATGTACCACCCTAAATACACTAATTTTACAAATTTCAAGTGTCAATATACATATGTACATACAATTATATGTATATTACATGGGATTTTGGCATTTTTCATTGCTTGTTTTGGAACACCCTTTAATTTTTAATTCGCGTGTATTTGTTGTTGTAGCGGGCAAGGTTCTACATGCTCTGTCCAAATTTCAGGTCCGTAGCTCTTACGGTTCCTGAGGAAATACCGTGTGACGGACAGACGGACAGCGTAGCGAAAGCAATAGGGTTCCTTTTTTCACCTTTTGTGTACGGAACCCTAAAAATCAAGACATCAAAATACATACATATCTATGTACATATGTGCCCATAATTATGAAGTTAGTCTAAGTCATATGCATTTTTGCTTCGAAATTTTAAATAAATCTTTAAAAAACTTCAATAAATATTAAATAAATTTACATTAATCGAGACTACTACAACTATGTAATTTACTAAATACCTCGGCCGAAGAAATATATGACTTAGACCACTTTCATAATTAAGGGCACATACGTATGACTGATTATAAAATAAGATATATTCTAAAAATGCAATATGTGAATTTTAATTAAATAATAAAACAAAAAAAAAAATCTCAAAAAAAAAATTACGATTTAAAATTTCTTTATATCCCCCAATATTGTCAATCCTTTTCATACCTCAATAATCTATTACAAAATCGTGCAGCTGGCAGCACTGAACAAGATGGCCTCTTTGATATTTCTTCTTCATATTTATCAGTTTCTTAAATTATTTCAAACAGTGCGTGGTTGTTCGTAAGTCAGTCAATTAAAATTAAAAATTTAATAGTTACAAGTGGTTTTTCGTACCATATTTTTGCATACAAATAAAATGCAACAATTTTTATATTTGTGTGTAATAAAACATTTTGGGAAAGGTTTCATATTAAATACTAATTTTGTGTGTTAAAAAATTGTTTTACTAATTTCATCTTAGCTTAAATAAATTGATAACTTCGTCGCGTTCGGTCGCTCGTGTAACGTGTGTATGTACTCGTATGTATGTATGTATGTTTATAATCTTATCAACGTAATAATTGAGAGCAATCAAAAATTACAATAAAACAAGGAGAACCAGAGTGATAGAATATTAATAATGTAAGTTGAAAAGAAATATTTAGTTACATATGTACAAAAATGCTTACATATGTATGTATGTATGTAAATATGTACATATAAGAAATGTGAGAGACTTGATTTATTTTGTTCAAAGGCAATAACAAATTGATTTATTTATTGTGCATGGTAATGATCCTCTTATAAAAGTACAATTTATGTGGGTAACAAAATTCAAATAAAATTTAATAAGGATTAAATTTTTGTAAAAATACTTAATGTATTCAGAAAAAATAATTTCGGTTTACAAAATTTTTACAAAACAAATTTCATATGGAAATTTCCCTGCAAGAAATGAATGACTGAAACTAACACATACAAAATTTTTTCACTAACACATTTGCACCAATTTTACATTGAACTCAACGGTGACAGTCAATTGACTAGTCATTTGATCAACATTGATGACAGATTTATTTATAATTATAGTTGCTCTACTCTATCGTATATGTTAGATGGGAACAAACAACAAAACCAACAGAAAAATAATTTATGTTAAAAAATTGAATTTTTAAAATAAAATTTAAAATTTGTGAATAAAATATATAAATACAAATATAAAACTAAATATAAAAGATAAGTGCATAACAAATAAAAAACAAAATGAATAAAAGAAATTATCAAAATTTAATTTCCAAAGAAAAAAGGACCAACGTTAAAAAATATAAAATTTTGTTGGCATCAAATGAAAAGGAAAAAATTCACACAGAGCATGTGCAAAGTGTAAGTGAAAATATAATTTCTTATCCATTTCCATCCACATCTACAAATGCAGGTGAGTTCAGTGACAAGTGTAATGTAGGTCCTACAAGAAACGATCCTATATGTATAAAGGAAATAAATAAAGTTGATGAAATAAAATCATGGGCTGTGAGAAATAAAATTTCACATACAGCCTTGGATGATTTGCTCCACACATTAAAAAGGGTAGGAATGGAAGATTTACCATTATCGTCCAAAACCCTTTTTAATGTGAAAAAACAACAAGTAGTCAATGTTTCGAACATTCCCGATGGTGAGTTCTTGTATTTAGGAATTCAAAAATACTTTCTTTCGGGAATATTTGATTATTTAGATGACAAGGATGTTCTGGGCACCGGGGAGGAGACGATTATAAACAACCTAGGACAGGTCGCTGTTAATTTGGATTCAGTTGAGGCAAATGTAAGTTTTTGAAATTTTTACTTTTCCTAGTCCTTATTATTCTAACAACTACAAAAAACTGTTTACCAGATTGTATCCAAGGCGGAGATACTTGCTCAGACAAAGCTTTTACTAGAATCAAAAGTTTGTTTGAAAAAAGTGGAGGAGTCTGTGTGCCGCATGACTGGGGAAAAGCATGACCCAAAAATGGACCAAGTAGCCAGCATGCTGCCATTGCGTTCCATTGCAGGTGTGAAAGAAATGGAAGAGAACCTCGAATCGGAAGATTTCGCGCAAGCAACGGTAAAACACAAAACGAACTTATCTCTAATATTTTAAAACTAATTTTTGTTACCTTTTCACAGATGACATATTTACATAAAATGAAAGGGACGTGAGGGAAAGGGAGGATGTGAAAGGGAGGACGTCAGCAGTATCATCCGCTCTCTATTTACGGATGACCTACTTTTATTGTATAATTGGGATGGGAGGTGGGAGAAAAATGCATTAGCTAAGCTAGGCATAGTAAATAAAATCCTAAGAGGTACATATATACATAAATGTATAAAATTTATTCTTATTTATTAATCTAAATATATTTATTCTTCAAATTTTAGATGTTTTTCAAAATCAAGGCGCCTTGCAGTTTGAAAAAAGCATAAAAAAGTCTGTTGAACGGAGCCACCACCGCAACAACCAAAAAAAATACCTAAAAAAAGATAAAAAATAATGTTTTAGTTGTTTTTTTCTTTTTAAGTTCCTTATGTTTCTTGTTTTATTCGTATAATGTTCTTATTGCAAATTTTCAATTTTGGTTTTTCTTGTTTTATTCATATAATGTTCTTATTGCTAATTTTCGTTTTTGTTTATTTGTTTGAGCGATTTCGTTGTAATTGTGTTTCTTTTATTCTATTATTAATTATAATTGTTAATTTTTTTCTTGTTGTTCTATTTTTAAATTTAATACTATAATAATTGTAATTTTGTTTCTTTTATTCTATTATTAATTATAATTGTTAATTTTTTTCTTGTTGTTCTATTTTTAAATTTAATACTGTAATAAAAAAAAACTGGAAATAATAGAAAAAACCACCTTAATTTAATAGTCAGCACTGAATGATTTATACATCAAGGGTGACTAATCAATTGTGAAGGGTATATTTATTGGTAATGATTAGTCAAACTTGAGTTATATTTATGCTATCATTGATAAGCAAAAAATAGTAGAGAGAGCAGTACGAATATATGTTATGTAGAGAGAGATGCAAGATCACACGTACACAAAAGTTTCCATCACATTTTTCATTTTGCCCTTAATAAAGTGATGGAAACTTTGTTCTACGCAATGATGAATATATCCTGCCTGACTTTCGATCAAATGAGCAGTCAATTGACTGGTAGTGTTCTTGTAGGGTTGTTTGTCAAACGTTTTTGTAAACCAAAATTATTTTTTTCTGAAAAAGGCCTTTAGTATTTTAAATTAAATTGACAAAGCACTCATGAGTTTTTAAAATTTTTCAAAAGCTTGATTTTTTTTGTTTTGAATTTTTTTTTTACAATTTGTTTCTTAACAAAATATTTTTCACGTTGAAATTTTCTTGTTAACTTTTATTAATTTCTTTTTCGCCAACAATATTTAAAGTTTCCGACGAATTGTAAAAAATATCGCTATCAGCTGTAAGTGAATTTGCCTTGATGAGTAATCAGCAGATTAGTCGTCGTACTGTCGTATCTTAAGTTAAATTTGTATGAAAATATTTTAAATCAAGTTATTTTAGTCTCTTCTATGCTACAATGGCAAATTTGCATTCCCCTTCGGGCGGTGGTTACGGTTATAGAGGAAATATTTTACAAAAATCCTTGGTTATCCTTATATGACTTATATGAGTTATATTTCTTTTTAAATTTTCTTTTTTTATATTATATAAATTTTTGTATGCAAAAATAAATTGCAATAGAATATCTCTAAAAAATAAAATATAATACTAAAGTTTCTATGTTTTAAAATTTTGTTGTAAGATGCTTGCTTGCTTGTTGGTATGTTTTTGACAACAAAGCATTTGAAAATTTTCAAGTTTTTCTTCAACAGCAACAGCAACAATTACAACAATAGTAATAGTAAAAGTTACCAAAAAAAACTAGAAACTGGTTTAAAAAGAAGGAAACATTTTAGTTTAGAAAAAAAAACTTTACAAACTTTCGGGCATACTTAGATGGCAAGAAAACCTTAAAAACAGGCATTAGTAAAGAAGAAAAACAAAGCATATATTTGCGTAAGTTTATGAATTTTAAACATCTTTAGCTAAAAAGTAAGCATAAAGACCACCAAACCTGTTTATCCTAGCTACAGGTGCTCAACTTTGTGCGTACAGTGGGACAACTTTAAACAATTTTTTTTAATAAAAATTTACTTCTAATAAGACTTTTTCAAAATTACATCTTGAAACATCAGGCTTTATAGCTGAACGGAAAGACATGCACCGCCATCATTATCCTTATTGTGATTGGTGTACTGTGTGTGGCGTCTGTCAGCTTATATACAACATATTTGATTTGATTTGAATCATATATTTTTGATTTCTCTTTGTATGATCGCATAAGTATTTCGTACAAATTTTTGCAATTTTGGACAATAGTTCCAAATAGAAAAAAGGTTAATAAATCTGCATTTGTGAAATTTACAATCCAATCCTATAACGAAATGTTGTATATGAAAGGGAAGACAAAAGCTTTAAGAACGAAATTCCAGAAATGTTATCCTGACATGACTCTAAATTTTAAAGCATTTTCATTAATACTTGTTTTAAAACCCTCATTAAATTACGAACTCATTTTTCTACATAAATTGCATTTCCAGCTGAATTTAATTTCAACTGCAGTCTTTGTGAAGTATTTTTATTTAGAATATTGAAAGAGAAAATTTTAAGTTGAAAAAATTTGTTGAGAAAAACGTCTAGCTCTATTTTTTTAAAAATTTAGCCATGTTTTACTCTCATAGTCTTAACTTTGATTTTTTTTCACGGCTATACAAATTGAGATAACTTAAAAACTTCTTCCACATATTATCCAAGAATGTTATTAAAACTTATAAAATAATTTTTTTTAAATATTGACTTAGCGACTACTGAAGATATTTACGAAATCAGGAACCCAGTCGAGGCCAAAAACGAAAATTTAAAAAATTCAAAGCCAAATATCTTTGGCATATAGGCATTTTCTTTACCTATTTAAAGACTTAACAACAAATTTAAAGCCATTTAAATGATATGTTATTTAAAAAAGTTACGAGACCAACAAGGTTTTTCATGCCTGATGCTGTCCACTTTGATATCCTGTAAATCACTGTGTGTTTTAACAGGGTAGTTCAAATATTCTTAAAACTTAGGCCTTCCTGTATAATTCCCGCTTCCAACATTTTGTTACCGCATCGCAAATTACACATTTTTTTCCTGTTTATTAAAAAAAATATAAAAAAATCAGGGAATAATTTTTCTTATTTGTTTTTATTTTTCAATTATTTTAATGATGAAAAAATATTTCTAGCGTGTAGTTGTCCAATGAAAGCAAGTGACTTAACTAGAAAAAAATGTATGAAAAACACTCGAACTTATTGTTTTAGTTTTGGCGACTTTTTCGCTTTTTTGCGATTTATTTCGTTTTGGAGATTTTTAGTTCTGGCGATTTTTTTTCGTTTTTGTGATTTTTTCAGGTTTTTGGCAATTTTTTGCTTTGGCGATTTTTTTATATTTGGGATTTTGTAGTTTTATTGTTTTTGAAAATTTTAAGTTTTTTTCTCTTACGGTTTCCAAGATACATCAAGTTGCTCGAATTGTATATTAAAAAATTTAGTAAAGTGCGTTTTTCGGTGTGGGATATTTTTTTTAGTTTTGGCACTTTATTTCTCGTTTTTGCGATTTTTCCGGTATTTGACGTGTTGTTCATTTTAGCGATTTTTTTATTTTGGCGATTTTGTTAATTTTGGCGATTTATTTTTTATTTACCGATTTATTTTAGTTTTAAATTTTTTTTATATGGCCGTTTTTTCGTTTTGGCGATTTTTTTATGCTTTTGCCAATTTTTTTCGGTTGGGCGATTATATAATTTTGGGATTTTTTAGTTTTACCGTTTTTGAAAACTTCAAGAGTTTGCTCCTTATGGTTTTCAAGATACAGCAAGTTGTCAAAATTACATTAACTGATAGAATACCCTTTAATTGAGATTCTAAAAATTTCAGCCAGGGTGGCGTTGGCTGAAGTAGTTAGCACGTTGACTACAAAATCGAAGATCCTGGGTTCAATCCCTGACAGTCATTAAATAACAACACCACGAATTTTTTTGATGTACATTAGTGCCCCTTTGTATCAGTTGTTGTAGCAAAGTTCAAGTGATGAAGGCATAGCCACTGCTCACTGAACTATACCGACTTCGGCAGATACTAATACTAATGTAACATCTGAGCGCCCTCCTTCGTAGGTATTGTGTAGCAGAATCATCAGCGAATAAACACAGCTTAAAAAAATTTAATGCGCCTCATTAAAACCAGAGGAGCTGCAGCTCTGCATTATAACGTGCAAAACATAAGAGTTGTAAAAAAGAAAAAGAAGCTTTCCTCTATCTCTTATCTCTTCTCTTCCTTCACCACCTATCTTTTCTATAACTATCCCCTTCCTAAAGAAGGTAACACCTATAAGTAGTAGTAGGCATTCATTGCCTGAGTCTTACTTCTTAAAAAAAAATACACTAACTTTGAAAATTTAAAGTGCCTGTATATAATTGTCTGTATATTACATTATGAACATCCTTTAGTTCATAGCTTTCACATATTTTTTGTTGTATTGTCCAAGGTTTTAGATATTTTGTGAAATTTTCAGCTCCCTAGCTTTTGAGGATTTCGAGAAAAGAGCCTGTGACACATGGACAAAGAGGCAGCGTACACATAACAAAATATTCCTGCAATAAAAAACTTTAATTGAAAATAAAACCCAAACTCAATTAAAAATTTATTTAAGACGATTAAACTAAATTAAAAATTTAATTAATAAAAAAGTTTCATTGATTTTTGGTGTTATTTACTATTTAAGTTGTAAATTCTGTAAAGCGAAAACAATAGGGTTCCTTTTAATTTTAGTGTACGGAACCCTAAAAACTTAGCCCATATTCATAAAAATTAAAATTAATTTGAAATGAATTTTATTTCAAATTTATCATAGAAAAATTTTCCTAAAACGGATTTCAAATTAATTTTATTTTTTTATGAATATGAGGGTTAAAATGGAAGATTTGAATATAAAAGTTTGAACACACAAAGTGCTGTCCCATTGTATTTGAAAATTTACAGACATGAAACATAAAAACATATAAAACAATAAGCGTATGTGTGTTTTAACTCATAAGCTCAACAACACCAATACAAACTTCTACAAAGAAAAAACCACAAACCTTAAAATAACACAGGAAAAAATGCAAGCAAATGAACAAGGGAAACGAGTTTAAAACTTAAAGAAGAGCTTTGTTAAAGTGTGGTTTATATGTATATAAAACAACAAAAATAAAACTGAAAGCAAAAACTAATACTAAACGAAAATAACTATTACAAGAGCAATACTAACCCTAAATCTCTAACGCAACAATGTGGGACATTTAAACGTGTGCAGTGTATATGCACACACACCTTTACCTCTCTATTAGAAAAAAAATACTCTCTTACATGCACTTGTTGTTGTTTGTCAAAGCAACACTGAAACACTCAACCGACCTCTATACTAAAAGCAACAAAGAGATTAAAATGTAAAATTTTTTAAAGGGATTGTAAACATTACCACACATAACTTAGTTTTGTAAACCAATAGCAGCAGATTTTTTGTAAAAGGAAAACAAATTTTGCTCTTTTTTTTTGTATTGCAAGATATCTTAACTTAAAGTCTATTAAATGAGTTTATCAACTAAAAACTAAAACGGCATTAGACCGAAATTTGTTGAAAATATAAAATTACGAGTAGTTTTCACTAAACTTTTCACAATGTAATTTTTTCCACCCTACTCTCTTTTAGTCCCTTTGTCTATCTCTTCAGTATATAAAATGCTTTTTACAATGTTTTTTTTTAAATCCTCAATATAAATCTGGGAATCAAACACTATAATATTACTTTAATTTTACTTCAGTTACATATCTTAGCAACTTCGTTTAATGCATCATCTACAGTGGATATTATGGTTTTCACAGCGATTATAATCGTAATCCAAATCGCGATTAATCGCAGCTGTTATTCGTTATTGTAATCGAACCCATTAATCACTCGATTACGATTAATCGCTCGATTACTATTTGCCTTTTTCCAAGCAAATAATTAATGTAAAATTTGCATACTTTACCATTGCATAACACTGCTACCAGCGTTGCCGTTGTGACACTAAAATATCACTTTTGATCTTTTTTCGTCTCAATGACACTTTTAATGACCCTTTTTTAATTTATCCCTTTTTATCATTTTAACAAAATGTGTGCCGTAGTGCAATCATATGCTCAAAAAACAAACAAAACACATTATATCATATCAGTTATTGGAAAAAGAGTTGTTCGTCAAGTTGGCGGTCCGATGGTGTCGATAATTTTACTCTTTTGGTCGATAGAAAAGCTAATAAATGGTGAAAATATTGCAAAAAATCTGACACCCAAATCCCCGATTCCAAATGCAAATTATTTCTGGAAGTATCACAATTAAAAAATATGTATTTTAACTTACTTGCATCTTTAATATTAATAAAACTTTTTATAAATAAAATTTATATGTGATTTTTCAGTACTTCAATAAACGGTCTTCATTATTCTTAACATGGCGTTCGTTCCTAAGATTTTATTCACCTATAAAACTCACGGTTCTTTTCACTATATCCACTTAAAAAAAAAATATTAACTTCATCTGATCATTTTACCGTCTGCCTTGATTTATAATTAAAGTATGTTAATTAATTTTATTTTAGTCTATGTATTTTTTTTCACAAAAAATTTGACCATATTTTACTTAAAAATACCCATTTTGATCCTTTTTTTTTTCTCAAATACCATTTTTATGATACTTTTTCGAAATTTTTAACGGCAACGCTGATTGCTACATTGAATGACTTTTTCAGCTCAAACTGCAGTTTTGAGAAGTATGTAAAGAAAATAATTGTAAATAACAACAACAGCTAGTCAAGAATAGAGTGTTGCCACTCAAGTATTTTTGACCTGGTGCCGTCAAGTTAATAATTATGATTTTATTGGGAATTGTTACAATTTAAGTTTAACATTTATTAACGCACTACTAATCCCAAATTATTATTTTATTTATTCAGGAAATAATTTTTTTTATTAAACATACATTGATTTTGATTATTGATGGGCTAAGCTGGATCCTAAGCGCATTTCACTGTTGCTAAAGCAGATCATTAATTATATATTTTATTTTTATTTGACAATTGTTGGTTTGGCAAAAATTTAGTCACAAATTGTGTGACATTAATTGTGTCTGAAACTTATAATAATATTTACAAAGTTTTTAGTTAATAACTATGCTGTTTTTGTTGTTGGATAATAAAAAGAAAATAATAATCCATAAGAAAAAAATACTCACTCATAGGTTGAAAATTAAAAAATAAGTTCGTTGTATACGTGATTTTTGCTGTCAAATATGAATTTTATTTTTATTTGAGTATCTTCATTTTTAATACGGCTTTTGAATTTGATAAAAATATTTTTGTGTTTCGATGTAATACTTTTTTAATTAATATAAGAAATATAGAAGTATATTTATTTGACATAAGGTTTTTATTTAATTTAAAAATATTCCTTGTTTCCTGCTTTCCGAAAATCTTTAGGAGACTTTAACCCAAAAGATTTTGAAATTACTCGTAGCTAAAAAAAAACTTCATATGCTTATAGTAAGACTCTTAATATATTATTGATAATAAAATATTCAAACATAATAAGTTTAAAAGCATCAAACAAAAATATTTACGAATTAAGTATCTCTATTCGATTTTTCATTTATTTTATTTTACATCAGCTCTTTACAAATAGCAGAAATGTGATGCATACAGACCAGTAGTTGTGTGTGTCATACTCTCACCACGAAGCGTTGTTGGCAGTGAAATTTCGTCTCATTTTCCAATTTAAAATTTTAAGTCTCCAAAGGCAAACTTTATTTAATTATGGTCAGAAGAAACACTCAAGTCTTGTTTATAAAGAAATGTATCTTTTGTTATTGCTACATAAATGTAATCATGGGTAAAAAAATGGTTTTATAGAAATATATTATAAATATAAATATAATATTTTAAATATATGCTTGAAAATGCCTTTGTGTGTCACGTTCAGCTTTACCAAAATAATTTTATGAAAATAAAAAAATGTAGCAAGTTCTAAACTCACATATTTTCATATTGTTGGAAAAATGCTTTTCTCTGGCAACGCTGATTCTTAGCAGCATGTGGACTTGCTCTAAACTATGCGTGTGTACATACATACGTAATAGACGTGTATACTAAAGGCCCTTAATTTGCCGATCACTGATATAGACATTGCTTATCAAAAAAAAAAACACAAGCAAAATTTTCAAGCTTAAAGGGTGACGAAATATATAATTTCCTAACTTGATTGCCACCGAATTGGAGAAGCACTATAAAGCACATATTAAAATGTTTTAATTAACTGAATCTATTTTTTATTTTTACACTATTTTTTATTTTTACACTTTTAGCGCTTATATTTATGACAAATAAATGTAACAAAAAATATTAATAAAAAGAACGATAGATACATATATGTATATACATACAGAACTGTATGAGTTAATTCACTTTCGCTCTCACTCACTTTTACAATGCTTTTTTTAACATCAGTATGTACCAATGATATTGCTTGCAGTTTTACCTCTCTAAAAACTGACTGTCATTAACTCACTCTCTGTTTTTAGGTGCCGATAGTAAAAATTAATTAAACATTGTTATTTTTGTATAGTAATTAGATATAAAATATTATATATACACAGAGAGAACAGATTGGTTAAAAGTCTGTTGGTGCAACAAATATTTATTTATGTATTCCAATGTTTCATATTTGCTATCAATTATCAATCAAAAGTACTATTTTTTTATATTTATAAACAAAAAACTATAATTACAATACAAACAGAAGTCTCAAAATATTTAATTAGTAATAACAACTAATTCCATTCATTTCTAATTACCGTTTTCAAGTATTTGTAGACACAACTCAATTAAATATAAGTTAGAAAGTAACGTGACTGAATATTGGCTTTTGAAATTAAAAAAAAAAAACTTCTTGTAAACAAAAAAAACTTCTTGTAAACAATATTTAATTGGTAACCAAAAATTCGGTTATTGTAACTAACTAATCATTTGCCACCGTACTGAAATTGTATTGTAATGTAAAAGAAAAGAAAATGAAATGCAATATTGATATTCCTGACCAAATAATAACTATTTCTATACATTTTCTGTTGCAATAACCATTACATTCTAAAAATTCACATATTGCTAATGAAAAATCGGCAATTAAAAAATATTTTAATTAGTGTTTTTATGGGAATTTTTACAATTTAAGTTTAAAATTTGTAAACGCACTAATAATCCCAAAATTAATGGTAAAGTAAGAAAATATAAAACATGTTGATTATTGAGTTCTTGTTTCAACTTTGTTATTTGTTGTTGAGCTTCTCATTTATTTAAATGAAAGTTTATAACATAATAACTCTAGTTGTACTAAGAAACTTTGGGTAAAGGTTCCCTGGTGATCTGCATTAGCAACAGTGAAATGCGCATAGGATCCAGCTAAACCCCTCAATAATCAATTTCAATGTATTTTAATAAAAAAATATTTTACTGAATAAGTAAAATATAATTTTGGGATTATTAGTGCGTTTACAAATTTTAAACTTAAATTGTAAAAATTCCCATAAAAACACTAATTATTAATTTGACTGCACCCGGTCAAAAAATACTTGTGTGGCAACACTCTATCTTGAATAGCTGTTGTTGTTATTTACATTTATTTTCTTTTTACATACTTTTTATATCTACAATTTGATGCTGAAAAAAAGTCAGCCAGTGTAGTAATGGTAAAGTAAGAAAATATAAAACATGTTGATTATTGAGTTCTTTTTTCAACTTTGTTATTTGTTGTTGAGCTTCTCATTTATTTAAATGAAAGTTTATAACATAATAACTCTAGTTGTTCTAAGAAACTTTGGGTAAAGGTTCCCTGATGATCTGCATTAGCAACAGTGAAATGTGCATAGGATCCAGCTAAACCCCTCAATAATCAATTTCAATGTATTTTAATAAAAAAATATTTTACTGAATAAGTAAAATATAATTTTGGGATTATTAGTGCGTTTACAAAATTAAAAAAATGTTTTATTCGTTCATTACAGCAGAATTGTGAGTTAGTTGTTTGAACCGACAAAATTCGATTTGCTGCAAATTCGGTTATCACAACAAATCTGTTTTCTCTGTGTAGTAATCAAATAACTCACACAAGCACGTTGATGAAGTTTTTCTCGTATTAAAGCAATTCACAAAATAAAATGAGCCCAGCTATTTTATTTTATAATATTCCATGAAACCATATTTGTCAGAAGGGGGTTTAAGAAGTTTTCAAAACAATCATACTGATTCACTGCTTTAGTGAATCATTTGAATGAATAGAAATTAAATGCTTTTAATAACAACAGTCTCATTGATATGAATCATGCAATAGCATCTTTAATTTTTTTTAATGTTAAGTGCTGGCTCAATATTCATATTAGAAATTGCAAAATTATGCCGTCTGATTGATTCGTAATCACGCACATCTCTGGTATGTATTCCCATAAAACTTGAGTTAAATATCTCGTATCAAACAAAACTGGCGTATGAGTGATATAATTATGTCTCTCTTTGTTAACAAATAAATATAAATCATACGCCTTTATGGATTATTTTCAGTTTCATTTCAATTGAGAACATGCATTCACATTCACACAAACCCAACCAAA
Organism: Tachina fera; assembly: GCA_905220375.1. Classification (NCBI taxonomy): domain Eukaryota; kingdom Metazoa; phylum Arthropoda; class Insecta; order Diptera; family Tachinidae; genus Tachina; species Tachina fera. Next base: position 125,123,579 of record LR999964.1, read on the forward strand.
ACACAAACACGTACACTTGCAAACGCTCGCTCACTCACACACTTTTTCCAACAATAAAAATAAATGGAAATTCTGAAAAAGGAATTATTAACATTTTTGATTTAGTTGTGTATATTTTTGTTATTTCTTTATTATAATTTTTCTGTTTGCTTCTTTCTCTTGTATCACTGCCAATATTAATAATGGCCTTAATAACTTTTATTGTACGTATAGAAATGGAGAAAGAAAATTATGTAGAGAATAAAAAAAATATATATCTTAAGAACCTTGTTGTTAGTCTCTATTTGGGCTGAGAATGATTGTTGTATATTTGATAATATGTATTTAAATTTAATATATGTCATTGCTTTACATGTTTACCGTGGAATTTATGGGACAAAATATAGTGGAACGCAATCGAAATTTTTCTAGGGAATCAGTAAAAATTAGTAATCAAAATAGAAAATAAATCTGAATGATGACTACAGCTCCACTAGCGTTTATTATGTTCTTTTGCATGCTTTTGTGCCTTGCTTTGTCCTAATTTACACTATGTAAGTCTTATTGCTAAGCTGATTAGTTTGTTAGCAGAGAGAGACGAGGGGAAAAGAAACGCTACTGTAGCCCTCGCCTCTTTTTCCCACAAACTAATCAGCTTAGCAATAAGACTTGCATATTGTAAATTAGGACTTTTCTTGCCAGCTTAAGTCTTTAAGTCTTTATAGTAATTTAGAAAAATTCCTTTATGTCATTTAGTTTATAAAAAATAAATAATATCAGTCATTATTAAATACATTTTGTTACTCATGAATTGTTAAAAATGTTTACCTGTTGCTACTTGCTTTATTTAAATCTTTGAAACACATTTCTTAGACTAAAATATTCTTCTTTGTTGTTGGTTGCATTACAAGCAGCAGCCATTGTTGAGGCATTAACTAGGTTATGTTGCCAATGTTGTAAATTCTTTAAATGTTTTTTTTTTTTGTAGAATTTAAGTACACATTTCCCTGCTCTTGTTATTTATACAAGTATTTTGTATGTACTTGGGCTTTTGTTTGTTACTTTTATTTTTATTCTAATATAGAAAAAAATATTTAAAGCAATAACTGCTTAACATTTTTGCTGTTGTTTTGTATGCTCTACAATTTTATGAAAGGGGCATGTTAGGAATTTGAAAAAAAGAAGAATAGTTTTTAAGTTTTTTTAATGATGCAAAAAGAAATTATATTATTTACATTATTGATGAATAAAATTAATATTTAATCTTACACATTTTAAGACTAGGATGTTTGATTTTAGAAGGCCAATGATATCGTTTATTTGCCTTGTTGTTGTTAAAATTTATATAGTTTTATACAAGGATACCTTTGTTTTGCAATATTAAGCTCAAACACATTTAGGAACTAATACATGTCTATGTATTATGTGTAGACAATTTTTAAAGAAAAATTATTTGCATGTAAATACTCAAGGCATTAGTGCCTTTTGAAAATATTAAGAAATCAATTTTTTCTACTAAAAAAGAAGAGAAACATGATAGAAATAAATATCAATAATGTTGTACGAGTAAATACCGGGTCATTCTTGCAATTTTTGTTGCAGCAACAAAAACTACAGTGACTTGTTGCTCAATCAAACTGAAATTTGTTTTGAAATGAATGAAATTGAAAATGCGGTCTGTAGTCAATGTCAAGAGATTTGATGCTCAACGGCTTTGCACATCACTGTAAAATGATAACAATTTATTTACCATAAACTGATTTTTTTTAATTTTTTGTGCCTTTTTTCAAGTCTGTGTAAGTTTTTTCTTAGAAAACTTTTAGTTTTATCTTTCTAGGCTCTATTTTTTAGTTACATCATATACTTATTTTCATTGCTTTTAAAAAGAACTGGAAAAACATCTGGCAACATTAGTGAGATTTAAAATACTGGACATAGGGTGTATTCACAATATTTATTTATTGATTTATTAGTAGTTGCAAATATAATTATAAACTATATAGTCATTTATTTTGACGAGCATCGCATCAAAGAGTTTCTTCCGTTGTAGTGAAGCATATCCTAATCGAATTCACGACCCCTGCACTGAAAGTCTAACACACTAACCATTAGGTCTTCGCGAAAGCATTATTTTGAATATACTAACATTTTTCTTTGTAGGATCTTCTATACAGCCTTGTCCTTCAAACTCAAATGAAAATTTTATAAAATGTTTAATAAATATTCGAAAAATGAATAACAGGTTGAATGTGTTTTGCTCTAAAGGTTATTCCCTGCTAAACATTCGATGTTTCATTTATATTGTTGTGTGGTATAAAATAAAAAAAAACTCTCATCGAAGCCAGTCAAACTTCCGTTCTTTGCTCGCCATGTGTATTCTTGCACAAATTCATTTGTCCTATTTTTACCACCCTGCCGCTCAATCATAAAATTATACAGTTTAAAGCATCAATAGAAGTTAGTCGGTTTTAGTATGAAACCTTCCTGAGATATGGAAGTGCAAAAAGTGCTTATTTTAAGTCATGACCATTTCCACAGAAAACTGCACCTTTTGTAGCGTTACGCTACATTGTGATGTAGCTCGTTTTTCAAAGAAAAACTCGTATTCCTTATAAACTTTTTTATATGTGGTAGAAGAAGAAATAGAAAAAAATTCAACAGCATGGCCTTAAAACCCAAACTTAATTCCTTGGAACTTTCGCTGACTCACTCATTAATATTATGAAGCACTTTAACATTGGATGGAAAACTAAAATTCGGTAATCCTAGACAAATTTGAAAACTTGGGGTCTAATCGTCACTTTCGATAACGAGCTGATTCGAACACGCTTCTTCAGTTTGAGATTACGGCATTCACCATCGAACAATATAATAATATTGTTCGCTATCGAATGTCATAATCTCAAACTAAAAAAAACGTGATTAAATCAGCCCGTTATCAAAAGCGACGAGTAGGCCCCTGGATTTTTTTATTCGGGGCGGGACCACGCCCTTAAAAATTAAGAACGAAAATGTATATTATAGACTTTTCTATTAGATCGTTGCCCACTTCACATTCCACTTCAGACTTACTCAATGCTATGATATTGTAATTTCAAAACTAGGTGTGGACACGCCCATAATTTTATTTAGTTTCTGCTTCAGGTACCTTGGCGTAGCTGAATCTAATCAATCTATTATTTATATAATTCTCGCTTCCTAATAAACTTTAATTAGCAACCACCACCCTTAGCAAAATTTTGAGCTTTTTAAAATGTAGGTGGAGCCATGCCCATTAAGAAAATAAAATTATAATTTGGTTTAGATAGCTAAAATTCGGTATACAAGTAGACGACGGCCTAGCTAAGTAATCAATAATAAAAATCAGAGCCAGCGCCTTAAAGCCCAGAATTATAAAATAAAATTAAAGATTTTCAACACAAATGATTATGTGAAAACCATGAGCATAACATTGCACTTTCGCAAGCCTATATTTTTCTTGTGTATTTAGGCTTAGCAGGCTTTAATATAGGCGAACTCGCTTTAGCTAAATTTTTCCATTATGTTTTACGTTTCTTACGAAACGTAGTACATGCCTCGCGGTCTTGTAATTAGACTATCAATTTTTATATATTTTTGTTTAAATTCAAAATTTTACACTCTCAGCAAATTTGCTGGTGTTGCGTGTTTGAAGATACAAAACATGAATTTTTTTTATTTTAAATGTATTTTTAATGCAATAAAGGTATTCATTTCAGGTTTTTCTTGTTGGGAAAATGAAAAAATGTAATTTTTTTGACAACAAGCACAGGGGAAAAAAATTCAAAATGTTTTTTAATATTTTTTTCTGTGTTTGTTGTAAGAAATTACATGTTTCCAACGAGGGAAAAATTGAAATGAATAGCTTTAATAATAATCTCAAAATATTATTCAACTTATTCAGTAGAATATTTTTTTTATAAAAATACATTGAAATTGATTATAATCAAGAATTATTGAGGGGCTTAGGTGACTTTCTCAAAATAACTAGAGATATTATGTTAAACTTTCATTTAAACAAATTCTCAACAAATATCAAAGTTGAAACAAGAACTCAATAATCACATGTTTTTTATTTTCTTGCTGACAGTTTTCAGCTCAAATTTTTGTTGTTAGAAGTTTGTAAAGAAAATAAATGAAAATAACAACAACAGCTATTCCAGAATAGAGTGCTGCCACACAAGAATTTTATAGCTAAATTTTGATCAACACGATACGACTCGACCACCCATGAAATCAGATTTTCCGTCACGTACACTTCGTGTTGAGTTGTTCGGGCTTGTGTCATGAAAATAAACACGACACAATCTCTAAAAGAAACCTAACAGACTAAAAACGTTATATTAAATAAAATTTATTATAAAAACTTTTGACAGATTAATCAGATCATCATAAAAAATAAATTTAAAAGAGGTTCTTATCTACAATTTCGGCCGTCAATAGACCTTAGGTCAAAGTTTCGCCAGAGTTCTTGCTTGGCATAGTACTACCCAGCTTTACAAACTGCTGTCTATTCTAATTTGGCATCCTTAGGGTGCCACCTCAGAATTTATATTCTTTGAAGCTATAATGCATTATAAAAAAAGTCCTGCAAATGACACAATCGAAAAGCTGGAAATTTTTTTCTTAACAGTTGTCTGAAGAATGTAGAAGTTATGGACTTATTCTATTTAATGTACTTTTTATAATCTTAATACCAACTAAATGAGAATTTCATCAAGTATATGTTTACATGATGTTTATGTTGACTATAATATTGCATTTCATCATCATCAGTAGCACTCAACCACACATTTTTAGCAGTCTCAATTAAATTGCAAGTAAAATATGTCAAATAATGAATTTCTTATGTGATGTTTATTTAAATATTTTATGATTTTTGAAAAAAATCAAAAATATAAATTTATTCGTACCTTGGAAAAGAACTTGTACTTCTGTAACGGGGATTCTATATAGTTGCTCACTGTAACTTTATAAATATTTAGTTTCATGTATTATATTCATTTATATGATTTCCTTTGTAATGTCTATGTGTCTTTTTAGATTTTTACAAGCACATAAACAGGTGTGTGTTGTTTTTGTTGTTGTTTTGCGTCTGTGTTCAAACACATTTGCATATAAAAACTTAATATCTTTCAAAGCTACTTTACAAACATAAATTGGTGTACTAGTTTGTTAACTTAGTTTGCTGCCGTTGATGCACAGAAAATGTATATATTTATAAAAAAAATTTTAAGGTTTATAATATTTTTGTTTTACTATTCTGGCTCCTGCTGATGCTGATGATGGCTTTGTGAATTTTTTAATATATTATTAAATTTGTTGTTGTTGTATTTTTGGTTTTGCAAATATTTTGTTGACTAAATAGTTTACCTAATTTTTCGTAAAATATTATTAACTCTATACCTTTACAATGAAAGCTAAGCAAACAATGTTATTTTAGTAACTTTTTTAAGGTCTTAAGGCATATCAAATGTCGTAAACATTAGAAAAAATATGTTTCTCATATACTCTATTATAGTTAAATTTGTAATAAAGTAGAAAGTAATACTTTTTTAGGTGTAAACTAAACTATTTTTACGATGAAACAAAAGAAAATTTTTAAAAGGCATAATTTATATCAAGCACAAAGATTTGGTTACAATTTTGCGGCTTTGTAACATTTCTAGCACAGCAGTGCAAAAAAAAAAATTAGAAAATATTCCTTCTCTGACATTCGTCCTCTTAGTTAATAACACTGAATCTTAGTCTTAGAGGCCAGCCTAAATTAGAGCGTCTAGCGTTGCATTTGCAGCAGGATACGTATTTTCAGTACATTCAAATAAAATTTTATACGTTTGAAAATACGCATCCTGCTACTAACGCTAGATGTTTTAAATTAGGTTGAACTCTTAGCATTCTAAATTCATTTCTATTTAAATTTCAACTGAAAATTAATTTCTGTTTCAAAACTTTATAATGATTCAGTCAATTTCTTTGATTTTATGGAAATCATTGTTGTATAATTGTTGTACATTCACCTCAGCTGTAAATATTTTACTAAAATCCCTCAATTATTTATTTATAATTTAAAAGTTCTTTTCATGACTGGCAATTTGTTACCAAATTTAAGAAACAAAATAAATTACAAAATTTGTCAAATTTCTAAGACAAGTATAAAAAAAAATAAATGTAGCGAAATTATATTAAAATTGTACGTACTCACTCTTTCTTAAATGAGAAGAAAAAATATGTAGGTTTGAAATCAAATAATGCGCCATTATTTTTTGTCGTTGCTATTGTTCGTCTTCTCATAAACGTATGAGCAATTTGAAATGCAAACAGCGTATAATAAGCATACGCCTGTGTATTCGCTACACTTATTGGCTTAATGGTAGTGAATTACTAGGGAAGGCACAAAGGAGTACGATTATAAAATACATATATAAATTTGCTTCATTAATATTAAACATCTAATACAAGAAAAAATAAATAAAATAATTTAAAAATGTATTTAATTTATAAATGAAAGGTCGCTTATAGCGGCAATCAAACTAAACTAGGCTAGACATTATTGCTTGGGTTTGTTACAGGGATTTGTTTTTGACAAATTTTCTTTTCTTTCTCAAATAATTGTGTCACGTATTTGAAGTAGACAATTCCCCAAATCAAACAGCTTTTAATTTTGTTTTCTAATCTTGTTTCATGTTTTAATTTTGTGGCTTTAGTCAGACTTTTTACCTTTTGTTTTTTTTTATTAGTACAGAGAGGAGGGTAGAGTTCAAGCTTTATTTTGGTGGCAAAAAGGAAAAAGTGCTTAAGTAGAAATAAGTTAATAATGATCTAATGCCACTCCTACAATCTTCATATATAAAACTAATTCTGGACAAAAGATGTACGTTAAAATATCGCATATGATATTTAATAATTTCAATAAATTATTCTTACAAATTATATTTATTTGCTTACACTGGTTTATAAAAAAATAAAATAAATAGTTTTTCTTTTAAGTTTTTTTTTTTAATTTTTAATAAAACCTATTAATTAAATGAACCGCTTACTCTGAAATTCCACATCTGCATTCACCACAAGAAAAATTTACAATTAAAACACTTGTTAACCAATAGAGAAAATAAAATAATCAACATAATAAATAAACGAAATATTCATAAAAGCTATAAAGTAAAGAATAAATTAATAAACTGGAGAATACAACAAATCGTTATGTACGAGTAGCATCTTCAGTGGAAAGTCTACAAATACATTCATACATACATATGTCTGTGTAATGAAAATAGTTGGCTCAAAACAATGGAACGAAGTAAATGGGTTAAATGTGTAGAACAAAAAGCAGCACAAAGTAATAACCTTGTAGGAAAAAATAAATTGTAAATAAAGGAAACAACATATGAATAACAAACAGTGCTGTGCATAAGTAAAATGAAAACTAATAGACATTTTTTATATACATACACATGTATGTGAATCTGTGTTCTGGCTGCTACATTAAAAATTTATTTAAATATAATTTTTTTTCTACCCAGCTTATATTTTACACTAATCGAGTGTGTGCTCTGACTTAAGTCTACTTTGTTATTGAGAAGTTTTTTTCTTTGAGCTGCAGTATCAAATATGAATATGTGCTCGAGTGTAATATTAAAGTTTATACACGTATTCTTTTCCACTCGCATACGTATATGTATATAAATATGTACGTCTGCATATGAAGTAGCATGTGTTACTTTTATTAAGTTCAAAAACACCAACAACAATATTTAAGAAAGTGGCAAGAAAGTAGTAGATAAAAAAAGGAATAATAAAACGCCATTTACTTTGGTCTGTCTTATGTTTTTGTAAGAGTTTTTTGCAATTTCGTTTATGGCACTTGAAATTTCAATGTTTCGGTTTTTATTTATTTTTTCACACGGTGTTAAGTTTACTTTAAACTTTGTTTTTGAATTTACATACACAAAATTTCGTGTTGTTTTTTTTCAACACAAAAACTTGGTTTGTCATTTGACTTGGTAACAAATGGAAGTATCAATGGCAGAGTTTTGCACCAGATTTTAAACAAAGTTAAATTAGAAGGCTGTCGATTTTTTTTAAATATATAATAAACAATTAAATTTAAATTTTTACGCTTATAGAATATTTACAATGGAAATCTTTATCAACATCCTTACCGTTTACATTACAAAGAGCTTTGAGATTTATCAAGATTTCGTTTCCATAACAAAAACCATTGACAGAAATTAATCCTAAACTACTAACTTGACTGCACCGGGTCAAAAAATACTTTTGTGGCAACACGCTATTCTTTTTTTTTAATACATGTTTTTATTTATTGTATCTTCAAAAATGGACTAACAATAAGTATTCAAATCTTAAATCTAAAAAATAATTATTAGGCCTGACCAGTGTCGGACATAAACCTAGTGATAGTTATAAATAATACATGAGTAGTGATAATCAAAAGGGAAAAAAGTATTTTCAAGCAGTCCCATCTGGAGTGTTGAGTATAAGATCCCGTGGGTTAACTTAACTTTCATTTGAATTAGCTTAGAATCAATGTGATATTTCCATGTAAGCATTCGATCAATGAGTATACCAAGGTATGTTACTTGGAAATGTTGAGGAATATTTTGATTGTTCATTCGAATGGGGGAACAAGTATCTCTTCTTAGGGTGAACGTTATGTGGACACACTTTTGTTCATTTACCTTAATTCTCCATAAGTTCAACCACATTTCCAATTGTGTAATATGTTCTTGCAGATATCAGGAAGCCTCGTGAGGGTTTTCATGCATACTAAGGCAGGCTGTATCATCGGTAAACGTAGATGTATGGATATTGCTGCTCAAAGGCATATCACAAGTATAGATCAAATACAAAACTGGCCCCAGTATGCTCCCCTGTGGCAGGCCGGATGATATAGATTCGGGCACACTCATGAATTCTCCTTCCACAACCGTGAAATTTTGGGAAGTAATGTAACTTTCTAATAGATTCAGAAAATTTATTGGTAAATATGATTTTAATTTTAAAATAAGGCCTTCATGGCACACTTTATCAAATGCTGAGAAACGTCAATAAACAGGGCAGAACAATATATTTTTTCTTCAAAAGTTCTTCTTATAAATTGCACCAATCTATGAGTTTGTTCAATGGTGCTATGCTGACTTCTAAAACCAAATTGATGGTCTGGGATGCACCCACTATCAGTTAAAATTGGGGACAATTTTGTTATGGGCCGCTTTTCGAAGAGTTTTGACATAGTTGACAGCAAACTTATTGGCCTATATGACTCAGCTTTAGTAAGATCTTTGCCTGGCTTTGGAATCATTTTAACTTTTGTAAGCTTCCAGAGTTGTGGATAATACTCCAGTCCTAATACGGCATTAAAACCAAACAGCAGCATTTTTATTGCAATATGCGTCAAGTTCATCAGCATCTTGTTACTAATTCCATCAATACCTGGAGGTTTTTTGGCTTGAATTCTGCAATTCTTTATGTACATCACGCATCTTAAACTTTAAGGCTCGATGGTGTAGAGCAACTACACTCGGCAAATCAGCAACACCAGTGCATATGTATTTGGGGTAAATACGGATTTTAAATGCTCAGCAAATATTTTACATTTTTCCGTATCGCTTTTTGCCCAACCTCCGGTAGATGTGCGCAGAGGTGGCTTAAACTCAACGGGTATTTTAAGCTATTAAGCAGCGCGCCACAAAGAGTAATTAGACGCTGGTTTGACATCCAGACCTTTCAGATAATTTTTAAGAGATGTAGTTTTTTCAGATGCAAGCAACTCTTGGAGTCGTTTAGTGCACTCTTTAAATCTGAATAATGTTGAGGTGCTCTGTGCTGTTGCCATTCCCTTCTGGCTCTTCTTTTTTCACATACGAGACGTTCAATATCCGTAGAATAAATTCTATTAAGCACAACCTGCGAATGGGAGGTAGTAGCATGTTCAGCAGCCTGTGTAATAATTTTGTTAAGGTTGACAATGTTAGCGTTAATATCTTAGGGTGTTCTTAGCGCAATATTTTCCCTGCAATGACTACTAAGATAGTTTTTTAATCGCAGCCAATTAATACGATTTATCATCTCGACATATGGGTGACATATTGCACTTCTCAGTGAGCTACAGATTGTAACGGTCGTGGGAGTGTGATCGGACGAGAGATCTAGGGAACTTTCCATGTGAATTAATTCCCTAGAAATATTTTTCATGACGCCAAAATCTTGTATAGGTGTTTGTTGTTATTTACATTTATTTTTTTACATGCTCTTACAACTACAATTTGAAACTGAAAAAAGTCAACAAATGTAGCAATGGTAAAGTAAGAAAATAAAAAGCATGTTGATTATTGAATTCTCATTTCAACAAGACAAATCAAAAATTGGAGATAAGCTCTAGAAAAAAACTGGCAACACTGCTTTTTCGACAAGATCTGGAGATATAAAAAAATTTTGTTGTATTAGCTTTAGTTGCCGTAAAATAAACATAGAATAGTATTCCTTGTTTTTAAGAAAGAATTATATTTCAAGTAACTGTGACTTGTTAAAGTCATTCACAGTAGTGAATAGTGATTTTTCAATCACTATGAGTAAATAACAGGCATGGAAATACTCTCTATTGACAAGTGTCGTAGTCATGTACGTATACATACGTATACTAACAAAATGCATGTTTTGTTAATGTTACTTTAGCACTAGTACTACCTTATTTTATCTGCCTTGATTAATAACACGTGAGAACACATTTAATTTCATTTGCAATTTTAGCTTCAAATTACTTGTTTTTTTGCGATTACCTTTATGGGATATAAGATCTCTGCATTAGTAGTGTATATTTACCTCACTCATGTGTGTTTATTTGCCAACAATTTAATAGTATAATTTTATGGCAAACTTATTTTCAAAGTACGGTTCGAAACACTGCAATAAAATTGCACATATTTAGTGTTTGTCACGTGTTACAATGCATATGTGTGTGTGAATCATTTACTCATACAAACTTTACATACGAAAATAGTAGTAAGAATACAAATATTGCCACAAAATTGAAATAGAAGTTCTTATAACAGCAACTTATAAACTTCTTTAAACATTTTATGAATGTGTAATTTTAGAGCTTTAGCCAACTTTTTTGGATGAAGTTTTTTTTCTAGGCAAAAATTTCAGGTTGCAAAAAAACAAAATAAAGAAAATCAAAGAATGCAAGAAAATAGTTTTCCTGTAAAATTTCAAAATATATACAAAGCGCTCATTTACCTGAACAATATCGTAAGTAAAAAAAAAAAACAAATAGATTTTTCAGTAAATGATGCAGAACTAATTTTGATATTGTTTTTTAAATTATGCAAAAAGTGCATATAAATATATTGTATATTCAACTTTTGAAAGCAAAATAAAATTATGTTTTTCCAATTCAAAACTTTAAACACGTTTTCTGTAAAACTCGATTTTTTTGGGGTATGATGTTGTTCAAATAAATGAAACACTTTTGGAAGTGTATATGTGTGCGTGGTTGTTGTATTGAATACAGCCCGCTTATATTTAACTGCATATTTTGTATGTTGTTAACAATTTTTTCTTTTTTACTTTACCTTGGGTGTTGCCACAGCATGTGCACCATCATACACATACAAATGATCATTACAATCCAATTGCAACATATCGAAGCGTAACATGAATCTCTGTAATATTGAATGCGTTTGAAAGGTGATGATACAGTCAAGATTACGTTCATTTTGTGACCAAAGTACGGCACCATCAATTTTCCGATATAGTTGCTGAAGAAAGTGATTTTTACATAACGATTGCATGTAGTCTGCAAATAAAACAAAACATTGAGAAATGTCTATTATAAAAAAACAATTAATTGTGTCATAATTTTATTATTAAATAATATGAAAAAACTTGATAAAAAATATAAAATAAAATAAATAATTCTGCAAAAAAAAAACAAACTTCAATGCAAATATCTGGTAGAACATTTAAAAAAAAATTATGAGACCAAACTGGAAGTAAACTCTTTCAAACAAAATAATAAAATTTCGGAAATCTGTAGCTTAAGAAGAAGTACATGAAATATAAAATTAATTTTTATTAGGCGTGCCTTGCGTGAATGTAAAATTGTTTGTTTTTCAGAGCTCAGGCTATGTTTTAAATTTTGTTAAAATCCGCAAAATAGAACCACTTAAAATAAAATATTTAATTTTAATGGTTGTGCTTCAGCCCATTTTTTAAAATTGAAGATTGTGTCTGTTTTTTAAATAAATTAATTTCCAATTTTTATTGAATGAAATATTTTTATTAATCAATTTGATTTTCTAAAGAATAAAATAATAAATTAAACTGGAATTTCAGCTGGTCAAAATTATGAATTTTCTGTTACATATACAAACGCATTTACCAAAGGTCAACCAATAATTGTATGCACAATCATGATTTCTTATATTCCATTTCATTAAAATAGCTGATATTAACAACAATCTCCATACAAGTAGATAGACATGGGCGCTGATGAAATGCTTGGTTGCACAGAAAAATGCAGCCTTTTTTTAATTCAGGTCCGATTAAGAATTATTTTTCCAGAATATGTATGCTAGGGAATATAGTACACAAGCAAACAAACACAATAGACGATGTTGAAGTAAATATTCAAAATATAACAATAAATTTTTGTATTATAACTTCTGCTTATTAAAAAATTTAAAAGCAAACAACCACATAAGCTAATGCAGACTAAGGACACAAACAACAATAACTATAATAGTTGTACATATATGCATGTTCATACTTCTGTCAACGTACATACACACAAACCAACAGAAGGAATCGCAATACGAAGTGTGATCATATTTGAGTCTTTTTCTACTCCTCTGCCCGATTAAAAAAAGTAATTTATGTGCTCATTTCCGAGTAGAAAAAGACTGTTCGTTCGGGAACAAATGATACCCTAGCTGTCATTCTTCTGAAAGAGTGTTTTATGACTAGCGTTTCTGATCAATTACGACTCATTTTTGAAAGAGTTTGTGGTAGTAGTTGAAATCTATTGCGAACATTTTTCGAGTAATTTTACAATAAATTTTCAATTATTACTAGCTATTAACATACGAGCCTTTTTCGAATTATGTTATTCTAACTGCATTTTTTGTAGCAAAAAAATATATATCAGAGGAAACTTCGCTTTCACTTTAAATAGAACTTCACAATCATCATGAGAACTGTTTTTGTTGCTTCTTTGTCCAGATTCATTATGACTTTTCTTGGTAATAAATTTTTTCTTTTTAGCTTTTTTTTTAGCCAATCTTTAAATTTTTTTAACTTACACAACCCTTCTTATATACAATTTTTGTATAAATTCTCTAAAAAATTCAATATACTTGCCCTTATTATATTATTTTAGTGCCATAAATATAAAATAATCACCCTTATTGGGAATAAAAGTCAAGTGAAATATGTGCCCTTTTCCTAAAATTGTGATCGCACAATTTTTGCGTTGTTGTATCAGTATACTATTTTCTATTTTTGTTCACCATTTTTAATTAACGGGAAATATTTCACATGAACAAAATGTTAGCTTTTTGCTCCCTAAATTTACAAAACTCACTTGCTTCAATATATGTAAAAGTTTTTTTGCCATTGTCCACAATAGCAACCGCAAAAGGCTGCGCTAAATATGACTCCAAAACAATGCTTAGAACAGTCAAATTTCAAGCATCTGTATACCTGGTTCACGATTGCGCACATTCTGTAAATTTGGTTTTTGCTATTTAAATAATTCACTTTCTAAGAATTTTGGAGAATCATTTTCGTATCTAATTTTAGGCATGAAGTTACTCAGCTGATTAAACAGTTCTTCATCACCTAAAGTAGTCTCAGTTTAATGAAACAATCTTCTACAGTTAGGAATGCTGTGAACGAAAGCTAATACTGAGAGGATTGTACAATGTTCTGTAACTTTCGGAGTGTTGCTAACGTTCTTCCGAAAGCTTTGTGCTAAGTACAAAAAGGACGATATATTAGCTAAAGAGGCTTATGTAAAGAACAAAAAAGCTAACATCGTGGTATTTTAGTAGTGAATTTTTTAACATTGTGTGTCTTACAAAACAATTGATATCACTGTTGATTAAACTCAGTGTTCTTAATTGATATGAATTATTCACTAGTGACTTTGTATTTAATTACAAATGTTTTTACTAAAAAATATAATATTTAAAAGGTGAAAATATAACAATATTTAAGGGCAACAATTTAGAATGCTGTGGATCACTTAAACTTCAAAATTGGATGTAGTGGTATACGTACATTTTAAGTATCAAGAAAGAAGAAAGAAACTTAAGAAAATAATTTATTTAAGCTGCAACCAAAAATTTCCAAGCTGGAAGGGCCGAAATTATTTAAATATCCAGACATGGTTAGCATTGGACTGATCAGCATATGCTATGGAACTTACCGAAGTCTCATTGATAAATAATAACATATATATTTATAATCACTAAAATATATAATAACTTATAGCAATATCGGTGTGTTTAGCGATACGTTGGTTGCGTTGGCGAAGATAAAGAAAAGTTTTTTTTTTTTGTGGAAGGAGGGAGGAATTACACCTGTTGATTTTCATGATTAATATTAAAAAAAAGAATTACTGGCAATTTTTAATAATTTGGGGGAAAAGCGGAGGGAGGGGTACCAAAAGCAGACAATATGCAGACATTTTTAAAATCATATATGTATGTATAATAAAATTCTTTTGGAAATGATATTTGGTGCTCTATACAAAAGAAAAATTAAAAAAGAGTGAAAAAATATCTGCATGCTTCGCTATCCTTTCTCTATCTTTAAATGTATTTAAAAATTAATTTCAAAATACTTATCATCGTATGCGTATTAGAGTGTCAATTATACGATACAATTTTCTCTTTTTCTACTTTTATAATTATTTATCTAACCAAAAAATTTACGCAAACTCTGACTGAAATAATTTTTATTCTTACCCAGCTTTCAGTTTTGGCTGCTTTTGTTTAATTTTATATACTTTAGTTCCTTTTCTTTACGTCCGATGTAAAGAAACTGTTATCAATTCCTCAAAAAACTGATAACCAAATGATACAAAGATTTTTTTTTTGTTAATTTTAACTGGACCGGACAGAACAGGGAAGGAAGAAGGAAGATCAATATAGACACCAGGAATAATTTAAAATTGCCATCACCTCAAAGCCAAAGTTATTTGCTTATTTTCCATCGATTATATTGGTGTCTATTCTGAAATACGCGGCGACTTGGTGAAACTTACATGGAAAACAAAAACAAAACTGTGTAAATGTAAAAAATTTGTTTTTGTTTCTCATACAAAATTAACCGCTTTTGAAAGAAAGAGAAAACGTTTATTTCATTTATGAAATGCATGACAAACAAAAACAATTTTTGAAAATTTTTTTTTGTTTGGATGTAAAGTTTCATTTCTTCGACGCGTTTTCCAGAATAGCCCCCATTGAAATAAGAGTTTAAAAAAAACATATATCCTTTTTTTCTTTGCTAACAACCTATAAAAGTTTTGCCTGAAATCTAGTATTTAAAAAGAATTTCGTTAAAGAAATTTTTATTTTGATTTTTCTGCTCTTGGCTAAAGAAAACTTTTTTGTTAGTGGTCTGAAAAATGCAACATGTACTTTTGGAGGAAATAATAAGAAAGCAAAAACGAAAAACTATTTTTTAGGAAATAGGAAACGAGTAAATATTACTGATAAAATGTGTTTTCAAGAAAATATACGAGGTCTGCACTTAAAGCATTTAGTTTATGAACTAAATATTTAAACTAAAATTAAAAGCATACTTTAAGGTAAAATAATGAGATTTTTATTGGTGCTAATTTTAACACTACCCTTGTAAAAACTATATAATACGTTGTTATCAAAAAAAATTTATATATTTTTTATGGGTTTGCAAAAAAAAAGATATTAAGTTCTCGTCTTGATTGCTATTTTACGACTTTGCTACTTTTATGACTTTTATATTCTTTTATGGTCCTTATAGCAATTTCAACCCCTTTGTTGAAGCCAAAGGAAAAACTGTAGTTTTGTAATATTATCTATGTATCATGTATGTGGAACAAATCAATATGTATGTACTTATGTGTGTTTGATTGCAAGACATCATTGAGAAGACGTGTGCATGTTGTAAGTTACGTACCAAGACAACATCAATGCATACATATACCTTATGTTGGCAGAATTAACCACAACAATTCAACTTTTTTCATCAAGGTAGTTGTCAAAAAGTCTTATAAATCGTTGGTTAAAAAGTAGATACCCGTTCACAAGTAATTTGATAGGTAACATTCCTGTCACCCTTGGTTCTAGCATGGCCTTCGTACGTTGTATAGGTACTACCAAAAGAGATACATACATATACACACCAGTGAAATACTTTTTAAAATAATTACATAAAAGAGAGAATAACTATAATAAATATTGGCTCATTTAGTTTTCACTAACAGACTACTCCCTCAACGAAATGAAAATTTATTTGTTTTAAAGTGTGTTTTTTAGAGTGTCACCCATATAAAAAATTATAAAAATATTTGACACACATTGTTATTTTAAAATTGTAAAAAATAATTTGTAATTGAAAGGAGAAAAGAAAAACGAAAAATACTAAATATTAAAAAACAAAAAAAAACAATAAACATATATCCTGAAGAAGTTAACCGAAGGTTAACGAAATATTGATAAAATAAAAAGACAAATAATACCAGACCTAAAGCTCAAAAAATAGTTTAATTGAATATATAAAAAAAGGTCGAAAAATTAGATAAAATAATTATTGATTTTTTTAACAAAAAAATTTTTCTATTCGTCAAACTCATCGTTCAAAGTTTTATTTTCCTGTGAAGACCATTTCTGGTTGAATGGGTACGTAAATAATTAGAATTGTCGCATTTGCAGTGAGGAGAATCCACAAGCGTTTGTCGAAACATCATTGCATCCACAGAAAATTACTGTTTGATGCACTTTATGGGCTGGCAGAGGCATTGACTCATATGTCTTCGAAAACGATGATGGTAAGAATTTTATAGTCAATGCTGAACGGTATACCTCAATTACGTGTCATTAATCTTACTAATATGTGGTTCTAACAGCACACCATGCCGCACAAAGAACATTGGTTGAGGTTCGTAGATGAAGTTGTCGAAGGACAATGAAACTTGGCACATATGTAGGCATTTTTTGTTTGAATTAAGAAAAAAGTGGAAAAGTCAAAATGATCCGCCCACTTTTACGCCCACCTCCCATAAAAAGTGAAAATTAAATTTTGATCTACGGCATTGTTCATTTGTGTGAAATTTGAAAAATATCCGCCCACTTTTACGCCTACTTCTCATACAACTTGTATTGAAAAATTGGCATAACTCCCTTGATTTTCAAAAAAAAGTAGATATTATAATTGTAAAATGGGCTCCTGAAAATATACACCTGATCCACCCACTTTTACGCCCATCTCCCATGGAAAAATTATGAATAAGTAATTTAAGCATAGTCTTTTAATAATTTTTTAACATCATTATCGTACTTAAATTTTTAGATTTGCAGCTTTGAGCGAAATCTATTTATAAACGGGTCTGAGGACAATAAAAGATTATGCATTACGTCTTCATTTATTCCTCGCTTTCTGAGCTTTCTCGGACAGCATTCTTGATACAAATAATCAATTAAAATTTTTAAAATAAAAATGAAATCATTAAATGAGAGCCTTTAGATAGAGACATACCTATTGGCAGAATAGCTTCTGCTATAATTTTGCTACCATGCACCAGAATCTTATGCACAGTTACAGGCATGTATTACCAGCTATAGAGACTAACAAACAACTTGGCAGTATCCATGCAATATATATGAAATTTGTGAGTGTCGATGGCGGCTTTACAATTTAGAAATTAGAGTTTACTTTTATTTTACCGAACTTTACCCAAGAAGTAAGGAAACACACCTAATGTGGAGTTGCTATTGCATGCAAAAACATAATAAATGAATGATAACACAGCACCTAATAAATAGTCTATCGCATATAATCGTGCTTGATCTTCTGTTGTTGTTATCAAACAGTATCAGTAAACAATAATTCAAATTCAATTGAAGCTTATGCTTTTTTCAACAATGACATATATAACAACTAACTCTGTTGACTAGTATGTATGTATATTACATTATTTAATAATTTTAAACAGTGAAGAACAGTAGTTTTTACTGTTTTTTTTTTGGAAAGGAGCAAGTAGGAGCAGCTAAATTTTCTTAAACTTTTAGCAGAGACTTCAAGCTCTAATTTGACATCTTTCGTTAAACAGCGCTCTCCAGAGCTAAAAAGATGCAGTCCACTTATATTGATGAACATTGAAATTTTGATGTTGTTAATATTTTATTCTACGAAAATTTTTATATGGCACTTTTTCCAATTTTTTTATGCAAATCTCATCTATGACAATTGTCATTAACGAAAATATACAACAAAGTCAAATGATATGTTTACTGTAATTGTACCAAAAGATTGAATATACAGCAAATTTGCATGCCATTTTAAACAAGCGAACATATATGAACTTCGAGCGTATCTGTCCAAACAAATAATAAATATATCAGCCTAATATTACGTAATCATAATATTCAGATATATGACAACAAAATACCAAAAAAATAATCCAAATTGGCGAACATGAAAAAATGAATTTCGGACACTCTTCAACCAATATGTGGCGGGTATTGGGTTAAGGTCCTTGTTTTTTTTATAAAAATTGTACTGTAATTAATTTCGATATTTCTACTTCTTTATTATTAATCATTCCCTGACGAAGCTACGACGAATTAATTAAAATATAATTTTTATAACAAACAAAGACCTTAAGTTTGATTATTTATGTATGTATGTATGTATATCGTATACGTTGAATAAATCTGTTAATACGAGTATAAAAAATAAATTTACTAAGCTCATTTGTTTATATTTTTGTAAAATTGGCAACAGAAACAATGCAAATATCATGATGGAAAGTTGTCACGTGCGACATATAAACTGCAACTCTAATTAAAGTTAAATTTTAAAGAATATAACTTCTTTCAGACATTCTAAAACTGGTTACATTAAAATATTGCTTATGGCTTAACAAAAAAGTGTAGTTTTTGTCACATGCGAAGGATTTAATTTTTTGCAATTACCTTGAAAACGAAAAATTATTCAAAATCAAACCATTATAGGGCTAGTTTAGAGCTACGTATATCCGTTTTATTTTGACTTTTTCACTTTATATGTGTATGAAGGTCACGTTCAACATCATAGAAAAGCCCATATACAATGTATAAAATTTTAGCTTAACTAAAAAGTTTTTAAGCAACAACTAAAATGTTTTAATAACCAATTTCCGCGTGTTTTTAAGAAACAATTAATGTTTTACTAAACAAGTAAATTGTTAATTTGAGGAAAAAGTGCGATAAAAATATTAAACCTAAACAAAATTATTTTCATTTAAATTTTTCTAGCTGGTTTAAAAAAAAGAACATCTTTGCTTACTTAATTAAACAAGTATTTTTTTTTTAATTTACTGTGTATTATCCCTTCAACAGCGTTCTAAAGTATGCCGCATAGTTATTTCCACTTTTTATTTAAAAGGTAACATGATTGTTTCCCTGTTCTTATATTCATTCTTATTAAATTTCAAGTTGTTTTATAATTTTTCTCAAAAGAAAAACTTTTTTATTGTATACTACTGAACTTCTGCTCATTTTCATTCCAGTTAATAAAAGCTTTATATTAAGATTTTTAAAAAGAAGTAATAAAATAAGAAAAGTATAGCTAGCTGGGAATTATTTAAGAACAAAAAAAAAGGAAAAATTAAAAGGATTTTTCTTATTCATCTATGAGCGTTTTTTTGTTTTTCTTTTCAAAGCAACTTCTTTAATGTTTTGTTAGTTGGAATTATTTTTTTTTTGTAGGTAAAAATGGCAATTCGCAGAATTTCCTTATCCTTTAATGAAACGAAAGAAACTAAACTTAAAACATATTAAATTATTTATTAAAATATTAAATTAATGTGAATTAAAAATACACAGTCCTGTTTAGAGCTGTTAAATTTCGATTACGATTAGGAATCAATTAGACTATATTTTAAAAAGAATTGTACTGATTATATAATTCCCTTTGACAGAATTTCTGATAAATAATTGATTACGATTACTAATAATCGAAAGTAATCTGAATTACTTGAAATTACAACAAATTATCAAAAAGAATCAAAAGTAATAAAAAAAAAATCCGAATACTTTCAAAGATTACTTTTGATAATTAATAAATAATCAAAAAGAATTGAAAGTAATCTTTAAAAGTAATCAGACTATTTTTGAATTACTTTTGATACTTTTTAATTATTTTGTTGTAATTTCAAGAAATTCAGATTACTTTTCCATTATTAGTAGTCCATTATCCAATTCCATTATTAGTAATTAATTAGTAATTGTATGAAACTGAATATAGTCGTAGTTTAAGCATTACTTCACTGTTCAAAAAAAAAAGTAATCAAATTAGTAATCAGTACGATTACTAATCATTAATTAACAGCTTTGGTCCTATTGAACTTAATAAGAGAAATGTTTGTTTTTTACATAAAGAAATACAAACTGCTAAGCTACTTTGGGCTTGTATACTTTAACTGCCAGTGTCTCTGGGAGGAACCGAACCAGCAATCCTCCGACTACTAGACTACTACGCTGCCTGGTAACAAATTAAAAATTATTGTTGCTGTTTTTTTCTAAATAAATAGGTAATTAAACTATTTATGTTAATTATTCTTTTCTTAGCATTTTGCAAATTTGCAAAGTTTTAAATTCATTATTTGCAATAACCTCCACGTTAAAGATGGCCTGTCAGAAAATATCAAATATTTGTAAAAAAAATATTTTTCCTTTTTCATTATTTAACAGAAACGGAAAAGTGCTATTATTTTATTTTCACCTAAAATTTATACTTTTCTCTTTATAAAAAAGAAGAAAAGAAAAAATACTAGTGTTAAGAGGAAGCAAGAAAGTTTCTGCCTCTCTCCCTTTTCCTCTCTCTCTTTCTCTTTCAGCATTCTTATGACATTTGCCTACTTAAACTGTCAATCACTTGTTTAAATAAAGTGGAAAACTTTTTCATATAAAATTTTTTTTTCATTTCCAACTTTCATTTTTGCCGTAATTAAGTGCGAATACAAATTTTTACGTTTACGTTGCTAAATATGATGACCCCTTACCACGCTGTCATTCAAGGATCTTGCTGTTTTTTATTTCTTTTATTGTTTCTAAACTAACTTGAAGATATGATTTTTCCAGCGTTATGGCAGCAATTTCTTATAGTATTCTTGGGAAAACGCTGTTGTTGCTGTTGCTTCTCTTCTTCTTTTTCTTTTTCGTAGAAGTATTTGTATTAATATCTACTGCTGTTGGCAACGTACGAGTATAATAAATTGTTGTATGGAAAAATAAGTTCAAATACAATGAACGTTAATTGCCTAAATGACAGTTGCAATGAGTCTCACGAAGTTTGGGGCGAGATACATATTTTTTTTAAACTTCTACTTAACTGGCTGCCAGTGTGATCAAAATAAAAATAAGTATTTTTTAGTTGACAAAAAATGTTTTTCTTATCAAAAAAAATTATTTTATAATTATTCTTATTTTTAAGTTTAAGTATTTTTTTTTATAAAATCTGTTTATATTACCCAGGTCTTATTTATCTCTTCTCTGTGCTCGTGGGGAATATGCAGAATATTTTATTTACTTATTTTTTCGTGAAACTAATTAAAAAGTTATTTATATATATTTATATGTATATGTATGGCGGTTATATTTTTTACTGGTGTGGAATATGGGTATTTTTTTATTGGTAAATTCTAATAATTTTTTTTTTGTAGAGCGGCAACACTTATTCTGTTTATTTCGATTAAATAGCGACAGTTATTTACTATGTGGTTGAAAAATGTTTTTAAGAGCGACAAATGTATTGATTGGCAGATATATTAGTGGCTTATCTGAAAAACGCTCCGAAGAAGTGAAAATTTGCATTAAAACAAAATCAAAGTTTCAAAAATTGTTTTTATTTACTAAAGTCCTGCACAAGACCATTTACAAGACCTTTCAATACATGATAAATTTTTCAAATGCGTTACTACAGTGAAATATTCTAAAACAAACGCTAAACAGTACTGTTGGCAAGACATTTGTTTCAACTTTGTGTCTTGCCAACAGTGTTGGATTTTCTTTCCAATATTTTTCTTACTATAATTTAAAAATTTAAAATTTTTTACAACTTCTCACGCCAAGTTTTGCAATGTTCGCGATGAAAGTGATTTTTTGC
This sequence comes from Tachina fera, assembly GCA_905220375.1. NCBI lineage: Eukaryota > Metazoa > Arthropoda > Insecta > Diptera > Tachinidae > Tachina > Tachina fera. Next base: position 125,145,950 of record LR999964.1, read on the forward strand.
AAGTATTCTTCGTTACAGTTAATTCATAACAAGTTTTCGCGAATTTTCGCCATTTTCGCGTTTATACGAAATTTTTAGCATTCCTTATAGTTTTAGCGATTTTTAATAAAAATTATGAATGGTATAAAATTTCGCAATTTTTCGAAAATTTATGTTTTTTGCGAAAGATTCAATTTATCCAAAGTTTTTGGATTTCTTTATTTATTTTTAATTAGGAACTTAAAATTTTTTTGAATCTTCATAACGTTTTTCCCTTTAATCACTCAATTTTGGTTTTGGGCTATTTTTTAATATAGCAAATTTTTTTTTCGCGATAGGTGTGATTTATTCAAAATTTCTGCCTTTTAGAGTTTTTAGTATTTTATTAATTTCAAGACTTGATATCGATTTTTACATTAATTTTTATTTCAAGTACACAATCAAATTTTTTTTGCATATTATGCAAGTAATTTTTGTCGCAGTTAAAATTTGCATAACTTGGTATCCATGGGCTACAAATATATTCATAGCAAGGCAGAGATTTGGAGCAGATGGAAATCTTGAAGGCAAGTTCATCGAACTATGCGAAGTTCGTCGGCAGTGCCAATTGTGCTTATAGCATTACGGAAATGAAGCAAAACAAGAGTTAAATTTATTTTTTACGTTTTTGTAGGAATAATTATTTTAGCGCAAAAGCTATACAGTGGCGTGTACAGCAAAACAATGCTTATTAAATCTAAAAATAGTTGATATAGAGCAAAATTAATGCTTAATATCTCAGAAATCACAATATATTTCGTGAAACGCATTATTAATAAAAAAAGGAGGTTATTCAAAATATATATCAATGGTCACAAATAGAAAGGTCCTACCTTGTATTTTCACGAAATTGTGTTTATCAGTGATTCCAATACATTTCAAACAAATACAGCACGTCACAAAAATTTATTGCAATAGTGTAAAAAATAATGCTTTTACAAGCAGTTGTACAAATTAGTTCTACAAGCAGTTGTACTGTTTTTTACCATCTCCTGTAAAGTTACAGTTATTTGATTTAGGTCCTTTCTACTTTTGACCAACGATTTACTCAATATCTAACTAATTTTTTTAAGAATGGTTGGTTAGGCAAAACAATTCTGAGACCATAATATATTAAAACAAAAATGCATGTATTTATCATGTTTATGTTTTTGTGATGGCAATACTATTTTCTTTTTGTGTAACAGCACATTTTGAAATAGAGGGAGCACTACTCATTTTGATATACCCGGTATTTTTTTCTTAGTGGGGTAACACTGTTTCTGCGAAGAGATATTCACTGTTTCTCTTAATTTAATGAGTGTTTTTAATTGGGGCGGTGGGGGAGGTAACACTATATTCTGTGACTGCTAATTAGACTTTTTTAAGTTTCTTAGGAGCCAGTTTAGTAATTAGTCACTCTTTCTGCTATCTCTAACGATATACATACACATGTGTGTATTATTTTCAACTAAAAGAAGAAATACAAAAACTTGCTCTTTCACTGGCATTAAAGAAATAATTGTCAGCCTTTCACTTTGTGACCGCATCTCAAATTTAAAATGTAAACCTTAAAATTGTATTTCTTTTCCCAAACACTTATGCCTAAAATATCATCATACGTCTTCACTCACATTTGACTTTTTTTATTTACACTCTCTTGCACGCTGCCACAATTAATTTATTATCTGTTCTATAAAAATCTTTAAATTTTTCTAAGAGGTCTCTTTATGGTCAATCGATTTTAGCTCAATGAAATATTTAGCAAAACTTAAAATTAAATATATATTTTTTTTTGCAATAAAAGTCATTTTTGAAAGCCATGTTTCTACATTCTTTTTACATTTTTAATTCTATTGTTATCTCGTTGTACTAAAATTCAATTTGATATAATTGAATTTTAATGTAATTGTAATTGTAAGTTAACATTAAATCGTAGTATTTTCAAATTGAAAATCATTTACGATTGAGTAGATTTCTTTCAGCTCCTTTCTTTACCTGTGCAAACAGCCAGCATAGAATATTGTTTTCAACACTAACAAATACATAGAAAATTTCGCCTTTAAAAGTGTGCGAGCAAATGTGCCCAGTAGTTCTCGGTAACGAAAGGCAATTTTAAATTATTTAATTTATACTAAATAGGAGTGTGTAATGGAAAATTTAATAATTAACTGTAAAACTTAATTAAAGTCTTCCAACTACGAGTATTTGGTTATTGGCACACAGTCCTGACAGGACGCTTCGCTCAAGTTTCAAAACTACTGGGTAATAACGTATCATTTGTAAGTGTATGTGCGTGTTAATGTGTGCTAATATTGTTTGTTACGAGTGAGTATGTATAATTGTGTTTGCGTTTTGTCTTTTAAAACAATAGGGCTCATTTTGCAACGATTTCCCTCATTTTAGTTGCTTTTATTTTCAGTTGTGAAGGCACTTCCGCTTCCGCTTCCCTCTGTTACATTTCAAATGTCTTATAAGTTTTTACTTGAGATTCGAAAGAACAGAGGAAAAATAAAAGCAAAAGAAACTAAGCGCAAGTTCTGACCACACACAGCACAACACCATTTTTAATATCATTGAAAAAACTAGAATTTTCAGTAAAGACTTGTTTAATAACAAAAGCGAACACCTCAAAGTTTGCGAAGCCTAATACAGTCTATAACGGATATAAGAACATATTATCATTTATAAGAAATTATGGCAGTTACACCATATTTTTATACCCTTTACGAATAGGGAAGACGAATAAACGATATCCGTCTGTCCTTCTGTCCGTCTGTCCGTTCGTCCGCCCTCCCGTCTGTCGGTACGTGAAATCGATTTTCTGATGCTTACAGAAAAGTTTGAGACTTAGATTTTGGAATGGTCTGTCAAAAATAGTCCAAAATAGATTAGTAATGAGCAAAATCAAAAACGATTTCAGAGCTGGCAAACTTAACTTTTTTTTTTAGATACATAAAAGTAACTAGCTACAACTGATTTCTTTTTTTGTTAATTAAACTTACATCATATTTCAATAAGAATTTAATTGACATTAAAATTTAATAAAAAAAAGACGAGATTCCAGGGTTGGAAAATTTTGCGATATATTTTATATACAAAAGTAACCCATTAAAACTAATTTTTTCTTTTTCTCTATATAAAGCAAACATATTTTTTATTTTGGAAATAAATAGGTTGATGTAAGAAATCAGAAAAATTTAAAATAATGATTTCAGGCCTGGAAAATTTTAATTTGAACTGGCGTATAAAAGTAACTAAGCCAAATTAATTTTTCCTTTTTCTATATAAATTAAATATATTATATGTTTTTTTCTGGAAATAAATAGTTTGATATAAAAATCGGACAAAAACACAGCCCAGAGCTGGAAAACTTATTTTTTTTTTAATAAAAGCTCTTTCTTTCTTTGTTAATTAAATATCTTTAAGAAAGAAGTGAATTAGTATTAAAAATCAGACACAAATTAAAAATATGACTCCAGGGATGGAAAATTTAAAGTAAGTAAGTCAAAAGCAGAAACATAAAATACACAGCTCTAGAGCTGGAAAGCTTAACTTTTTTTAAGAACTAATTAAAATGATTTATTTTCTGTTAATTAAATAAATTTAAGAAAGAAATATATTTATAATGAAAATTGGAAAAATCAGATATATGCTTCCAGGGTTAAGAAATTTAAACTTTTTTTGGTATATAGAACTGACTAAATAGAACAAAATTTTCTTTTTGTTTAAATTTTAGAAAAATATAAATTGGTATTAAGAATCAGATATATAAAAAACACAACTCTAGAGCTGGAAAACTTAAAACTTTTTTTGGTAACTAAACAAAATTAATTTGTTTCTTTGTTTATTAGATATGTTTTATTTTTTATAATGAAATAAGTGAGTTATAAAAACCAGATAAATTAAACACATAGTCCAAGGGTTGGGAAATGGAAACTTTTTTTATCAAATAGAAGTGACTAAATAAAAAAATATTTTGTTTCTTTTTAAACTTTAGAAAGAAATAAATTGGATGTAAAAATTATTATGAAAAATACAACTCCAGAGCTGGAAAGCTTAAAACTTTTTTTGTAGTTAATAATAATTATAATTAATTTTCCTATCTGTTAATTAAATATATTTTAAAAAGAAATAAATAAGTATTATAAAACAGAAAAATCAAATAAATCGTAACAGGGTTGGAAACTCAAACTTTTTTTTTGGGCATATAGAAGATATCCCATATTTTCTTGAGGTGGGTTTTTGAAAATTTGAATTTTTGTTATTAATTAAATATATTTTATATTTTAGGAAAATCTTTACTCAAGATTTTTTTACGTTTGTTAGATCTCAATAACAAAATTTAATTTAACCATAAACATGGGCATTATGCTCTCAGCATGATGGTCATACGATGACATCTTGTAACGTGTTCTTAATAATTTTTAGTAAATAGAGATAACATAAAATATATCGCTAAATAACAGTTATAACCACAAAATAAATTAAAGGATATGCTCGATTTCATTTCTCTGAAACTATGTTTTTCTCTGCTGAACAAAATAAAAAAATTCTTTGGTAATAAATTGTTTGCCTGAAACACAATATACATACACAAGTGAACGTGCCATATTGGTAGTGATATGTTTGATTTTAAACGCTCAGATAAATAATGGCTGGGATATAAGGATCCGATATACGCAACAAATTTCATGAAATTGTAACTTTGAACACCTATAATTCAAGGAATTTTTTATCTGAGACGTAATTTGTGTAGCTTTTCAAACAGTATATAGTTTACTTTTATCGAACCAGTCCTTAATGCTGATTGAGGCTTTAAATGGTGGTATAAATAGAAAAACGCAAATTTCAAATATGATAATTTTTATTTTATTTTTTTCGTGTTTTTAACACATACTAATTACTCTGAAAAAAATGCATTATAATTTTTATACCTTTTGCTTGTAAATCAGTGTTATTTATTATTTTTATGCGTTTTATTATATTTGTTTTAAATTTTTTCTGTTAGCACAAAAATCACTTTTCCATCCCTGTTCAGATAAAAACAAGTGCTCAACAATTGTACTTTCGGGACCACAAAATTGTAATAAATGAAGATAATATGTTTTTTTATACATATATACATATATATTTTTTTAATAAGTTGTCGAGTTTTCTTTTTTCCAGAAATTTTTCAAAATATTAATTTGTAAAAAAAATCACAGAACAGCTGTTTGGCTATTTTTTGCAATCAAAAATTTTACGAGTAAGAGTTTGCAAGATTTTTTTTTTAAATTTATTTTATTTATTAATGAACACTTCTGAGTAATACTTGTTACAAATTTGTAAGAAATTTAAGTAAATGTTAATATAACTCTGAATGAATTCTCTTCTATTGACATTCACATGATCTTGACTGCACCAAATCAAACGCACAATGAATGTTTGGAGGGTCACCCAGCATGTCTACATCAAGACGTACACGAAACTGCCGTCGAGCAGTTTTATCGAGTCTATGCCGCTTTATATATCTATATTCTATTTTTATAAGAAAAAATTTCTTTTATGGGTATAAAGTCTCATAAAAAATTTATTTTTTCTAAAAAATAATTACATAAAAGAAAAGTACGATTTTAAATTTTTTAAGTGAAATTTTATGATTTCTTTTATCCGTAATGTACTTTAGCAAGAACTTAATTTTTAAGAATTTTGTGTCCCACTACACTAGCTTTTACATTTGTTCTGGGATTTTTAAGCTTTTAAGCCAACTACAATAAAGTTTCTACAAGGAGATTTGGCAAAATGTAATTTACAACGTAATACAAAGGAACACAATGATTTTTTTTTTGTAATTTGTGAGCATTTTTGTTTTATCCTCCAATGCAACCACACATATTCTTTTTTAATTTTTCAACTATCGAACAAGTTTTTTTCTTATTTTTATTTTTTTGCTTGCTCATTCCACATAATTGACAATATATGTATGTATGCTTTAATCTGGCTTTGTTTTTGAGGCCCTCTTTTACATTACCACAAATCGGCGCAAATAACAAAGGTAGAGAGACAAAAAACATTGCACTTGCAATGCAGTTGCCATTATCATCATGACGTTGTGCAACAGCAACATTTCTGAAAAACACTAGCAACACTTTGCAACTATTCCATTGTAAGCATTTTTCAATTGTTGTCACAAAGCACTACAAATTAATCATGAATCTTTGGTTAGTTAATAGTTGACAAAAGCTTTCGATTCAGTATCAAACCGAAGTTTTTAGTCAAAGGGTTTTTCTTTAAATAGAAATCTTTTTATAAAAGTTTAGTATAATTAACAGCCTTACAGTTCTATTAAAAATAATCACTATTTAAATTTTAAGTATAATTCAATTGTTAATTATGGGCGAGAATACTAGAAGTTGGCCCAAAGCTTTCTCATTGTTGGTTTTAACTTTATTCTTTACTCCTTCTCATTCATGCATTTCCTTGCTTCCGCTTATCCAAAAACTTCTACTGCTTAATTTTAGAACTTTTACAAAATTCCTTTGCTTAAGAATTCTTAAGTGGCTTAAGGTGTTGTTAGCTGGCAATTCGATTACCAGTTAGCTGCCTGCGGCTTCTGCCACAAATACATTACACTACATTAGAAGTGCTTGCTTGTGCTGCCATTAAGACGCGCCAAACAATCAAACATTGTAAAGGGTTAATATCATCAGTTTTACTCGTTTATTATTTATTTTTTAATTAAATTTGTGAATATTTCTAAGTTTGTGTGAAAAAAATAAGAAAAATATACAACTTTTTGTTATCTTTCATAATTTATTGGATGTGGTTTTGAAAGTTTTTTTTCTCTGTATCTCTTGTAATAAAGAAGTAGGAAAAGTTTTGAGGATAAAAGTATATAAAAGTATTGAAGTAAAATACTGGCAAAATATGGTATGGTATGGTATGGTGTTACCATACAATAATATAGAAATTCGCTAACTCATTATATTGAATGAACCTCTAACATATCGAAATATGCAAAAAACTCGTTTTGAAAAAAAGTTAGTTAGGGCGTTTCTAATGGGTGTTTTTTATTGGGGTATAGAACTTTAAGTTGGCATCACTTTTTTAACTGGCGGCCATTTTGTCAGCTGTCAAGTGATTAATATTTAGTTTGGTTTGCCATTTCATCATGAACAGGTTGACAAAAGAACAACGCTTGCAAATCGTGCAAATTTATTTCGAAAATAATGGTTCAGTTCGCGAAGTTTACCGCAAACTCCGTCCATTTTATGGTCGACATAATCGTCCATCAGAGCAATTAATTCGGTTAACCATGGATCGTTTTCGCACTACGTTTACTCTATGTGATAATACGCATCCGCAGAGACGTCGAACAGTGCGCACCGAAGAAACAATTGCCGCTGTAGAGCAAAGTGTTGAAGAGGACCCGAATGAATCGATTCGCCACCGGAGACCGGTATAGAGCCATGATAACCGACTATTTTGTTCCCGAATTGCATGGCATGAATGTGGATGAGTTGTGGTTCCAACAAGACGGCGCTGCATGCCACACAGCGCACGTCACAATCGATTTATTGAAGGAAACATTCGATGAGCGCATAATTTCGCGGAATGGACCTGTCAATTGGCCACCAAGATCGTGTGATTTGACACCATTGGATTATTTTCTTTGGGGATATGTGAAGTCGCTCGTCTACGCCAACAAACCAGAAACGTTAGGGGACTTGGAAGCCAAAATTCGTGGCGTTATTGCCAACATACGGCCCCATATGCTCCAAAAAGTTGTTGAAAATTGGACCTGTAGAATTGGCTTTATTCGAGCCGGCTGCGGCGGCCACATGCCCGAAATCCTATTTAAACATCAATGGCATAAAATTATCCTTCCAATAAAGCCAAATTGATGGACATTAAAACGATTTTCTTGTGTTTTATTTCAATTCGAAGTTCTATACCTCTAAAAAAACACCCTGTATATTAAGGCAGCGATATAAATTTCGATTACGATTAGGAATCAATTGAATTACATTTTAAAAAGAATTGTGCTGATTATATAATTCCCTTTAAGAGAATTTCTGATAAATAATTGATTACGATTACCAGTAATTGAAAAGTAATCTGAATTACTAGAAATTACAACAAATAATCAAAAAGAATCAAAAATAAACAAAAAATAATCTGACTACTTTCAGAGATTTCTTTTGATTATTAATTAATAATCAAAAATAATTAAAAGTAATCTTTAAAAGTAATCGGATTATTTTTTAATTACTTTTGATTCATTTTGATTATTTTGTTGTAATTTTATGTAATTCAGGTTACTTTTCCATTATTAGTAACAGTAATCAACTAATTATCGTGCGAAACTGAATATAATCGTAATTTAAGCATTACTTCCCGTTTAAAAAAGTAATTAAATTAGTAATCACTACGATTACTATTCATTACTTAACAGCTTTGCTTAGAATATTATGCACTGATGTCTCTTTCAAATAATTTTGATTTTAACCAAAACTGATTTATTTTTTTAAATTAAATTTTAACCACAGTAGCTTATCATATTTCGCACGTGACATTTATTCCATTATAATATTTATATTGTTTCTGTTGCTTTTTTTACGAGATTGCAAATAAACAAACTTAGTAAAAAATTAAGTGAATTTATTAGACGTGTTTATTTTAGAATAATAATAAAAAACTTAACATAAATATGTTTTTTATTTTCATCTTCCTTCAACTTTTCTCTCCTCCGTTTTTAACTCTGTGTATTTTTTGTTTTTGCTGTAAGTGCTCATATCTACATTTAAATTATTTAAAGGTGTGTAAAATGTTTTAATATAAATTTTGTTGAATTTTATACTTGCGATATCGCACTTGACCAATTTTATATACATACATAGGTACCATGATCACAAACCTTTGAATTTTTAAGCAATTTTTTTATTTCACTTTTATCAAATATCTCTGTTTGTACTGAATATTTTATGTGCTTTCCTCATGTATTTTCAGCGCACTGATAGCAAATGTTGTTTTACCATGTCGCACGTGACACAGAAATATGCGATTTTGCAATAATCTTTATTTTTTGCCTTTTTGGTGCAAATGACTTTACATACATTTTTTACACCAAAGATGTTGCACGTGACCATTTTTATACAGGTTCTACGATCGAAAATATTTTTTACTGATATTGGATGTTGTTTTTCCATGTCGCACGTGACACCCAAATATGTGATTTTGCAATTCTCTTTATTTATTTTTTGCCTTTTTGGTTTAAAAATTTGTATGTAATTTTTTGAACACTTGCGATGTCGCACGTGACCAACTGTATGTAGGAGCTACGATCACATATCTTAATATATATCAGCAAAGCTTTTTTTATTTTAATTGTATCAAATATCTCTGTTCGTACTGATATTTGATGTTGTTGTTCAATATCGCACGTGACAGTTTTCATATTTTACTGTGTGTGCCCTCAGTTAAGTTAAAGTTAATTTAATTTTTTTAAGTTAACTTTTTTGTCATGTGCGACAGTAAGAAAGTAAGCTTGCATTTCAGAACAATGTGACTATATTTTTCTTAAATTTTCTACTATAGATCTGCTGGCAGCCTACACAAATATATAAGGAAGTAAAAAACAAGCTTCGTTTTCTTTGAAAAACCAAGCATATTTATTTGGTGTCGCACGCTACAAAAAGTTGACATTCCTTTGGAAATGCCAATATTTAAATGAAAGAAGCTGAGCTTTTGTGAACTTGCACTCGAATATCTTGAAATGGGTTATGTTTAAATGTAAAATTTTTTAAATCAGTTAAATTTGATTGTTTTTAAGAATTTTTAATTTTTCGATATCATTACAATTTATAAATTTATACAAATGAAAGTTTTGTAAAAGATAAAATTTTCCTTACCATTTTAAGTTAAACTTAAATAAACATTTTGATTTACGCAAGGAAAATAAATACAACAACTTTTGAATAATTTTAATATAACATATCCTTCTCAAATCAAAAAAGCAAAAAAAAAAAATACACCATCAAAGTGAGTGTGAATAAAAAAATAAGCTTATAAAGCATAGATATAGGATATTAACAAAAAAAGAAGAAGGAAAACAAAAACCAGAATAAAGTAAGAATAATAACCATATGAAATTTGTAATCATAGAAATTACAACACTTCACTTGTCTATAATAAACCAATGAATTTCCTATTTTGCCATGATAATCCTTTAATTTCCTGCCTGAATTTCATTTTCGCATTTCTCCATGCACATGCATATGTACATACAACACATATGTGTGTATGCCTGGAGTTAGGAACGACAGAAGAAGGACATGAATGTTAAACACACACATGCTCGCTCGGATGCTGTAAAAATTCACAAAGCCATTGAAGAAAATGTAAACCAAACATTTATGTAAGTTAATACAAACACATTATTATAATCCGACATACAGATATACTTATGTACAAGGGTAGTTTCATATAAAAAATAAAAGATTTAATGGATTATGTATGTACATGTAGTATGTCTGTGTGTATATTCTTATATTCTAAGATTTTTATTTAATAAAATCTTAAAGAGTAGAATTGTACAAAGGCAATAGTTTACGATATATCAATTCTGATGCGTAACAAAGAATTAAAATACTTACTAAGCACATGAAGTATAATATTTCTAACTGGGCCTGTAATTTGATTAAGGCCCATAAAATTTTAAACTGTAAAAGATACACACAAAATTAAATTTAAAACCAAAAATTTTTTGGCATTAACACTTAAAAATTATTTGACAGATCACATTCTATATGTCCGAATTTGGGCCACTTATTCGATCACTGCTGGCCGTATGTCACAAATAGCACGAACCATATTGGCCTCCAAGGCGTCAATTGTTTTTGGTTTATAAGCATAACCCAGTAACTTCACGTCACACCACAGAACATAATCAAGAGGTGTCAAGTCGCACGACTTTGGATGCTAATTAACAAGTCCATTTCTCATAACCAACTTGTCGAAAATTTTTGATTTCAATAAGTCGAGGGTTTTGGATGCAGTATGTTACGTAGCGCCATTCTGTTTAAATTACATTGAATTAATATAATCCATTAAATGAGAATATGGGAATTTCTCTGAGAAATTTCAGTTTTTGTCGCGTGCGACAGCAATAAATTAACTTTCTATTTCTGAACAACGTGACTGGATTTTTCTTAAAACTTTACCTAACGTAGAGCTGCTTACGGCCTACGCAAATATATAAATAAGTAAAAAAAATTAGTTTTCTTTGAAAAAAAAAAGGATATTTGCTTAGAGTCGGCCGCTACAAAAAGTTGACATTCCTGTGGAAGTACCTATATGTAACATATTTCTGGAGGAGAGTGCAACTAAGTTTTCTTTCGCTGATATAAACTCACCGGTGTCCAGGATAGTGTCACAAATTAGTTATTTGTTTTGTACCTTGAGAAATAATAAAACCAATAATAAGACCATTTCTTACAATTATCTTTATTATTCAAATAATAAATCTTATGTCTTCTTAAATCTTATTTTTCTTTCGTTATTTTCACAAATATTATTATTTGTGAATTCTCAAATAATTTTTAAAAGTCTGTGCATAAGATGAAAGGGTTATTTTGACTGTTCAAAATATGTGGTTGAAGTCTACTGACGATTCGTTAAAGCAACAATGAAATGCATACACGAGTAAACAATGCTTAGCCACCAGCAAATAAATTTCACTTTTAAAAGAATCATGACAATATGTTCAATAATAACTTGCTTGAATGTGAAATATAATTTATAGAAATAAATGAATAATACAAAAATTATTTTTTTTTTGGTGACAGATACGAGCCTCAAGGCGACTTTCATTGTTACATGGGGCTATGAGCACTTTTATGGTATGATATTATAATTTTAAAAAGGTGGCTAAGCTTTTCACTTAACCTACCCGGTCTTTTCCACCCCGTGTTAACAACTGTCCAAAACACGCACAATTAAAATAGATCGGACTTCTTTATGTGAAAGTTGTAACATTTCTTTTCACATATTTTCATTTGACAGTTTTATTTTTTTTTTTGTAAATTAAAAGAAGTCTGTGTCTTTTTGTACTTCCAATTTTTCCTTCTGTTTATTTGTGCAGTCATTTTGTTTGATTCATAAGTTTTCTGTCTGTTCAAATAATGGAATGGTATGCTTCGTTTTTTCCTTTTTCAGTTTTATACAAATAGTCTTAAATGCGAATATTTGACTTCTGTCTTTGTTGGCAAAAAATTTGTTTTAATAATGAAAAAGGAAACAAATACATATGTATATGTATGTATGTATTTGGTATATTTTGTCACATGAGTTCTAATTATTTTTGCTTCAACCACACCACAAATTGTCTTATTTTACAGACATACATGCATACATATGTATGTATGTGTGTACATACATATGTATGCGTGTTTAACGTAAGTGGTCATTCTGAATTCACAAACTTAAAATAAATTATTTTTATGTACTTAGAAACTAATTGGTTAAGATGGTTTTTACATTTAGGGGTTTGCCGCTGTTGCAATCGTTGATCTTCTTTTGAAGTCCCTTCGAAAAGCTTCATGCGTTTACACTGAGAGTATTTTGTATCAGGTTTATTAGATACCGTACTCTAGAGAACAGATGTGTCTAAATAAGTTCCCATGAATGACTTGAAAAAATTAAAGATGTCCAAACATAATTTAATTAAATTAATTATAAATAAATGAAATTAGTCAAAATGAAATAATGAAAATGTGAAAAAATTTAATTAACCTCAAATATAATATAACACAAGAACATTTATATCATAAAATATAATATAAAGAAATAGTTCTATGTATTTTGTAATAGTATTACAAATATTCACCCGTATTGCGTATTTCACGTCGAATATTCGTCTACGAGAATTTTGTCCTAGATTAAACACACCTTTTACGCATTTCCTTTAGCCTAGTATAAAATTCTTGTAGACGAATATTCGACGAGATATACACAATACGGGTGATTGTTTAATTTGAAATTCAGTAGACAATACGTATCGTAAAACATAAAAATTATATTGTTTACGAGAACATAAGAAAAATATTTCAAGTTTTTTAAATTTTTTGAATCGTAATAATTTTGATTGATATAAAGGGTTACAGCACTTAGAAATTTAATATTTACCATAAACTGGGAATATAAACATATTTTCTGGAAGTGGATCAAGCATTTCTTATAAAAAGTTGTTTAAATATAGAAAACAACTATCTTTTGAACAAAATTGTTTGTGTTGCAGAAACAATTCGTCATATACATAAATTTTCATAATTTTCATAAATTTTCATATATTTAATATTACTCTATATTACTGAAATCATAAAAATATAGCCAAAGGTATCGTCAAAGATTTCATCGCCACGTTTGGCAAAATATCGCCATAACTGAAAACACTAGGTGTTCGAACCACTATATATAGTAAATAGCCTACTTCCCGTTTTTGGACATGATTATGAAAGTGGTCTATGCCATTTTGCATTTTTACTTCGATTTACTGTATTTAATATATCCTAAAAAAATTCAACAAATATTTAAGAAATATTAACTAAATTTGTATTAATGGAGACAAGTACAACTCTAAACTAAAATGTTGCATATAATAAAAATATTTTTTGATTTATTCAAATGTAATCTACTAAATATTTCGAAATAATACGTGTACATATGTGCCCTTAATTATGAAAGTGGTCAAAGTCAATTGCATTTTTGCTTCAAAATATCAAATAAATCTTTAAAAATAAATATTTAAAAAATATTAAATAAATAAATATTTAAAAAATATTAAATAAGTTTATATAAATCGAGACTAGTACAACTCTAAATTCAATTATTGCTCAATTTAAAAATATTTTTTAGTTTGTTCAAATGTAATCTACTAAATATCTCGAAAACAGAAATATATGACGTAGACCACTTTCATAATTAAGGGCACTAATGTACATTTATATATGACTTATACCACTTCCATAATTATGGGCACTAATGTACTTTTAATAAAGTTTAAAACACTAAAATATGTGTTTACGACATGTATATATATATAAAACAAGAAATAATCTAAAACTACAATATAAAAACAAATTAGTTTTTATTTTAAACAATAATACCTTAGAGAAATCTTAAACAAATATACGCCTGTTTATTCTCCAATATCGTCAATCCTTTTCATACCGCAATAATCTATAACAAAATCGTGCAGTTGGCAGCACTGAACAACATGGCCTCTTTGATATTTCTTCTTCATATTTATCTGTTTCTTAAATTATTTCAAACAGTCGTTCGTAAGTCAGTGAATTTGATATTTCTTCTTCATACATATTTATCTGTTTCTTAAATTATTTCAAACAGTCGTTCGTAAGTCAGTGAATTAAAATTAGAAATGTAATAGTTACAAGTGGTTTTTCATACCCTATTTTTGCATAGAATTAAAGTGCAACAATTATTTTATTTGTGTGTAATAAAATATTTTGGGAAAGGTTTCATATTAAATATTAATTTTGTGTGTTAAAAAATTGTTTTGTTAATTTCATCATCTTAGCTTAAATAAATTGATAACTTCGTCGCGTTCGGTCGTTCGTGTAACGTGTGTATGTACTCGTATGTATGTATGTATGCATGATACAATTACACTAGGTACATGCAGAACTACAACAAAATTACAACACCAAAAAACACATGTATTTTGTTGGTATAAACAAACCCCAAATTGTCGGAAACAACTGTCTTTTGTTTATAAAAATAACAATTACAGGGTAACTAAAGTACAATTGCAGACGCGGTATTCCTGCATGATTATAGTTATTCAGTGCTGCCAATATGGGTGTAGTTAGACAGTGTGTAATTTCTACTCACATGCGTAGGCGATGTAATTAAATTCTTGTATAATATGTGTGTAATTCTACTTTGGGTTCTATTTTTATTTATTATTGTTTTAATTTTAACCTACACAAAAGATGTGTAGTGTAATTTTCTTCAATGTGTAATTGGAGACACATCCATGTGTAAATTCATTGGCAACACTGTAATCATTTTATTCACACACATACATTAACATTTTTGCAGCTTGTAAACAAAGTTTGACAACTAGGTGCAATGTATACAGTGACAGGCTGGGCTTGTGCATGTACCTAGTATAATTGTATCATGTATGTATGTTTATGTTTTTATCAACGTAATAATTGAGAGCAATCAAGAATTACAAGAAAACAAGGAGAATTAGTGTGATAGAATATTAATAATGTAAGTTGAAGAGAAATATTTAGTTACATTTGTACACACATACATTCATATGTATGTATGTAAATAGGTATAAGAAATGACTTGAGACTTGATTTATGTTGTTTAAAGGGAATAAAAAATTGATTTATTTATTGTGCGTGGTAATGATCCTGTTATAAAAGTACAATTTACATATGTATGTATATATGTATGTGATTAAAAAAATTCAAATAAAATTGAATAAGGAAAATAATTGAAAAAATAATTTTCGTTTACAAAATTTTTACAAAACAAATTTTATATGGCAAGTTGTTTGTCAAACATTTTTGTAAACCAAAATTATTTTTTTATTCTGAATAAGGCCTTTGGTATTTTAATTAAAATTGGCAAAGCACTTATGAGTTTTTAAAATTTTTTAAAAGTTTGATTTTAATTTTTTGTTTTGAAATTTTTTTATAATTGGTTTATTAACAAAATTTTTCTTGCTAACTTTTATTAATTTCTTTTTCGTCAACAATATTTAAAGTTTCCAACGAGTTGAAAAGAAAAATCGCTATCACCTGTAAGTGAATTTTCCTCGATGAGTAATCAGCAGTTTAGTCGTCCTACTGTCGTGTCTTATGTCAAATTTGTATGCAAATATTTTAAATCAAGTTATTTTAGTCTCTTTTATGTTATAATCATGTTTGCATTCCCCTTCGGGCGATGGTAAAGGCTATAGAGGAAATATTTTACAAAAATCTTCGACTGTATATGAGTTATTTTTCTTTTTAATTTCTCTTTTTTTTATTATATAAATTTTTGTATACAAAAATAATTTGCAATAGAATTTTTCTAAAAAAGAAAATATAACACTAAGGCTTCTATGTTTTAAAATGTTGTTGTAAGATACTTCCTTGTTGGTATGTGTTCGACAACAAAGCAATTAAAAATTTTCAAGTTTTTCTTCAACAGCAACAGCAAAAATTAGAACAATAGTAATAGTGAATATAACAAAAAAACTGTTTTGAAAAAGAGGGAAAATCAAAATTACAAGATCAATCAAAAATTACAAGAGAACAAGGAAAACAACAGTGATATAATATTAATACTGTAATTTGAAGATAAATATTTAGTTACATATCGCTCATCTACTTCAATAGTGGCACAACTCAAAAAAACCAGTTTTGCAGAAAACGTGTTTTAAGTTTTCAATTTGCATACAACTTAATGGCGAAATGAAAAAATCTTCTGTCAGGAGGTGATGGTACAAGCTATTTGTATGAAATTTTTACACAAGATAAAATACGAAATGCCGAATCTTCCTGCATTATTAACTCAAAAAACCTATTTTTTGAGTTATGCCACTATTGAAGTAAATGAGCGATATGTACATACATACATATTAATTCAACAAAGTGAAAAAAATGGGAAAATGTGTAACGATATGATTTATTTATTACTTTTAGAAATTTTAGCAATAAAAAAATAAAATGTCATCAAAATTACAAGTGTAGAACCAATAAATGTTTGCGACAAACCCTTTTATCATCATCCTTACTAAACAAACAAATAAGCACACACAACCACACAATATTCTATTTGTCAATAAATGCAGTTTTAAACTAATACAAGCATGACAAATCATCTTTTTTTTTATTCTCTATTTCAACTCTGACACTTCTGGCAGCAGCTGCAGCACCAGTGTATCTGTAAAAGACACAACTTATGCATTCAATATACGAGTATGTTTCAAATTACGACAATTTGAACTCCAAGTGCATTACTCATACTGTTACCATACAGTTAAACATGTAAGCAGCATGCATTTTTGTGTTCTTATGAGAACACACACACACATAAATAAAGAAAGGACATTCTTAACATTCTTAACACTAAGGCAAACAAGAGATATAAAATATAGTATAATGCAGCATACAACAAGGAGTTAAACTGTCACAACAGACAGACGAAAAAACCGTTCAAATACAATTTCAAATAAACAATTTCGTTTCATGTATTGCTTAAAAAGAAGAACTGAAGCATTGTTGTCATTTAAATGTATAAAATATGTACTAAACATATTTCTTTTTTTATTTGAAAGCTTCTGAAATTTATTGCATTTTTTCTGTTTAACTAACGATATGGGCATTTCCATGATGTCGAACACGACCATCATAACCACATAAAGTGAAAAAAGTCAGTATATATATGGGAGCTAAGTTTAATTTTGAGTAGTTTTTCATTTTTGAGATTACCAAAGCATTTGCATGTGACAAATACAGAGTCTAATTTTATAGCCCATTATTAACTAGTTTTAGAATGTTTTGCATTGATGTATGTATATTTCCAATGGTTTTGATTTTATTCAAAAATTATTTATGTCCACCACACGTGATGTGTCGAACGTGACATTTTTCTTTTATGATTTCTATTGATTTTTTCACGATATCGTAAAAAAAGTGAACTTAGCCCAAACATTTTCAAATTAAGGGACGTACTCAACGTATTTGTTTTAATATAATGACAAAAAGCTTAACAAAAATATGACTTATAATTAAGGTAGTGTGATTAATTAATTTAAATAAATTGAAATGAAAATAGCATCAGGAATAACTAACGCAGTTTCTCGTACAATATGCAGCTGTACCTGCTTTTACTTCTAGATCATGGCAGCAAAACATTTGCAACTGTCCTATATCTGGAAATGTTCTCCTAATTTATGTTTTTTTAACAATACAGTCAAATCCCGATAATTCGTAATCGTAATGGACCGGCCATTTCTTATTTACTAAAACGATAAAAAAACATTTTTGTTTATTATTCATTAGCAAACTGAAAATAAGCACACACACAAAAGAAAAACCGAAAACTCACGAAAAAAATAGCGGTAAACAAAAAATCATTCTTTCCATGTTTCTGTTGTTTTTATTACGAATTATAAGTGGAAGTCAGCAAAAAAATACGATTTATAAGAGGCAATGAAGATTTTATTTATAAAATAAATTACGAATTAGCGAGGGGACCAAATGTATGGAAATTTTACGAATTAACGAGATTTTTTCAAGGGACCGACAGTTTATTACGAATTATCGGGAATTACGATTTATAGGGGTACGAATTATCGTGATTTGACTGTATTTCATTTTCTTTTAATTTTTCTCTCCACCGTTTGCAACTCTCTTTATTTTTTCTACTTTTTTGAACATTTAGTTTAAAAAATTTATGCAAAAAATTTTACACTTACGATGTCGCACGTGACCAACTTTAAAAAGTTGCCACGAGCACAAATTTTTATATTTTGCAGCAAAGTTTCTTTATTTTAATTGTATCAAATATCTTTAATTTTTCGTTTATAATAATAATAAATGTAGTTTGTCAATGTCGCACGTGACATGAAAACAGTCGATTATACAACTATCTTTATTCTTTTCGAGTTATGCCCTTCAATATTTAAATAATTTAAAAGTGTGCAAATTTTTTAATAACATTTATTTTAGTTTTACACCAACGATGTCGCACGTGACCTATTTTATATACATGGCAGGTTTTTTAACTAGAATTGTATCAAATATATCTGTTCGTATTGAATATTTGATGAGCAACTCATATGTACTTTTGACGAAATGGCAACAAATGCTAATTTTCCATGTAGCACGTGACATGTAATTCGTGATTTTGCAACTTCCTCTGTTTTTTCTTCGCGTTTTTACTCACCAAAGTTTAAATAATTAAAAATTATTTCAAAAAATTTGTGTAAAATTTTTTTTCTGCGCTTTAATGATGTCACATGTGACATAAAAATTTGCAGTTTTGCAATTCTCTTTGATTTTTTTGCCTTTTTTGCTAATTTTAATTTAAATCATTTAAAAGTATGCAAAGTATGTATTTTAATATAATTTTTTTAATTTTACGTTAATGATGTCGCACGTGACGATTTTTATAAAAGTGGCAAGGTTTTTTATATTATTTGTTTTAAATATTTCACTGTATATTTGGTGAGCTTTCCACATGTACTTTCGATGCACTGATAAAAAATGTCTTTACAAAGTCGCGCGTGGCATAGAAATTTGTGAATTTTTCGACTTTTTTAGGCTTTTTTCACCTTTTTGCTAATCTAAATCTTAACAATTTAAAAGTATCTAGTTAAACATTTCTTTTTAAATATTTGTTTTTAACTTACGATGTCGCACGTGACCAAATTTACCGTGGTGACACGATTTCAAACCTCTATACTTTCTGTACATTTTTTTTACTAGAATTGTATCAAATTTCTCTCTTTGTTCTTATTATTAATATTGTTTTCCAATGTCGCACGTGACATAGAAACGTGTGATTTTGTAATGTGATTATTTGCACTAAAATTTATAGAAATGCTTTATGTATATATAAATGTAATAGTTTTTTACATGAGATATAATTTTTTCTTTATGAAAATATAATAAACTTTTTTCAAGATCGGTGCGGAAATGCCCATATGTTTGAGCAAAATGTTATTTATGTAATTTATCGCTTTGAAAGTAAATGCAACACTTTTGATTGTGAGAAAATGGCATGTTGAGCTTGTCTTTTGCTTGAAAGCAAATGTAAATATGAAATGAACACTGTAGCGGACGGAGGACAATAAATAAACTATTAAATTGAGATTAAAATTTCACAGTGGAAAATGTATACTAATGTTATGTTAAGTACTTTATCATGCTTAAAAGTTAGTGCCAAATCTTTTTTAGTGTAAAAAGTGTCTTTAAAAAAACATAAATGTCATAAAAGTCCAAGTTCTTGTCTAAAATTTTTACCAAGTTCTTATGTAGTAGAATACTTATCACTGCAATCTTCTAATGCCCTTTATTTGTACCCATAGATATCTATTAGTGTACATTTATCTATCATATAAGTTAAATTTTATAATGCAAACTCGTAGGTAAAAGCCTTTGGTAAATTACCTTTTTGTAGAAATAACAGGCATAAGTATTATATAAATTTCTCATCGTCAGGCTGTCAGCTAACTTCTAGAATCCGTAACTGCGAAAATATGCGTTTTCTTTTTAGTTAACCTCTTTTTTCTTAATATTAAATTTTCTATGAGTTAGCATTATTTTTTTATATTCGGAGTCAAAACCCGACTTCGACTATCAAAGTAGTTCTGGTTGCAAATTACCACACTCGATATCGAACGAAATTATGAAATATTTCAATAGAGTTTGTATGAAAATATTTTAAAATTTCGAATTGTATCGAATGCGTAATTTGACCCCTGTATTGCCAGCCTTCCCCCTGCGTCACATATTTTCTCCTAATTTGGGACTTATTTCATATTTATGGGATTTTATTTCATTGAGAATTATCTCATTTTTCCCCGGCAGTTATTGCATTATGAGATTAGTCCCAATACTTGGGTTTTTATTTCTTTTTCAGTTTTGGGAGTAATTTTATTTTCTGGGGACGTTTTTCTTTAAATTTTTGTGGTACTTGTGCTATTCTTAAATCTTATTTCATTTGCAGTAGGTACTTTGTGCGTTATTTTATTCAGCCTTTGTAGGATTAAATGTTTAGTATATTTTTGCTGAATATGTCACTTTATAAAAATCCATATAAGGTAAGATATATTAAGTAGCATAAATGATAATTCGAAATAAACTTTTTAATAACAAATGAGTCAAAGAGTGACATAAAAATGATTTTTTGTTAATACATTAGTTTGTAATACATTTTATGTTAATCTTGCTTAAATCCTTGATAGGGAAATGACAACAACACATTTATTAATTGCATGAAATTTTTCTCTGACATTTCCCTTGCTCTCAAAAGTATTAACTTAATATAAAAATATATTCATATACACATATACGAGGGTTGCTGAATGCTATTTACTGTATTGTACACCCCTTCTACTGAATCCTTAAGTCTGGTTTTCTCCCAGTTACCTTTATTGCATGATTATTCAATATACAACCTTTACTGTACCAGGATAATTATCTTTAAAATATTTTATAGCATTTGTATATTATGAAGTATTAAAATTGTAGCATTATAATAGCATAGCCTAGTATTATATATTACTACATTTCATTGGAAAGCTTAGGATACAGCCATATTATTTTACTACATAACATAGTTTCCCTCGTATAATTTTTTTTTTTGAAACAAACAGAAAACTGCTTAAAGCAAAATCTCTAACTAAAATATTTATTTAAAAGCGAAAGAAAAACCTCTGCAACTGGCAATGGCCGTCAAAAATCCCATACCAACTTTTTTTTATACACACTAAAGTCTAATGTTTATGATTCTCCCTGATGAGCAGGATAATACGTTTGTTGCTATGTATTATAAATGCTGGTGATGATGGTGATGGTGATGGTGATGTTGATGTTGATGGCAATGGCAATGTTGTTTGTTAAAATACTGATGATTCTATTATGCATTAAGACAACGTTAGGAAAAAAAGCTTTTTATAAGTACTTAAAAATTGTTAGGGTAGCAAAATTGCCAGCACTATTCTTCACTTTTATAAATTTGTTATGCTTGTACGCGTACGCAAGCTGATTTCATTTGGAATAACAACTCTTCAAGATTTTAACACTTACTTCAATATTTCAGTTGTATCTATAGGGAACTCTGATGGCTTATGTTTTTTGTGCTTTGCATTACATTTTTTCCTTCCTCTATTCTTCGTACAAGCAACAAAGTAAAAGCTTAAATGTGACATATCGTTGGGTTAAAGGTAAAGCTATGCAAGTTGAATTTTTATAATTTTATGGGAGCAAGATGCATTTGCAAGTAATCACAAGGCACATAGTATGAATAATTTGTCCTTATTAAGTCACAGAAGGCACAAGAGTTAAAGGATCTTGTTATTGTCTTACAAATTATAGCTTAGTGAGAAATGAATTCGAATTCTTAAGAAAACCAGTAACTACCTAAAGAAAAATTTCTACTTAAAATCCACGTAAACAAGGTTAATTTAAAATTTCTTGACAATGATTTAGCTTCATATGTGTTTCATATTAATATAACATGATTTTCAAAGAAAATTTCTCCTTTTGAAATAAGTTTATTTCTTATTGATTCAACACTCCCGTACTATTAAATCAAAATGAAGAATTATGTTAAATCAAAGTTATTTCCAGTTGGATCAACGTAAATTATGTACTGAAAGAACACGAAAATCCATGTTGAATCAAAGTTATTTCAAGTCGAAACAATATGAATTTAATTTAATGTAGCCATTAGCTTCTTAGAAAAGGGAAAGTGATAGAAAAGACAGGTGGTGAAGGAAGAGATAGAGAAAAGTTCAATTTTTTTTTACAAGTCTGCTTTTTACATGGTTTTAATAATACAGTGATAGAGCGCCTCTGGTGTTAAATGAGCCATATTAAATTTCTTTGAAGCTGGCAATTTTATTGGTTATTTTATTACGCCGATGATTTTTGCTAAATAACGTAGGAGGGCTCTCTGATGTGTATTGGTATAGACATTAGTAGCCTGCATAAGCAGTCTTGAAATGTAAATACGTCATGTTTTTTAAATATACTCTCGTGGCATGCATTATACTAAGCCAATAATAAATGCTGTCGTACTATAAACGAAGCACGATGGTTGTATTGGTGTACGTGTATATGACTGTTAACAAGTGATGTTGCCAAGACGTCTTGTTTATAACAAACAATGAAAAGAAGTACTGTTGATACATTTATGCTTGTTATTTTGCATATTGTACGTTTGGGTGTGTGTGTAAGATTTATATGGTAAGCTATTATGTTTGTTTTTTAAAGCAAGCGCACACAACTCATGTAAATGCATGTGTGCGTTTGTATGTGCGCAGAAAAATAAGAGAGCATACACTAATTATGTAGGTATATATGTATGTACATGTATGACGTTAGTATACGCGTCAATGAGAGAAAAAAGCACAAGCACCACAAATTCTTCAGTCACGAACTATTTTCTTCTTTACTCTTATACCTTGCCCTCATGTCTTGAAAGTTCTTATAAGACGTCTTTTGCAGGTGTTTAATAGGCATCAGCGAAATGTTTCTCTAAGTATAGTTCACTTCCCAGGCCAAGATTCGAACTCGGTACTCATCATAAAATCTTATTTCAACATTATTTAATTGATTATTTAATCTTAAATTTATTTAAGAAGCTCAAGTTAAAAAAATACAAACTTGTCTTGAGTTGTCTGCAGGATTTGACTATAGTCTTAAATAATTCTTGCTGAATTCCAGGATTTCTGTATCATATAATGGCTCCAACCAATTTTTAGATTGTTTCAATTTTATCATACCTTCCCACTTACATTTAATGGATCTCATAGCCACTTAAGCCGCATTCAGACTATTACACTTTGTATTTTTACTTGTCAGAAATTCAAATAATACGTGCTAGTGTGATAGTCTGAACTCAAAATGTCATTAAAGTGGCAAATAATACGATAAAAATTTTGACATCTCATAAGACTTTTTCGTTTTTAGAAAATTTTCTAAACGATAATACTTTTCATTAGATAAGGGTTGCATTTTCACACAAACCAAATTTCCAAGTCGGCTGTTGTGCCGCCGATAGTCTGTCGTCATTGATGTAACGTTTTGTCATAGGTATAATTTTTTTTTTCAGTTGACGTAATTTGTTAACGTTTTTGTAATATCTTTTCTTAAATTTTTTCTGTTATTTACATATAATGTTTTTAACTGCTGAGTTTTTTCAAGTGCCAGCATGTCCCCGCCTACATGAAAACGTATGCCGCCGCTAGTCAATGAATAGCACAGACATTTTCATTGAACAGCTGTTTTGTTTTCTGCTTGTATTAGACATTTTATTTGAATTGTGATGGTCTGAACACAATATGTGATTTTACGTTAGATTTTTTGACAGTCACAACGAATGTATTTAGATTTCCCCAGCAAAAAATTACACATTACCAACAGAACTACTTTTTAAATAATCACTTACTTTTCTAATTACCAAATTTCATTGCCCGCATTACCTAAAACTTAAAAAAATTATGCACAAGTTGCTAAATGAGGAGAATGATTTTTTTTAGATTAAATAGATTACGTGAACAAGTTGCCAAAAAGTAAGTACTTCTCAAGAATCGATTATTTTAGTCTCACGCCTTGTTAAAATCATTAAGTTGGTAATCCAGTAGGGAAGTGCTTCCACCAAAAATGCTTAATTCTAAACTCGTTAACCTTTTTTGAAAATTTTTGCTGGGTCTGTATCGTAAAATGTGATGAAAGTATTAATACTTGCATAATAGTCTGAACGGGGCTTTAGCTATCAGCAAATTTGGCAGACATGCATGGTCCTTAATTTTACCGATTACAAATATTTATGGTGTAGCATTATCACATTCTTTTAAATACAGCACTAATTGTTTTCATTATTTTAAGTGCCTGCATGCATAATTTCAAGAGTCAAATATCGTACTAACCTTGAACGCATACTAGCGGTGATTGTTTGCTGTGGGAATGAAATAATATTTAAAGGATGGATCGTATTACACTTTAATTTCCCACCATATGTTTATACTAATTTTAGGCATTTAGCTTTTAAGACATTTATCATATTTCAATTGGTTTGTAATTTTCCATTTATTTCGTATTAATTCTAAATCTAGAATCTTCTCATAAGTAGTATATAAGCCTTAATATTTTTGTAGTAAGTAGGCATTTTAAATTATAATTTCAGAGCGTGCTACAGTCGCTCACCAAATAAATTTTTAAAATTAATTTTAAATAAAAGTCCTTTTTATTATAAATGTTGCATGGCGATCCTGCCACTTTAAAAACGGTAAAGCAAAAGGACTACATAGCAATTATTGCTTATCCTTCTTGCTGTAAGTTTTAAAGAAAAAGGACACTAGAATACGGCATACATAGCTTATGCTCAGTCGTATTCTGTGAAAAAATTGTTTAGAACCTAATACATGGAACAATCTTTGGAAGAGATCCTCAAGGATATAGCAGAGGCGGAAGTCCGTTGGAAGCAGCTACTAGAAGAGGGCGCTCATCCTAGTGAGAAACCAGCAATTTTAAATAAAGGACCAAAACCGCTTATAATCAAGAAGAAAAGGCCGGAGGAGCCAACATATCCTATATTTCCAATTCCAAACGTCCATAAATCAAGAGGAGGCCGCAGAAACAAACTGAAGGTAGAGCTGAGGGTACTCCTACATCAAGAACTTTATACAAAAGGAGAAGAACTCCAAATCATTAAAAATAAAATTACAAATATTAAACAAACATTAAAAGAGATTAAAAAAAAAAAAATATAAAAAAAAAAAATTAAAAAAAAAAAAAAAAAAAAAATAAAAAAAAAAAAAATAAAAAAAAAAAAAAAAGAAATATTTTAATTAAGTTTTAATAAATTGTGATTGTCTAAAAATACTAATGAAAAAAAAAATATATATATACAAAATATTTTTAACAAAATAATATATAATTAACAATAAAACTTGTTTTATAACAAAATCACTGTAAAAGTACATGAAATCTGCAAAATCTTCAAAATATATGTATATAAAATTTTTATAATATTTTTTTTCCTTAAATTATTTCTGGCAAAATAAATTGTAAATGGTTCTTTATAATGAATAGGAACAAAAACAAAAATAAATCTAAAAACCCAATACAATGGGCCGAAACCATAAATGAAAATGAAATGAGTATAGAAGAAAAAATTAACTGGTTAGCTGAACTATGGAAACTAATAGGTTTAGAAGGTACACCTACTGAAGAAGATATTATAAATGCTCCAAGATTAGAAGAGGAAACAATAGCAGCAATAAAATGGTCTGAACGCATTGAGAAAGAAAAAAGAAAACTTTAATATTTTTTTTTATAACTTATGGATTGGTTAACTGTCATAAAATACTGTAGAGAAATCCAAATAAACTTTGATAAATCCTATAAATGTCTCAATATAGACAGACAAATTAGCCAAGAAACTCTAATAAAACACCTTAAAATTCTCTTACAGAGTTTAGAAGAAATAAGAAAAACTTTAAATGAAAATTATGAAAAACTAGCTACTCCACATAAAATAGCTGCAGACGCTTTCTATCAGGATATTAGAAATAAACTTTCAAACTTGCTAATTAAGAAAAATATTTCACTCAACATAACAGATAGTCTTCATACAATAATAGAAGTTGACAGTTACCTTTCGCAATTAGAAGAAAAACCAAACACAATAATGCCACAGACAGCAATAGAATTCCTCAATACAGCCTCAAAACTAATTATAGATTTTGATGGCAAACCAGAAAATTTAAGAGCATTTATTGATTCCTTACTATTAATAGACACAATAAAAGACACACACGAGGCCATAGCCATTTCTATCATCAAAACAAAGCTAAAAGGTAATGCTAGAAATTTAATTGACCAAGAAAGCACAATTTCGGCAATCATAGATAAACTCAAAAGTTCAGTCAGAGGCGAATCAGTAGAAGTCTTGACTGCAAAAATTTTAAATACAAAACAAAATAATAAAACAGCCAATGCTTATTGTAATGAAATAGAACTTCTTACAAAATCATTGGAAACAGCCTACATATCTGACGGATTAACAAATGAGCTAGCAACAAAATTTTCAACACAAGTTGCCGTAAAAGCTCTCACTAAAAACTGCACCATAGATAAGGTAAAACTTATCATGGAAGCAGGCCAATTTAACAGCATGAACGAAGCTGTTACTAAATTTATAAACAGTTGCACAGAAGCAACTGGACAACAAAATGCCATACTTCACTTTGGTCAAAGACCAAATAACAGGAATAACTATTTCCGTGGAAATTTCACAAGATTTCGTGGAAGAAATAATTACCCAAAAGATAGAAATATTAATAATAATAGAAACTATAATAACAATAACAATAATAACAGAAGTAGCAACAATACAAATAACAATTACAGGCGAAGATCTAACAACAACAGTAGAAATACAAACTATGTTAGAGCAACAGAATCAAACGAATTTGATTCGGAAAACCAGGATGTTCCCCTAAGACCAATTCAATAAATAATAAGGTATACAATCTCAATCTCAACTTATGTTTCTGCGTTAAATTACAAATAGCCAATACTAACACCCCAATAACATTACTAATAGACACAGGAGCAGATATTTCACTAATAAAAATAACACATTTCAACATAAATCAAATAAATACTTATAAAACAACAACATTAAGCGGAATAGGACAAGGTAAAATACAGTCAATCGGTAGTATATTTTTTGATTTAAAACACAAAAATTTTTTAATACCTCATAAATTTCAAGTAGTAAAAAACAATTTCCCAATACCATGCGATGGCATTATTGGCATGGATTTCATTAAAAAATATAATTGCATATTAGATTTCAATAATGATTTTGATTACCTTATCCTACGCCCATTTTATATCGCACATCCAATAGAAATACCAATCACAAATAATGGTAATGACATAATTTTACCACCAAGATCCGAAGTTATACGACAAATAAAACTAATTTCATCAGACAATGAATTATTAATCCCTAATCAAGAAATAGAACCAGGTGTTTTTATAGCAAATACATTGGTAACAACAAATAATGCATTTATCAGAATCCTTAACACTAACGATAACATCATCAAAATCAAACAAAACAAAATAAAAACCGAAAACATTTCAAACTACAGCATATTTAAAAGTAATCCTAAAATAAATACAAATAGAAATGAAGAAGTATTAAAAATCTTAAAGAAAAATTTTCCGGAACAGTTTAAAAATACTTTAACAGCACTATGTACCTCATATTGTGATATTTTCGGTTTAGAAACAGAAACAATAACTACTAATAATTTCTATGAACAAAAGTTGAGAATAAAAGATACACAACCTGTATACATCAAAAATTATAGAATACCACATTCACACAAAGAAGAAATTGATAAGCAAGTAAAAAAGCTCATAGACGACAATATCATCGAACCATCACAATCTGAATACAATAGCCCAATATTATTAGTACCAAAGAAATCATTGCCTAATTCTGAAAACAAAAGATGGAGATTGGTTATAGATTACAGACAAATAAATAAGAAATTGATAGCAGACAAATTCCCATTACCCAGAATAGATGACATTCTAGACCAACTGGGCAGAGCAAAATATTTCTCTTGTTTAGATTTAATGTCAGGATTCCATCAAATTAGTTTGGATAAAAACTCAAGAGACTTAACGTCATTTTCAACAAATAATGGATCATATAGATTCACACGATTACCATACGGTTTAAAAATAGCTCCCAATTCTTTCCAAAGAATGATGACACTTGCTTTTAGTGGATTGAATCCAGATCAAGCTTTCCTTTATATGGACGACTTAGTTGTTCTGGGATGTTCGGAAAAACATATGCTAGTAAACTTAAAGAATGTTTTTGATCTATGTCGCAAACACAATTTAAAACTTCATCCAGAAAAGTGCTCATTTTTCAGGAAAGAGGTAACTTACCTTGGTCACAAATGCACAGACAAAGGAATACTACCAGATGATAATAAATATTCAATAATTGAAAATTATCCTACACCAACAGATGCGGACAGTGCCAAAAGATTCGTAGCGTTTTGTAACTATTACCGTAGATTCATTAAAAATTTTTCTGAATACTCTCGACATCTAACAAAATTATCAAAGAAAAATACACCATTTGAATGGACGAAAGAGTGCGACTCTGCATTTAAATACCTCAAAAAGACACTTATGAGTCCTACTTTACT
Organism: Tachina fera; assembly: GCA_905220375.1. Classification (NCBI taxonomy): domain Eukaryota; kingdom Metazoa; phylum Arthropoda; class Insecta; order Diptera; family Tachinidae; genus Tachina; species Tachina fera. The sequence continues at coordinate 125,174,931 of LR999964.1, forward strand.
GCAATACCCAGATTTCACTAAAGAATTTTGCATTACAACAGATGCAAGCAAATATGCTTGTGGAGCAGTATTAACACAAGAGTATGAGGGTAAACACCTTCCAATAGCTTATGCATCAAAAACATTTACTAAAGGTGAAAGCAACAAATCAACAATAGAACAAGAGCTAACGGCCATACATTGGGCCATAACACATTTTAGACCATACATTTATGGAAAACACTTTCTTGTCCGCACAGATCACAGACCACTTTCTTATTTGTTTTCAATGAAAAATCCAAGCTCCAAACTAACAAGAATTAGACTCGATTTAGAGGAATATGATTTTACGGTTGAATACCTTAGGGGAAAAGATAACTATGTTGCCGATGCACTATCGCGCGTTACCATAAAAGATCTTAAAGACATGAATAATAACATTTGTTCTATATTGAGAGTCACGACAAGATCGATGACCAATAAAGAAATAAAAAAGAATAGTAATAAAATAAACAATCAGCATAAAATAAACAATAATAATAAGCCCAATATATTTGTACCATTAAATAATACTGACGTCAGAAAATTTTGCAAATTAAAAATTATTCCCGGTAGATGTTACATCAAAAGAGGAAAATCAATAATTGCACATGTACAAATTAATGATTTATTTACTAAAGGGAATCTTGACTTAGGACAGTTTTTCCCTAGGCTCGAAAAAGTGGCCGGTAAATACAATATTAGTAAATTACAAGTGGCACCTACAGAGAAAATTTTCGAATTTATCTCAATAATTAATTTTAAAGAAATGGGCAATAAATACTTAAAAAATATAATAGTAGCGCTACTAAATGAGGTGACCCAAATTAATAATAAGAATGCTAAGGCAATTCTTGAAATTATGCTGAAATATCATGATGATCCCATCGAAGGAGGTCATTGCGGAATATATAGAACATTAGAAAAAATAAAAAGATATTACTATTGGAAAAATATGTCAAAAGACATATCTAAATATGTAAAACAATGTCATAAATGTCAAACTGCCAAAACACTAAAACATTCTAAAAGCCCAATGACAATTACACCAACACCATCAAAACCATTTGACACGGTGTACGTGGACACAATAGGACCGTTTCCGAAATCATTACTCGGAAATGAATACGCAATCACAATAATATGTGATTTAACTAAATATTTAGTGACAATACCAATACAAGACAAAAGCGCTAAAACAATCGCTAAGGCGATATTTGAAAATTTTATACTTACCTATGGTCCAATGAAGACGTTCATCTCGGACATGGGTACGGAATATAAAAATTCTATATTAGCAGAATTATGCAATCTCCTCAAAATTGAAAAACTAACTTCCACTGCACACCATCACCAAACCTTAGGTACAATTGAAAGAAGTCATAGAACTTTTAACGAATATGTACGTTCCTACATATCAGTAGACAAAAACGATTGGGACGAATGGCTAAGATATTTCACGTATTGTTTCAATACGACGCCATCAACTGTACATAATTATTGTCCTTTTGAGTTGGTGTTTGCAAAACTACCCAACATCTTTAAGCAATTTACTGAAGTAGATAGAATAACTCCATTATATAATATAGATAATTACGCTAAGGAAGCAAAGTTTAGGTTAGAAGTAGCTTATAAGAGGGCCCAACAATTACTAGATAAGAATAAAATTAGACAAAAAGAATATTATGATAGAAACATTATAGATTGTAATTTAAATATAGGAGATTTAGTTTTACTTAAAAATGAATCAGGTCACAAAATAGAGCCAAACTATAAAGGACCATACGAAATTCAAAACATAGATATAAGAAATAATATAACAATATTTGATAAGAAAACTAATAAGCAACAAGTAGTGCATAAAAATAGACTTAGGCTATACATTACCTAATAGAACTTAATATTTTACTGCGCAGTATATAGTAATAACAATAATATTAATAAACATACATTAACTAAAAATATATTATAAATTAAATGTAAAAGAATGTCCATAAAACTAACGTTGTATGAACATTCTTGCGAAAAGTGGAGGTGTAGCATTATCACATTCTTTTAAATACAGCACTAATTGTTTTCATTATTTTAAGTGCCTGCATGCATAATTTCAAGAGTCAAATATCGTACTAACCTTGAACGCATACTAGCGGTGATTGTTTGCTGTGGGAATGAAATAATATTTAAAGGATGGATCGTATTACACTTTAATTTCCCACCATATGTTTATACTAATTTTAGGCATTTAGCTTTTAAGACATTTATCATATTTCAATTGGTTTGTAATTTTCCATTTATTTCGTATTAATTCTAAATCTAGAATCTTCTCATAAGTAGTATATAAGCCTTAATATTTTTGTAGTAAGTAGGCATTTTAAATTATAATTTCAGAGCGTGCTACAGTCGCTCACCAAATAAATTTTTAAAATTAATTTTAAATAAAAGTCCTTTTTATTATAAATGTTGCAATGGTATCAACCCAACTACTCTTTGCCTGTCGGTCAATTATCCCTCTATACTGATTGGGTCAAAAAATATCTCAGCCGAGCTAATTTACAGTTTAAGATCATGCCTAAAATATAGTGTACTTCTCATATGAATCCCTGGTAGCTAGAGGCACTGAATCTTCTGCCAATTTTAAGTGCACAATCTATCTCGCCAATTCTATTGTGAACATAAATAGGCAAAAACTAACAGAAACACTAATTAATTATAAGATCGGAAGCTCGTATTTAGAGACTGTTGAATGTGTATTGGCTGAAGTAGTTAACACGTTGACTAAAACTGAAGGTCCTGGGTTCGACTCCACTTTTGACAGGCAAGACCATGCATTTTTCTGATGTGCTTTAGTGCCCTTTGTATCAGTTGTTGTAGGAAAGTTCAAGTGATGAAGGCAAAGCCATTGATCACTGAACTACAAGGGCTTCAGCGGATACTAATCTTAATGTAACATCAGAGTGCCCTCCTTCGTCGGTATTGTGTAGAAAATTCGTCGGTGAAGTAAAATAACTAATTAAATGGTTACTAAGCATAGCTTCGAAAAATTTTATACGCCTCATTGACACTAGAGGCGCTGCAAAAAACATGCAGCGCGATATGCAGCGATATCAACCCAATAACCATTTACAATTAATTATTTTTATTTAAATAGCAGCAAAAACTTTTAATAAAAATTAGAAAAAAAAATTCAAATTGGTTCGACAAACAAAATTGGTTCGACAAACAAAATTTGTTAAGAGAAAATTCCAACAAGAATTTATGTTAACAGTAAAGTTGACCATTAATATCGGTTAGATTGACCTATGAGCTAGAAATCAAAGAATTACCCTTGAATTTAGGTATGTACTATTAAAATATTCTACAAGAATTTTTACCATCTTAAGGGCCTGTCACACGATGTCGACAACGTTCGACTTGTCGCACATTTACATTCAAAACAAAAACCAATTTTAATATTGACCCTTTCCTGTCTGTCTGTGCGTTTATATATAAATATGTATGTTTGTCTGCCCTTTCGTCTTTTAGAAACGTGTGAAATTCTTAGAAACATACGATTTGGATATTTAAAATCTTCATTTTTATGTTCTATATATTTACTTAAATATGTTGTGTGGTCGGTTATATTTAAATTTGAAAACTTTTTTCACTTCAGCTATCGATATCAATACAAAAAAATATTTGCTTTTGCTTCCAGCTCATAATGCCATATTGCAACATAGAAACTACCTCAAGATTCAAGTAAACTGTAAGCCCTCCTGTATTTTTTTTAATATTTTTTTCCTAAAAGTAATTTCGTGTGGGCTTGGAAAAAAGAAACCATGCATGTGCTTATGGTTGTATGTATGTATGTATATGGTTGATTGTCCAGTAGTAGGTGGTATATTACCTTTAACGTTTGACTTTATCACACAGATTATGTTTACTTAGGTGATTACTGTGTTTCTCATTTTGTTATGCCTCTTCTTAATATCTAATATAATTTAACATTTATTTCCAGCATAAGTGACAGCAGGAAATTTTTCCAACTACTTTTACAAAATATAGATGTATATGCAGAATGTACATACATACACTCTCGATCAGATGGTTAGAATAATTTTAATTTCTCTTTCTAGCACGAGTGTGCAGTCCTGACAGTTAAAATTGTATTATCATCGGAGAGAGCATTTTCTTAAGATAAAAAATTAAGCTGACAACAATTTTTAAAGATATTTTCAACGGAAGACTATGAATGCTCCCTAATAGACTTTTATTCATATAATTATATTCCTAATGTAGACTACGATAGCAATATTTTCCACATTGGAGATACAATTATTGAAATTCCCATAGGATCTTATGATTTGCAAGAAATTGTCGATTATATAACTATACAATCCTCTATTATTGTGAATGGCGTCGTCAACGTCATATCAAGATGATAGTAAAAATTTTCTCTTGTCTACACTTTTAGATATTATTAAGAGATACTCGATAAGAGCCAATTGTTGTAAAGAGTTGACAAGTGACAATATTTACTTTAATCTTAATATAACGTTGATGATGCCATTCACAATAAGGGGAAATTTTAAAAACTAATTTTAATAAAATCATAACAATTGAACCGAATAATAGTTACATATGTACAAATAGAAATATGTAATTTCTTCACACGACGAAAAATCTTTAAAAACAGGAGTAATTTGTTTATCCAGTCAACTTGTAAATATTCTAAAAGTAAATGCTTTACAAATTAAATCTAATCAAATACGAGGAACATTGAGTGGCGTTGGGCTGAAGTAGTTAACACGTTGACTTCAAAACCGAAGGTCCTGGGTTCAATTCAACACAACGCATTTTTCTGATTTGCATTAGTGTCCCTTGTATCAATTGTTGTAGGAAATATTCTAGAGATGCAGGCAAAAAGGCCTGCTATGCTATTGTATAGCAGAATCATCGGGGAGTAAAATAACCAATAAAAGGGATACCAAACACAGCTTCAAAAATTGAATACTGCAATTACTGCAATTACTGCAATACTGCATTAGTAAAAAACTAGCAAAAAAGCAGAGTTGTAAAAAAATAATGCAGATTTCCTCTATCTCTTCCTTCAACACCTGTTTTCTCTATCTCTTTCTCTATCTTCTCTTCAAGTCATAGGTAGCATAAAGGGATCATTGTATGAGCTGGACCCTAAATTTCGCCCTTCATTACCAGAAGCCTGCTAGCCCACCTAACCTAATACGAGGAGCATACATGAATAACTCTCCAGCACATAAAATTTCCCAGTTTGCTTTGAGTGTTCCTCCAGGTTATAAATTAGACGTTATGTTAGACGTTTGTTATGTTATTAGACGTTTATGTACCAGTAAACGTTAAGGAAATAGCATATATATGTCTACCTTTGGAAATCTTTTTTTTTATAAAAAGAAATATAAAGAATAGTAAAGGTAAAGAATCTTCATATAATATGATCATTACTATTAGTATGTAGGGAATGACGGTTCTGGATCAGGCATTACATTGAGTTTTTTAAAGTTGTACTTATAATTTTCAAAACATGCATTTTTCTAACTTTAATTGTATTAAAAGATTTTCTTTAGTTCAAATCACATATTTTTACGTATTTTTATTAAAATTATCGTCAAAGTTCCGGCTACCGAGTCATTTTCACAAATTTCCTTGTGAGTTCGAATGTTGTGGAAAAATAATTTGGAAATGGATGATTTTTGCAGTTAAAATATCCAATTTGCAACCAACTTCTGGATATTTTAATCCAAAATCACCAAATACTTTCTTTACAATAAAACAAACACCAATACCTCCACCAATACTTTTTTCTCAGTTTTAGCCGTTACCATTCTCAAAGCATTTGAAACAAATATGAAAAAAATTCGAGAGGCTGGGGTTTGCGTGTATAACACAAAAAAAATTATTTTTCAATTAAAATTAAAAAAGTCATAAAAGCATACATAAATGCAAATCCCAACAGAATTTAATATTTATCACCATAAATCAAGATTGTAATTGGTTTTGGGTAAGCCAAGCCTAGTCGATCATGACTTAGCAAATTCACCAACCGTTTTACATTCTCCTCTCCAAAGCCAATTTGTCTTCTACAAAACACAACTACCCCCGTATTCTATAACTCGCTAAAAATCTATAAAGTAATGTAATTTTCAAAAGTTTATATGCTAAATCAGGCAATGGCTTAATAATGTAATTTGTAGAAATTTTAGTGTTTTATATCATCGCCCAACATCTTTAAAAATCTATTTTTATTCAGATTTTAGCTTTAGCTTAAGCGAGTTACAGAATGCGGGGGTTGCTCATCCTAAAACCATAAATCAAGATTTTAGTTGGTTTTTAGTAGGCCAAGCCTCCATATAAACTCTTTTCAAATATTTTTAAATTACTAGTCGCATCGAATGCCGTAATTTGCCCCCAGCTATTATTTAGCCAATCCATAATCCTTTCTACATTTTAACAACACAATTATTTATCCTTTTTACCATTTCTCACTACATTCTGGCAGCACCAACTCCGATATTTAGCCAATTCAAAAACCATACTTATTTTTATTGCTTTCAGCGCCTCCTAATGGAGGATAAACCCACTATTTTAATTGTTGTTTTAATGATTTAGAACTGTCATTCCGTATTTACTCATATTGAGGTTGAACTACGACAAACACTCCTGCGAGATTGTTACATTGCATATGCGGCGGGAAGCTTTCTCATACAAAATTTAAAGATTCTAATGGCTTCCATTCGGCCAACATCATATCGTAGATTTTTATTATTTTTTTTTGGTGTAGAAAGCTCTACTGGATGTCTAGAACATTCGGAATGCTCCGTCCTTCTGCGGCCACAACGAAATTTAGTAAACCACTTTTTTTTATCATTGACATTGATGATGTCCAGTCCCCATAGTATTTCCCAAGCTTAGTCTAGGTTATAAATTCATATTTTTCCGTTTTCTTCTCAAATCCTGCCTGCTATCAAACTAAATAATGCAGCTTGTTAAGATAATGGCAGGAGTCGACTGTCAGTTGCCTATTGACAGGAACAGTATTCTTGTCTCTTCAGTTAAGAGGCGGGAAATTCAAAAAGTCACTGCAATTATGCTAAAGATTATGCTTTAATGGCTTTTTTTAATAATAATAATAGGGAGTGTTCAATTATGGTACTTGGGCGGCTAAATATATGTACCTCCCGCTGAAGAGAGCACTTGTAATCACGTAAAATAATCGTGATTATATTTATTTATTCCTCTTTTTCCTTGGAAATTTCCTAAAGGTCATTTTATGCCTTTCCATCTTAATTTGCTCATGTAAAAAAAAAATTAAATCAAACATTAAGGAAAAATTACGTTCTTTATCATTTCTTATTTTTTCTCTCTACTCGTATCTCTGTTCTCTGATATGGACAAACTAAGGCAGCATCTCAAGTGTAAGTTGATGGAAAGAAACGAAGAAAAAAGCAACACAAAATGAAATGTTTAGTATCTTTTTAATATTATACTAAAGTAAACATAGTTTGACTGTCAGCTTAGAAGGGTGCCTGCCTTGCCTGGGTGCAGAAATACTCGTATATACATACATACATATGTGATTATGTTTGTGTATCTGTCGCTATAGCTGCGTAATTGTATATTTATATCTTTATATTTACATACATTTAAGATTTTTCTTTTTCGACTTTACCCTGCAATCAGTCTTATATAATATTGATATAGTTGAGTTGATTGTGTGCCCAATGATGATGATGATGATTACAATAATGATGATGATAATGATAATGATGCTAGTGGTGAGTGGTAGTTGTGGGAAAAGTGTATAGTTTTTTTCCCTGTCATCTTAAATATTTTCCATAGTATTTTTTCTACATCATTTAGTTGTTGGCATATTTGAAATCTTAAAAAGCTGGAAAAAAATATGAAACTAAGTTGTGTTTCATGAAAGTAGAAACAATCTTTACGCAGACGAGGTTAGCTCAAAAAGTTAATTGTCAGAGAAGGACAATTCAAAGGCATAGCATTCAATGTTGAAGTTATAAGAAAAATAGTAACGATTTCGATATTTCGAAGTTTGTAATTGAAATTACGAATTTTTATGTGTTGTTGGTTTAGCAAGTCTAGATGCATTTCGTTTCTGCTTAGGAAACTTATCGGTTATATTTTAACCAAAAAATTCTTGAACAAAGCTAAAAAAACTTCATACCATTACAGAAAAGAGCTCAAAGTTAAGAAAACTAAAACAAAAAGTTTACTTCACATTTTATTTTTATTTAACGCGAGTCAGAATGAATATGATTAAAAAAATTTCTGCTTTATATACTCAGTTTTCAGTGCAAATGGAATATTTAAATTGTTTTGATTTATCGTATTACAATTTGCTGTTTTGTTTTTTTGTAAAGAAAGCTTAATTCTACCATCTCGAAATTTTACAACAGTGTTGCCATTGTGGTTTGCTCTTTACTTATTGTAATATTACTAATTATATACAATTTTAATTAAACATAAGCATAAATCTAAATGAACTGGCACCACATACAGTGGAGCAATTAATTTTAATAAAATAAAATCAAAATTGTTTTTTAACAAGTTAATATTTAAAATAATTTTTAATTACATAATTTTTCAATTAAATTATTATTTGCATTAACTAACAATTGTAAAACTTTTCTTTTCTTTTCAGGTGAGTACCAACAATAAAAAAAATTGCCTACAACATTTGATATTTTTCATGTAGGAAAACACAATGTGGCGTACTTAAGAGCAACCGTGGTTGACAAAAAATTATAAACACAAACAGACAATTCGTAAGTTTTTTATTTAAAAAAATAAATTTGCATAAGTTGATAAAAAAAACTGCTAAGCAATAGCTTTACCGCGGTAGTCCGCGAGTGCCACACGTATTTTAATTTTTTTTGGTTAATCATTTCGTTGCTTTTGCATTTCGTTCCTGCCTGTCGAACTCCTCAGTAGTCTTCAATAGAAAATCAGATTTCATTGCTATTGATTAACTTTTTCGACACGACTGAACACTTTGTTCGGAAATATTTGGCTGTTCTGCAAACCCTGTACTCTAGATCAGCTACGTCCGAACACAAACACACTCTGATATTTGCATTTTAGGTAAAGAGCTTTGAAAGCTCTTACCATTTGCTCATATTTCCTTGTAAAATAAGCAGTAAGCATCAGGGTTGTCAGCCATAGCGATTTCTCACTAAACTTGGCGATTTTTCAAACTGTTTGGCGTCTAAATTTTTGATTTGACCGACATGGCAAATTTTTCTGGCGATAAAACAATTTGTTGGCGATTTTTATGATTTTATTTAACAAAACTGAACTTCCGAATTTTTATAATTCAGGAAAATTTCATTGTTTTATACAGGGTCATTGTCAATACAATTTCAAGAGACATTTCTCCCTTTTCCAATAAAAATAAAATAGGTTGGAAAAAATCTGTCAAACCCTGGCAAGTATTGTTGTTGTCGCGATTTGATTGGCTATTGTGCTGTCGCGGGTGTGAAAGCATAAAGCTCTTTTGTAAAAGCTCGTTTATACATATGCCTTGGACGTAGCTGCTCAATATACTGAAATATTCGGCAATGTTTCCAACAACAATTCTATGGTAATTCCGCACGTTCTTATTTCGCGAGGAATACAGAATATATCGGAATGTATTGTACAAACATCTCTAGCAGTTTTGAATTTTAGTTTTGCAGAGCGTTTGAACTTCGTGTTTTCACTTCTCGATTCGATTTTCTTAATAAAACTTGGAAGTTCTTGTGTCTGAATTTATCAATCAACTTTTAAGCTTTTTGTTGGCGTAAAAATAATTTTTATTTCCAACCTCGTGCAAAGAAATTTCTTAATTTTCTTATTCTCCACTCGTGTTTACGTATTTTATGTATTTTCTTTTCAATGACATGTAGTCGACTTGTGTCAACAATTGTTAATAGTTTGAAGGCTAAATTAAGCTGCAGACATGCATGCGTGTATGTATGTATGGATGTGTGCGTGTTTTAACAAAAGTTAAGCAAACTATAATGCATGACTTAATTTTGAAGGCCTCATACAGATATTTAAAAAAAAATTCAGCTACTACCAATAATTATTTAAAAAAATAAGGATTTGTTTTAATACTGAAGAATAGCAATATATTTTTTTCAAACGAGTATGTATATAGGCCGCTTACATGTGCACAAAATTTAGTAGATTTCAATTAAAATCTTTATAAAAATTTATACAGTTTACACCAAGTTTTTTTTAAATCTATTAAGATTTTGTATCTAAAATAATTAAAATTTTTCCAAAACTGCAACTAAAAAAATGCAATGTAGCCAATACTCACACCTTTTTATGTACACTGGCTGTTCTTTTAGTACAGATATGAAAAAAACACCATAAGCTCTACTAGATTTTAAGTAGATTTTGACAAAATCTAGTCACGAAGTAGAGTTTGTTTTGTATGGAAAATTTACTTCATTTTGCCCAAAAATTCTAAGTACAAAATATAGCTCAAATACAAGCACACTTTTAAGATAAGCATACTATTAATAATTTTACATTATGAGAGGGAAGGAGGAATATAAAGTGGTATATGGTTCTCGTTAATTATGTTGATTTATACTAACGAGAGAATTTGAACCACAAAAATATATGTTCCACTTTCAATTAATTAAGCTAAGTCTATGTAAGGCTTTTGGTTTCTTACAAAACTTTCATCCTTATCTATAAGGCCTTTTATAAGGCTTACATTTTACTAAGTTTCTTCTCTTCTATAAATACGCAAAACATCACATTTAGCACGTACATATATGTATATATATATATATATATATATATATATGTATACATTAATTTTTTCTAACATATGTTTATTACAATTTATACTGTTCTTGCGACTTATGAAGTGTAGATAGATGTGGAATGGAAAATTAATGGCCAGGGATAATTTAGTGTAGAGCTTTGCCTTAGACATATTTATTTAAATATTGATAATGAATTTTTTCTCCCCCCAAAAAAAATATTTAACATTCAATATGAAACAAAATGTGACTTTAGGGGATTTTTTTTGCTTAAAAATACACAAGAGTATTATAAAAAAAAAATCAATTAATTTTTCTTAATTGCTGCAGTAATTCATTTAGCAGAGTAATTTAAAAAAGAAAGAATTTTCTATATGAGTGAAAAATAAAATAACTTTTTTTATTTTCAAATGAGAAATATGCTGTCAGGCCCCAAAAATCCCTCCATAGCAACTGCCTTCCCAAGCGTCACGCTACTGATAGATATACAACGTATGCACCTCACACATCAGTCTGCACAAATATTAACTTTAGTTTGGGACAGCCATTATAATACGCTCATTATCCATTCCTCTAAAAAGTTCGAATACAAGAAAGGGAATAACAAGTTAAAATCTTGTTGATATTTTGAACTTGTTATTCCTTTGAGTCATTTGACAAAAATATATTTTTTTTTAAATAAAACTTAAACACCAGATTTTCGGTGCTTAAAACAATCAAGCAGATTTGTAAGATTCCTTTTTGATATAAGCCGCTCCACTAGACCGATTCCAAACCTATGAAATATGTCAAGCTATATTCACTAAATTCATGTCATTGTGTTAAGGTCTTGCATGAGATCGTCTCTCTATATCAATTTGTGATACTTTCAATAGTTCGTTATATATAAAATTTTTACTTCAATTAAATTTCTCTAAAATGCCTTCAGGTGACCTAAAGGCAGCAAGAAATAAGGGATTTTTTAAACAAATTATAAGGAAAACGCGAATACTTGACGCAACCAGTTTTGGTAATGCATGTGTAATTATTGTGTCTGATAAAATTATCCTCTCATTTCATGCCGATAAGTTGTGTTTTATGGGGTGCGTCCGACCCTCAAAGTTGGCCCGCAAGTCCATATATTCAATGGGTAGTATGAGTAAAAAAAATTATTTATTTTTATTTAAGTAAGATACCTAAAAATTTGTTTAAAAAAACATACATATTTGGGTTTTTAAAACAAATTTTTAAGTAAAAAGCAAATACTTTTTTTATTCATACTACCCAATGTAATTTTTTTATTTTTATTTTTTTTTCAGTTTTTTTACTATATGTATATGTATGAAATAATTTAATATATATAAGCTTTTATTGTACATGCTTAAAAATAAAAATTTCCATATAAATATAATTTTGTTACATAAAATTGTTGGTATTTTGTTGGGTATTTTCCTCATTATTTTCTAAAATATTAATTTTAGCAAAAAACTTTCTTTGAGACTAATGTTGTTGAATTGAAGAACTAAAATATTGCCATATGTCGTATTCTTGTAAAATGATTTTTTTAAAAGATAGTCATATGCATTGAAATTTAAATTTTAAATCAAATACATTGGCGGTATTCGATGTTTGATGCAAATTGCCTTGCGTAAGTGCAAATGCAAAATATCGTAGCTTTTCTTTGGATTGTGTGTGTATTTCGTTGTTGTATTTGAAAGAAAATCTACGATATATTGCATTTGCACTAACGCAAGAACATTTGCATCAAACATCGAATACCGTCATTTTAAATTCATTTATATTTTTATGAATAAGGGTTTAATATACAGCGACGAAAAAAATTTTAGTACTTACACTAAATTCATGTATAACTTCTTAATTGCATATACTTGTAGTAGTAATTTTCTTTTAACAAAATTACCCTGGAGACATTCTATAAATTATGGAGTTTTTCTTACTTCACAGAAAAAAACTTTAATACTCATATATATAAAATCAAACTATAGTCATGATTGTTACGTAACTATTAAAGTTACAAGAAATAAAAAATAATAATAAATAGAAACAGCAACATTCATAATAATAAAACATAAGGAACTACATACACTTCAATCTCTATAGACTTAACCCCAATACTAAAATATATTTTTATAGCATGCGTATATTTTTTTTATTGATAAGTGAATATGAAAAAGCATAGCAAAGTAACATAAACACCAGTTCAATAATAATTCATAACATGAAAAATTATACTCATATGAACATGTGGTATTTGTATTATCAGTAGAAGAAAAGAAAAATATATTAAGTAAAATGTCTGCAAAATGTTTGCATAAGAGAAAAGCATAAAGTACAAATATACTAACGTGTTATGCTAAGTAATATTAAAAATATAATAATAATCTTCTCAATAGATCTTAAATGGAAGTAGAAAGGTTTATATTTTTAACATATACAGTGCACTCTCCATAATGTGAACCAATGCAATCTAACTAAGTCCAACTTACAATACTTTTTTTATTAACTACACTCAGGGAGAAGCAGCAACTTAAAAATAAGAACGCGTCACAATAATTTAAGGCCAAATTTTGTAAATAGAAACGTTTTTTTCATTTTGAAATTTGTATGGAAAAAATATTTTTTGAAACGAATTTTCGTTATTTTTCATACAAATTTGAAACGTTTAGAAACGAAATTTTTACAAAATCTGACTTTTAATAATTTTCAATATAATAGAAAATTTATGTTGAGATACTTAAAAATAACTTAAACTAATAAATTAATAATGTAAAATAATATTTTTCTATATTGAAAAAAAAAATTTCAACATGACTAGACTTTCGATAATGTTTCTTATCAATTCAATATAGTTTTTATTGATTTTAAGCTGTTTTTCCCTGGGTGTATCATTAACTATCCACAATGTCAAGTCATATAACAAGTTTTAATTAAGTAATATCAAAAAACCCGACAGCGACCAACATTGAACCGTTAAATATCCTAAATGATCGTTCGAAATAAAAAACATAAGAGAAACCTAAATATGATTTTAAAAAACCTGTCGAATGTAAAAAATTTTGTCTTTGGCCGCCATATTGAATTTTTACTACTATCGTATCACACTACCAGGATTAAGACAAATCTATTGATGTAAGAGCCATCAAAATCGGTCCACGTGTTCTGTTTATATAAGTACATACACACATACATATACTGATAAACGCAATACCTTTCTTTGCGCCACGCAATCGGGTAAAAAGGACAGTTCTCTTTTTAATGTGGATAATTTTCTTCCAGTATTTTATAGAAGATATAAGGCAGATACTGTCAAAATAATCTATACTGCATTTACTTGACTAAAGTCCCTTCTCACAATGTATGATTAAGAGTTAGCGTGAACTTTAACTTACAGTTCTTCATACAAAACTTGCTTTAAGGTCCATGTTAGTTTTTAATAATATAATAAGTTTATTTTTTAATTAAACCATCCAAGAGTATCATTTTAACGCATAAAAGTATGCAACGAAAGTTGTTATTTTGTTCAATCCAGTAAGACAGTACACACTAGAGAAGTGGTAGAGTGGCTGTTTTTGTGACTATGAGTCAGTGATCCCCACACTCATATAGTGTTTTCACACTGAAAGTTAAAACCTGGTTGTAACGTTAAAACCATAAACAGCTGATTTTGCATTCACATTGCAAGTTTGTTAAATTCAGCTTTCAACTCACAGACTGTATAATAACTTTACTCATAAATAAAATAAATCTCCTGCAGAAATGCGTGTATTTGTTGTTGTATTTTTTTCTGTTTTTTATGACACTTATTTGACAAACTGTACAACACCTGTTTTGTATGAAAAAATCGGAATTTTTTTTTAATATTTTGTAAATAAATATTGGAAAATTATGGAATTAGTAATACAAAGTGCTTGGAAATCAAGTTATTGTATATAAAAATGCACAAATAATCGTACATTACAAAATAAAACTTTTTTTATCGGTGGATCGATGTTAGTCATATCGTGTATTTTCACTTCCCAGAAGGCAATGAAACTATGTTCCTTGTTTTCCTTAAAAAAAATTTTTTTTTCCATAATTTTTTGTTTTTTGTTGTAGCTGCACCCATTTTTAATCTGAAAATCTTTCAAGCGACATATATAGTTATTCACTGGCATAAACATTATCAGCTGCTTACGGTCATTTCATTTTGACTTGGCAGCACTAAATTTAGCACAGCAAAAACAGAGTTGCATTTCATAAAATCAACATAAAACCAATTCTAAAATGGCCTGCCAAGGCATAGTTGTAAAAGTGTAATTCGAGTATGATGTATTTTAAATCTTATACAATAAATTAATTTCAAATATGATGTTCTATCTCTAAAAATAGAAAACCTTGAAACTTAACTCTTTTAAAAATAATCTATTGTTGTCTACTAACATGCGACAATAAAACCGGCAAATATCAATAGTCGGAGATTAAAGTGGTAAGCCCTGGTTGTCAGCGTTGTCAACTTCGCACCATTTTGGATGCTTTTTGAAAATTTTTGTGCGAAAAATTCCTTAGTTTGTGCGTGGTGCGCTTTTTTTAATTTTGTTGCGTTTTTAAATTTTTGGAGGGCACCAATGCAAATTGAACACGACAGTGGGTTAAAACGGGAAAATTCTTGTTGTGAAACTTTTATCAACTTCCTGATAGTGTTAATTACCATATTAATAGTAATGATGTTTACAAAACATCACAATTTGAAATGAAATCTTTGTACGACCCTATGATAGTAGATAGACTAGGGTGCTGATGAAGTGCGTGGCTGCACAGAAAAATATCGGATTTCCCTCAGCTAATAAAAGTCTGGTTTAATTTTTCTTCTCTTATTTAGAAACTCACATTAATTAATAAAAAATATTTCATTCAATAAGAATTTAAATTTCTGAGCTTAAGACCGAATAAGAAATTATTTCTGATTAAAATTCACTACAGTTAAATTAATCTAAAAATAAAAGTCTAATTTAATTAAACTTACTAAAATTAATAGCTAAGGGCTAAAACATAAAAAAATAGTACCAGAAAAGCAAAAAAAAAATAAGTTTACCGGATACTTACATTTTTTAAAAAATATTTATATCAGGGACGACATTCGATTATATAGGCTAAAGTTCGTATAGTATTACATACATACGAGAGTGGATCAATAGGTATGTGACTTTTTAAATGAAACAATGTTTTTTTTAAACCACAAAAATTAATTTTTCCACATAATTTTCTTTCAATTCAATAATTTGATCGTTGGAGCTAAATCTCTTTCCACCGAGCCATTTCTTTAGGTTTGGAAATAGAAAGTTGTCACTAGGGGCTAAGTCTCACGCACTTTTACTCTTTTATCGGCCAACACTGTATCATAGATTTTTTTCGGCATTTTGGGGTGTACTGACCTCAATTGGCCGTCCATAACATTTAGCGTCATTTGTACTTGTGCGACCACAACGAAAGTCACTAAACCACTTTTTTACCATTGAAATCGATGGTGCAGAGTTCCCATATTATTTATCGAGCTTTTCCTTGGTTTGATTGACAGTTTTTTTTCGCAAAAAATAATATTTAAGGAGCACTCGATATTCACTTTTTTTCATTTTTAGAAAAATATACGAGGTTATATGTTTTGCAAAGTAAATGACGGCACTTGCTAAAAATTTGACAGTGGTCTAGTAACAGGTGGTACTTGATGGGAACAGTGTTGAATTTCATATGACTACGAGGGAAGTTCGAAAAGTCACGGACTTATTGATCCGCCCTCTTATGTAGTGTCCAAATGAAACTCTTCGTGTGCGAGTAAAAGTAGCGTTTTGCTGAATTAATTTTTATTTTTCTTGTGATGAATGAATGAATGAATTAAGTCTAACGAGAAGCAGAGGACACTCTGCCAAAGTAGATTTATTGCATCCCCTGCCAGCTGCTAGAACACCTCATCTACACCTGCTCTCCTGATGAATCATAGGATTGCCAGTGGGTCCAGAGTTGGCAGTTCCCAGTCCTCCAATAGGTGCTTGCCCAATTGGCTATATCTTCTGTAGCATAACGCTTCACAGTCCTTCAGAATGTGCTCTGCAGTTTCATCTTCTGTTACTCTCAATGCCAAGTCTAATGAGGTGTTTTCTCAGTCTATAATGGCTTGTTAGGAAGCCCTTTGAGCATTCTTAGATTGTTTTTACTAAGGGAATTAAATGCTATTTTGGTTATACGTTCATCATTAGCTTGCATGCCGCAATCCTGGGAGATTGAGCCAGAGCTTTTCCCTCTGTTCTTGCGATGCAATGTCATAATTTTTATATATTTATTTTAAAATAAATTGCAGTTCATTTATGAATCGCGCTAAAAAACTGCGAGCATGTTCTGTAGATAATGCGTATAACAAAGACAATAACTAAAATACTTATACTGTAAAGCTGGTTAAAGAATGAAGCCACTTTATGTATGTATTTGTTAAAAAGTAGGTTAAATGAATCAAAATCTGCCAATAGATAGATTGCAAAAATAGTTTGAAAAATAACAGCGAATAAATATATTAATAAACGATTTTTGTTTCTGAACACTTTAGCTTTCAAACAAAAAAATAAATAAAAAAAAGTTTGTCATAAAATTAACTATGCACATTAATAATTAAAAAAAAAAAAATTTAAAAAACTGCAAAGAAAATGAAATTGAAACATTTGTCTCACAGTTGCAGTAAATAACGTTATTATTCCTGAAATAATTTTGATTTTTCTTATTTTTTTACTATAGAATTAGGAAATGGGTTAACTTCGCTTCTATTTCTTAATATTTTACTTCAATCTGTTCATACTGATAATCTGTTTTTATTAAGTTGACACAAAAAAAAAACAATCCCTTAGAAACGAGATTTGTTTTTATGATTTTTTTTAAAGAATTTTCACTACAAAGTAGTCATGAATTATATTTATGAAAAAAAAATATATAAATTTCTGTACAGCTGTACACGCACTTACTTACTTAAAATGCGGAAGTATTTTTTGGTAATTTCCCTTTAGTCGTTATGAAATATATGTATACATACTTACACACACATACATATGTATATACATATATATGAAAAGCGGATAGAAAAAATGTTGAAAACAAGCTTGATAGCGTAGCAATTTTTCAGGAAGCAGAAAATAGTGTTAATGAGACTTTCAACTTGAAAATGTAATAGTTAAAGGAAATTAAGGTCTAAATGGGATTTGGCAAAAATGCTTAGAGCCACAAAAAAATTATGGCACAAACAAAAATAACAAACTTTTAACTTTATTTACATTAATAATAAACTTGATTTAAAAAAAAAATACTAATAGAATAGAGTAGAACAGAACTGAGATAATTGAGCTAAATAGACAGAATGTTTATTCATTTATTATTTCGAACAAAATAAATATAATAATTTATATGTAACTAAAATGTATAGTAATTATCGTAACTTCTTAAATATGTATGTACAAGAAAATAAAGCATTAAATATAATATAGTTTGGTGAAATGTATGTATATTTTTGTATATAAAAAGTTAATTGCATGACCTTAAAGTTTATTCACAATATATAATATAAAAGTAATTTTTCACATGATCTCTCATGGCTTAATGAACATTAAATTCTATTTTTTTCAAAGGCCTTTTTTATTTTAATGTTCACATTGCGTGTCTTATAGTTTTCAGAAAATAATTTTAGGGAACATAACATGTACACATACATACATATGTGCATGAAAACATAAAAACAAGAATATAAGGTCAAAAGTAAAAAGTTATATCAGTCAGAATTTCTTTCAATATAATCCTAATTTATTCCAACATTGTCATAGTTAAAAAAAAAATAGTTTAACAGAAAACGACTTTGAAGTTTAAAATTTATACACAACTTAAGTGAAAAAGAATATGTTATATTGCTTTCAAGATTTAAGTAAACAAGATATTTGTATTAAAATATTGCACAATATCTGTGGCAATAAGGAAAAAGTACTTAAGTCATATTTTACTGTTTTGCAGGAGAGCACTTTAAAGCATTCAAGTCGATTTTCAAAAATTCATTTCTTTTAGAGTTAAATTTGAAAATTCTCCGTTAACCTTTATTGTTTTAAGCAAACATCGTTCTACACACTATAAGTAATACATTTTAGTTAAGATCTACGAAAGTATATCCTCAATTAAGCTATTATTCCAAAGTAGATTACAAGTCTAAAAAAAGATAACCTGCAAGTAATTTTGCTATAACTTCTTGAAAAATCGCTTAAATTAATTGAGATTATGACAAGGCCTACTTCAAAATATGCAGATGACGGGGGTATCATTAACTCAAAATGAGCTTATCTCGACTTAAGTACTTTTTCCTTTTTGCCACAGATATGAAGAACGATGTGAGGATTAATTATGCATCATTAACTAAATAATTTTATTTTTTTGAGTTATTACGCTTTTTGAGTAAATGAGCGATATGTATATTTTAAATTTTATTAATTAAAAAGAACTGTCCAATATTTGAATTCACGCCTAAAACCAATGCAAAAAATGTCTCTACGGACGCAATTATGGAAAGCGTCAATCGGACTGGTGCTCACATATCAGTCAAAAAACGGATTGGCAATCTCTTAAAGTGTAGAATAATATCTGCAAAATTAGGTAATGCCACTATACACAAGGAAGCTCATAGAGGAACTCCCGAAGGAGGAGTTCTTTCACCTCTTCTTTAGACGCTTGTCGTAAATGACATTCTCATGGAATTTGAGGGTAAGGCAGCTAAGATTACGGCATATGCAGACGACATAGCCATTTTTATAACTGGCAAGTTCCTCGACAGAACTAGCTTCATTATGGAGTCCTCCTTAAAGGATATTCATTGATGGGCAGCCAGAGTAGGTCTAAACTTGAACCCTGAATAAACGTACCTCGTACTTTTTACCAGAAGGAAAGTTACGGAATGGAGAACACCAAAATTAGATGGTATATATCACTCTCGCCCAAAATACATACAAACTATTTGGGAGTTATTTTGGATAGCAAACTGACGTGGAAACCCAATATAGAGGATAGAGTCAAAAAAGCTACCACTGCTCTATACGCATGTAAAAAGATGCTGGGCAAAACATGGCGACTTTTAACTAATATTACAGATTGAACCTATACAGCGGTAGCTGGACCAATTCTACTATACGGAATACTTGTATGGTGGAGAGCGACTGAGACGAAAGCATACCTAAAAAAGTCAGAAAACACCCAGAGACTAGCAGAACTCTGTATCACTGGAGCTCTGAAAAGTACACCTACTGCAGCTTTAGATGTTATATTGGATCTTAAACCAATAAAACTAACTGCTCTGAACGCGGGATGCAAGTCCGTGATCCGACTCAGGACAACTGGACAAATGTCGTATAAACCATTTGGTCACGGTAAATTTCTGGAAGACACGGAGTGTAGCTCGGACTACATCATTTCAGAAAATAACTTCCTTGCAAAACCACAGGTTACTATAAGAGAAAAAGGCTATTTCGAAGGTCTTAACTGTAGTGGTTATAGTTTAAATTTCTTCACTGATGGCTCAAAGATTGATGAAGGGGTATAAGGTGTGGTTTACTGCCCGGAGCTCAGTATAGAGGAATCTTATAAGCTTCCTGATTACTGTTGCATATTCCAGGCAGAAATCTATGCAGCCAATATGGCTGCAGAATTAGCTTTCACCGCTCAAATCATGAATGCGCGTGTGAATATATATATATATATATATATATATATATATATATATATATATACATATATATAGACAGTCCAGCAGCAATTAAGGCAATTTCAGCAGACTGTAACTACTCCTCGTTTCTGTGCATGTGTAGGAATGTTTAAAAATAGATTATGTGCTGGCAGACAAGTACATGTTTTTTGGGTACGAGGACACATGGGTATTGAGGGAAATGAAATGGCGGATACACTAGCCAAAAGGGGAATCCAATTACCTGTGGAAGAACACCTGAAATAGATCATAGACTCCATGATGAGGGAAGAAGCGGAGGAGAGTTGGCGTGCGACGAAAACTTGCAAAACTTTTAAAATCAAGTGGAGTTCCTATGATCCTAAATCGACTAAATTCCTTTTATCACTAACCAGAAGCAACTGTAGACTTCTAGTAGGGGTATTAACTGGACACTGCTGGACGGCTTCGTATGCCGTCAAAACAGGACAAATACTTGACGGAACCTGCAGGAAATGCAAGGAACCCGGGGTAATTGAGACAGTAGAACATCTACTGTGCCGCTGTCTAGCTTTAAACCACACCAGATATGACTGTCTTGGCGGTCAAACTCTTTTTAGTCTTGATCTTGTATCGGGAATCGTAATGCGTAGGTTGTTAAGGTTTGTTAAATCTGTGTGGGAGTCATTTGATACAGGCGCCACGAACTAGGCTACCATACTTAAAGGTTTCTTGTCATCTGCTGGTATCGCTAAGGATCAATCCTGGTCTATGCGAAGTCCTTGACCACCCAGACTAACCTAACCTAATACGCAAAAAAAAGTTAAAATATTCCTAAAATTTTTCATAAACTTTGCAAGTTGTTGCATTATGAAGTAACTCGCAAAATCTTCGAATATATTTAAAAGAAATTTTTTGAAATAGTTTCATTTATATTTTTTGGAATTTTGAGAAATGAAATACCCTCCAAAAACAATTTATTTCATCGGCTAAGAATTTCGGATCTCATATCGGCTGTATGAAATAAACCCAAAATAATTCTTTTTGCCAAAAAAAAACCAACTTCAGTGCAAATATCTGATAGCAGAAAATAAGAAGAAGTATGTCAAACATAAAATTAAATTTTAATAGGCGTTCCTCCTCCCATTTTTTAAATGCAAGATTGTGTGCGTGTTAAGTCTTGTAAAAATCGGTAAAATAGAACTACTTAAAATAAAATATGAAATTTTAGTGTGCGTGGCCATGCCCTTTTTTTATGGAGGATTGTGTCTAATTTAGAAATCAAGGTGTGTGATAAGTTTCGTAAAAATCGTTTAAGTATAATAGCGTGAAATATTATAATAAACTTTAATGGGCGTAACACCGGCCATTTTTCAAGTTTCAAATTTTGTAATTACAATAATCAAAGGTGTTTTATAGGTTTGGTAGCAATATCATAAAATTATATCATTAAATTAAAATAAACAAATTGTGGGCGTGTCGCTGCTCACTTTTTTGAGCAATGGTACAAATGGGAAGCTATACTCTCTCAGATAAAAAAAAGAGTTTTTACATTCGGTCTAAAATGTACCGAGCTATGAAGTAACACCACCAAAAAATAGAGACGAATCGTTAACCTCCTCGTTATTTTGAATTCTTGTTCACATATTTTGGAAGTTGTTGCATTGCGAAGCAGTCCCCAAAGTTTTGGAAATTATTTAATTTTTTTTGGGATTAACTAATTTTTATTCGAATTTATGTAAGTAAAAATAAATTGTTTGTTCGTATTAATGAATAAATGTTCTTATTCAAATAACGAAAAATTGTTTGCGCAAAAGTTTAAAAAAATATTTTTTCGAAAAATCGAAATTAATTTTTATTCGAATAGAATAAAAATTAAATTGTTCGCTCTTGTTATCGAATAATGATTTTTTTATTTTAATAATGGCATGTGTTATGAATAAAAATTATTACTTTAATGATTTCTAAGAGATCATTCGTCAATTAATCGAAATAAATTTTATTCGAATAAAAACACTTTTTATATATTTGAGCTAGCAATTGTTGCAAAAAATTTTTTTTAAAAGAGTAATTTATTAATGAAAAAATATTAGTTTTATACCGTTTAGAATTCTAAAAAATTTTATTTATTGGAACAACCGAATAAATTGTTAGTCGATTAATTTAATAGTTTTTTAATTTAATAATGGCACGTAATATGAATAAAAATTATCACTTTGATGATTTCAAAGAGATTATTCATTGATTTATCGAAATAAATTTTATTCGAATAAAACCCTTGTTATATATTTGAGCTAGCAATTGTTGCAAAAATGATTTTTAAAAGTGCAATTTATTAATGAAAAAATATGAATTTTGATTCGTTTAGAACTATAAATAAATTTATTTATTGGAATAATCGAATAAATTTTAAATCGTTTAACTGAATTATTTTTTATATGATTACTTTTACTATTGAATGCAAATATTTCAAATATTTCAAGCAACTTTAATAAAATAAAAAAATAAAAAAGAGACTAAACATGGTTCGATTAATCGAATAAATTTTACTCAAACTAAAATATTACTGAAAATAATTTTTCTTGGAATTGTCTCAAAACTTTTTAAAGAGCATTCTATAAATTAAAAAAAAAATATTAATATTAATTCGCTTCGAGTAATAGGATAAGTTTTAATTCGATGGTGTGAACTAATATTGAATAAAAACTCGAATTCGAGAAATTTTAACAAAATTTAATTAAGAATCGGGCACATTCTTAACTTTCAAAGAGAGGATCGCTTAATCTAATGCATTTTACTTTAATGTTTTTCGAAAAATCGATATCTAATTTTTATTCGAATTTAAGCAAAATAAAATTGTTTGTATCGAATAAATTTTTATTATAATAAATATCAAATAATAATTTTTTTATTTTAATAAAAATTATTACATTAATAATTATTATTCATCGATTAATCCGAATAAATTTTATTCGAATAAAAACTTTGTTAAATATTTGAGCTAGCAATTGTTGCAAAAAAAATTTTAAGAGAGTAACTTAATGAAAAAATATATTCATTTTAATTGGTTTAGTTTTCAAAAAAAATTTTGTATATCCAAATAATCGAATCAATTTTTAATCGAATAATTAAATAATTTTTTAATCGATTGTTTGAATAAATATTGAAGAAAAATTCTAAAATTGAGAAGCGGGTACTTTTTATGACTTTCAAATAAGCTAAGTAAGGATGGATTAGTCGAATAAATTTTACTCGACCGAATTTTTCTTGGATTTTGTGAAAATATGAGTTATTTGTTACATTTTAATTTATTATCATTTTTTTTCTTATCAAATAATTCAACTGAATTTCCTATTTTAGTTTTCCTTTTGATAATAGGGAAAAAAATATTTTTTTTTGCTTTTATCTTATCAATAATGTAATTACTGTTCCATTAGACTGTTAAGTTATTAATGTGATAAAAATCAAATTAATTACAAAATATATCACATCTAGTTATTTAACACTAATGAAATATTTACGAATAATAAAAGGGAATTTCTAAAAAAAAAAAAAAAAATATGAAATATAGGGTGGAAACAAAAATTTGGAACTAATGCGTTTAAAGCCAAACGCAGTATCTTTTAAATCTGTTAGACTTCCTTAGACGTTAAACAAACAATATATTTGTGGTAACATGCTTACACGCATACATACATATGTATATGAAATACTCTTAACAAACAATGTCAGCTGTGAGTACAGTAAGCCGCAGTCGTTTGTGTATGTGTGTGTGTATTGCGAATGTATTTACACAAATTTTGTACAATTAAAAGTTTTGTAATTAATTTCAAATAAAATAATGCATGTAGATGACACATTCATACAATTTTACATAAAACGAAAATTTTACATTATTCTTTGGTTTCTCTTAATCAAGCTCAAGCCTCTCATCCTCCTCCTACTCCTCCACCACCGTTATAATAAGTTTATCGTTGTCGTTGACTGCTTCTTCGAAATATTACAAAAGTTTATTTTATTTTTTGTTTTAAATATCTAAGTGGTGTTTTTGAAGTAGGAGTACTTTATGTATGAGCAGGAGTACTTGCTGTTTTAAGTATTCGGCACTGAGTTTTTAAGGTGGCTGCTTAATTTATGTTTTATACTGCTGAAGAATTTGTAATTTTTTAACATTCAAACACACACCGTAGAAAAAACTCTTTTTTCCAACTTTAATTGACAATTATGTTGGTTTTGTGTGCTTTGCTGTTTGTTGGTGTGGTGGCTGTATTTGCTTCTTTGGCGCTGTCGAGCAAAAATGACCAGAAAAAGTTAGAATCTCTTTTAATACTCTTGATAAATTTTAATTATAGGACAAGTAGATGTGCCAACTGCCGTGATTATCAAATGATTTATTTCTGTAGAGAAAAATGTACGAGGGTAGGGGCAAGAAATGCAAAAAAAATCAATTAATTTGCTATAGAAAGTTCACTCAGTTTTTAGGTTTCTTTAATTAATTCTTTAAAATTGAAACGCATGAGTAACTGGAGGTCTATGTCAGAGAAGCACAATGAATATTAAAAAAAAGTAAAGTCTTAATATTCTTACTTTTCCTAATACTTACTTTTCATCATTCGAGCTTAATTAAAGAGCTTAAACTCCTTTTACTATTAATAACAAATAAATAAATTGTATTTACAGCTAGTTTATAGAAGCCAATTGTTTATTTATATTGAAAACAAAAGCAAAGCACTAAAAATTTGCCAGGCTTGAATTTTTACATAGCTTCTATAAACTGGCAGTTAGAATTTTTTCACAGCCTAACTCAACCCGAAAATATAATTTCCTACACACAGAAAAATTTCAACTTAATATCTACTCAAAATAGGTTAATCTAATATTTTTCGGCAATGATTTTGCTTCATATGTGTTTCATGTTAGTTTAACATGATTTATAGTAATTGTCAAAGAAATTGTTTCGTCTTGAAATAATTTTATTTCAATTGAATTAACATTTAAGTACTGTTAAAATCAAAATAAAGAATCATGTTGAATCAAAGTTATTTCAAGTTAGATCAACATGAATTTAATTTAATGTAGTAATTATATTTTATTAATTATTTAACTTGTGTGTGGTTATCATAGATATTAGAAAAATGTTTGTATATAAATTAAATTGGCTTTTATCGTCCAAGATTTGAAGTCAGAACTCATCGCGTGGTACTCAACGTGCTTACCCCTGCAGCCACAACAACTTTATATATTCTTAAGATACACACTGAATATGTACTATCTTGAATTAAATTATAATTTAACATTATTTCTAGTCATTTTACATACACTTTGTTTGAAAAATTTTAGTTTTAGCTAAAAAAAACAAAATGCTTTGACTTGAAAAGTTTTAGTTAAAACAAAAATACAAAATACTTTGACTTGACTCCAGGATTCGAATCTGCGATCGTCCGAATGCAAGACTAGTATACTGCCTACCAGCCAGCAGCAGTTTGTCGGCTGTTTACAAACATAAAACAACAACAACAATACAAAAACAACCTACACAACTAAGCAAAAAAGTGTATTGCATCTATGGACAAAGCAAATAAACACCAACACGCTCAAACAACATATTATTTCTTGTAAATTTAACGTGATTTGAATGAATTTTAATCAATCTTTTGTCATGTTGATTTTACATTTGTATTTTTTTTTCTGTGTGTATTATTGCAGCTTGGCTTTCAAATACTCGCCTTAATGTTAATAAATATTATTAAATAAATATTTTAACCTGCAAACTAAAGCAATTTCATTATCACCACGTTGAATACAATATACATATTTCTTCTTTTGAAAATTTACAATATTTATTATGCATAATGTTTTTCGTTATTTTTTTCTACATAATTTTCTTTATAAGTATTTATGGCTTTTCACATAAATTATAATGCATTATAAACAAACATTGTTTGGTCAAGTGACAACAAAAGAAAGGACATAAACAAAAACTTTACAATGAGATGCTTTAGCATTGAAAATTTAAGTCGTTATTTTTGAAATCTCTTGTATAAGTAATAAATTTTCCACTCTAAATAAATGAAAATTACGTTATAATCCACAGGCCCAGCACAGGCAACAGGAAGTGGCATTAAACATAAACACCAATAATAACAACAAGAAGAACAACAAAAACTTCCATATTTTACAAATAATCAGCCATATAAAATGGTTCAATTTTAGCTTTTCTATCGTTGATTTAATTATTTGATACAAAGTTTTGCAGCTCATTGTGCAGCCAATTTAAAATCTAATAAAAAATTAAATTTAACATAAAGTAATATAAAGTAAGATACTTTGTAGTCTCATTGTTTAATTTTTAGCTGAGATATACTAAAACTGAAAAACATATCAAAAGTCCTTTCTAAGTTGTTGCCTAAGTTTTTCAAAAAAAAAAGCATTTACGAAGGGAAAAAGGATGTTATACGACTTTTATAAAATATTATTCCAGAGAAATGTGAAGTTTCCAAGAAAAACGAAACAGTTTGTAGCCAATTAATGAGTTAATAAAAATATGCAGTGGATTGTAGTGAAAACTTTAAAGTAAAAACTTTGATGTTATTAATAAATTTTTTATTAAAATACTATAAATTTTTCTAAACATCTGGATCCAACAAGTAGTTGTAAAAAATAAAATTTCTTGTTAATGTCAGTTACGCTCAGAAATAGAGCAAATCTCTACAACAACATTTCTAGACTTCAGTGATGTTTTTATTTACATCTTAGGTTAGGTTAAGTTAGGTTAGGCTAGGTTATGTTAGGTTAGCAGGTTTCTCGTGAAAAAGTGAAATCTTAGGGGTTCAGCTCACTTGGATCCAATACAATGATCCCTTTGTGCTACCGTAAGTTGAAAGTACTAGAGAAAACAGGAATATGGAAGAAAAGGAAAGATATAGATAAATAGTTTCTTGGGGATAAGAGATAATAAAAGAGAGAATTGAGAAAGGAAAGGGTCTAAGCCACTGCTCCTAGCATATAGACTTAGATTTTTGACTCCTATTTGCGATAATCCGGACAGGCTATTGAAGGATATTCTGCCAAGAAAGCACAGACGGAGGTCCTACATAGCGAAGCAGAAGCGGAAGAGATGTAAAATGCCTTCCTTCTCTTCTTTATCATTGCAACTGTGTAATCATTGTACGGAAGACCTATACGTTTAGCAAAGTTCCGAAAGTGCAGTCAGCCACTGTAACCAATAGATTCCTCAAGTGTTTCCTGGTGGCACATCCTGGAGAGTATAAAAATTGATTTAACTGGACTTATAGAGGGTTTTTCAAGTTGGAAAATGTGTCCTTGTTGAGCCAACAGTTTCTTCGCCACATTATAAAGTCAGGAGTTTGAAGAGGAAAAAGTTTTAAACTAAGCTAGAAACTACAGGTTATTTGAAATAAATACTTGAATCTTCAAAAATATTAAGACGAATAATAAGACGTGTATTTTTTTAGCATTTGAAAACCTGTGGACAATTCATTTATATATTGAAAATTTGCTAGGATTATGCTAATTGCCTAGAGCATGTTAATGATATGCTAATAAGATGCTAATGTGCTAATTATCTACTATTATTTTGTTAAACATCTGCTAGTATTTAAATTGTGGTTGTGCTAGTTGTTTAGTTGTTTAAAGGATGCTGATGATCTATTAATGTACTATTTTTTAATAATAGTACATCTATGAACAACATTCTAATCAACTATTGGCCTACCGCTATTAATATGCTATTAAAATTTTGCTAATTGTCTAGGGTATTGTATTTATCTATCTCGAACCTATTAATCATCTCTTAGGCTCTTGCTAGTTATTTGCTAATTTTTCTAAATAAATGAATCTTCTAATTAATCGTCATATTTTTCCATTTCTCCATTTTTCTCATTCAAAACTAACGTGATAATTATCTACTATCTTTCTAAAAAAATTTAATTATTATTAATTATATTAATTAAAATTTTGCTAACTGTCTAGGGTATTGTATTTATCTATCTCGAACCTATGAATCATCTCTTAGGATCTTGCTAGTTATTTGCTAATTTTTCTAAATAAATGAATCTTCTAATTTTTTTTTTTTTTTTTTTTTAATACATTTATTTATTTATTGTATCTTCAATTATGAACTAACAATAAGTATTCAAATCTTAAATCTAAAATATAAGTATTAGGCCCGACCACTGTCGGACATAAACTTAGTGATAGTTATAAATAATACTTAAGTAGTGATAATCAAAAAAAAAAGAGAAAAAAAATATTTTCAAGCAATCCCATCTGGAGTGTTGAGTAAAAGAGCCCTTGTGTCCTTCTTTTTCAAGCGAATGTGGCCAGTAAAATTCAAGATGTTACGAGCAAGCGGATTAGGATGTGACTCGAGTTTTTTTAAATATTTGCCTGCGTATTTTGCTATTTCTTCAATCACTAGTGGCATATTCAAATCACGATGTATATTTGAGTTTTTTATGTACCATGGAGCCGATGTTATCAAACGTAAAATTTTGTTTTGCCTTCGTTGGATTCTCTCGACGTTAGAAGCTGAAGCAGTGCCCCATAACTGAATTCCGTAGCACCATATTGGCTTCAAGAGCGACTTGTATAATAAAAGTTTACAGTCTAGGCTGAGTGTTGAGTTTCTACCAATCAGCCAATATATCTGACTTAGTTTAAGTTTCATTTGTATTAGCTTTGAGTCAACATGGTGTTTCCATGTAAGTCGTCGATCAAGGTGTATACCAAGGTATTTTACATGTGAATGCTGAGGAACAACTTGATTGTTGATTCGAATTTGGGAAGAAGTATCTCTTCGCAGGGTAAATGTTACCTGAACACACTTTTGCTCGTTTACCTTAATTCTCCATAATTTTAACCATAGTTCCAGTTGTGTAATATATTCTTGTAGATATCGGGAAGCCTCATGAGGATTTTCGTGCATACTTAGGCAGGCTGTATCATCGGCAAACGTAGATGTATGGATATTGCTGCTCAAAGGCATATCACAAGTATAAATTAAATACAAAACTGGCCCCAGTATGCTCCCTTGTGGCACACCGGATGATATAGATTCGGGCACACTCATGAATTCCCCTTCCACAACCGTGAACTTCCGGGTAGTAATGTAACTTTCTAATAAATTCACCAAATTTATTGGTAGATATGATTTTAATTTTAAAATTAAACCTTCATGCCACACTTTATCAAATGCCTGCGAAACGTCAATAAACAGTGCAGAACAGTACTTCTTTTCTTCAAATGTTCTTCTTATACATTGAACCAATCTATGCGTTTGTTCAATGGTGCTATGTTGACTTCTAAAACCAAACTGATGGTCTGGGATGCACCCACTACCAATTAGAATTGGGGACAATTTTGACATGAGCAGTTTTTCGAAAAGTTTTGACATTGTTGATAGCAGGCTTATTGGCCTGTATGATTCTGCCTTGGTCAGATCTTTGCCCGGCTTTGGAATCATTTTAACTTTGGCAAGCTTCCAGCTGTGGGGATAATACTCTAGTCGTAAAATGGCATTAAAAATGAATAACATGATTCTAATTACAATACGAGGCAATTTTATTAGCATTTGGTTACTAATTCCATCAATACCCTGTGCTTTCTTCGGGTTGAGTTCAGCAATTAGATTTTGTACATCACACATTTTAAATTTTATGGGTCGAGGGGGTAGCGCAACTACACTCGGGAAATCAACAACACCAGTACATGTGTTTGGGGTAAATACGGATTTTAAATGCTTTGCAAACAAGTTACCTTTTTCAATATCACTCCTGGCCCAAACTCCGGTAGAAGTGCGCAGAGGTGGTTTAAACTCAACGGGTGTTTTAATTCTTTTCGCAGCGCGCCACAAAGAATAATTAGATGCTGGTGTTACGTCGAGATTTTCCAGATAGTTTTTAAGAGATGCAGTTTTTTCATATGCAAGCAGTTCTTGGAGTCTTTTCGTGCACTCTTTTAATCTAATTTTATTTTGGGGTGATCTGTGCTCTTGCCATTCTCTTCTACCTCTTCTCTTTGCACATACGAGATGTTCAATATCTGTATAATATATTATGTTAAACCCAGTCTGCGGATGGAAGGAAGTGGCATGTTCAGCTGCCTGCTTAATATTTTCGTTAAGATTAACAATATTAGATTCAATATCATCATGAGTTCTTAGCTTAATGTTTTCAGTGCAATGACTACTAAGATATTTTTTGAATCGCAGCCAATTAACACGACTGACCATTTTCACATATGGGTGAGGTAGAGCACTTCTCAGTGGGCTACAGATTGTAACGATCGTGGGAGAGTGATCGGACGATAGATCTAGGGAAGCTTCAACATGAATTAATTCCCTAGAAATATTTTTCATGACGCCAAAATCTATAACATCCGGAATTTTATGTATGTCAGTAGGCCAGTATGTGGGCTCCCCACTCGAAATAACGTCCAAGCCCATTTTTGAAATTGTGTTGAACAACGCTCGTCCTCTAGGTGTGATAAGACGCGAACCCCAGAAAGTATGTTTTGCATTATAGTCTCCAGCTGCTACGAAACAAGGGCCAAGAGATTTGTAGAAATCCTCGTATTGATCCTCAGTAATTGCGAATCTAGGAGGGGAGTAAATTGATGATATGACAAAATTTGTGCAAAAGTTTTCGATACAAATATTTGTTGCTTGTAGATGTTCTTCACAAATGTTGTCAAGAATATAATGCTTGAGTCTTGACTTTATTAAAATTGCTGATCCCCCGCAAGCTCTTCCTCTTGGGTCCTTTGAATCATATAAAATGTAGCCATTAATTTTGAATAGGCTTCTTGAAGTCAAGTGAGTCTCAGAAACCAACATTATATCAATATTTTTTTCCGTGAGGAAGTGCTCAAGTTCATTTTTATGTTGGCGAATGCCGTTTGCGTTCCAGAAACATATTTTTAACGTGTTCATGGCTTGTTAACTAATGCTTGAAGCAGTGTAGACTGCATTCGTAGCATTTCTTGCATCATGTTAGTCATATTTGTTGTAAAATTATTTATAGTTAGCACTAGATTCTCAATAGTAGCTTCAAGGCGACTAAAATTAAAGCTTGAGTTTGCATTCGTTGAATTATTTTGAGGCGGAATATTTTGTGTGGGAATATGACTAGTCTTAGCTGCATCGGCATACGATACACGTGAAGTGACAGGTTGGCTCATTTGAGTAAAAGTGGCGGAGTAAGCGTTTGCTGTTTGTGTTGGAGCTAATTTAGGTTTTTGCCCCATAGTCTGCTTAACGAAAGAATATACAGGACATCCTCTGTAGTTAGCGGTGTGATTACCTCCACAATTACTACATTTTTTTCTGCTAGATCTTTAGGCTTAGTACAACCAGCAGTACCGTGCAATTCACCGCAGATAACACAAACTGAAGGTAACTTGCAGTAAGTTTTGGTGTGACCATATTCTTGACAATTATGGCACTGTACGGGTCCAGAACGCTTGTGTGGTTCTTCAACTGTTATTTTTCGATATAAGAGATATTTCAAATTATAAATTGGATGAGTCTCGCTTTTTTTCAATTTTATATCGTTTGGCTCAAGTTCGACGCGAAATAGAGGTTGAGGAATCTTCTCCCTATTTATTATGTTAGATACATTTTTTACCTTAAATCCCTGGAGGACGAGTGCATCTTTTATTTCTTCGGGAGCAACATAGGAATCGATGCCCTTTAATACGATCTGCAGGCCTTTAGCACTTTTAAGCTGATATGTGTAGAAACTTTTCTTACCTTTTTCAAATTCAGTAATCAGTTTGCGAAAATCTTTTTCTTCATAAATTTGAATTTTGGTTTCATCAATGTTACCACGTTTTATTGGAACGATGTGAAATTTATTCTCACCAATGACTGAAATTAAATTTTTTATAAGAGCGTTTGAATTTTTTTCTCTCAAATAGATTGGTGGCGGCTTGGATGTTTTGTTCGTAGATACATCGGGTTCGTTGTTGTCAACTTGTAATATTTCAAAACGATTTTGGCGGTTAATAGAGGATACGCTGTTATCCCTAGACATTTTTGGAGCAGATGAAATTTTCGAAGACTTTGGGCTTCGTCCGCGCTTTACCACTGTAATATATCTGTCCATTCCCACTTGGACCTTGGGTTTTGGGCTGCTCTTAACTTCAGTAAAAACTTGGTTAAGTGATGACCACGAGCCCGAAGCGGATGATATCGCTGAGTTAAATGTAGAAGTACTAGGCAACGGTAATGTTAACGAATCACTAGTTGGCATTGGACAAAGCGAAGTTGATCGCTGACGAAAAAGTGGCCTCGCCGTTAAATAAAGTCTACTATCAGATTTCTTATTTAATTTTTTATCGTTAAGAGCTTCAGAGCTCTCAGTAAGTCTTATATCAGATTTTTTATTTTTATTATTTTCATTAAGAGCTTCAGAACTCACAGTAAAATAGGCATTTCTGCCATTAGAACTCACTTCACAGTTATTTGTTTTTGAGGTACTCATATAGAGTATTCCTCAAGGGCATGTTTGTATGTTTGTTTGTTTTTTTTTTATTACGGTTTTTTTGTTTTTGTTAATTATGACTATGTAAAAAGTATTAGCAATGCAAATAAAGCTAACAATAACAATATGTATTCCGAATATTTTTTCGTGCAATTTTTTTTTTGTTTAGTATGAAATAAAAACTCCGCTAAATCGACTGTTCACTATGAATGTACAACGAGAACTGATCTTCTTCTAATTAATCGTCATATTTTTCCATTTCTCCATTTTTCTCATTCAAAACTAACGTGATAATTATCTACTATCTTTCTGGTAAATATCTGCTAGTGCTTAAATTTTGTAAGCTTAAATATGTCACGATAGTTATATAAATTATGCTAATCAGGTGCTAATAATTTGATAATCTATTAATGTTTTTTTTAATCGTTTGCCTCAATAAAAAAAGTATTCTACTCATCCACGAACATTATGCTAATCATCTACTAGCCTTCTGCTACTAATATGTAACCAATTCATTTACGGTTAAAAGTTTGTTAATACTATGCTAATTGTCTGGGGTATTTTATATATCTGTCTTTAAGCTATCAATCATCTTTTATCCTTTTGCTAGCTATCTGCTAATTTTTGTCAAGAAAGAAATCTTGTCAGTTGTCATATTGAAAGTTTTCTAGTATTATGCTAATTGCCTAGACCTATGCTAATGTCATGCTAATTATTGGATAATTTTTCTCATTCAAAAATAATTTGCCAATTATATACATACTATCCTTCTGGTAAAAATCTGCTAGTATTTAAATTGTTGTTGAAAGCTTGTATATACTACGCTAGCTACCTAAGGACCACTAATCACATAATAATAATTTGCTAATATATCAGATTCTTGCTGCCAATTCTTTTAAGGTTAAAAGTTTGTTAATGCTATGCTAATTACCTGGGAGACTCTTTTTGATTTCCTTATAATTTATTAATTATCTCTTATAGATTTGTCAGTTACCTGCTAATTCTTCTCAATAAATAAATCTTTTAGTTAGTACCTGGCCTTTTTCTAATCATATTCTAGCCCTCTGCTATTCACCTACAGACAACTCAATTAAAGTTATATGTTTGCTAATGATTTTGTTAATTGTGTAGATAATGCTAAGCATCCATTAGCCTTGTGCTAATAATCTGCTAACATTTTTCGTCGAAAAAAAAATGTTTTCTACTAGTTTCCTAGCATTTGTTTACATCATCACCTAGCACTTTGCTATTCATCTTTTGGCCATCTTATTAAACTTGAATGTCATCTTCATTATGTGGACAGTAATAATTATGTGTTAAAAATCTAATAATCATGCACTATCATTCTGCTACTAATCTGCTAATTCTTCTTAGCAAAAAAAATTATAAACAGTTGCTAGCGTTTTTCTAGTCATATCCGAGACACCTGCTATTCATGCGAATCATTTGATAAAAATGTTTAAGTCAACCACTAGAATTCTGCTAATCATTTGGTAACACTTCTCATTAAAAAAATATGCTAATCATTTGCTACTTTTTTATAGTCGTCTCTTAGAGCACTGCCATTCAATTAAAATTGGATGTTTGCTAATGCTTTTTGAATTGTGTGGAGCATGCTAACCATTTGCTAAAATATAAATAATCATGCACTAGCCTTCTGCTAATAATCTGCTAATTTTTCTTACCAAAAAATATTTATAATCAGTTGCTAGCCTTTTGTTAGTAATTTTCTATCCCTTTGCTATTAATTTGGGGGCCATTCAAAGGTACTAAAAATTTAATAGTTGTCCACTATCCTTCTGCTAATCTTCTGCTATCACTTTTCATTAAAAAAAACCCGGTAATCATTTGCTAGACTTTTTCTAGTCATTGGCATAGCTGTTTGCTATTTATGTTTTGGATATTATACTAAAGTTGAATATCTGCTAATGTCAACTTAATTCTCTGGAGGATGCTAACCATTTACTAAAAATCTAAAAACCATTAGAATTCTGCTAATAATCTCCTAATTTTTCTTAACAAAATAAGTTCTAATAAATTGCTAGTCATTTCCTAGCGCTCTGCTATTTATTTCCTGGCCACTCAATTGACTTTAAATGTTTTTAATGCTTTTTTAATTATCTGAAAGATGCTAATTATCTGCTGAAACTTTTAAATTTAACCACTAGCATTCTGCTAATCATCTGCTAACACTTTTGCATTATCCTATCCTATTCCTCTGTTATTCATATGTTGGCCATTTATTTAAAATTGAATGCTTGCTAATGCTATTTAATTTGAGCAAGCTAGCCATTTGCTAAAATTTTAATAATAATCATAATCTGCTAATAATCTGCCAATTCTTCTTGTCACTTTTAACTCTTATAATCAGTTACCAGGCTTTTGCTGTTTGAATTTAAATGTTTTTTAATGATATCTTAATTATCTGGAAAATGCTAAACATCTGTTAAGAATTTTGTAGTGAACTACTTTTATGCTGCTAACCATCTACTATAACGTCTCATTAAAAAACTCCTAATAATTTCATAGCCTTTTCTAGTCATCTTTTGGTAATTTTATTTAAGTTTTACGTCTTTTAATGTTACATTAAATCTAATAAAAATCCACTAGCCTTCTGATAATCAATCAATTGTTATCTCCCCATCAGTTGCTAGAATTCTGCTAATCATCTTACTCATCCAATATTGCTTTGAAGCTATACAAATATATGTATATGTAAAATAGTTAGTCTAGATATTGCTAAGTTTCTTTATGAACTTTATTTTAAAACTGTAGATAAAGTGGCGATATAGATAATATATTTGCAAATTGATGAAACATCTCAGGACCGATGTGTCGCACAAGCAGTTATAAACATTCAACTTCCTTGCTTACTCCTTCTGGATTTGTTTTCATTTAATTTTGCTCGGTCTTTGTATTTATGTAAATTTATATACAAATTTCTGATGACATTTTATCTATAAACTATTGAATATAAAATCTATCAAAATTATAATAACACAAAATAACCTTTAGAAAGAAAAGTTACACTTAAAACAACCTGCATTATGCCATTAATAATATATCAAATCACTTTGCCGCAAAAAAGTATAACACTAAAAAGCAGTAGACATAAAACATGGTCTGTTAAAACATTTAAAACATATTTGAGGCAAATTTATTAAACCTTCCCTTTCTACAATATTAAGTTCTCTGGAAATACTGCTTCCTCCTCCCCCCACTCATCGACAAAAAATTATAAAGGACATTTTTCACATAAAAAATGTGTAAGAGCATAAAACATAAAATAATAGTGTGCCCATAGTCGCAATAGCTGAGGCAAGCAGCAGCATACTTTATGCTACAAAATAGCTTCCACAAAAACAAAAAAAGCTATAGTAAATTATACATATTTCCATACATATGTACGAGTATGTGTGTAGGTATACACTGAGTGGAGTTTGTCTGGCTTTTTATTTTATTTTGTGATGTTTTTCATTTCACTAGAAAAGAAGCAACAAAATATCATTACAGCGCGCTTTACCATAAATGTGTGCAGCATACGACAAAAAGTTGCAAAAAAAGAGGACATTAAATCACAAAATATTAAAAAGCTTCGAAATAGAAAAATAAAACAACTGACAAAAATGGTTTTTGTACAAAATTCGTATTATAAATAATCATAGATAAACGTATGGGAAGTCTATAAAACACTTATGAAGATTTTTATGGAAATTTTTTGGTTTTGCTTTTATAAACTATGGATGGTTTCAGTGTTATAATTTATGATGTTGGGCACTTTTGTTTAAAAATAATATTATAAAAATAAATATACATACATAATTCATAACTCATATATATATGTATATATTATTTGCTTAAGTATAAACGAGAAATATTCAAATTATTACTGCAACAATTAAATTGCTTTAAAATACAAAATTGCCATGCGATGCACAGTGAAATTTTAGTGTCAAAACTCTTATTTATTGATCACTCAATTTAAAAAATCTAATGATAGAATTTTGTAGAGAAATATTTATATATGAAATGTGATTAATGGATTTTTAGAAAAATTGTGTTTTATTTTTTTATTCGTTGCAGTTAATGGGCATTTCAGACTACTATACTTTGTATTAATACAGGGTGTTTTTTTTAGAGGTATAGAACTTCGAATTGAAATAAAACACAAGAAAATCGTTTTAATGTCCATCAATTTGGCTTTATTGGAAGGATAATTTTATGCCATTAATGTTTAAATATGATTTCGGGCATGTGGCCGCCGTGGCTGGCTCGAATAAAGCCAATTCTACAGGTCCAATTTTCAACCACTTTTTCGAGCATATGGGGCCGTATGTTGGCAATAACGCCACGAATGTTGGCTTCCAAGTCCCCTAACGTTTCTGGTTTGTTGGCGTAGACGAGCGACTTCACATATCCCCAAAGAAAATAATCCAATGGTGTCAAATCACACGATCTTGGTGGCCAATTGACAGGTCCATTCCGCGAAATTATGCGCTCATCGAATGTTTCCTTCAATAAATCGATTGTGACGTGCGCTGTGTGGCATGTAGCGCCGTCTTGTTGGAACCACAACTCATCCACATTCATGCCATCCAATTCGGGAACAAAATAGTCGGTTATCATGGCTCTATACCGGTCTCCGGTGGCGAATCGATTCCTTCGGGTCCTCTTCAACACTTTGCTCTACAGCGGCAATTGTTTCTTCGGTGCGCACTGTTCGACGTCTCTGCGGATGCGTATTATCACATAGAGTAAACGTAGTGCGAAAACGATCCATGGTTAACCGAATTAATTGCTCTGATGGACGATTATGTCGACCATAAAATGAACGGAGCTTGCGGTAAACTTCGCGAACTGAACCATTATTTTCGAAATAAATTTGCACGATTTGCAAGCGTTGTTCTTTTGTCAACCTGTTCATGATGAAATGGCAAACCAAACTAAATATTAATCACTTGACAGCTGACAAAATGGCCGCCAGTTAAAAAAGTGATGCCAACTTAAAGTTCTATACCTCAATAAAAAACACCCAATACATAAAAAAAAGCAAAAATACGTGCAAAATAATTAATAATATTAAATACAATAAAAATTTGATATCCCATAAAACTTGACCATTTTTTTTATTTTTCTAAACGATAATGCTTTTCATCTGAGCAGAGTTGCATTATTATAAAATCAAGTAATAAACAAATCGACAAGTCGTCTGTTTCGATGCCGGTGCCGCGCCATCGTTGATTGTATTTTTCTTCGTCTTCAACAGGCTCTAAATATTGAAAATGTTTATCGTATTGAAATATATTTCGTGTAACGAAATTATCGTATCTTTCTTCTCTTTATCTTATTTAAAAAAAAAACTACCTTAATATTTTCAAAAGCCGGCACGACCACATCTTGCATGAAACTGGTCTGGTGATAGTCAACAGTTGTTTGTTTTCTACTTGTGTTTTTAATGTAGTTTGAGGTGTGATGGTGTGAACACGAAACGTCACTTTACGTTAGATTTTTGACAAATGTCTTTAGAATTTGAAACGCAATAAATAAAAATAAAATATTGATATATGTATATTGTATTTAATAATTGAAAAATCGAACTGACTTGTATTTGCACACAATTCATTTGTCCATACATATGTACTAAAGATGATCGAAACTGTGATTTTTTTAATAATATTGCTCCTTGTGAATGTAATTTCTAAATTGCTGTTCTTTCAAACTGTGACTGTGATTACAGTTTAGCTGTATTTTGTTTGTAGCAGTTCTGTTATTTTGAGAAAATCTAATAAGAAGAGCAGCAGTGAAATTAAACAGTGACTGTGATCACAGTTTTACACATTTCAGTTCTTCAGCTTTAAAAGTATTTAGTAGTATTGTTGTCTTGATAAATACTAATAAGAAGAGTGACAACAACAAACAATTATAAATTAACCCCGTCCTAATATTGAGAATGGTCGTATAAGACGCAGAGATACAATAAAATTGTATATATGAAAATGTAAGCTGTTCATAGTTGCCAGAAAAGACGATTTGACACGATTTGACAAAAAGCTGGAGGTATAAAAAATTAATGTGGTAGCTTTATTTACTGTAAAGTAAGCATACAAGAACAATCACAGTTTGTATGAAAGAACTATTTTCAAAACATGCATGTTCCTTGATAAATTCAGTCACAGTTGTTATTAGTGATTTTTCAATCGCTGTGAAAAAGTAACAGGTTTCTAAATATTGCTCAACTTGAATATGTACATACTCATATAGTTTTTTTTTGTTAATACCATTTGATTTTAATATATTTGAACAATTTAGCATTTTCCGATAAATAAATAAAAAATATGAAGATATCAAAAAACATTAAGAAGATATGCCCAAGTCTATTAGCCTCTAAAATTTAATTTATTTTATATTTTCAACGGAAAAAAGTTATGTAGTTCCACTTTCTCCCAAGCTGTTTTTTCTATAAAATGAAATGTGGGAATGTCTTTTTTCGATAATTAAATAATAATTCTCGAAAATTTCCGAAACAGAAAGAAAAAAATTCTCTACAAAAATGGGGAAAATGTTGCGGTCACAGCTCGCAATACGGGATTTATAAGTCATCGTGAAGCAGCTTCTTGGCCATCGATTGTGAAACTGATGGAAAAATTTGTGTTGTTGCCAGAAGTTAGAATTGTGTTAGTAATGTGAAGAATCGGACTCCTGCACGTTAATCAAAAACACTTGAAAATGTTCTTCTTGTAGCCCATGTTTACCCATTTTTTTTACATTACACTGTGTTTTGTTTTTCCAGGAGAGTAATCTTTTTTTTAATTTAGTGACAACTTTCAATGACTAATACATATAGTTCTTACACAAAACTGCATGAAGCCATCCCACTGTAACAATAGTACCAAGTCTCGTAGAGAGTGTGAAATTGACATGCCATTTTTATATAAAATGCTTAGTGTTAACTAATATTATGTTCACATTTCAGTTTTTAAGCACGCTTAAGCAAAATGTTTTAAAAGTTAGTCAAAGTTTTTCATATTGTATCTGAGATAATTACGAGTAAGTGTATCATTTAGATAGTTAACCAATTTTTATTACAAAAAAAAATTAAAATTTTTGAAATAATTAAAAATAAAAAGAAATACATACTTCCATAAAATTATTTTTCTTGTTTTAATATTAATGCCAATATTTTGTATGGTCGAAACTACACCCAGTTGTTATTTTTCTATTATCGATGTTACACCACAAACCGTATGGGGCACGTTCAAGCGATTCTAATGGAATGCTTAATATTTGATTAAACGTATTTAAGGCAAGTGTTAAAAACTAAACACAACCGTTTACATTATATTTGAAGATGTCAGTAAATTATTGTGTTTTTAACAAATTTCGAACAATTCTGTTTTTTATTTGTTGTATTATTTTCAAACAATTAATGTACACAGAAAAAAGTATTCGCCAATTAATGCTTTTAATTAAGAACTTAATTGATTTAATTAAATTTTTAATTGTATTAATTAATCTGAGTGGAAAAACTTAATTGATATTATCAAATTGAAAATTTAATAAAATTTTTTAATTGATATTACAAATATTTTAATTGATATTACAAAATACTTTTTTCACGTGCCGTTATTTAATAACAAAAAAACGCAGTGAATATACTCCATTTACGTCTGCAAATCTAAAACATATCATTAGAGATGTTTAACAAAACAACTCAATGGATGGTAAAAAAAAATCATCATGAGAAGCTTGCGGAGTAAAACAAAGGGCACGTAATGAAAATTCGAGGGGAGTTTTAACGTTTCTCTTTGCCTTTTTGCGTAGTCTTACCATTAAGCATGTATGTGTGTATATAATTGTCAAAAAGGTCTAATTTTGTGATTCGAAAAGAAAAGATATATTCGAAATCGATATCAATAACGAAAGTCTTGGTCAAGTGGGAAAAAGTGAACAACCATGTGTATGTACATATGTGTGTGTTTACGTCTATCTACTCTGTAGGAAGTGTTAATAGTAAAACAATACTTATTGTTATACTTATTATTATACCATTGACTTTGTCACCAGTACTACTGACGAATTATACCCGAGACAATGATTTCTGGTATAGACTTTTTAAATGTGCGTGTTATTTAAAATCGCTACTGACGCGCCATGACGTTCGTACTATTGACTGCTTAGTTCTTGTGGCATCATATGTAAGCATTGGAAACAGTTATTCACTAATACATTTCAGTAATTTTGGACCACACATTTTGTATTTTTTTAGCTAATGTTTGTATTGAAACTGCATATTTTATTCACATTTTGGAATTTATTAAATAAAATTATAAAAGATCAAAAGCAACTGTACTATACTTTGTTGTTTATTGCCCCAAAAAATCAACAAAATAAGTAACAAATGTGGTGATTTCGTGACACTTAATCCCGATCTTCCTACAGGGTAAATACCCATAATGTTTTGTCATAGTGATTCATCTTTTTTATGTGTATTTTTAATGCTATCGCCAATAAATA
The DNA here is from genome assembly GCA_905220375.1 of Tachina fera. Classification (NCBI taxonomy): domain Eukaryota; kingdom Metazoa; phylum Arthropoda; class Insecta; order Diptera; family Tachinidae; genus Tachina; species Tachina fera. The sequence continues at coordinate 125,216,465 of LR999964.1, forward strand.
TTCATATTACAACAATGTATATGTATTTATGTACATTAAAATATATAATATGCCATCTCTATCCAAAAAATATGAATGTATGTTTTTTTTCCATGTGTCTGCTATTGCTTAGTGATGCCCACAGTTGGTGGGAATGGAAAACTTTTATGGAAAATATGTTACCAAATAATAAATATTAAATAGATTTTTAGACACATAATAGAGTTTGAGAGATATAAAAATGTATGGACGCGTAGGCAGAAAAGCATAATTGTATTGGATTTTATTTAACTTTGAATTTGTTTCCCCCTTTCCTTTATAGTTTTTCGTTTTATTCAAGGGTCACGTAAAATTTTAAAGTATGTACCTTAAAAAGTGCTGCTCTTTTCATATTATTGAGACAAAGAGTTTTACAATATTACAAAAAAACAAAATTAAATAGACCCGAAACAAAATAAACAAAGGCTTTTGACACTTTAGTTAATTAATAAAATTTTTGGTGTCTGGTTCCTAAAGTGGCATAAATTCAAAGCATTACAATTATCTTTCAATTACGAAAACTTTATACTTAATTAATTTAATTATGAAAATTCAACCAAGGCTAAGGAATTCGACGTTCAGTTATGCAAAAACAAATTCTTAATTGCACAGAAAAAAATTATTTATAATTATTGCAATTCTTTTAGAGGGCTTATAATATTTATTAGGGGGTACATCCGCCCCTCAAAGTTGACCTTCAAGCCTATTTTTCAGGAAATTATTTATAGCAAACTGACTTGCGGCTTATCTTTTTCAGATTTCTTATCTCATTTGGAATAATATCTTAAGTGTATTTCAACTTAAATGTATTACTTATAGTGTATACAATGATGTTTGCTCAAAAAAATAAAGATTAATAGAGAATTTCCCAATTTAACTTTAAAAGAAATTAATTTCTTAAAATCGAATTGAACGCTTAAAAGTGCTCTCCTGCATACTAAAATATGGCTGAAGCACTTTTCCCTTATTGCCACAGATATATAAAATACTACCTTTTACCCGTGGATCTGATATTTTGGAAGCTATACTTAAAATTTATGAATCTTTTATTATTTGCTACCCACTGATAATGTTAAAAAACAACAAAAAGGCGACAAAAATTAACAAACGGAATAAAATCCGGTTTTAGAACTATTTAAACAATCAAGCCCGAAACGAAAATTGTCCAAACCAGCCTACAAATGTAGTTTTTGGGAAAAATTTGAGCTAAATATAAAAAACCGGTTCCGAACCGGTAAAAAAATAGACGATGTTTTCCGCTGTTAATGTAGCTTTCCATTGATGAAAGAATTTTCAAAATCGGTTTAGCTGTTTGAAAATGCGTACCAAATATAAAAAACCCGGTTCCGTACCGGAAAAAAAAGTAGTCGTTTTTGACCCTAGTAATATAGCTTTCTATTGGTAAAAGAAGTTTCAAAATAAAATAAGTGTTTTGCGCGTGAAAGCGTAGCAAGCAAACAAACAAAATCGCTTTCAAATTTACATATAATTTTATTAAAGATTAAGATTTAAGAAATTTATTATTCGACATATTGTCATAATTATATTTTAATTTGAAATTTATTTGCTGGTGGTTTAGCTTGGTCTATATACGTATTTCATTGGCGCTTGAACCAAATCATCAGTAGACTTCAACCACAAATTTTGAACAGTCACAAACCTCTTACTTTATGCACAGACTTTCAAAAACTATATGAGAATTCATAAAATAATAATATTTTTGAAAATCACAAAGACAAAATAAGCTTAGTAGGCTTTGTAACTCATACAAAACCCAGCAAATAATTTATATTCGATATGAATCTATTTTATTTTTCTAAACCTTTATACAATTAGAAATCCATTGGATAATTACAAGGCAAAATGAAAAATAAAATCTAAAGTTTAACATTTAAGAAATTTATTATTCGATATATTGTCATAATTATATTTTAATTTGAAATTTATTTGCTGGTGGTTTAGCTTGGTCTATATACGTATTTCAAGCTAAACCACCAGCAAATAAATTTCAAATTAAAATTAAAGAAAAAAATTTTTCTTTTAGTTTTTCTTATATACCAAAATAAGTTCAAACTTTCCAACCCTGGAAAAAAATCAGTTTTATTCAGTTACTTTTAAGTACCAAAAAAAGTGTAAGCTTTCCAGCTCTGGAGCTGTGCTTTGTGGCCTTTTACATTTGAGAAATCGATAGACAGACACACGAAGTTTGTAGAAGAATGCACGAAGATGCAGAGTGTGTAGTACACGACCCTCTGTGCCGGACATTTTTTATTTCTCTTTTCTACTTTTCGCAATTTATTCTTGTTGCTTCATATGATTTTTCTCATTTCAACGTATTATCAATGCATATGGTATGTATGTGTAGGTGTGTAAGTAGCAAACGCGAAGAAGAAGTAAACAAACTACAAAATTTCTGTCTGTCTATTAATTTCCAATATGTAAAAGCAAAAGATAATCGGAAAAATATCCGTCAAGAAATGTCTTTTTATTTTCTAATTTTGTATACCGAACTTTTCTTTCCAAAACATCAATTGTTGAAAAATTTCTAAGGAAAAAGAAAAAAATTTAATTGATCAGTGCCTCATTTCTCTAAGGAATGTGAAAGCTTTTCGAGTAGAAAAAATTGTTATCTTCCTGTGAAATACAGGGTAAGTAAGAAAAAGACTGTATTTTTTATATTTTTTGTAATTTTATAAAAATAATTATGTGAGTAACCCTGTATCAAATAGGACAATCAATATAATTATTTATTTTTCATCGATGTGAGAACTTCTCACAAGTTACAGAAATGGGGCACAGGTTACTTTTATTTATTTACAAAAATAAATTAAATTTTCCAACCCTGGAACCATAATGTTATTTCGTTTAACAAACTATTTCTCTCTTAAAATAAAATATGCTTAATTTATAGAGAAAAAAATTTGTTTTAGTAGGTTATTGTTATACACAATTAAACAAAATTCAATTTTTCAACCCTGGAATCATCTTTTTGATTTCTTTTGATTTTTAATACCAATTTAATTCTGATAGGTTTCAATAACAAAAAAATAAAAATTGGTATCAGATAACTAATTTAAAATATCAAAATAAAATTAAAATTTTCCATCTCTGAAACCGTGTTTACAATATATATATATATATATTTCGGACAATTTGTGATACATCAGTCCAAAATCGAAGTATCTAGCTATTCTCGGAGCTTCAGAAAACCTGATTTCACGTACAGAAAGGCAGACGGACGGAAGGATTGGTTTTGAAAATCAGCAAAATCGAGCAGACTGTTTCAGAGCTGGAAAGTTGTACCTTTTTTTTAAACTAATATGTTCCTTATTTCTTTTTTTTTACTAAACATATTTTGTAAATTTTTTAAAGAACTAAATTGGTATAAGGAGTCAGAAAAATATAAAAGGATGATTCCAGGGTTGGAAATTTAATTTTTTTATATATAAAAGTAACTAGGTTAATTAATATATTTTTGCTTACAAAGTAAATGTACTTTATGTCTTAGAAAAAAAAAAGAAAATTTAAGAAATTTCTTATTCGACATATTGTCATAATTATAGTTTAATTTGAAATTTATTTTCTGGTGGTTCAGCTTGTTCTATATGCATTTCATTGTTGCTGTAACAAATCATTAGTAGACTTCAACCACACATTTTGAATAGTCACAAACTTCTTATCTTATGCACAGACTTTCAAGAACTATTTGAGAATTCAGAAATAATAATATTTTTGAAAATCACAAAAGAAAAACAAGCATAGTAGGCTTAGAAACTAATACAAAACCCAGGAAATAATTTATATTCGATATGAATCTATTTTTTTTTCTACACCTTTATACAATTAGAAATCCATCGGATAACAATAACAGTAAATACAAGGCAAAATGAAAAATAAAATCTAAAAATTTTTCTTTTGTGATTTTCAAAAATATTATTATTTGTGAATTCTCAAATAGTTCTTGAAAGTCTGTGCACCAACCAGCAAATAAATTTCAAATTAAAAAAAAGAAAAAAAAACTAATTAAATCAAACTAGTTATTTCTTTGGTAATTAAATATATTTTATATTTTAGAACGAAATAAATTAGTATTAAATTAAACCAGAAAAATAAAAATTGTGGTGCCAGGGTTGGAAATTGAAAAAAAAATTTTTGGTAAAATCAACCAAAAAATTTTTTTTTTCAGTGAAACATATTTCATATATTAGGAAGATCTTTACTCAAGATTTTTTATATTTCTTAAATTTTTATATGGATATCTTATTTAAGTATAAACAAAGGTTTGTGCCATGTTGCTTATTATATGCTCTCAGCACAGTTATGTTTCAAATCGTTTGCCAATCGTTGACAGCTTGCAACGAGATCTTATTAATTTTTAGTAAATGGAGATAAAAGTAAAATTTATCGCTAAAGAACAGTCATAGCATAAAATAAAAGAAAGAGAGAAAATGTTCCTTTTCATTTCCCTCCAAACGTTCCTTTCTGCTGAACAAAATCGAAATATTCTTTAGGAATATGGAATGGAATCGGATATTTCAATTGAGATACTAAACAGTTTTGCAAATATCAAAGATTATTAAGTACGGGAAAATATAAAACAAGTTAGTTTATTTGGTGTGGAGGTACAATACTAAGACTATCTTAGAGTTATTAAATAGTAGCATGGTTTTTAAACATCTCGAGAACGAGTAAACAAGCCCCAAGGTCGACGTTGACAACTGGAGCAAGGGTAAATCAGTTTTTGATTTCTCATCCCCAAAAATCCCTAATTTGATATATTTTTATAAAAATTTTTTTGTGAAAAAATTAAATTTTTTTAATATTTTTTTATTTTATTTCAAAAATAATGACAAAAATAACACATTTTTATTCAATATTGAATTAAATATTTTACTAGGTATACCAACGGACGACACAATCGTCCGTATTCTAGAATCTAAATGTAAATAATTTTATTATGATTCGAAGAAAATTTATCCAAACGTCATAAAAAATGCATTAAAACCACTGTTGAGATTTGTGGTACAATTGTATTAAATTTGGTACAATTACATTTGCATTGGTCCACAATTAGACTTTGTATGTATACGTACATATATGAAAAACTGTTTTATTCGATCGTATTAGTTAATTTTTTATGCTTTGGTTTTTAATTAATGAAAAATTGTTATGAATTCTTATTGTGTAAGTTTAGTTAGCTGATGGCTACATTTTGGTACAATTGCTGTTAATTTGGTACAATTTTACCATTTTCATGGCACAATTTAAGAATAGCCATATCCCAACACTTATTAACCATGATTAACCCACATACATACTAACATACATATGCATAATTAAATAATACATGCAATTAAAAACACAAACCAAATCCCTTTAACTAAGCTAATTCAATTTATTGAACTCTCTTCCTTTAAGTATTATGGCTTTCATACAATAACAAATAAGAGAAAAAATTTTTTTTGATCAAGAGAAATACTAGAAACACACACACTATCTCACGTTTTGTTTCTTGTTTACTTGTAAGCTAATAAATGCGTGTGTAATATGTGTGCATGAGGTAGTAGCAACTTTAAACGCTTAGAGCTCCTAAAATACCAAACCGATTTCAATAAAATATAGATTCTTCATCTGTACCAAAAACCCTTGAAAACCATATAAATCTTGTTAAAATCGGTGCAGTAGTACCAGCGTAAAAGGGATTACAAAAAACATGTTTGCCTATTAATTATATAGATATACAATATCATTTCTATCGATAGATACATGTATATTTACGTTCATATAAATTTAATTTGTACTTATGAAAAACTTTTAAAAACTTCAGAATCGAAATCTTCTTGTACTTGTATTAAAAAGTTTAAGCATTTTAGCAGAAGGATTAAATTTGTCACAACAAATTGAATTATTTTTAAAGTATGTGTTTATTCTAAGAAGTGCTTTCAAAAGGTTGTATTGCATTTTGTTGCGTATTTTTGTTTTGGTAGCGTTCATTATTCGTTAATCTGCTTTGATAATTCTTCTTTAGTAAAAACCATACACTAGTAACACACATTTTTAGACTTGCCAGACGCATTTCTTAGTTCAAAAATCATTCTTGTTTGACCATCAGTTATACAAAAAATCCCCCGAAAATCCCCTCAAATGTGGTTACATCCCCAACAAATCACCAGATCCCCAATACGAAGTTTTCATCCCCAATCGCGAAAAAAATCCCTAATTTGGGGACAAATCCCCTAAACTGGGAACACTGGGGTGAATGTAACTTATTTCTTAAATACTGAGTGTAGAAAAAATATTCAACTATTGCTAATATCGAAAATAAAATACTTGAATCAAATTCTTTAGTCGAAAAATATCTACGGGGGTTACTTACTAAAAATTGCACTGTAAGAAAAAATTATAAATTTTTTTACAAAACAAATATGTATGTAACGGGTGGCCGTTATATTACTTTTTTAATTTCATACCGATAAGTTTTTTTTTAGGGGGTGCGTCCGGTCCTCAAAGTTGGCCATCTAGCCCATATATTTTTTTTATTTTTTTTAGATTTATTTTGACTTTATATACTGTATATATGTACATGAAATAATTTAATACATATAAGCTCTTATTGTACATGTTTAAAATAAAAAATTTCCATATAAATATAATTTGTTTACATAAAATTGTTGGTATTTTGTTTATTACTATTTTCTAAAATATTATTTTTAGCAAAAAACTTTCTTTGAGACTAATGTTGTTGAAGATCTAAAATATTGCCATATGTCATATTCTTGTACAATGATTTTTTTAAAATATCGTCATATGCAAAAATTATATTGAAAAATGGGCTTGAAGGGCAACTTTGAAGGCCGGACGTACCCCCTAAAACGCAACTTATCGGTATGAAATTTTTTTGTATTTTTTTTTTACATAAAACTGAATTGATTTGGGGAGTGAGAGTAGAAGAAATAAAAAAAAAGTCCCAATAAAATTAACGGCCACTCTAATGTACATACTAAATATAAGATTTGGCACAGCTGAACATAGCAGTCTTACTTCTTTACATTGTTGTTGTTTTCAATGCAAGTTAACGATCGAGCGTTTCTTTGGTCATTTTGCGATAGGACGTTAACCTCTTTATTTCAAATGGTGTGAAAATAAGCCATATTACATATCTTTGCTTGTAGCTTAGGAAAAGTTTCAGTCAATGGTTTATGTTATGTGATTTGAACGGGCTAAAGTTCGTGTCGCTTTTTAAGCCAAATTACATGTGATAATTATTAATGAATAAATAAATCCAAAGTTATTTGTAAATATTTTGACTAACGCATAGTTGAACGGAACAACTAGCTGTTTTCGAAAGTCACTAAACCTTCATCATCATCGTTCTTTTGTGTTTGGTCCACTGTGTGTGGTATCAGTTGATGTAAATTCCTGCTTTATATAAGTAACTATTTTGCAAATGGAATATGTGAATTGTTTTGATTCATCGTATTTCGACTTTGCTAAAAGTTTTTTGTAATGAAAGCTCAAATTTACCATTTCTAATTTACAACAGTCTTACCATTGTCGTTAGTTCTTTACTATTTATGCACATGTTAGTTAAGTTGCTTATTTTTGTTCTACTTAAGACAATTTTTTTTGGTTTGTTACAATTAATTTTAATTTATACTTTGGATAAGATAAATATTATAATTTATAAACCTTTAACGTCAACTAAAGAATTTTATTTACAAGTTTTAGGAAAATACATTAAATTTTACCGAGATTACTTCAGTATATGTTCTTAGTTTGTGTTTTTAATTCCTAAATAACTTTGTGCCAATTTAATAAGCAATATATTTATTGGAAATACAACACATGAAGTCACATACATACATATATATTTTCTAATATAAAACTACCTCCCGCAGAGTTTTTCATTTATTTCATTCTTCCACTTTATGTTTTTGCTACTTTCTATAATAAATTAAAGTTTGATATGTTTTTTTAAACTTTTTATTTTTTTTCAGAATTTCTGTGAAAAAAACTTTAAATGAATTTCTATAACAAGTAAACTATTACAAGCAATTTTACACAAAAAAAAAACTTATAATAACTTTAATCAATATTTATTGGTCAATTGTGAAAAAAACGTAAAAATTGTTTTAAAAAAAGTAAGAAGGAGTTTGTGCTACTTACAATGTTTGCTCTTTTCAGCTGCCACTTGATGCGGTGTTTGTGCCAAAATGTTAAAAAGCATTAGAAACATTAAAATCCATTTTATAGCAGTTGTTGTAGTTGTCCTAGTAGATGTTGTAAAGTTACAATAAAACTTATGCCAAATGTTGGCAACATTTGCTACGGCTACTGTTGCTACTCCTGTTGTAATTGGTTGTGATGTTACTAAAGCAAAAATGTGATTGCCAGCACCACTGGAACAAGAAGAAGTAGAAGTTGTTATAGTTGAAGTGGTGGTAGGAGTAACAAATTTTTTTGCTAAGGCTCTTGCTCTTGCTATTACTGTTACTGTTGCTGTTGTAACCAGTTCAGCAAAAGTTGTTGAGGAGCGAGCATTATTGTTGTTGTTGCAGTTTGATGCTGCTCTGCTTAGTGCAGAGTTTGTGGCATGTGTTTTTATGTTTGTATTTGTTGTTGCTGCAGTTTTGTTCAAGTATAATTTGATGTTTTTTAAATGGCAGTTGTTGTTGTTGTTGCTATTATTATTGTTGCTTCTGGTTTGTTTTTGCTGTTGCCCAAAGCTTTTCGTTCGCTTTTCATAAACGTCATCATTGTCAATGCTGCCGACACAAATGTAATTATTAACATTGTCATCAAGATCCACTATGCTTTTCTCTGCGTCTTTTTCTTCATCTTCTCGTTCTTCTTCCACTTTGTGTAGTGATTTTTCTTGCTTCATTTCATGTTTTTTATTACTATTAAATTCAAATGTTTTATCCGGTGGCCCTGGGCCACATGATGTCGGTTGTAGCATGTTTTAAATATTTCTTCTCTATTTTGTTTTTGTAGCTTTGCCTTGTCCTTGTTTTTGCTCTACTGCTGCAGCAGCTGGTGCCTGCCTTAGTTTTTCTTTTAAATGTGAGTGTGTTTTTTTTGTTCCTTTTAATTTTTTAGTTTCACTATTTTGCTGTTTTTATTATCGCCTCTCTTTGTTTAGTAGGTTTCTATTCATCGTTCAACAATTAAATATTTTTTTATTCTTTATTTAGTTTTCCTAGAAGAGAAAAAGATATGGTCAGAATTTCTTTTTAATATTGAATTTTAGTTTAGACAATGTTTTTTTCTTTCTTTCTTTAAGTTATTAAATATTTGTTTGTTTTTTTTCAGCTTCATGTTAGCAAATAGAAAAAAATGCAATTAGAAAGAAGTAAGAGTGCCAAATTCGGCTGTATTGAATGTTATATATCCTTCATTACCTAAATATGGAAAAGCCCTAACTCACTATTTTTAGGGTTCTGTAAAAAAATTACATTTAAAAATGGTCTTTAGGGTCAACTTTGAGGGCCAAACACACCCCCTAAAACCCAACTTATCGCTATAAAATTTTTTGGTATTTTTTACATAAGCCTGAACTGATTTGGGGGGGTGAGAGTAGAAGAAATAAAAAAAGTCTCCATACAATTAATGGCCAGTCTAATATAGACACTTGAAATTTGTAAGGTTAGTATATTTTTTATACAGACTACAACAGTTAACACTAAAATGTAAAAAATGTAACATTGAGTATGTAATTTTGACAACTTGTTGTATCCTGGAAACCCTAAGAGGAAAACTCTTGAAATTTTCATAAACGGCAAAACTAAAAAATCCCAAAATTTTAAAATCGCGATATTAAAAAGAAATGTTTAAAACTAAAATAAATCTGCGAAAACCGCAGAAATCAAGAAAATTACAAAAATCGCCAATATAAAAAAAATAGCGGAAAAGAAAAATAAACGTCACAATCCGAAAAAAATCTCCAAAACGAGAAAAAAAACCGCCAAAACTAAACAAAAGCGTCAAAACTAAAAAAATCGCCACAACTAAAAAAACTCTTAAAACCGAAAAAATCCTAAAAACGAAAAAAATGCCAAAACTATATATTATATAGGCTAAAGTTCATATAGTATTACATATCTAGTGTCCGTATGGAATCCTTCGTGCGCGAGTCAAAGTCACTTTTTACTGAATTTATTTTTTTAATAAAGTGTTTCGTATATTTGGATAGAAGATCCATATCGCGCCATAACCGTCAAAGAAGTTTAAGCGTCATTATTTTCGAAATAATTTTTTTATACAAAAATCAATTATTATTATTTTAGCAGCCCCAATTTGGTTAAAAAACTTTTAATTTTAGAGGTTGACTTTTTTGTGGCATTCAGCAGTAGTCACCTATCATAGATATTTTTACAATATATATCGCAACTTTTTAATTTTTTGTCTGATGATAACAGTTTAATGCTTAATAAGTTGGCTACAAAATTGTATATGTGATATATGCACATATGTATATGGATGTATATTGGACATGGATTATATATAATACATGCGAATTAATTTGCTTTGAAGATACTAAATTAACCCCAAAAGCCTCCTCCATGAAGCAGTTTGAGCCCAGCAAATATTGTTTTACCCCAAATTATTTTTTTAACTACAAATTACTCCACACACAGGTCAGTTATTGGGTCAAAAACAAAAAGAAAACCTACCGAGGATCCGAACTTGTGTTGAAAATTTCTGCTCTACAGCTCTTATAGTTTAAGAGATCTTGTGTTGGGCACAAACACACACTGCGACTTTATAATATAAATTGCCATTTTCCAACCCTGGCTTGTAATAAAACAATGTCAGTACCGAGAATAGGGCTAAGAAAAATGCTGACAATTCAGTCAAACACCAAAGTTTCTAGTTTTTTTTTTGGGAACATAAGAAACTTTTACAAAATTTACTAAATTTGAGATCAAAGATTAAAAAGATTTTTTTGCAAAACTTCGAATCTTATGGAAAAATTTTACTTAATTTTAGTAAAATTTTAATTAAACATAAAAATATAATTTCTATAAACTAAATAGTTTATTAATGAACTAATTTTTAATAAATATTTCACTCGTCTCAGAAAACGGCTTTGGAGCCATGCGACAACTTTTTATTTCTTTAGTTAATTTTTAGTGTAGAGCTTACCGTTCTGCTAGTATTTAGTATTTAGTAACTTTCTTTAATGCAATTTGTTTCTCAAAATCTATCACATGTGATTAGGCTCAAAAACGATACGAATCTTAGCCTAATCTGGAGTTTATTTTTCAATTCGTATATTTTAAAATTTTTACTTATACAAATTTTCTTTTCAGGCCCTAAAAAATCTCCAACTACACATCAAAATGGGCAAAAGGTGAGTCAATCGATAAAAAGTTATATGAAAATTTATTTCAATTATTTATAAGCATTATGAATTGAATTAAAAATTATATTCTCATACTACTAGGGTTCTACACTGTAATTCGAAACGAATGCAAATGTTTTCGAATTTTTATGTTAATAACATAAAAATATGACAGCATTTTCTTTCGTTTCGAAATACAGAGTAGACCCACTGTATAACCAAATCAAAATATTTCCAAAAAAAACAAACTTCTAACGACTGATTCTGGCAGAGAGGGCCATTATAAATTATATGATCTGAATCAGCAACACAGAAATTCGCATAGAATCCACCTACACCCCTCAATAATCAATTTTAATGTATTTTTAATAAAAAAATATTTGACTGAATAAGTAAAATAATAACTTGGGATTATTAGTGCGTTAAGAAATGTTAAACTTACTTTGTTATGGAATATTTGAATTACTTGGCTCTTTCTCGGTTGTTTTTTTTTAGTTTTTAAAGGAGCAAAACTGTTATAATCCTTTATTTCCAGCAGCGCAGGATTAGACAGACTGAAGGTAGCTAGAATTTAGTCTTTTATCAGGCTGTATATTCTGTACTGCTGCGCGTTAAGTCCTATATTCATAACAATGCAGGATCAGACAGACCGAAAGTAGCTAGAATTTAGTCTTTTATCAGGCTGTCCTTTTTTGCATCGCCAAAACTAGCACTTAACCCGTAAAAAATAATCCTACCGGCTGCGCCAATGTTATAATCCTGGAGGGTCCCGTGGGATTCGCAGGAATTATTAGCTTAATAATTATTAAACAGTTTATTTAGTTTTCTGACATGGAGGGTCCACGTAGGAATCGCAGGCTACTTTATTTATTTATCACACCAGAACTACTCCCCTGTACTTAAACTTATTTCTATTATTTATAATAAAATTATGCTGACTACTTAAAAATACTTTTAGAAAATTTTAGCCGTATTAGCCAATAAGAATAGTGTTGCTTACAAACTAATATAAATTAAATATGCTGACATCACAAAACAGTAAGTATAAAATTTATGGTTTATCAACCAATTAGAACAAATGGTAATTTGAGAGCACATTAGTGATATTCACTTAATACACAAAAATAGTAAGGGTGTTTACTTAAAGAATTTAGTTAATATGTTTGCTTAAAAATAGTAATGATTAATGTTTGGTTATTCACAACAAAACATTATCCTGAGGTGGAGACACTTAAAATCAAAATGTTTCATCGAAAATATTTAAATAAAATAATATTTAAATATTAAGCCAAAGCACGAAATTAAAGTTTTTTTCTTTTAATAAAAATTTTTCTTATTTACTACGCGCATTGCCTTGAGACTTTATTTAAAAGTATTATAACAATTTAATCTAATAATTGAATTAAACAAAACTATTCATCATTAACGCGAATCCCAAGGGAATAAATTCTAGGATATAATTTTTTTATTCCCATGAGCAATAACATGTCATCGCCAATTATTTTGAAATAAATTAAACATCTGTGGCAAGCTGAACATTCTATTGTGAATTGATGTAATTTAATTTATTACGCGTCGTGGTTATGACTGAATTTTTAGGTATTTTTTCTTCTGTACTCCTATACCTGCAATAAGTGAAACAATTGTCTTGCCAATGGTGTTGTTTAGCATTTGTTTTAGAACATTTCGTTGTAAAGCATTTGAAAAATCCTTCATATCTTAAAAGTTCTTGTAAGTGGTATTGTGCAGGACTTTATTACGTATATTTCACTCTATTACTTCTTTAAAATTTTAACTCATTTTGCTGTCCCTATTTCCACATCTCTAACATTAATTTGTTTTAAACACCATTTGCCAAACAATCACTCAGTATCGTTGAAAGGATATAAAAATTAGAAAATCTGAAATGAAAATCAATTATATTGAAATTTCAGTTTGTCTGTCTCATTTCCTATTTTAATATTTTACCAACAGCAAACATAAATGACTTTGTGTTTGTATGTGTGTGTGTGCGCGTGTGTGCAAAAAAAATAAATAAATTGAAAAATAAAAACCCAAAGATGCACAAGAAAATGGCTTCTATTTTAATTGATTTTTCATTAGGTTTCTGTAAACATCGTCAGCAAGTTGTAAAGGTTTGTAGGGAATATTTCTTTTCTTGGATTTTGTGTTTCTGTTTATGCACCTTTGGGCTGGCTTTTAATCCCTATGGGAGAGATATTCAATTATCTGTGGGTAAAAATCTATAAATTTGTGTGCAAGGTATTTTAATCGAAAAATGTGTGTGTGTAGAAAATCGAAAAAACAGTTGAGGAGCACATATTTAAAAAAAATCAAGTTAAATAGTTAAAACATTAAAGAAAACAAAAAAAGTAAACTAAAATTGATAACAGAGAAAAAAAATAGGCAAGAATTATTTTCAATAAAAGAAATTAATTTCAATAATATTTGTCATTAACTTAAAAATTGTATATATCAATGCCGTCCCAGCATACCATATGCGCATATGCTCATATTTGAGTGGCTTTTTCCACCAAAGTGGTCACTCATGAAAGAGCTCTAAATTTTATGCATAAAAGAGTAGTTTCCCAGCTTACCATATGCGTTCTAAATGAGCTCATAAAGACTCTTTTGTCGGAGCGCTGACGCTCAAAATGAGTTCATAAAATAATCATAAACAGTCATAAAACGCTCATATTTGAGTGGCTTTTTCCAATAAACTGGTCACTCATGAAAGAGCTCTAAATTTTATCCATAAAAGAGTATTTTATGACTCTTTTTATTTTTAATATTACATGCTGGATTTTCTTTTCTTAATTTATTTGAACGAAGTTCACTTATTATTAATTTGCTTTCTTTTAAGCTTGCTATTTTCATTATTTTAATTATGTATTATTTTTATATTTATTATAAAATAACTCACAATTTTGTCTTTACGCTTCCAAAAATATTCACTACTGAATCAATTTGTGTAACTTCTTTCTTCTGCTTAGCTGGAATTTACCGTTATCTGGCAGCGTGCAGAAATTACTCATAAAAATCACATAAAATCTATCGTTTATGAGCTCAGAAATATGCGCGCAGAAACCAAGTATAAAACACTCATAAAATTTACCGTTTATGAGCTCAGAAATTTACACGCAAGAAACACTCACAGAAGCTCATAAAATCGCTCATATATGAGCTCATATATAAGAGCGCTCCGATAATGGTATGCTGGGGTGCATTTAAAAATATCATTTAATTTAATTTGTTTGTGTTGGTGTTTATCTTGCTTGTTGATTGACTCAATGCGGTCATGTGCTATTGTTGTTGTTTATTTTGATTGTTCGTGTTTTATACGTGCGAATTCAGACAAGAAGCCGAAAAACGTCGTGGCTTGGTTTCTTTTTACTCAACAAAGTTATTTTTAAATTATATCAACGTAATGCGCACATGTAGAAAAAACATAATAAAGCATGTTTTGCGTCTATTCATTATTTACGTATGCAATAACGATTTGCTCTTTAGCTGAGTGACTCATCTTAAACACGTTTAATTTTGATCGCAGCAAAGAAAAAAAAAACAAACAAAAAGTGGTTAAAAAATTTGAAATTCATCGACACACACACATTAAAAATTATCACTGAAAATAAAATTTCAGTCAACAACTTTTTTCTTTAATTCATTAAATTTCTTTATTGACTTTATTTTCAATAAACGTGCATAGAATTTTATTTTTCAATAATGAAAAAATCGTCATCACAGAAAATTATAAAATTTTTTTTATTGGATCAACGATTTTCGTATTCAAATTAGAGATGGACTCGTGTCGAATTTTTCAACACGACACGGCACGAACACAAATAACAAGAGGCTCGCTCAACTCGTACCAAACAGGCACGCGAAAAATTTGGTTAAGACGATGCTGCATGAAATATTGTTGGTATGGTATTGAAAATCAGAAAATTGAATTGATTTCTTTCACGAGTCGGTTGTCAAAATATGGCACCAAGTTGGCACTGGCAGGTGGTATTATCTGCCACTACAGCTTATACTATTGGCTTCCGTACAGAACTTTAAGCTTCAGATACCCATACAATATCAACAAATATGCTGGTGTTGCGTGTTTGACGATACAATGTATAAAATTCATTCATACATATTTTACATCTGAAATCGTTTCGTGTTTTTCGTGAAAATTTTGCTCAACACGAAATGAGATTTGTTTTCACGAGCACTTCGTTTTGAGTCGTGCGTGTTCGTATCACGAAAAGAAAACGAAACGCGCCCATCTCTAATTCAAATATCAAAATAATATTTTCCTGTGTACAGTTCCCAAGCGCAAGTAATTTTATAATAATCATACGTTTAGACAAAATAAAAGTTTTCCCTCATTTTGTGACATCGCAATAGTGTATACTGATGGCAATGTTTGTCATTTCCGATATTTTTAATTGTGTGGTATTGCTTTCCACATAAAAAAACATAATGGGAATGACAACACAGGAAATGTCAGATGTCAGCAGTAAACGGAAATTACTCCTCTCTAACTCTCTACAACTAAAATTGCTTGAGTTTGATTTCAGTGATAGCACTAATATATCCCGATATATTTTCTTTGCATTAAAATTTGTCCAATACTTCTTGGATTTTGATCTATAATTACGAAAAAAAAATTTTTTGAGTACTTACTCAACCAATTTATCGTTTCTTGCTTATAAAAAACACATAAACTCCTTTCTAGCTTTGCATCAAATGTATAAAACGTAAGCAAAATTATGCTCAAAACAAATAAACTATGCAACTTAAACACACATACAAATTGTATGTAGGCTTGTAGCTATAATAATTGCCAAATCATGCTTGTCACGGTTTTATTTAATTTTAGACAAAAAAAAATATATCACGAGCGTTGCCGGAATATGCTAAAGTACGATTAAAAAAATCATTGAGCAGAGAAAAATCTACTACTTGCTAAGACAAGCAGCTACGTATGGATATAAATATATATAAAGAGAAAAAAATCGTGTTCAAACGAGCTTTTTTATGTATGTATATTCCATTTTTTATGGTGCAATTACTATTTGCTTCCTTTTCGTTAAGTTGTTTTATGTGTCTGTTTTTCTTTCGCTCGCTCTCTCTCTCTCTTGTTTTTTTATTGCTTTTCTTCTATGGCCAAAAGCAGCAGTAAAAATTACACTAACAGTAACAGCATCAGGTAAACCGATTTACGTGCTGATTATTTATGGTGTGTAAACTTGTGCTGCTGGGATTTTTATTCGTAATTGTATTTTTATGTCCTTAATTAACACGCAATATTACTTGTATGATTTTTAATGGATTTACATACATACATACATATTTTGCGCATTGGAAAATTACTTTTTTTTTATATACAAGCTTGTAAATTTTCTTAAATTATATATTGTTTGCGTTGCCATCGTTCATATTTATGAAATATATTTATTGCTGGTAAATTTCCTTAATTTATGTGCAGCCCAGAAAAAAAATTTTATTGAAATTGTTATGCGTATATTTTACCGAATTT
Source organism: Tachina fera (assembly GCA_905220375.1). NCBI lineage: Eukaryota > Metazoa > Arthropoda > Insecta > Diptera > Tachinidae > Tachina > Tachina fera. The sequence goes on from LR999964.1 coordinate 125,233,357, forward strand.
TCTGTATATACGTGTGCGTATGTATGTGTGCATGTGTGTATGCATTTTTATAAACGTTTGCAGTTCCTTTTAGTTGCAGTTACAGCTAATTAATGTCATTGTTCATTCAGTGTAATTGATTTACTCTTTTTATTAAAGCAGTTATTCTTCATATAAGCTCTATAAAGCAAAAAAGAATTTTTTTAAATGCACTCAAAATCACTAAAATAAAAACTTTAAATTTATAATTTTCGAGTGAATATTTTTCCTAAAAAGAGATTTAATATCGATGGACCAAATGACTATTAACACCTTTAATTCCACTGATTAAGAAATTGAGAAAATTTCTTATGCAATCAAGGCACAGCAAAGAAGATGGACTAGACCCTATCAAAACAGTAGAAATTTTTCTGTTTCAATCAAGTAAATTTTGTAAACAGAACACCTAGTAGATATCGCGTTTCCAAACGATTTGAACTTTAATTTAATTCAAGCTGACCTGCCTGAAGTTTTTTTTCGACATTTGTTAATGAATGTGCATATATCTGCTTCTGCAAATGCAAACAGTTGCAGTCGAAGTTAATGCAATAAACGAAAAGTTATATCGTACAAAAGAAAGAACTTCAGCACTCAACATGTTGGAACAGTTTTCGGTTTGACTGACTGCTGCTTTAAATAAATTCGGAAATTAATGCAGTATAGATTAGACTTGTATCGAACTCATTCATTAGCTCGTTTTTGACGCAAACCGATGATCAAACCCATTTAAATCACATGGTTTCGATGATTGGTTTTTGACACCAACGAGCCACTGAATGAGTTCAATCCAAGTCTAATTTAAACTGAGTATTTAACCGCTTACTCATACAGGAAAAAACTCACACACACCAACTTCCGCTTTGGTAACTTGGTATTTATTTAAAGCAGTAGTCAGTCAAACCGAAAACTGTTCGAACATGTCTAGAGCAGAAGCTCTTCGTTGTATTTAGCTGTTTGTTTTTTCTGTTAATGTCAACTAAAATTGTATTTGAGAAGCATAAATATGAGCCAGAGATTTTGGTCGAGCAGTCAAAAAATAAAAAGTTGAAAAAATAGAAAAGTTTTATCACTTTTGCTATTTAGACTGCAGTTTTTTTAACACGGATATTTTTAATCAACTTAGTATCAGAATCTTACAACAGTCTCATTTTCTTTAATACCATATTCAAAGCTCAAAAAATTTAGCTCTCTAAACTACGAATTCTTCGGATATAATGGAAACAAAGAGTAGTAGAAATAAGAGCAAAATTAAAAAAAGTTTTCAAATCTGCGTTTTTTACACCAAAAATTTTCAAATCTGCAATTCGTCTTTTTGGAATATAAAAATCTGCCAAATGAACATTAATTATTGAAATCATTGAATATAATTTAATTGTCAGGAAGATGTTCTCTTATTGTTTTTTTAGATTAAAAGACACTAAATCGCTCTTCCTTTAGGTCTTGCCAATTGTTTCACAATATTTTTTTTATTAAAGATAATTGTATATAATAGATGCATTCATTCAATAAAGATTTTAATGGATTTGGCAGAAAGTGTTCATTAACCACCCAGTAAAAAAAGAGACTCCAAAAAAGTCATGAAAATGTAGACTTTACGATGCGGTAGTAGTGCAAATTTCGATCCGATCTAATGATTTTTACATAGGGTTGTCATTGCAAGAAGTTCTCTTTTTCGATGCCTGGTCACTGAATTGGAAGCGATATTAAGAAAAATTCCTTTTTTTGTGTTCTATGATAATATTTTCATCTAGGAAAAATGGTAAATAGTTACCTATTTTAACAATTCGTTTCTTTTTATACGAATTTAAACCCGAAACAGTGATGTCATGTAAATTTAAGCGAATAACTTTTAATTTTTAGACTAACATTAGTTCATAAATTTCTTTGAAAACATGATTTTTTAATTCTGGTGAGTATTTTCTAACACTATGGAGGAGTTACAAGGTTTTGTGTGACTAAAATAAGCTTCTACATGGTTTTTTGCTCACTTTCGGCAAATTAAAAATATCGATTTTTTGAAAGCAATGAAAATGTACTTCCGCTAGAATGACTTCCATTTTTTTTCACTGGGCAAAAAAAAATTGCAAAAGTGTCAAAAGAGAGTATAAAATTGAGAGACAATAAAGTTGGAAAATTCTTACTGTTGTTGTTGTATATACATGATTCTTAAGTGCGAAATTATGAGTCATATATGAGTCAGTAATTTGTCATTTCTTATGTAAAAGGTGACATTTCATGATATCATGTTGATATCAGAATGACATCAATGTGTTCACTGGGTTAAAACTGGCTGCTGTGGTATTGAAGCAATACCCCTTCTCTGATGTTCTCCACACAAGACTCACTCTGCTGACGCTCACTGTTTGTACAACAACAATGACTCACTGGCTTTACCTTTACATACTTTTTCACGAGTATCAACTGCTTTCAACTGAAATTTACAATTTCTTCGTAATAATGAACTAAACTCTTTAATAGACAACTCTCTGCAATTAACCACTGAAATTCAGACTGACTTTTTAATAGACTGATCTGCCAGCAGTAGTGTTGCCCTTTTTATACTTTACACAATGTTTCCAGAAGGTGACAGCAAGGTCTAAACAATTTCAGCTACATTTCCAATGCTTGTTTTCAATTTCGCAATTAGTTCATAGGCTGTTGTACTTAGTCTATTTTTTTTGTCTGCACTACCATGTGAGTACGCATGTGGATTTAGTTCTTTAGCTAAACGATTCTAGATAATTCTTTTTATTTAGCAAATGTGTTGTTTATAAAAACAACTCTCTGTTCTCGGTCACTTCCATACCAATATACATATAAAAATTAAGTATATTTTCATAATTTATTTATTTATTTATTGTTTTTCTTTGATTAAGTCACGTAAATTCAAGTTTATGCTGAAGGAATTTTGTTTGTTTATTACATACTTGTATATCTTATTAGAAATGGAAAATTAATTTTTTGTATTTGTTAATAGAATATAATTAAAAAATAACGAAAAAGACATAAAAATAGTAAATAATATGGATTTGAAAAATAGTGTAATATAAAATATGTATTATCAAACAAGAGTATCCGTTCTTCTGATATAAATAAAATTTTCTTGCAAATTTTTGCTAGTAAAGCGTTCATTTACTTTTTCGTATCTAGGATAGTAATTTTATAAACTCTTCCTTATATTTTAGACCTCAGCGCCAAAACTTCTTATCTATATCTATTATTATGACTGCTGATTTTCATCAGTAATCTTAAAATAAATAATTATTGGCAGTTTTTAATAATATTGTCTGTATTGTATAACTTTAACTGAAAATGTTGCGATGCTACAGTTCTATATTGATATACATACATAAAATATCGCCTCACCAAATATATACGGTCTTGCCTTTAACGTTGAATAAATGTCCCATGAATTTGTTAAAGTTGTTATTGAAACTTTTTATTTTTTTGCTTAATTAAAATTTGGCTTCATTCATTCATTCATTCATTTCTATTAAAATGCTTACTATAATATAAAGCTTATTTCCCCCTTGGCATTCTTCTCAATTATTTAATTAATAAATACAAACACACACACACAATAGTACAGATTTTTAAATTTTCGCTATCGAAATATATATATTTTTTAACAAAAGCAGTGTGCAAAAAGTTTTATAAATTTTTAATGTTGCACAACTTAAATACCACATAAAAAGAATGATATACATATATACATATGCATATATATGTACCCTGCAGGAAATCGAACTGACACAATACTAGTCACGTGACCAGTTCCCAATTGATAGGAACTAATCCGAGTTCTAACACTTCCTATGAAGCGGACCAGTCACTTTTACATGGGGATGGCCTAGGATGTGGTTAATTGATACTTTGTATAGACCTTGTGAGCTATCACTGAACTATCCCATACCTATTCGGTGTAGAATAATATAAATTGTATATAAATGTCATTCCGAAATTTAACTGTAACAATAAAAACTTATAAATTTTTTCATTGTTACAAATGCAATTATAATTTATTTTTAAGCAGAAAATTTTTTGAGATTCGATCCGACAACCTCGTGCATGACATGCTGGCACAGTACCCACTCAGCCACAGGACCACTCACGTTTCAAAAGTATAAATACCAGTTAAGCTTAGGTTAATATTTCAGTATAGATATGGTACTGGTTCTAGAGTCACATTAGAGGGAGCAATTAACACTATATTTTCACTATTTGATAGGTCCATGTATTCAACCACATCGAACATGTTAAGTGCAGTTTACTACAATACTAGACCGAGTCCAAATTAAATTGGCTAAAGATCAAGACGATACATCACGAAAATGGTGGATATGTAACCATTTACACGATATATCTCTTTTGCGCCATGCACTTTTCTGTACTTTTGATAACACTCGCATTTTCTCAAGTCACTAAATTTTCTGCAGGGTATGTATATACACATAACACACATAAGCTCACCGAATATTTATGTGATATATTTGCTCTTTTTGCCATTTATATTCAGCAGCTATTATATCACCGAAAGCCAAATTTCAATTAAAATTAACTACAAAACAATAAAATAGAAACCTGCCGACAAATGCGTTTTTTTTGTTTTGTTCTTTTTAACTACTTGGCGGAAATGTTTGGGCTCTAGAAATACAACAACAGCAACATTAGCAGTAGCAATAGCAACTAAAATGTTAAAAAAGAAATAGTACAACAAAGAAATAAGAAAATCTAGTTATGAACACTACACACTATAAATTATTGAAGTAGGAATTTTTTAAGCAATTGAAAGCCTGAAATTTTTTTTCGGCGGAAGGTTTTTATTTTATTCGATAAAAAAATGAAAAAGGTTACTCTACACAGTAATTGAGTAAAAGTTTAGATTTTTGACCTAATTCATAAAAAAATAGTTTGATTTAATAAAAGGTTTATTAAAGTCCATGTGACACTTCATTTTTCTTTCAGTTATCAAGTTTTAGAGAAGAGTGCAAACATATTGTAATAGGAAAATTCAACAGGTGCAAAGAAATAAAAATTTCCAACTTAAAATTGACATTTCAAGCTTGAAACATAAAAGTGTTCGCTATTAGCGGTTTCTGGTCAAATATAGCAATTTTTAGTTTGTTTTATCTTAATACTAGCGGTTTCTAATTACGAAAGTTTTACAACATTTAAACATTTTATTTCCGTTTTATATAGTTTGTTCTGTTAGAAACATTTATTGTTTCTTTCTATCAATTCAATATCAAATCAATTAAGGAAAAATGAAGTGTCAAAAGGCCTTAATCAATTTTCCATAGCAAATTTGTTTCATAAACCTCTTATTAAACAGAAATATTTTTTCTAACAAGGCAATTTATATATTCTTAGAAAAATAATTGATGAAAAATTAAATAGAATTTACTTGCTATTTTTTAGGTTTAAATGAATTTTAATCAAGAATAATTTTTTAATCGGACTGAATTTCAATTTTTTAAATTCTTTTATAATGAAATATTTTTCATTACTCGTAATTGATGTGTTTTTCTAAAGTTGGAGGGAGGGGGGCGGGTAATACTGGCATTTTTCTGTGTCGCCACGCAATTCATCAGCAGCCATGTACAACTACTCCGCCAGAGATTATTGGTTAACATGTGCTCTTCATTTAACATGATATTTTAATGAAATAGAATATGAGAAATGATTTTATTTTGCATAAAATTATTTATTAATTAATGAAAATAACTAATAAACATGTTTCATTCTATAAGAAGTGAAAAATACTCAACTTAAGACCGATTAAGAAAATTATTCCTGATTGAAATTAAACATAATTACTTAAATAAAAGCTAAAAAAGGTATTCGTGTAATCGTATTAACCTTCAAATATATTCGAATAAAATGTTAACTTTATTCGATTAAAAAACATTCAAAGCTTATCAAATATTTGGGTTCAAAATTATTCAAATAAAAATATAAAAAGAGTAAATGACATATAACCTAGTTTTTTTATTAGTTACTAAAATAAATATATTTCAGTTGAATAAATATTAAATGTTATTCAACTATTCAAAGAAATAATGAACAAAGAACACTATTAAATTGTTGGCTATTCGAGTTCTTTAATATTAATCTGAACGTTAAGTTTAATTATAATCGATTTTTAGAATAAACTTCAATTAAATAAGATTAAGAACCAAACTTAAATAAGAATGTTGTGCTTGGCGTTAGCAGCACAGTATGTTTTTTCAGTACAATTAAAGTATATTTATTGATATGTTAAAATGTATTATAAGTATGTAAAAATTTAAAAATATAGATATTCAAAGAACCGACACATTTTCAATTTTATTTGATTATTTGAACGAGTAACGAATAAAATATTTTATAGCGTTATAGCTCTAATTTAAATTAAATTGAGGGATTTAATTAACTGAAGTCTACTGATGATTTGGTTCAAGCGCCAATGAAATACGTATATAGACCAAGCTAAACCACCAGCAAATAAATTTCAAACTGGGCTCAAAGCTAAAAAAAATAAAAATTTATATACATATTTGAACAATCGATTAATTCTAAATTTTATTCGATTATTCGAATGAGTAATTAATTAAATATTTTATAGCATTGTCCATTTTAGTCTTAGCCGGTTATTGGAATGCATAACGCTAAAGCGCTCTGTCCACATTATGAATAATTAAAAATCCCAAAGAACTCAAAACTATATAAATAATGATATGTTCTTTCAGTTTTGGTTTTTATTCGATCATGCGAATAAATATCGAATAAAATACATTTAGAATAAAAATTTTTCGATATTGAACATCTTCAAACTAAACTTGAAAACATTTATTTATTAAACATATTAATTAATGCAAAGTAATTTTGCATAATATGGTGTTGCACAAATATGGGCGGAGCAACGTAGACCATGTGCCCAAGATGGTATAAACAGTATTTTAAAAGGTTTTGTGACTGACTGTACATGACATATGTCTTCACATAGGAAGTAAACAACGTGGTTGTTAAAGAAACTCCACAAAAAACCGCAAGATTATACGGTTATCTGTGGCAGATCAGTCAACCAGTGCGAGCGGGACGAAAAACTCTCAAAGGCCAAACAACACACACAAGCCTGACCGCACTTAAGAAATAATTACGATGATGCGAAAGATGTTCCCTGACCCACAGCTGCTTAACGACTGTACTTGAAAACATATTGTATTTAAATGGTCGAATAAATTTTAAATTTAATTCGACTATTCGCCGAAAAGTGAAAACACGTGAATTTGAGATTCGAGTTCCAAAACATCGTAGCAACATTTTAAAATCGCAGTGCAATCTAAATGAAATTTTAGCACAAATTATTCAAATAATCGAATACATTAGAAGTTTGATTCGAATATAAAACATAAACCAAAGTTTTTTTTAGGTTTTCTAACCATGAAAGTTGCCCGATTCTATTAATTTAATAAATAAAGAACAAAAAAATTAGGAATTTTTCAATTGCTCAATAAGCTTTAAGTTTTATTCGATTACTCTTTGAAATAAAATTATTCCAAATAAATAAAGGTTTAAACATATTTTATTCGAATAATCGATTTATTATAAAAGTTCATTCCATTATTCCAATAACCAAACAAGTTTTTAAGTTTTATTTCGATTATTCGCGGAAATAAAATTACTATATCAAAAGCTTTAAAAAAATTATTCGATTAATCGACTGTTAAAGTTTATTCTAATAACTGAATAAGTTTTAAGTTTTATTGATTATTCGCTGGAATAAAATTATTCTAGCAAAAGGCTAAAAATATTTTATTCGGATGATCGACTTATTAAAAAAAGGCATTTGGATACTGAAAAGAATAGTAAAGATAAAATTCCACGCTCAATAGCGACTTAAATATATAAAAATAATTTTATTCATTTAAATCCTTAAATTTAGTTTTATTCGATTATTCAATTAATTAGAGAATAAAATAAAATGGTATGTGCGGCGAGCAATTATTCTAGTTTGGAAATATTGAAGTAAATAAAAAATAATATTTTATTCGAATAATCGAATACAAATTAAGTTTTATTCGATTAAATAAATTTTAAGTTTCATTTGATTATCGAATTGCTTTGCTAATAAATAAAATGTTATGGTACTGGATCTTTAAAATCATTTGGTTATTCGATTGAGTTGCAAATAATAACTACTTTGAAATTGTGAATAATTAAAAATAAAAAATTATTCCAATAATCTCGTTATTCGATTACTCGCATGAAATAACGAATAAAAACTACCTGGAATTTTGAATTATTTTAATTCGAAAATACTTTAAAATAAGCTGGTGTCTACTGTGTAATTCGAAAAGAGATGGAAATGCTTACGAATTTGTATGTTAATATCATGTACATTCGGAAATATTTTCTTTCGTTTCGAATTACCGACCAGCGCATCTAAACAACATTTTAGTAGAATGATTGAATAAACATTTAGTTTTATTTGATTAAATTAAAGTAATTTTAATTAAAGCGTTTGCTTGAGGTTTTTTCTGATTAATTCAAAAGGAGGCTAAACCCTATAAAATATGATGCTTTAATTTTTCTCTAGGCGCCTTATGCCTAGTTTCTTTCGATTATTCGACTAAACGAGGAGAAAAACTGCTTTGAGATTGTGTGTTATTCTAACTGAGGAATATTGAAATAATCGATTATATGTTAGTCGATATTCGATTATTAGAATGAAATAATAAATTAAAAATTCTCTGAAATTTTAAATTATTTTAGTTCGTAAATAATTAAACAAAAGTTGAACAACATTTTATTCTGCCGTTAACCTTATTTTCAATGGTATAACTTCACACAAAATTAAATATTTATTATATTTTTATAACTCATGTTGGTTGGCTACTCAGTATTGTCTTTGAGCGAAATAAGAATCAAGAACAACACAATAACTAAACTAATAAATTTGAAAGTTACATTTTCTTTTAACAGTGTAAAGCTTTTTAGTTCTTTAATTTTTATTTTGTTAAATTAGTTTCTCATGTTTTGCAAATTGTTTTTTATTTATCTATGTAGATAATAACGTTCAACTAAAAGTGATGAAAACCCATTTGTCTTTAATCGCACAAAGGGTAAAATATAAAATGAAAAGTGAAAAACATGAAAAGCATGCATGCACAGTAGTTCAAAAGCTTCTTAGCGCGAACATGGAGGACATACATTCAAAATTATTTTATAACACTCAACATATTCTTCTGATTTAAAAAAAATTTACACAATTAAAATTTTAGATTTTTATCTTTTTAAAAATATTACAAGTAATACAATTTTTTGTATCGATATTATACGCTATTGCTTTCGCACATCGTTTTCCATAAAATTAAGCTGAACTGTAAATTATTATCTTTTAGTCCACTGTGCCATATAAAATCTGTAAAACGCTATGTTTTAATAAAAAAAATAATAATAAGAAACTAATCGGCTTAACGTAAATCTTAATTTTGCTTTCTGGTAAAACAAACAATTCTATCTGGAAAACAACAATTCTTTTTTTTAAGAAACTAGACCAGTTGCTTCGAAATCTTTCCAAGATAAAAAAATCCTAGGAGAAAAATATAAAACAAAGAGATATAAGGAAAGATTAGAAGATAATCTTATTGTTTTTTTGTTTGTTTCTGCATTGCTTTTTAAGTGGCAAAGAAATTGTTTATTTAAAATAAAATAAAAGCGCTTAAGGTTTTGTAAAATGCAAAAACATAATCTACGAAAGATTTTCATTTAAATTTAAATATAAACTTGAGTGTGCTTGTTTACGTAAGTGAATGAAAAAAATTGTTTCTTAGTAAATTGCAGACAACGATTATTATGATAAAATATTTCCGTGGAACTTTATGAAAACATCAAAACACTTCAGATATATTAGAGATTAATTTATTAAAACTGAAATTATTTATAAAACAAAAATTTGAAAAATATAAGTTATGACCATGATACAATAATATAAAGGTAAAACCACATTTGACGTTTAAAATTATAATAATTACCCAAATTATTTGAATACTATTTTTTTGTAAACAGAGAGGATAACGTTGTCACATACATATAATGGTAACTTTTACTTAGGAATGCTTTTTGAAATGTGTAATTTGAGTTTAATTATTAGAATTTTTTAATTTAACCCGTTGTTCAATAAATAGGTGATATGGCAAATAGTGCTTTCGTTGAATGAAGATGTTTTTTGCATATCTTTCCTTAAGCCTTTGATATAGAAAATATTAAAAAAAATCCCTAAGGCGACTAAATAATAACAAATATTAATAATTTTAAAATCCCCCGAATATATTTAAAGAATATGTGATATCTTCTGAACGGCTAAACCGATTTTCTTAAAACATAGCTCAATATAGTCACGTTTCAAACAAACGCGGACACGGACAGACACACACTTATATATAGAGATACACTACAAACTTATAACACGCCTTTTTTGGTCGGGGATTATATTCGAAACATGAAATTGTATTTTATTTTCCATAAAGATTATTTAAATGTATGTATGAAAATATTTGCATGCCACAGCATAACTATTATCAGAGATTTTCTTGTATTCCACTCTTTCAATAATATTGACATCACGATAATCGTTCTGGATAAGTTTAATTTCAGCTGGCCCGGTTTCGCGAACTTAGTGGGCGCCTATCCAAAGAAACTCACAAGACTCGCTTAAAACCACCCAACTCTTGGCGGCTGCAATAATAATACGTTTCCTGCCACTATGTGTAGATGAACCGACAAACCGTCCCAAAACCTCACTCTTAACAACTCGCTGTTGTCAAGTTCTCCATTGTGTGCCAACGTCATGGTACGACACAATGTTGCAACGCCTCTAAACTCAGACAATTTCAATCAATGACCAATCTTCACAACCAATTGCTCGAAAGACTAATATGTATGTGCTAGACCGCTTAATTCCTTACCGCACCACTGTTGCTCTTGTTGCTTTTTTTTTCTACGCAGAACATTGAGACCTTACTTGGTAGTGCAGCTATTGTAATATATCAGTCCAATTTTTTTGATTAGAAAATTTTTTCTTTTTAATTTTTAAATTAACAAAACTAAAAGTCAAAAAATAAATAAAAAGCTCGGTCTTTAAAACTGAATACGGTAGCATTAATTTTGAGAGTAAAAAATAATTGAGACAAACGTCAGAAGGTTAATATGGCGACAAAATCATGGTTATGACCATAAAAAATTAAAATTTGAAATTAAAAATTTTCAAAAAATCTAAGGATGCGCTCATTTTCATAAAAAAACAATATGCATAAAACTTATATATTAAAATCCAAAATCTGTAATCAAAACCGTTTGCAATAATTTTTTGTTATTTTTCTGAAAACAAAATTTTCACAAAAACAAACTAAAAATTAAATTTCATCCTTAAGTCATATTTTACTGTTGTTAAGGACAGCACTTTCAAACTTTCAAGAAAACTTTCATTTATTTATTTATTTATCTCGACTTAGCACTTTTTCCTTTTTTGTCACAGAAATTATATATTGGCGGTATTCGATGTTTGATGCAAATGCTCTTGCGTTAGTGCAAATGCAAAATATCGTAGCTTTTCTTTAAAATCCAACAACAGAATACACACACAGTTCAAAGCTACGATATTTTGCATTTGCACTAACGCAACGATATTTGCATCAAACATCGAATGCCGCCATTGTCGAAATTATACACACACTTATCTTGGTGCGTATGCGTAATATTGAATGCACCCAATTATCATACGTATTGCATTAGTTTGACAATAATAATAGCATACTTTTTGGCATTTTCTGTGAGTGCATAATACAGTGGAAAGTGTAACTAATAATAATACAAATAGGTAATAGTAATAATAATAATGCAAAATTATAGAAAATTTTCTACAAAAAATTATCCTTACTAATATTAAAAATGTGAAAAGATTTTTTTGTTTGTTTGTTTGCTACTCTTTCAAGTCCAAGCTGCTGAAAAGATTTTAAAAATATATTCATTTATTCATTTTTATTTTGCTTTATCCAATTTTTAGTTTGCTTTTTACAAACTTCTTTAGGGTGTTTTTTATTTATAGATATCTAGCACAACTATATAATAATTTAATATAATTTCAACCTTTACTACCAGTGTCAAATACAGAATATTTCTTTATCCGATTCCGAACCGATTTTGTTAAGAAATTTTAGGGATGAAGGAAAATATCGTTTCAGGTTTGATTGCTAAGCCAGTTTTAAAAGAGCTTTTTTATATATAAAAATAATATATACTTGCAATCTATTTTAAGAATACTTTAATACAATTATGTAAAATTTTAATTGACACGAATCCTCTAACTTTTCCAAATGGAAGAGATTAAGCTGTTTTCAATTGCGTAGCACTTTTAAAAAACTTTCGCCAACTTTAAAAAAATACAAGTTTGTTTCATAACAAGGGTTTTATATATGTACAAAGTTTCCAAAAAATATCTGTAAGTAAGGGTGCGTAAAATATCAAATAAAATATTTTGTGACACCAACCGCCAAGGATGTATGGAAAAATTCCTGAAAATCGCTTAAACAAAAACACATGCAACAGAAGATAAAAACTAACTGTAAAAAAATGCAAGATTTTTATTACAAAAGCCAAAAATTTCGATAATAATAAGTCGACCTAAGCAAATCAGGTGTCAAATTACGGCATTCGATACCGTTCGAAATTTTAAAATATTTCAATTCAAAGTCTATTGAAACCCTTCGTAATTTCGATCGATAACGAGTGCCGTAATTTTCCGTCAGTTTTTCGTTAGTTTTAATAAGGGTATTCAATTAATCAGGATTTTTTTAATCGACTAAACGCTCGATATTTTTTTAATAAAGAGAAGTAACACTCAGACAATTACTAGATGCTACTTTAGGAAAGGGTTAGTGAAAGAGAAGACAGGAGGTGAAAGAAGAGACAGAGAGAAGCTTCATTCATTAAAAACTCTGCTTTTCGCACGTGTTTAATAATGAAGTGTTAACAGTGCCTCTGATATTAAATGAGGCGTGTTAAATGTTTTTGGAAGCTGCTGTTAGCAGCCATTTTTTTAGTTATTTTAGCTCTCCAATAATTCTGCTACATTAGTATTAGTATCTGTTGAAGTAGGTATAGTTCAGTTACCAGTGACTATGCCTTCAAAACTTGAACTTTCCTACAACAACTGACATCAAGGGGACACTAATGTACATCACAAAAATTCGTGGTGTTATTATTTAATGACTAGATTACAGGCATTGAACCCAGGACCTTCGATATCGTAGTCCAAGTGCTAACTAGCTTAGCCAACGGTACGGTTTTCTTTATTCGGGTAAGAATCGTTTAATCTTGGATTAATCGGTTAACCAATTAAAAACAAATTTTATAACTTTATTAATTTCAATAACTAAAAATACATATCGTTACCTTAATACAGAAAGGCCCTAACTCATTACATTTTTGAAATGGAGATTTTAGCACTTTTCGATACATTAGAAGTTCTTCTATCGAAATATATAAAAATTTCGATTTACAAAAAAAATAAGTTAGGGCCTTTCTATATTATTCATTATTTTGTGTTATTATTAGTAAACAAAACAATAAAATAACAACAATAAAAATTTTCTAACTAAATCAGACGATAAAAAATTTATATAACTCATTTGCCCTGTTCCGAGTAAATTTCTCGGTTTCAAAAAATGAATAATGGCCCTGCAGATATGATATTTGAAAATATATATAATAAAAAAATTTAAAAATTTCTCCATTGCCGGAGTTAGTTTTCTAAAATCGAGCGATTTCAAATCGATCGGTTTACAGAACAGGGCCGATTAATTTTTAGAAATCGAATTTTTTATATATTTCAATAGAAAAATACATAATGTATTGAAAAATTCGAAAATTTCGATTTCATAAATATAGTGAGTTAGGGCCTTTCTATATTAAGGTAACGATATGCACACGTATATTTTAATTCAAAAAAAAAGTGCACATGTATTTGGTTCAAATGTTTGAATTTGGTTAAAATGTTTAGGTTCTTTAGTTTTAATAAAACTTGACCCAAAAAAAACCCTTTCGTTATCCTTTTATAACAGGCGTAGTCTTGCCTACTTAGGAAAAAAATTACTTTAATAAAAGTATGTGAAATTTTATCCCACTTCTATGAGTATAATATAGTATTATTGCAAGAAGCACAAGTATGTATAAAGCTTCTTAAGAATCGTTTACGTAGAAGCATGCAAAATATTATATTAAAGGATAATTAGCATTGCTCTGCTCAGTTTAATATCAACGTATATACAACGTTTCTTAAGACATTTTTGCAAAAAAAATTTTAAATAAAATACATTTGAAACTCATTTAAAATGTTATGGGCATGCAAGTACATATGTACCATAGCTGTAATAAGTGAATGGATTGAAAAATAAAAATATTTTTATTTCAGTTATAGTTATTTTTTTAAATTAGAAATAATGAAAATTCAAACAATTATTATTTATGTGAAAATCCAACACAATTTATTTATGTAACAACGATTGAAATTTTTATAAATTTATAAATTGCTCAAATTAATTTTTAGAGTAATAAATCAATTTACAATATTCGAAATACAATTTTGTTCGTATTTTTTAAACAAAAGAAAAGTTTTTGAATTTTAATATCCAAAATATGAATAAAATCCATTTCAATATTATTTGACTACAAAAAAATCAAATAGTTTTTCTCAGAATTTAATTTAAAAAAACACAAGAAATTAATTCAATCAATCTATTCAATTCTTGAATAGAAATTATTTCTAAAATACAAAAAGAAATATTTATTAAATTGAAAAATATATGTATAACAATCATTTATTTAAAAAAAATCGTACCTCGTTCTATTAATCTTTTACTATTTACGGTATTTAGTTTTTCAGCATTATGCGAAAAATATATTGTAGAAATGTTAATGGTGGATTCGAGTGATTAAAAAATAAAGAAAATTACAATTTCATAAAAAATCAAAATGTTTCAGGCAATTCTGAAGAATACAATCACTCTTATTCCAACTTGCTTCTGATTTTGCAACTTCTCGCGAATTTTTGCACACTTCGCGATAAAAGCATGCTTTCAGTTTATTACACTTTGCTATCATCCCGCTGTTAGTAGCTTTCTGCGAATTTTCGCGATTTTTATTGAATTTTTTGCATTCTTTACATTTTTGGCGATTTTTAATCAATATTATGGCTTTGCTTAAAATTTTGCAACTTCTCGCGATTTTTTGCAAAGATCACTATTAAAGCGACTTTTTGCATGCTCTGAGATTCTTGGCAGTTCTGCCGATTAAAAAATATCATCCTGCTGTTAATAAGTTTTTGCAAATTTACGTAATTTTCGTGATTCTTCCCGTATTTTTTGCATTCCTTACAGTTTAAACGATTTGTTATTTATATTATGCCTTGTTTAAAATTTTGCCAATTTTCGGGATTTTTTGCAAAGTTCGCAATAAAAGCGGCTTTTCATGGTCTTTGAATGTTTTAAAACATTATTAGAATTTGCTGTTAGTAGCTTTTTGCCAATTTTTTTCATTTCGTGAATTGTTTTATTTATTTGCATATATAATTGCACTAAATTTTATTAATTTAATAAAGAAAAATTAACGTAAATGTAATTAAAAAACATTAGCACGCTTATAAGCTTATGCATTCCTGATTCCATTCTATGACATTCATCTAGCATAGGGAAAAATGTTGTATGTGTCGTAGCAAACTTTTCTGTGGAAATTACCTACAATATTTTACAACTATTGTGCAGCTTGACGACATACTACATTTATAATAGGTTGTGAATTGAGCAATTGATAAAAGAAAATTTTTTTATTTGTATATTTTTCAACAATTTAAAACTATTTGAAACTATTTTCATGAATTTGAAGGAATCAATAAAGTTTTTGTTGAATAATATAAATTTGACTTATTAAAAAGAAATTATTTGATTTTCACAAACTCAAATGAAATGAAGTAAAATTTTATTCAAACTATAGAAATATAATTTAAAAACATTTCATTCAATGTATTCAAATAAATCAATAATTTCTTATATTATTATTTGAAATTCTGAAGGCATAAATTTTTTGAAAATTTCTGACAAAAAAAGTAATTTATGTTTGAAAAATTTTATTTCAAATTAATAACAACAAATTTTAATTCATATCATGAGGAATGTGAATGATTTTAATAAAATTATATTATATATTATATTATACATATGCATACAGGTTTAAATTTTAGTAGATCGCTGAAAAAATAAGTGAGCCCTTTGTTGAAACAAAATGCTTACAACTCACTTAAATACGTAAACTAAGAATTTATTTTCTAAAAAAAATCATATCATCAATTTTAAAACTATAATTTGATGTAATAGTTCATTCAGTGTTACGATAGAGAGTAAATTATTCTAAAAAAGGGAAGTACTTACGAAAATAAAAACTGATTAAATCATGGAATATTATTTTTTGGAAAGTAATGTGAGAAAGCAAGAAAGTAAAATTAAGTAATTTATTTACGACTTTGAATATAAAAGTCTTTCCGATATTGGAATTTGTAAAATTAAAGATGATTTATATATGGAATGTTTTTGTGTTAAGATCATCAGTTTGTATTTAAAAACATGCACTTTAACATTAATTTTCCTAGAATTATTTAAAAACAAAGATACAAGAGAAAAGAAAACCCAACTCAACAACTTTCAAGTGTCTGCTAAGTAAAAAACTTTCAAACTGTAGTGAAAATAAAAAAAACAGCAATCAAGTTTTCAGAGAAACATGAAAGCCAAATTAATACCTTTCAAAAACAATTTGTAGCAAAATTAATTTGCCTCGGTTAACATACATATATATATACAAAAATACATACATACACACATCCATACACACATACATACATATGTACTTATGCATATAATAACTAGTAAAAGGAATATTGTGGAAAGGAATTCATTAGACGTCCCCTTTGTCAAAAGAAAAATAACTTTTCTTTTCATAGCTTTTCCATATAAGACCAAGACAAATTTAGAACAAAAAGCAGTTTAAGGTAAAACTGTTAGATGATTAACATACAAACTTATATTATTTTACAAACTTAAAAAGCAGTAAAATTATATACATATGTAACAATCAATTGAAAATAATAAATGATATATTTCAAACCAATATTAACCACATGAAATAAGAACAATCGCTTACAACATAAGCTAATAAAAAATGAAATAAACATATTTTTTTTCTAAAACCCATTATTCAACACGTTCTACTGCTTTTTTGAGCTTCCCCCAATTTCATTTTTTATATACATACATACATCTGTATGTACATATAATTTCTTTGGCTTTGTAGACACATTTATTTTATTCAACAAAAAAGAATACAAAACAAAATATTAGAGACTCCATCCAAAAATGACGCAAGACTACTACACATAAGTTACTCATTTGGAAAAATAGCAACAGTACCGGTAAAACTGTTTGGCCAAACAGTAACAATGGCGCCAGCACGTACTCACATATTTTTCTATGTGCTACTAGTGATACAAAAAAAAACTACATAAAAAACAAAGTATTAAATCTATGTACGCTCTGTCCAGTCAATACAATAAAAAATATAAAACCCACAACAACCCTTAAAATATTTTCGTTTTGTTGTGTATTTTATTTTATAAAAAAATAAATAAACACACACTTTAGTTCCAATTGACTTTCCCAAATAAAAAATAATAAAAGAATTATATACAAAAGTGAGCGTATTTAATAGAGGTGAGCACAAAATGTTTGCCTGCTTAATCTTCATGATGTAGAGTATTGAAATGTTCTCTCTTTTTAGTGCTGTTGACTTTATGAGAACACTCAAGCTTTTAACAAAAGTATATAACAGCATTTGTTTATCTGCCAAGGGCATTAGTTATTGTAATTTCGAAGCATATTTCTCTAGTGCACACCAAATGAAAATTGTAAAATGAGCACAAGTGTAAAAATATGTGTATGTGTAAAAGAAAAAAAAACAAACAACGTAGATTATTTGAACGTGTTGTTCGTATACAATACTTTTCTAAGTTTTATAATTTATTAATTTAAGACTAAAAAGTAAAATAAATAAATAATAAAATAAAAATAATCAACTTCATTCCAGTTGTCGACATCGACGTCACTTTAACACAGGCCGTACCCGTTGTCGAAAACCACTGACCCCTGCTGGCAGGTTAATGCTATTTTCTAGACCTTAGGGAACGGAAATAGATTGTCTGTAGCACCAAATAGTGCTACAGAGAGAGTAAGCAAGCCCCAATTTTTTGGCATTGTGTTAAAGTGACGTCGATGTCGACAACTGGAATAAGGGTGATTATTTTTATTTTATTATTTACACGACGTCGATAACTGTAATAAGGGTGAATCTCTTTCACAATGGTTAGATGTAATTGTAAAAAGTTTTATTATCACTTAATATTTAATGACATTTTGAGCTTGTGAAATGAAGTATTGCGCACTATGAAGTGTACAATAAAATTAGTGCACACTTGACACAACTTTCGATTCAACTGTTGTACAATAGTTTTGTGTGTTTTTTGTCTCATTGTTTTCTATTTTTGCTTAACACTCAATTACGAGCACCACTACAAACAATATTCGCTCTTATAATACCGTGCTTTTTCACGGCTTGTGCAGACTTCTAGTATTTAATGTAAATGCATGCGTGCATACACACAAACATTTACATACGTAATTACTTACTTACATCCATATAAGAGAATACTCTCCCACACATTCATATGAAAGGTCGGCGCCAATCACATTACAAAGTGTTGCCACTTTGTAATTACTAGGATTGGGTGTAATTTTTACTGTTTGCTTTTCTTATAACAATTTATTAAAATTTTATAAAAATCAATGATTTAAAATCTCTGAGGTTGTTCAAATCGCTAATGCAGATCAAAATTTAGTTTTAAACATGAATGAAATTAAATATTTCGGTATAGAGAGAAAAATTATACCAGAGAATGGCAAAAGTATCGTTTTAATTAAATTTTAAGTAATGGACGTCGAACAACTATAAATGCGTACAGCTAAAAAAAAACGTTTATGACTAATAATCGGGTACACAAACATATATATACAAGACAATTTTGTTTACAAACACATAAAACATTTTCAAATAGCCAAAACACATTTGCCATTCCATATTATATACACAAATGTAAGTATACGGTGACAAATGATGAATAAATACCCGGAATATCATGTGTTTATTTTTTTGTCGGATTAAATATCCATACTCTGAGTATTAGCATACTCCAAATATAAGCGAAACTCAATACGCTGGATATGCATGAGATACTCTTGTATATTGGAATCGGCTATACTCATAGTCGCTTGAGAGAAAATATGTAAGCGTACGAATTGTTTGCGCTCTAATTATGATTATATGCAGTTACTAAAACTAAGACTATTTACTTATACTTGAAAATTTTAGAAAATTTTATATTGAAGTAGTTTTCCAAATACAATTCCAATTTACATATTATTGATACACAAAATACACAGCCTTCTGAACCAAAGTCACTGTTTCTTAGAATCGATTCCGATCGTTAGAAAAGGCTTAAATTTCGATAAATATGAGCTTTATAGTGTACCCGAAATTTATTAGAGGAATATATTCAAACTAACAGATAATCTGGGGACAGATATATTCCCCATATTACAAAAAAAAGTTATATACATATTAAATTTAATTGAACTTGAGTGAATTTTAATCAGGAATAATTTTTTAGTCGGGCTTAAGTTCAGTATTTTCAATTCTTAGCGAATAAAATATTTTTTATTAAATTATGTGATTATCTAAAGAAGAGAAAAAATTTAACTTAACTTTATTAGCTGGGGAAGTAAAAATGTTTCTGTTGATAGATTTTTAGCATCACATCATTATTTAAATTTTTTTTTATATATATATTTTTTTTTGGTAATTTTATTTAATTTTTTTGTGATTGTATATAGTATGGCTAATATTGATTTTATTTTTGTTTTTCTTCTTTGTGAAAGTTTTTTATAAAAAAAACCGTAAATTTGTGATCAGGTGTAATTTCAGTGTTAAATATGTTCCCTACAAGAAAAATGATAGTCATTTGATGCATCATCTGATAGAAATTTCTGATGGGTTTATACATCACAAGTTTCTATCATTTTGTTAAGGGCAATATGAAAAAACTGATGTAAACATTCGTGTACGTGTGACTTTATTTCTCTCTCATGTACTAATAAAACATATATCTGGACTGCTCACTTCATAGTATTTTATTTATCAGTACTGAAGTAAACTTCGTCAGAGCTGACTAATCAGTACTGATGTATATATCGTCAGAGCTGACTAATCAGTACTGATGTATAAATCACATTAAAAAATTAAATTTAAATAAACATTTTTCAAATTTATTTAAAATTTAATGCTTTAACAAATAAAAATTACTATAATATAATAGAATATTAATATAAATATTAACTCAATTATCAACGGAATAACCTAAGCAGCATGTAGCCTTCTTCACACCTTTTGACCACCAACGCATCTTGCTTTTTACAAATACTTATCTAAAATTTTTAAAAGAAATATACATTAATTAAATTTAGTAAATTTCTTTTATTCACTATTGTTTTTACTTATCTTTTTTAACTCCCAACCAAACAAAAGGATATATATCTGTGTGTCTGTCCGTATCCACTTACATATGTACCAAACGGCTAGACGGATTTTGATGTAGTGTTTTTTCTGTTTGAAATGAGACTTGATCGAAAGCGTTCTTTTAGCTATGTTTTAAGAAAAACGGTCCAGCCTTTTAGAAGATATGAAATTTTTTAGATATATCGGTGGTTTTTAAAATTTTTAATTTTTATTATTAACACTTATATATTTAAATATTCACTGACAGAATGAATTTTATTTTTTTTAAATAAAACTGATATGTACATTAGATGTCCCACTCTAACATATATGCTAGAGTGAAGCAACTATAATTAATAAATAAAATTACTAGTCAATTGACTGTCACTATTGAATTCAATGGAAAATTTTTGCAAATGTGTTAGTGAAAAAATTTTGTTTGTGTTAGTTTCCATCAGTCCCCGGTTACTAATTTTGGAGTAGTTACGTTTTGGAACAGTCCTATACTAGTTATAAAGAGACACAACTAAGAAGCTTGATGAAATATCGGCTGCACTTCGCTACAAGCGACGCACTGTCTCTTTCTCTCTCTCTTTTATTTGTCATGTAAACAACATGGAAAGAAAGAATTTTTTGCCTGTGCAATATTTCCATTGCAAATATGAAAAATGAGTAAACGCAACATGGCCAGGTTTATAGAATACTGATATAAAACTATTTTATAAAATACTAGCACAAAACTATCCATAAAAGGCATCGATATAAACTAGTATAACAGCAACTAGTCCTTCAACTAGTATGAAACTCTACACAAAACAACTAGTTGTGCTCCTATGACAACTCAATGTAAAAGTCTATAGTTCGTTGTATGAAAAAAAACAGTTGTGCAACCAGTCTGAATTCAAAAGCAACTAGTATGTTTCTGACCACATACTACTCCTTTTATATGCAGGGTCGTTTCTTGTAGGGTTAATTTTGCTTCATATCAAGCGTAATTTTGAATTTCGCTGTTGGTAACACTGATTCACATTCTCACTTTTAAACACAGAATTATTGTGTGTTGCACTGTTTCCCCTGCATACAAATTAAAAAAAAAAACAAAGAAAAAATAAATAATGCAAATGTACGGTGGGATGAACAAAAGAACTGACATGAAAAAAATGACTTCATCAGACTGGAAATTTAAAAGATTTTCCCAAATCAACAACACTTCAAAGATGTTATTAATTATTTTATTTTGTTTCCGATGTATGTATTTCTAATTTACAAACAGGGTGTTACAGTAAAACGTTTCAGTTTCATGATTCAAGCTGAACTACGCCATTAATAAAGCTTTATACGCTTCAAAAAAAACATTGAAATTATTAAAATTCACCACAGAAATGGATGAAAATTTCGCAGTCACAGAGCACCTTCTTGCCCAGGAATTTTGAAACTGATGTAAAGATTCCTAAGCTCTGAAAAAAGATCTGGAGCAATACTAACGGCCTGTCTCACAATACCGGAAGAAGACGTTATATCGACAATTTTTATTGTTCAGTAAGTTCAGTGAGAATTTGTACTAGATCCACACCGTTGCATTGAGATAATAAATAAGCTCATTCGTGACACCTCCGATAAGTCGTATAGTAAATGTTTGATAAGATGTTTGTGTGACTTCCTCAGCAGTATCGGGTATTTACAGATCAGGTGAAAAACTGTCTCCTCCTTATCGCTTTCTTGACAGCTGCGATATAAAATATTGTAGGAAAGACCTACTACTGCTACTAGCATGACGACAAGTCAGTAATACGGCCACACGTGAGATGTTTCTGAGAGAAAAATTGTATACTGTGAACCATGACTAAAGTTGTGTAATTATATGTACATATGTATTTATCACAAATATGCCGCCTCCCACCGGGTAATGTGCTTGCATTACACTGCTTTATTGTTGTTCTTTTTTTACTTCTTTATTTTTTTTTTAATTTCTTCTCTTTCGCTTGTGTTATTTTTGTTATGCTTCACTGTTGTTGTAGTTACTAGTGCAATATGCAGAAAAAATACACATACTACAAAAAGAAAAATAAAACAAAGAAAAAATAACAACAGTAACAATACAATAAGTAAGTGTAACATCAAAGCCTATTTGTAATTACGTTTTGTTTATAATTTTACAGCAAATCAATTTACAATGCTATTGTCTTCACGCTTTAAAATTTATAAGTAAAGTTGTGTATGTGTATGGATGTGGAAGTGTATATTTTGCTGTTCATTTATGTGATGTAATTTAATTTGCTTATTTGCCTCTGTCTGTGTATGTGTGCATGCATTCATGTGCGTGTGCGCTAGAAACAGTTAGTATTTTAGTCTGTCTATCAGAGCCCTACGTAAACAGTCTTGAAATGTAAATACATCTTGTTTTTTAAATGTATTCTCGTGGGATGTCTTATACTAAAGCAATAATAAATGCTGACGCATTATAAGTGAAGCACGATGGATGCATTGGAGTTCGTGTATATGAGTGTTAACAAGCGATGTCGCGAAGACTTCTTGTTCATAACAAACAATCAAAAGAAGCATTGTTGATGCGTGTGTGCTTGTTATTTTGCATATTTTACGTTTGAGTGTGTGTGTAAGATATAAATGGTAACCTAGTATGTGCTTTAGGTAGGTTTTTTAAAGCAAGCGCACACAACTAATTTCACTGCATGTGTGCATTTGTGTGTGCTCAGAAAAATAAAGGATCATACACAACGTGTGTGTGTGTGTGCATGTACATTAATGACGTTTGGATACGCGCCAATGCGAATTAAGAAGCAAGCATCACAAATTTTTCAGTCAGTAAGTATTTTCTTTTTTACTTCTATACCTACAATAAGTCAAGCAAATGTATTGCCAAGAGTGTTGTTTAGCGTTCGTTTTAAAACATTTCGCTGTATTAAAACGTATGAAAAATCTCTCATATCTTAAAAGTTCTTGTAAGTGGTATTGTGCAGGACTTTAGTGTTTATAGAAACTATATACATACATATCTGTGTATGTCTAATGAAAAATATCGGTAAGGTAAACCTTAAAATATAATAATGAAGTAAATGACTTTATTTATATTGAACTAGCCATAACTCGCCGGCATTGCACACTGTGGCTTTTTGTACTTTTAGCTGCCCAAAAGTAAAAAAAAAGTTCCTCGATCTTGTTGACTTTTGTATATGTTATACAAAAATATGTTCATAAGAAGAAGAAAAGGAATCGTAATAAATATAATGGTTATGAAATATTCTGTATTAAGAGAAGCTTAAAAACAAGATTTTTAAATTAGAAATTTTAGTGATTTAATTATTGTTGTAAAAGTTTTTGTATTCATAACATCATGGCGTTGGCTGAAGTAGTTTTCACGTGGACTACAAGACAGAAGGTCCTGGGTTTGAACCCAGTCTCCGATAGTCAGTAAATAACAACACCATGCATTTTTCTGATGTGCATTAGTGTCCCTTTGTATCAATTGTTGTAGGAAAGTTCAAATGATATTCACAGGTCACTGAACTATACCAACTTCAGCGGATACTTATCCTAATGTAATATCAGAGCGCCCTTCTTGGTCCGTATTGTATAACAGAATTGTCAGCAAAGTAAAATAACTAATAAAATGGCTGAAAAATTAATACGCCTTATTGACACCAGAGGCGCTGCATCAATACTACATTATTAAAAACTTACAAAAAGCACAGTTGTAAAATAATGTATGTTTCCTCTATATCTTCCTTCACCACCTGCATTCTCTTCCACTATCCCTTCCATAAAATAGTAACACCTAATAACAGTAGTAGGCATTCGAACCTGAGTGCTAATTCTCTTTTTTTTAATATTATAATTTTTTAAGAAATTTATTATTAGTTTATTTAATTTCAAAATTATTTGCTGGTGGTTCAGTGTTGTCTATATGCATTTCATTGTTGCTGTAACATATTATCAATAGACTTCAACCACACATTCTTAACAGTCACAAACCTCTTATCTTATACACAGATATTCAAAAACTATTTGAGAATTCACAAATAATATTTTTGAAAATCACAAAAGAAAAATAAGCGTTGTACACAGAAAAAATTATTCTTGAATTTTAATTAATAACTTAATTGCTTAGAAAAAATAATAATTTAATTGAATATATGTTTATTTTAATTGAATTTACTGCTCTATCAAAAAAGTGTTAGCAACAGAGTTTAACTCAGAATAGTATGATATGGTTAACAATTATTGTATGTAAATATTATAATTTTTCTTTTTATGTGTAAAAATCGAGCTGTTTTTTATAGTATGCCATATTGTTTTGAAAAAATATTTTCAATTAAATTACCCAATTAATCTTTTAATTGGTTTTGAACTAAAAACTAAAAAACTACTCAGTTTATATATTTTTTTTTTGATTCATAGTAATTTTGACATGCGTGGAATAAAAATAAAATATTAAAAAAAAACAGAAATTCATTTTGTTCCCCTATTTCAAAGTCGTCGTCCATACAGTGAAACATTTGCTGCAAAACATTTGAGTTTGTCGACGAGAGGGGAAAGAGGAATGGCAAAGGGTACTTTGTTTCATGTACACGAAGTTCTTGTTAAGTACGTCATTCTCGCCTCATTCTTATGAAAAATATATGAGAAAATGTATTAACCTGCAAAACAAAAACTTCACAATTTGGACACGAATGCAGTTTCAAAAGAGAAAACAAAAATGTTTTGCAGCAAATGTTTTACTGTATGGACGACGACTTAACAATAATAAGAAACACAAGCTTATAGAGTCCATAGAGTCTATAATATAGAGCAAATGTGAATTATAATCTTAGTATATTGCCGATATTTGGGGTCCGATACAAATGGTCTTGCGTAAGTATGTATGTATGTATGTATATGTAGTATATGGAAAATATTGTAGCCTTTCTTTAAAATCCAATCACAAAATACACACACAGTTCAAAGTACGGCTACGATATTCTGCACTTACCTTTACGCAAGACTCTCAAACAACGAATATGGCCATTGTACTTTTGTGCACCATTCGAAATTCAAAAGCCAGTTAGGTTTTTGGTACAATAAACAAATACTTAAATTTTTTATACATACATACATACATTCATATTTACATAACATAATTTTTTATAAATTTTTTTCTTGCTGTTTATTTCTAATGCCATATTACGACTGGAGTATTATCCACAACTCTGGAAGAAAATCAAAATGATTCCAAAGCCGGGCAAAGATCTTACTAAAGCTGAGTCATATAGGCCAATAAGTTTGCTGTCAACTATGTCAAAACTCTTCGAAAAGCTGCTCATGACAAAATTGTCCCCAACCTTAACTGATAGTGGGTGCATCCCAGACCATCAATTTGGTTTTAGAAGTCAGCATAGCACCATTGAACAAACTCATAGATTGGTTCAATTTATAAGAAAAACATTTGAGGAAAAGAAGTATTGTTCTGCCCTGTTTATTGACGTTTCTCAGGCATTTGATAAAGTGTGGCATGAAGGTCTAATTCTAAAATTAAAATCATATCTACCAATAAATTTAGTTAATTTATTAGAAAGTTATATTACTACCCGGAAGTTCACGGCTATGGAAGGAGAATTCATGAGTGTGCCAACATTTAGCCTGGACTGTAAACTTTTATTATACAAGTCGCTTTTAAAGCCAATATGGTGTTACGGTATCCAGTTATGGGGCACTGCGTCAGCTTCCAATGTAGAGAGAATCCAACGAAGGCAAAACAAAATTTTACGGTTAATAACATCGGCACCATGGTACATCAAAACTTCTAATATACATCGTGATTTAAATATGCCACTAGTGATTGAAGAAATTGCAAAATACGCAGGCAAATATTTAACGAAACTCGAGTCACATCCTAATCCGCTTGGTCGTAATATTTTGAACTTTACTGGACACATCCGCTTAAAAAAGAGGGACACAAGGGCTCTATTACTCAACACGCCAGATGGGATTTCTTGAAAGTACTTTTTTTATACTTTTTTATAAATTTTTTTTTTTCTTTTTTGATTATCACTACTTATGTATTATTTATAACTATTAACAAGTTTATGTCCGACAGTGGTCGATCCTAATAATTATATTTTAGATTTAAGATTTGAATATTATTGTTAGTTCATATTTGAAGATACAGTAAATAAATACATGTATTAAAAAAAAAAAAAAAATTATACTATTTGATTTTTTTCTATATGTCAATTACTATTTTAATAGAATCTTTAAAAAAATTTAAGTAGGTTTTTAATTCAATTTTAAAAATATTTCAATTAATTTTTTAATTAAATATTTAAAAATATCTCAATTAAATATTAATTGATTCTTTAAAAAACTATCAATTAAATTTTTAGTTAATATAATATTTTTTTAATTGAAAAAATCAAAAAAATTTTCAATTAAAATGGATGAGTAATCTACAATTTCCGTGATTGGTTGAAAACTAATTAATTTTTTAACTGAATCTTTTTTTTTTTAATTGAATCTTATTTTTACTTTTTTCTGTGTAGGCTGTGTGATTGTTAAAAAGTTTTAAACTTTAAAATATGCTGAGCAGGAGCAATAAAAAGAGAGAACCATTCAATAATGTATATCATGAAGATTAAACAAAGCAAATGGATTGTGCTTTCGTTATGAATAGACATTATACAGGCCAAAGATAATTCCGATATCTGCTCACGAACGAGAGTTATTAATTCCCACAGTTTGCTTTTTATTTAAAAATACATACATATGTATTTATTTTATTTCTAATGATGTTGAAAATACCCACAGTTTTATTATCGTGCCATTTGCTCAGTACGATGATGCATCATGCAAACACCAACTTTGTCCTTTTGTAAAGAGACCAACACACACACACACAAATAAGTACGCGTGTGTGTATATGAGATATGGCAAAATAATTTTATTACCCACTATAAAAACCCACATCTTTAAACACTTCATTCAATGCAAGCACAATAGTTAGTCTTTCAGCTTTCAGAGTCAACAACCCTGCTAAGGGTCAATTGACCAACATTGGCCTAGATAGTGTTAAATAAATATAATTTCAAGAAACTAAAACTCATAAAATAGCAACAAAAAAAAAATAAGCAAATACAGTGTACAAATACTTTAATTAAGAAAACCTTTACAAAGCACAGTATAAAAAGCAAAAAATAAAAAATAAAAGAAAAATGTATTTACCACCAAAGATTAACAAGAACTCTGGAACAATTGCCATCAGAAAAAAATTGGAGTAGATTTATATGAGGAGTGGGAGACACACATTACAAAGCGCTGCTTGTATGAAATACAATATAAAATATATGGAACAAGAAAAAAATAACATGGAAGTACAACAAAAGCAGTACAAGGATGTTGATAATGATGATGATGATGATGATGATGCCGACGTACGACGACGACAGTCTGACTAAGGCAAACAGAATAACGACGACAGTATCATTTTTAAAACCACTGCATGTGAGTTGTGTCACAGGGGGCAGGCAAGAAAATAAAACGTTACGATTATTTTACTGCAAACAATGTTTTAAATAGACGACACATATAGTAAACCCACGCCAATAAAAATAAAGATTTAAACAAGAATTAAATTGCAGATATCTGAGTTGTAACCACTTTGTACGTACTTTAGTACTCTTTCAAGTACAAGTACAGGGTGTCTCAGAAGAAGGTGCATACATACA
Organism: Tachina fera; assembly: GCA_905220375.1. Classification (NCBI taxonomy): domain Eukaryota; kingdom Metazoa; phylum Arthropoda; class Insecta; order Diptera; family Tachinidae; genus Tachina; species Tachina fera. The sequence continues at coordinate 125,261,778 of LR999964.1, forward strand.
TACATATAATATACATATGTATTTGTTTAACATATTGAATGAACGCAAATACTCTGTACTTTTTACTAACCGAAAATCGTAATATTTGTCGATAAATTTATTCGTGTGCTGTATCGATAAAGTGATTCTGTAATCTCTTTTTTACGATAGTGTACATCTGTGTTTTATTCGCTATTCAATTATACATACACATACATGCATACAAAATGTCAAAATAAGCGAAAAGCACAAAGAAAAACTAAATAAATTTGAGCTTGTTATTTTATTTATTTACTTAAAACGACAGCGAATATCGGTAAAATATAATACTGAATAGCAAACTCGATACATTTTCTTTATATTTATTATAGCGATACGATTATCGTAACAAAATTTACTGAATCCAATAGTGCAATTCAGTAACTTTTAACGATCCGACAATCATAATTTTTGTCTATACATTTTGTCGCTTAAAATAACGATTGTGTGATTCTGAAACTTATTTTTAAATTGTCGTTAAAAAAAGTTAGTGAATCGCACTACAGGTGCTGATATGGCAATCGGTAGCGTGCTTCTTGGAAATTCAAAAGCTGTGGAATGTTTCTTGCAGCCGGAAAGTCTAACAATAAATTCAGTAATGTACAATTTTGATTCGCACATGAAGAGTTCCGTTTTACAGTACATATTTTTAGTTTTAGCAATTTTTTAGATTCTTCGCTTTTTCACTTTTGGCGATTTTTCTTGGCGAATTTTTTTTTTTGCAGTTTATCGATTTATTTTATTTATATTCATTGCTGATTTCTTGCAGTCTATCGACTTATTTTATTTTTTGTGATACTTTTGCATTTAAGTGCTTTATTTAAATTTTTGGCGATTTTTCTTTTAGGCAGTTTTTTAATATTGAAATTTTTTAGTTTTAGCGTTTTTGAAAACTTCAAGAGTTTGCCGTTTACGGTTGTCAAGATACAGCAAGTTGTCAAAATTACATAGTCAAAATAACATTAACTGATAGAATACCCTTTAATTTTGATTTTTAAGATTTCAGTATCTGCAAAAAATATTTAACTTTGAAAACTAAAACATTTTTCGTTTCTCGCTTTAGAAAATCCTTTAATTTTTATCTATCATATATTTTCTGTTGTAGTGGCCAAAGTTGTACATATTCTGTGGAAATTTCAGGTCCGCTGCTAGTAAGGTTATCGAAAAAACAACCTTTGACATACATACAGACAGATGGACGAACGGACATCGTAGAGAAATCTCCAAATTATAATTTATCGCCTATAGGACTTGGCATATTATGCAATATTAGAAGTTTACATCAATAAAAGTATGCCTCTCATTTAGAAACGAATTGCAAAGCTTGAAGAGACCCTCGCAAGATACGAAATCGGTGCGACTAGTAAGCACGGTAGGAAATGCTTGAGTGCTTTATGTGCGTAGATCATTGTTGCAGCGCATTGTTCAAAAAAGCCTAAATATGAGTTTCTACAAAATTTAATGACTGCAAGAATTAAGTCATCAGTGTGTCTGGGAAATGGATCTCAGAATAGGGTAACATAAACTGGCTTCCATACACTCCTAATTTAACTACTATAGTATTTTGCCTTTTTGGCTCTTTACTAAATATATCCATAATAGAATGACAGCCATTACGTATCCTAAGTGCTAAGCCATCATAAAAAATATTTACAATTCGATTAAATGAATTTCTCTGACGATATTATTTTTTAAAGAAGTAAATTCTGAAATTCAGTATTTAAATAAGTAGCAAACATCGTTTCGATAGAGGGCTTGCTCATTTGTGAAACGATCCACTAAATATGAACTTTTTTTGAGACACCCTGTATAATGAAAAAGCCTTCTCTTTATAAAATCTTAAAGGACATTCAGTGCTTGCATTTAAGGACCAAAAGTCGCCAAGAAAGAACTATCATTTTTATTTCTAATAAAAAAAAATTAAATTACATACAAAGATAGTTACTTGCTAACGATAGAAACTCCTTACAGCTCCTTAAACTTTAAGTAAGGACATTTGAGCACAATTAGCTAGCCCCTAACTAGCTGGCGATGCCTTAAAATCTTAAAATTTTAAAGTTAACTTTTTTATTACAATTATTGTTTCTCTGTTGCATCAATAAAATTAATAAATTTACAATTCCAATCGAATGATTTCATTTTCCTACTCCACTATAAATTTATGTACATGTCTATTCTTTTCTTTTATTTCTATTCTTCTTTTATTTTTTCATTTCCGATAAGAAATAGAAAAATAAAATAATTGCAAAGGTTTTCAGACAAACAGGCTACAAATATTGTAAAATTACACACCGTCTTAAATTGCAAAAAAAAAATCCGCATAGAAACAAAAAAGAAAAATACATATACATATATTTAGTTACTAGGAATGTTTATTTGTAGTTGGTGTGAACTTTATTAGAAAATGTTTTACGATACAAACAAATGAGTCATTGGCCAAAGCATAAAATGAAAAAATATGTGAGTACAATTTAAAATTAATACAAAAACCTTAAGTGAGTGAAGAAGACTTTATCTCTTAAGCTGTTTAACAAAATAGGTAATAAAATATATATAAATTAAGGAACAACGAAGTTCAAATAAAATATCTCAAAACAAAAACATGTTACAAATAATTTATTTTTTGCTTAGAAAAATTTTGTTTGCAATCTAAGTGCACGATGTTTGCTTATATATACGAAGCCATTTGTTTTTAGCACTCTTATAACTTGATTTGCCACAGTTTTAAAATGATGGCGAGACCTTATCGGAGTAAATTTTGGAAATTTTATAATGAAAGCTTCCTCAGATATTTAGGCGCAAAAATTTACTCACTGACTCACTAATTCATATTATTAAGCACTTCCGCTATACAATAAAATAGCCGTCCTCTCTTAATCCATCAATTAGTATTTCTAGCTTCGTGTTTATTGTGCGAAACTATATTTTTGATAGTTCTTCCACTAGACAACAATAAATTGCAAATATTATCTAATCAAATTTATTGACTCAGTTTCTATAATGAAAGTGAATAGCAGTTAAATTAACGATACTGCTGAACGTTACATTTAACAATTATGCTAAAAAAATATATATAACAAAAAAATAAATTTGCCTGCCCTCGTATCTGTAAAATTTAGAAATATAGAACACATCATTCATACGCTTTGCCTATCTCCCATTTTAGTTAATAAAAACTTAAGCCATTAAAAAGTTCTCGTTTATGCCGGCAACACTGCCAAAATGGTCATCAAATAAATCCCAAAAAGCAACGACTTAATACATGCAAGCGATACAGTAATTGAACACTGGGAACTGGGAAAAGTTCATCAAAGACTTGCTTGCTTACACAGATCATAAAGGCAATAACAAAAAATTTAAAAAAAAGGTAGAAGAAAGCAAAAAAATACAGTAAACAAGTGTAGTGAAGCAACGTATTCTAGAATCTAGAGTAAAGGCCGGGGCACAATGAATCCGTTGAAATACATGGTTTCTTATGAGTTCTGTTACATTCAGTACGCGTCCGTCAACGCAAAGTACAAAAATTTTTAAACTTTTAACTTTTTGCGTTCGTTGAGTAATTTGACAGATATTGGTTGGTTTTTTTGGTAGGTTGTGGCAGCAAAAATAAAATTAAACTAAAGAAATAAACGAAATTAATAAAAAAGTAGAATTTAATAAATAAAATGGAGAATCAACTTACAAATGCTTCCGTCAATATTGTGCCAACCTTCTCCGTCGCTGCGTTAATGTCAGTTGAAAAAGGCAAAGTTTAACGTATGGCGGATTCATTGTGCCCCGGCCTTTAAAGACATTGTTAAACCCCATAATAAAATAGTGAATATAGCGCAAAGAGGTCTTAACACATACTATACATACTTCTTTGCAATAATACACACATACATTCTTACATACATATGTAGATGTATGCATAGATATTAAAAACCAATATGCAAACAACATTAAATGTAAGTACTCGTCTCTTTAGACATCGGCGTAGCTAGACTGTTTGTCTGTGAAGGGCCATAGTCCCCTTTTGTTTGCTTTATGTATTACCCTACGGAAGCATACCATGAATACTAAAGTAAAATATGCTGGTACTATTTGAATCTCGAAACTAGATTGGTTACATATATTACCACTGGAATTAATAGACTACCAGAACTTTGTTGGCGTGGCTTTAGGCCCCATAAAGACGCTTCTTACAGGTGATAGCGATAACTATTCCATGATTGGAGATTATGCTCCTATAATGCTAATCAACGTCAACGGAATCTACATATCGTCTACCGACTATATGGAGGTAAAAATTGCTATATCCCGTTTAAAAAACAATAAAACCGGTGGCCTTTCATCTATGAAAAATAAGGCCCTACGACTTGCATGAACTATAGGGCTATAAGCCTCCTTTCGACTGCACACAAGATACTTTCCTCCGTAATATGCCAACATCTAAAGCCCTACACCAACAACCTGGCAAGCATACCATAAACCAGATATTCATACTGACTCAAATCCCGGAAAAGTCTCAAGAAAAACAAATCCATATCCATCATCATCCATATCATTCATCGACTATAAAAGCTGCATTCGATAGCCCGATAAAGGAAAAGTTATGTGTTGCCATGCCAGAGCTTCCCAGCGGGAACTAGAAGAAGTAGGGATGCCGTGTATAATTAGTCTCTAGACCTTCTTTTGAACGCACAAGGCCTGCTCGCTCCATTTCATACTCATATCTTTTTTACACCCGTTGTCATTGTGGAGCAGGCCTTCTGTTCTTGATTCTTTCGCCACAGATTCTGGAAGGCCTTCAAACTAATAGATTTTGTTTTTGCTTTGGTAAAAAAACAAAACAAAACATGTTACTCCTTCTCTTCTCCCTTCTCATAGAAGCGAGTGTGGAATGTGTATCGTATAATTTATGCGAAAGAGTTCTTTAATAAGGCCTGCATCAAGAAGATCTTCTGAGCGGTAAGCTGGCTTAGTATTTCAGCAAAGATTGCTCAATTTGATATAATGACTTTGCGAAACACAAAAAGTTCCTTGAAAATAGGAACAAACCTCTCCGAGCCATTTTTTAGGCAAGGCGATGCATTATCATATGACTTCTTCAACCTATTAATGGAGAAGATTTTGCAAGAGGCAAAAATCAAAAACTGCCATTATTTACAAAAAAAATGTGATGCTGCTTGCTTTTGCTGACAATATTGACATAATTGGTCGCAATACAGGAGCAGTAAGTGAAGCTTTTGCAAAACTCGAAAATCAGTCAAAGAGAATGTTCCTGAAGTTTTGATTTCAGTGGTAGAACATCTCAGCGTTTCTAACAACGTATAGTAATCGAAAATTGCAGCCTTAAAGTTGTAAAAGACTTTATCTACGTAGGTGCCAGTGTTAGAAATAAAGAAGAGAATAACTGTGATGCTACCGTGGTAAGCAGTTCAGAAATAAAATATATATGTTCATTTAAATCCCACTGGGTTAAATGCCAATAGCGGTTCTCCACCGTACTCGACTCTGGGCTATAACTGTGAACTTGTTCCAAGTTAGATTTAGAGATCTCATTTCAGCTTTTGTGGAACGTCTCCAAGTGATTCGTCGCCCCACCTGCTGAAAAGGGTTCCAGCGCAGAGCTTGCTTGGAAATGTTGTCATCGTCGTGGCGAAGTATATGGCCAATCCATTGCCAGTTCCGTTTGCTTATGTAAGGTCGCTCAGAAATAAAACCCTCTCACAAATTGCTCATTCTGTAGGTCCTACTATATTGTCCTGAAATATGAACAATAAAAACATCTGATGAGACATTTCAAGACTTATGGTTCCCCTAGACATTGGTTATGGATTCTAATTTATAATGAATAACGAGCTGTATGAGCTTTGTACTGATGTAGATATAGTCAAGCGTATTAAAATATAATGACTGCGTTGACTTGGATACAGTTGGCTAATAAGAAATACTGCTTCAGTCCATAAGACAGACAAGAAAGAACCCATGGGTGGGCAACAAAGAAAAAAGGCGTACCAATTTCCTGCAACAACTTAAGCAGTTTTTTTGTCACTACCCAGCTAGCTAGACCCTTCTTCTAGCTATTTTTTTAGCAACCACAACCACTATGTAAGTTACTTCGAGATTACCAGCTGTGAACTTCTTTACTAACACAGCAAATACGTACATTACCAAAGAAGATCCTAGCCACTTGCCGAACTCAGTCTAAGCCATCCTAATTTTTGGGTTGGAGTTCATAGCTAGACTCCGTACAAGACTTACTTATCGATATCAAGTGTAATCGGCTTCTAGGGTGAGAATGAAGTTCACCCCATAGCATTCACCGCTAAAAGTGTCGTCACAACTACGAGTAGCTTAGAGACAGGCTCACCGGTGCCCGCACTACCAATAAAATTACACTGCTCATACTTTGAAGTTCCGAGGTTTGTTCTTTAAATCCAGAATGAATTAAGGCGGCGCTGTACCTCTTCTAGACAAACAAGCAAGCCCACTTGTTTCTTTATAATAATTGTAAGTACATCCATTCATGTCCATCATATTTTAGAGATTTAGTCAGCCAAAGGACAAGGTCAGAAAAACGTTGAAACTCCTTTGAGCAGTGAGCACAAATTCGAGATGTGCGTGTCAAAAAAACTGTGCTGTGACATAGTTAATTTTTCCATAAGAAAGTGTGCTGTGTCAGAGTCTACTCTTTTGTAAGGATAGTGTGCTCTAGTCCACTTTTCTAAATGATTTTTTGGGAGAAAGAATACCCGTCAAACAAGATCAGCATAGCAGCAGCTTTCACTAATCTTGACCTCAACAGCATCTAGATTAGATTCAATGGTTGGCAAGTTTGTTGTTTTTTTTTTGTAAGTAAATCAAATTTAATACCAAGTGTCAAACTTGAAAGCATATTATTTTCACTAGGACAGCATGGCAATGTTAAACTAAACAAGTTAAAACTGTCAGCTCAGCTGTCAGTAATTGATGAAAATATATTAAAAAATATTAAATATTAAATTGTTTATTATTAGAAATTTTAAGATAGCACAATGTTAACACATTACAGTTTTAACATACTCATTGTGAATTCCCTAAATGATATCAATATCTCGATTACTACAATGATGTCTGTACCAGTAACCGGCAATGAATCGTGTTTTTACTATTCTTAGACTTATGAAATTTTAAACAAAAATAAACTCAACTACTCCGATGTACGCACACTCAAAATAAGATTGATTTATAAATATAGGTTGAAATAAATATGAATCGACGTTCACATTCATATTCATCCCACACTCACACTTACAAAGCACTTCAGTTTGATTTCTAATTTCAGGAAAGTACTTATACTACTCGCATTGGTTTAGCTCATTTGGCTCATGTATGTGTGTTTATTTAAAAGTTTAATCATTAAACAGTTTGCAAGTAGTATACAATAGTAGCAAATAGGGTTTGTTTTAAATTCCAGCAAAAAAAAATAAGCAACAGAGTAACAAACACACAACATCATAATGAGAACTTTAATGTTCGTATGCGAAGCTCGCATTGTGAATCATACTTATTTATTTTGCATCGTCCATAGGCATTGAGCTAAGGAGAGTCGAAATCAACAACGTCATAAATGTTGCTATGCATGAGTTCGATGGGCAGTTTAAACTTTCGAGTCAATCTGACTCATAGACAACATTGCATAGGAGTGCGCATAAGTACAATATATTATAACTCATGATTTAACTCTACTCACTTTTTCACTACACATTGCTCTTCTCTGGTCTGTACTAATGGTTAGTGCGGTACTTTGTATTGCTGACAAATACTTCCCACAGCTGTTGTGATTTTGGACAGTGTAAGATTAGATGCTTGAAAATTTCAGCAAAGAGCTTTTGCAGTAAAAGTATTGTTTTATGAGCTCAACGGGAAGGGATGGACGGTGGTGAACACTAACCTTAATATTCTTAGACTTCCATGCTTTGTTAGGCTTAGTATATTTTATAACCTATAAATTTTATTTTCAATTTAGTTTTTATCACATGACCCATAATTTGCTCTAACATGACAGTTCCAAATTTTTATCTCTATTTAGGCCATTTAGTTTTTCTCGTTAGCTGGATGATTGGATCTTTATATAGGCGTATATCTATAGTAATGTCGTTTGTTTCCAATTGTTAAGATTATTAGATAAGAAATTAGTCAATGTGGAAAACCAAGTATTGCTACTTACTCGAATTAAATGAAATTGAATAGAAAGTTGAATGAAAAAGGAACCAGAATACACATAAAAATACACAACTATAAATATGTTTATGGTTATAACATTGATAAGCAAGATATTACCATTAGTGGTGTGGACAATACTGACATTGACGATGATGACGACAATGATGATGATGATGATGGCAGAGAAGAAGTAAGACATCTTTCTTTGGTTTTGTTGATGAAGTCATATAATTTTAGATTTATTTTTATTCACTTTTAAGTAGTATGATTAGAAGAGTTGGTAAGTAGCACAACTGCATGTTGGGCGCCAGTTGTGTTCTGACACTATTCGACTATTATCTAGTCGATTCCCTCCAGCTAATACTTATAAATTTATTTTCTTGTTTTTAGTCTTTTTTAATGCAATTTAAAAATTAAATCAGATTTAAATCTACATAAACGAAGTGTATACTTTACTATAAAGATATGTATTCTTAAGAAATAGGTAATAAAATGATAATGATAAACTTTAGTTAGAATTAAAAACAAGCTTTAATCGAATATTGGAAATAATTTGCGCGGATCAATCATGAAATAATGCCCGTGGACATTTTGAATATTTTTTAATTGTTTCTTTATTGATAAACTTTAATAGTGCTTTTTGACACAACAGTACAAATATCTAAAAACCTCCATTTCAATAAATTTAAAAAATAACTTCAGTTAGGGCTAATAAACTAGTCAAAGCTTAAACTCTGGTTTAGTTAGACTAAATTCAAATTTATATGTAGTTTAAACTCAACAGGAATAAATCAGTGAATCATACCTTATGTGTAGTTTAAAAAATAATATTGTGACATCACTAGAATAAATAAAAAAAAAACAGCTGTTTTGCAGCAGGCTATCACTTCATTGCACAATCGAAAAGGCAAAAAAGTTAAAAAAATTTTTAATTAGAAATAATTCATAAGTTAGGCTCAAGTTCAGTAATTTCAATTCTTATTGAATGAAATATTTTTATTAATTAATGTGAGTTTCTAAAGAAGAGAAGAAAAATTAAACTTACAATTTAAGCTGGGGGAAATACCGATACTTTTCTGTGCAGCCACGCACTTCATCAGCACCCTAGTCTATCTACTTGGGTAGAGATTCTTATTAACATCAGCTATTTAACTAAAATTTACAATGAAACGGAATATGAGAAACGATTGTTGTGTATACAATTGATTTACCTTTGGTAAACACATTTATAAGTATCACTATTAATTTTCTGTTTTTTCCAATTTTTCATTTTTCTATTTAGGTTAGCACGAAATTATTTTACTCTACCTCAGTATGTTTAACTATTCTTACTTATCTTTTTACGATCATCACATTAATTATTTTTACTTATTCGATGTACCATCGGTACATGCATGTAAGTATTTTTGTAGTGGTCTATGTTACTTGTTGTTGCATTCTACAGTTTTATTTTAATTATTCCAGCCGTCTGAAACTGTGATAACCAAGTGAACAGTGATTGCCAAGTGAACTACTACAGTTCAATTAAAATATCTAAAAATTTCTCACTTAATACATCATGGGCACGTGACAAAAATATGTTCACTTGGCAATCACTGTTCACTTGGTTATCACAGTTTCAGACGGCTGGAATAATTAAAATAAAACTGTAGAATGCAACAACAAGTAACATAGACCACTACAAAAATACTTACATGCATGTACCGATGGTACATCGAATAAGTAAAAATAATTAATGTGATGATCGTAAAAAGATAAGTAAGAATAGTTAAACATACTGAGGTAGAGTAAAATAATTTCGTGCTAACCTAAATAGAAAAATGAAAAATTGGAAAAAAAAAAAAGAAAATTAATAGTGATACTTATAAATGTGTTTACCAAAGGTAAATCAATTGTATGCACAACAATCGTTTCTCATATTCCGTTTCATTGTAAATTTAAGTTAAATAGCTGATGTTAATAAGAATCTCTACCCAAGTAGATAGACTAGGGTGCTGATGAAGTGCGTGGCTGCACAGAAAAGTATCGGTATTTCCCCCAGCTTAAAGTCTAAGTTTAATTTTTCTTCTCTTCTTTAGAAGCTCACATTAATTAATAAAAATATTTCATTCAATAAGAATTGAAATTACTGAACTTGAGCCTAACTATGAATTATTTCTGATTAAAAATTCACTACAGTTCAATTAAAATATCTACAAATTTCTCAGTTAAAAAAATTTTAACTAACGATTGCTTGGTGATGTAGAATACTATTAAAGAATAATAGTGTGTAAGAAAACGTAGAGGCTTGGAAAAAAAGTTGAGTGCTCTTTTAATGCACACAGAAAAAAACAATGTAGAATTTTTAAAAATAGGGTTAATTTTACATTTTTTGGCAATGATTTTGCTTCATGTGTGTTTCATGTTAGTTTAACATGATTTATAGTAATTGTCAAAAAAAATTTCATTTTGAAATAGTAACTTTATTTCACGTTGAATTAACATTTAAGTACTGTTAAAATCAAAATGAACAATCATGTTGAATCAAAGTTGTTTCAAGTTAGATCAACATGAATTTAATTTAATGTAGTAATTGTATTTTATTAACTATGTGTGGTTGACATAGATATTAGAAAAATTTTTGTATATAAATTAAATTGTCTTCCCCGCTCAAGATTTGAACTCGGAACTCACCGCGTGGTAGTCAACGTGCTTAGTCCTGCAGCCGCAACAACACTAAATATGTACCATCTTGAATTAAATTATAATTTAACATTATTTCTAGTAATTTTACATACAATTTGTTTGAAAAATTTTAGTTTTAGTTAAAAAAAACAAAATGCTTTGAAATGAAAAATTTTAGTTAAAAAAAAGACAAAATACTTGGACTTGACTCCAGGATTCGAACCTGCGATCCTCCGAATTCAAGACTAGTACAGTGCCTACCAGCCAGCAGCAGTTTGTTGGCTGTTTACAAACATAGAAAAAACAACAACAATACAAAAACAACCTACACAACTAAGCAAAAAAGTGTATTGCAGCTATGGACAAAGCAAATAAACACCAACACACTAAAACAACATACTATTTCTTGTAAATTTAATGTGATTTGAATGAATTTGAATCAACCTTTTGGCATGTTGATTGTACATTGGTATTTGTTTCTGTGTGCGCAAATCATATGGTCTATAAGTAACAAAACCATATGGCCTGTATTGGTAGTTTAAACGCCAAATTTTATGCGTTTGCTAGTTTAAACATATTTTAAACCAAAAATATAGATTAACTTGCACTGATTTATTAGCTATTGCTGGTTTATTGGCATAAAAATATTAAGTTTCAAATTGAAATTTGTTTACAAAAAAAATTATTCCTTTACATATTTCGCATGACTGATTTTCTTAATAAATGTTTAAGTTACTTAAATGAATACTTAACACTTTCAAAGAGGAAAAAAGAAAAAATTCCTAGTACTCGTACGTCTATAAATCCCATATTTTCGTTTGCCCAAAAATAAAAATTGGCTGAAAAACAATTGCTGACCATAAATAACCAACTTCAACTAATTTGTCTTTTACTACAAACTAACCGGCATTTAAAAACAATACACACGATACGAGCATAAAATATACACATAGTGAGTGTGAGTAAGTGAGTGAGTGAATTATTGAATAAGTGAGTGGGGTTTGAATACATTTACAAGTTGGTAGTACATAGTCATTTTACTACAACTACAAGTTCATGCAACAACAACCAGAAAACTCCACACTCCTGAGGCCTTTAGCAAAAAAAGAAAAAAACAAAATACTTTAGTTGATACTTTTTACACTTTTTTTTTGTAATTGAATTCGAATTTTAAAACCAAACAAAACTGAACAAGAACCTGCGTATTTTAAGACAAATAGAAATAACAGTTGGAGAGCATAACTTAAAAAGCCTGAAAACAGCAAAATGTTAAAACACATAACATTAGAGTGAGAGAAAGAGAGAAACAGATTTAGAGAGCGCATAAGAAAAACAAGGATAATAAAGGAAGAACGAGTATGATGACAAGTGCGGTTTTCTTATATCCGTTCAATGTTTTATTTTTCTCATTGCAATCTAATAATATTTGTTGGATTTTATAGTTTAGTAGTGGTCGTTGGTTTTTGCATTTATATTTTTTCTTTTTGCTAAAATACGCAACTTTAGTGTACCAGTAATGAATGAGTTTTTTTAATGTAACAGTTTCAGTTTGCATGCATGTTTGTGTGTGTGTTTGCAGGTTGTATTTTGTTGTCTATCTTGGCACTCGTTACATTTTAATGCACGTTTGTTTTGTAAGAAACGAGAAATGAAATTCAGAGTTGTCAAGGTTTTTAATGGTACTCAAACAGCCTTGATTTAATGACACATTTTTCTTTTGATTTATTATACTCAAGATTTTGTAGTTATGATTTCCTTTCAAAGCTAAATAAATGCAATAAAATATAAGTTATGTAAAAAATATATTTCACTACATTTCTCTAGTATCTCTTGTTGAAATGTACATACATACATATGTACACTAGAGTGGCAATATTCTCAGGCGGAATATTGTGGCATTTAGTATAAAACTGATAAGGTGAAAATTTTAGTTAAATTGTTAAACTATAAACCATGCCCCATTGAGGTCCGAAGCTTAAATTTTGCAAAATTTACCGATTTACCAGCAGTTGAGTAAAGAATTCTTCTAAAAATTAACCCTAGGTATTCAGGTGGGTATACGAGTTAATTACACTTATTTTTTAACGAAAATTTCAAAGTAATTCGGAAAATCTTCCCAAAAAATTTAAATATTTACCCCCATATTCATAAAGAAATCAAGTGAATTTCAAATCCATTTTAGGAAAATTTTGTATGAAAAATTTTAAATAAAATAAATTGCGAATTCATTTAAAATTTTATGAACATGGGTGTTAAAGACACACTATTACTTTAACCCTTCCATATTTTTTGTAAACAGAAATAACACTCAGGCAATGCAATACCACTACTTAGTACTATTACTAGGTGTTACCTTCTTTAGTAAATTTATAGTGATAGATAAGAAAGGTGATGAAGGAAGAGATAGAGGAAAGCTTCATACATTTACAACTCTGCTTTTTTGCACATTTTTAATAATACAGCGTTGCAGTGCCTCTGGTGTGAATGAGTCGTACTAAACTTTTTCTAAGCTGTATTTAGTAGCCATTTTATTAGTTATTTTATTTTGCCGATGATTCTGCTATACAATACCAACGAAGGAGGGCGCTCTGATGTTACATTAGGCTTAGTGTCCGCTGAAGCCAATTTGAACGAAAACTTTCAAACTTTTACATTTTGGGACGAAAAATAACAAAATCAAAAATATTTTACCAAATTTGAAGATGTAAAGCTTTTGAGATATTAATATTTTCATTTAATAAATATTTTTACGATGAAACAGTGCAAAATGATCAGATTTCCATAAGATCTCTATGGAACTTCCGCAACCATGAGTAGAGAAAGGAACTATAGCCGCTGATTTTAATTATAATAATTCTTTTACAAAGTTCCTCTAACCCACGAATTACTTAAACCAATTTTACATCAGTATTTCAGAGCAGCATACTGATACATTTTAGAGTGTCTTCTACATACGCACAGAAAAATTTCAGCTTAAATCTTCGTAACCAAGGTTAATTTAATCTTTTTCGGCAATAATGTTGCTTAATACCTGTTGATTTTCACTAGATAGTCTTCAAAGAAATTTTTTTTATAACTTTGATTCAAACTTTGATCAAAGTGAATAATCACTTTGAATCAATGTTTTGTCCAAGTTGAAAAAACGTAAGTTCAACATTAAAATAATACGAAGAACCATGTTCAATCACAATTATTTCAATTTGAAAAAGCATGAGTTTAATTTAATATAGTCATTATATTTTTTTAAATGAAATATTTTTTATATTTTTATATATTACAAATAAATGAATTAAAAATCAGAAAACTAAAACACTCAGCTTCAGAGATGGAAAATATAAACTTTTTCTGATATATATAAACAAGTAAATAAATAAAACAAGTTTTTCCTTTTTAATTAATTATATTTGATATTTTAGAAAGAAAGAAAGTAGCATTAAAAATTGTAATTACAAGAAATATGGTTGCAGTTTTCCAAAACTTAACCTTTTTTGATACATAAAAGTAACTAATTCAAGTATTTTTTTTAATTTACCCAATCCGTTGCGGATTATACCTATGCTTTTAAAGCATATTGTGGACTCTGGATAAGAAATATTGGGAATAGTTATACCCACTAGAAACCATAAAAATCTATTAAACTTGGTCAGATTAGGTATATTTTCCAAATTGAAGATTTGTCTTGTTCCTTGACTGAATGGTGGACAGTGACAAAAGTAGTGTTCGAGAATTTCATCATCGTCCTCCTGGCAAGCTCTACATGTCATATCGTCAACAACGCCCATGCAAGCCAGGTGATTTCTGAACTCTGTATGTCTTGTTATTATGCTAACAAAGTTCTTAAGTATTGGTCTTTTTAAATTTAGTATCTCTATTGTCTTTTCACTATATGGGTTTCCCCAGGGCATTTCGGTCACTCTTAAAACAATAGGGTTCTACTTATGTCAGGTAATGTTCTCAGCACAATTATGTTTCAAATCACACGTTGAAAGCTTGTAATAAATTCGTATTAATTTAATTATTAATATAAAATAAATTAAGGAACAGGTTATTTTCTTGCGTTGGCTGAAGTTGACTACAAAGTCGAAGGTCCAAGGTTCAAGCCCGGGCTCTAACAGTCATTAAAAATAATAGCACCGCGTATTTTTTAATGTGCATTAGTATCCTATGTATCATTTGTTGTGGAAAAAGTTAAAGTTATGCAGCCATACAAAACACTGGTCACTAAAACTACACCTGCTTCAGCTGATGCTAACCAACCCAAGTGTAACATCAAAGCGCCTCCTTTCGTCGGTATTGTGTAGCAAAATTATTGGCGAAGTAAAATAACCAATAAAATGGCTACTAAGCACAGCTTTGAAAATTTAATACGCCTCATTGACACCAGAGGAGCTGCAACACTGCGTTATTAAAAAAAGCGAACAAAAAACAGAAACAGAGTTGTAAAAGAATGAAGCTTTCCTCTATCTCTTCCTTCACCACCCGTCTCCTCTATCACTATCTCTTCCCTATAACCCCCTCTCTCACTATCTTCTTCTCAACTCACAGGTAGCACAAAGGGATCATTGTATTGGAGCCAAGTGAGCTGGACTCTAAGTTTTACCCTTCCTTACCAACAGCCTGCTAACCTAACCTAATCTTCTTTTGTCAAAAAATACCGTACTAGAGCCAAAAACACATGATGAATTTTTTTTATAAAACTAATATGTATGTTTGTATGTATGAACTTCTGTATGTATGTATTTCTACAAAATACTCAATACGTAGGCCGGTGAAGGGTTTATAGTATTCGCCACAGCCGAATATAGTACACTTACTTATTTATAAATACGGCCGTAAAAATATATGGGAAGTACAAATCTATGTGGGACTAATATGTATGTATGTATGTACATTTTTATCCGATTTTCTTGTAATTATCTGCATATTTTAATTTATATTCCTTGGAAGTAATGAAAATTTAGTATCCTAAAAATTACTTAAATTTTTTACTGAGCAGTTTCTAAAAATAATAAAAATAACGTCTAAATAATATTTTGTTTAATCATGCTTTATTTCACAAAATGTACTGCCAATGCCAAAATGTTACGAGTAGTGTACTTGTCAACCTTGCTATGAATTGCAATGTGTGGCAGACTGGCGATATTGAATGAGTAATGAATTCTTTTATGAAAGTTAAAGGAGAATAAGCTATATATGTTAAATAAAAGAATATTTAGTTAGTTTTAATTACATATAATCTGCTTCGTTTTCCCATATTGAATATGTGCTTAAGGAAAGCTGATAACATAAATTTATAGCGAAGTAAAAAACTTGCTCTGTAACATTTCATATAGAAAAGTTGAAACATTTAGAAAAATGTCTTGCCATTTAAAATATTTAATTTTAGTTTTGCATCTTAATTTTAAAATTTACAAAATGCGTTGTCAGAGCACAATAACATGATTTATTTAACTACATACATACATACATATGTATGTACTTGACTCTTAACATAAATATTACAGCATGGCATATGTCTTATTAACAGCATGGTTGACATGACAGGATGCGCTGTAAAGTCTTACTCAACATATTTTTTATTTATTTAATTTTTTCGCCAGGGGAAAATTTGTTATTTGTTTCTTTTGACAAAAGAATATTTAATTTCTTTTGTAAGTTTTAATAAATTTTGAAATGAAAAAGAATTAAAAATTTGAAATATTAAACTGATTAAATACATTACGTATGTATTGTGCTCGTATAATTATATAGAAATGTTAAATAGTTGAATTACAAATACATACATATGTTCATAAATAAACACCCATGTACATATTTGTATTTGGACTTTACTTATTGTATGAAAGAAGCCACAAAATACATATTTTTAATAAAGAAGAATTTCTAATTTTTTAATATCAATGAGCAAATTTACCATAATTTTTAAACTAAAATCCTTTAGATTTTTTTAAAATAGTTCTCCCAGCCAGCAGCAGTCAAACAACTATTAAGTTTTGCACTTATTTTCACTTCACTTGATGGCTAAGGATTTTATTAAAAACTTTTTACTTTTGCTTTTAAATTTTGAATTAAATTTTTTAAATAGAATTTCTTATGCTTTTTTGAGAAAAATTTATTTTTAAAATCTTTTTATTCCGTTTAATTAATTACACGACGCGCTTTTTTAATTTTGTTTAAAACACATAAATTTATTGGCATTTTTTTAGCTTTAAAGTTTCCCATAAGAAAGTCCGTCAAAACGTTTAACCCGAGTTGTGATCAAAATTCAAATAAGTTATTTTATTTCTAACGAATTACAGGCATAAGCTGTAAAAGCTATTATTCGTTACTTTAAGCAGACACCCTCTCTCTCTCATTGTTGTTTTTTATGTGTCAAAATTCTCTCAAATACCGTTAAGTGCTAAACAGCAAAAGAGTCTTTTGAATAATGGCCACATTAACACTACAACTTAGTTATCGATTATTTTTTCCTTGGCCTTCCCTATTAGGTTAGAAAGAGACCACTGTACACAGTTTTTGCAATTTTCTAACGATTAATAGAAAAGCACCAATGTATACTAAAAGTTAGTTATTCAAACCAAAAAAAAGGAAGAAAAAAACTTTTTTGGTTTGACAGCTCAACAATTTTTTCTCATACTTTTTATTAAAATTTAACACTATGTGGCAAAAAATTTTATCTAAAAGGCTTTCAAAAATATCTCATGGACATTAATACACAGTTTTTCAACTTTTATTTGTTTCAAAATTCATTGAAATATGAACATTTCAATATTAGTTAAATAATATTTTTAACTTTTATTTGCTCTTCTAGTTAAACAACCACCTTCGCTTCCTGCTGCTCTCCGTTAACTAATATTTCATGTGAAATTTTTAGCTTATGGAGCCTTTTCGTACATGAAATTCTGTTTTCCACCCCCAAAATTATAGTAAATAATTTTATTGTTTCATTGTTTTTCGCCTTTTACGCATATTTTGATTTTTTGACTTCGTTTCTTGCCTTCATGTCCTTTCATATTATTTTGCTTGCATCTTGTGTATTTTACTCCACTTCTTGCGGTTTGTTTCCCTTCTTGTCTTCTATATTAATAATTATTGCATTTAGCGGCGCTTAAAACAACCCCTCGTAATTTTTGTGTTGCAAACGTACAGAAGGGTATAAATAATAGAATGAAGGTTTTATTGTTTAATTAAAACTGTTATGTTAACGTAGATACATACATATGTATATTTTTATAGTTTTTATGTTATACTGCTGGTGTTACATTTCTTAACAGTTTTATGGACTGGTAACCTTAATCACATCTAAGAGGAATGTTTACTAACAGTCTTATGTAAACTTT
Source organism: Tachina fera (assembly GCA_905220375.1). NCBI lineage: Eukaryota > Metazoa > Arthropoda > Insecta > Diptera > Tachinidae > Tachina > Tachina fera. The sequence goes on from LR999964.1 coordinate 125,279,990, forward strand.
AAGCTACGTTGAATGTTTAGTTTAAAAATTAGCAAATTTAATGTATATATTCTTTGTATTAGATTTTTTAAGCTGTGGTATTTTCTGCATAAGTTGGGGTAAGAAATTTTAGTTACAACAAATAAAATCTGTAAAATTATGGTAAACTAATAGTCAGCTATAAAATTAAAAATTACAAATAAAAATACCGAAATACTCGTAAATTAATTTGACGTTAAATCTGTGATGTTAAAAAAATACAAACGAACTCAAAAGCAAATAAAAATGTTTATTATAAATTTAAAGTTTCAGTTCTCCTATAAATTTATAAAGCTTTTTAGCTCTTCCAAGAGTCTACTGATGAGTTTCTCAAGAAGAAACGAAATTACATATACACTTGGATAATCAACACCAAGAAAAAAATTTTCATGAATTTAGAAAAAAAGTTATATAATCTCTTTTTCATATATCTGAGTGTATTTTTTTTCGAATAAACAACTTTTTTTTAAAGTATGCCATGATTAGGTTTCATGTTCTCGATTAATCGTAATAGAAAAAGGAGACTTATTTTAAGATAGGAAAATACTCCACAAATTTTTGTTCGTTATTCACACAAGCAAGCGAAAAATTTTTTTCGTTATTTCATTTCATTTCATTTCATTTATTTTCTAATCGAGCCCAAAGGGCCATATACGATTAGTTAAGCATAGATTATTATTTATTCGAATAAATTCTACTGTTTGAAGCATATTCGAATGAATATTTAATTCCTTCGTTATTCAAATAAGTTTTTTTTCATTATTCATTCCAGCTAAAACTAAAATTAAAATTTTTTATTCCGTATTTATTCGAATAAAATTCAAATTTGCTTTTTCATTCGAATGAAATTGTTAAAAAAAAATTTCTGTAAAATTTTATTCATTATTCATTCGAATAAAATATATTGTTCGTTGCATATTTGAATAAATAGTTTATTCCTTTCTCATTCGTGTAAAGTGTTTGAATTATTCATTTCAACATCAAATTTAATAAAGTTTCTTATTTGATATTTATTCGAATAATTGTTTCAATAAAATTTTATATTTACTATATATCTAAATCAATTTTTTCATAATTTAAATTAAATTGTTTTGTTAGTTATTTATTCGAACAGATTTTTCATTCACTTTTTAGAGTAAAACGTTTATGTAGAGTTTGTTATTCACAAAAACAAAATTTATCATTTAAAAAATAATTTTAGCCGTTTTTATTTCAATGTAAATTCTTATGTTAAATTTGTTTAGTTATTTATTCAAATAGATTTTTCATTCAGTTCTGTTTGTTATTCATAATAAAACTTATCATTCATTATTTATTGGAATAATAAATATTATTCGTTCTCCATTGAGAAAAAAAATTATTAATCAGAAATAATTCATAGTCAGGCTCAAGTTCAGTAATTTCGATTGTTATTGAATGAAATATTTTTATTAATTAGAAGAGAAGAAAAATTAAACTTAGACTTTAAGCTGGGGGAAATTCACTACAGTTCAATTAAAGAATCTAAAAATTTCTCACCTCATACATCATGGGCACGTGACGAAATATGTCCACTTGGCAATCACTGTTCACTTGGCTATCACAGTTTCAGAAGGCTGGAATAACCAAAATAAAACTGTAGAATGCAACAACAAGTAACATAAGACCACTACAATAATAATTACATGCATGTACCGATGGTACATCGAATATGTAAAAATAATTAATGTGATGATCGTAAAAAGATGAGCAAGAATAGTTAAACATACTTATGTAGAGTAATATAATTTCGTGCTAACCTAAATAGAAAAATGAAAAAATGGAAAAAACAGAAAATTAATAGTGATACTTATAAATGTGTTTACCAAAGGTAAATCAATTGTATACACAACAATCGTTTCTCATATTCCGTTTCATTGTAAATTTAAGTTAAATAGCTGATGTTAATAAGAATCTCTACCCAAGTAGATAGACTGCGGTGCTGATGAAGTGCGTGGCTGCACAGAAAAGTATCGGTATTTCCCCCAGCTTGAAGTCTAAGTTTAATTTTTCTTCTCTTCTTTAGAAACTCGCATTAATTAATAAAAATATTTCATTCAATAAGAATTGAAATTACTGAACTTGAGCCTGACTATGAATTATTTCTGATTAAAATTCACTACAGTTCAATTAAAGAATCTAAAAATTTCTCAAAAAAATTATTTTTTATTTTATTTGAATGAAAATTTGTATTCATTTGAATAAAATTTATTATTCATTCGAATATTCGTTATTGGTTCTAATTGAAGTTTTTAATTTTTATGCACTCGAATAAAATTTTGTGATTTGATGATTTCTTCGAATGAATTTTTAATTCACTTTTTAGAGTATAACTTTTATGGATTGTTTGTTGTTCATAAGAATAAAATTTATCATTCGAGATTTTTTTGAATAAAAACTATTATTCGGTTTCGAGTGAGAAAAAAAAATTGTACGTCGTTCTTTTTTTTAATGAAAATTTTTTATTTGTTAGTTATTCGAAAAGTTGGACTATTCGTTATTTACGCGAATATAATTTGTTTGAAGCTATTCGAATAAAATTTTTTTATGCATACAAGCACAAAAGTTTTTTATCCCATATTTATTCCAATAAAATTTTTAATTCATTGTTAATTCGAACCAAATTTACATTCCAATTAAAAAAAAAAAAAATTTATTCATGTTACTTTAAAAAAAGTTGGTGTTGCTTCCTTCGTCTTTTACTGAAGTTAAATTCTTTATTCGTATTTAAATTTTGCTCATTAATATTTTTTTTAATTTATTCATTTTAAAATTAAATTACATTCAACAGAGTTTTATTCATTATTCGAGTTGTTTAAATTTTTATTCGCTTTGCATATGAACAAAATTTCGTCTTAGTTCTTACGAATAATATTTATTATCCGTGTTTTACTCGAATAAAATTATTTATTGATAGTTCGTTGAAATAATTTTTTTCCCTTTTTTATACGAATAAAATTTTTATTCGTTGAATACATACATACATATGTATGTATGCTCGAATAAAACATTTTATTTGTTGTTCATTCGAATACAATTGTTTATTCGTTCTTCATTCCGATAAAAGTAATTATTGTCTATTTATTTGTATGCGTATTTGTGCGTTATTTAATCGAAAACAAAAAAAATTATTCATTACATATTCGAATCAAGTTTTCTTTTCCTTAATAAATAAACCCCTATTCAATTGAATTTGAAATTTATTTTATTTCAAATTTTTCATAAAAAATTTTTCTAAAATGGATTTCAAATTCATTTTATTTTTATATGAATATGGGGGTAAATAAAAAAAATTTTAATTTATTACATATGCAGATAAATTTTTTTTATTCGAATAAAACTTCTTAATCGTTGCTTGTTAGAATAAATTTTTGAATCATTATTTATTCAATTAAATTATTGTATTCCTTAGTCTTCGAATAAATTTTTTTTATTTGCTGCTTATACTTGCTGGAATAAATTTTTTAATCACTCGGTCAATGAAATTATTTTATTCTTTAGTCTTTCCATTCTTATACAATCTCTCACTCGCTCTTCATTCAAATACATTTTTTTATTTGTTGTTGAATATAATATAATATGAATTTTACTTTGTTATATCTTCGATTAATTTTGTTATATTTTATTTATTAAAAAATCAAGCATAAACAAAAAATTCATGAAATTTTTCTTTTAACTTTTACTCGAACAAATGCAAAACTTGTAAAGAACTTTGATGCTATATAAATACGTTTATTCGAAATTGTTAATTGATGTTCTTGTCAAGATTTTCATGGGAAATCAAGTTCTTGATATTTGCGTATATACAAAATATTGGAGATAACTTTGTTAGATTTATTGAATAAATACGATTGACAAATGTAAATGTCATCAGCAAAGAAAAAACTAAAATTCCCTACTCAAGAAAGTTGCCTATTTATAAGAATAAAAAAATATGTGATAAAAGGTATGGAGTAGACAATAAAGCTTAAACGCATTTGACGAGATTCTATGTATGCAATTTCTCTGTTAAGTACGATCGCGGAGCAAGTTGCATGTAAATTAAAAGAAATTAAAACTTCTGCATGCAGTAAGCTTTTTTTTTTTTGAGGGAACCCTTCGCTTACGGACTCTATTTAAACTACCTCAAATTAGTAATTGATATAAAAGTAGTTGTTCTTATAAGCAAAATTATATTCTCTAGCACTTGACAAATACTTTTCAAAAGTTATTACATTGCTATGTACTTACATTCGTATATATACATAGTACATACATACATATTGTTACTTAGATGTCCCAGATACAAAATAGTACAAAATACGTGCAAATATCATAATTCGCCTACAAACCAAACTACAAACAATCTCATACTCAGTTTACATCCAACACGTTCATTCGCGCAACGACGCACAGTGGCTGAAAATCGTTTTTCATTGGCCAAAATTCTGTAACTTTTGAACTGATCAAAATATTGAAGTAATTTTTATTTTAGTGGATAGATATTTAGTTCAGTTTGACTCAGTTTTAATTACATTAAAATTGATTGAGGACTTTTTAAGGAATTCTAGCTCAAAGTTGAACTTTTGAATTTTTTTAACTTTTAGAGTGAAATATGGGTTTATTATTTGTTTATTTATTAAAAAATTTAATATATGGAAATTAGTAATAATTATAAATATGTTTTGTAATAATGGAATTTATTTAATGTTACACTCAAAAAAAATTTTACACTAAAAAAAAAATAGTAAAATCAACGATTTTGCTATTATTACAGAAAAATTAAAAATTTTTTGCTGTCTAATTTGCAATTTTGTTTACACTCAAAGAATAGTTACACTTAAAAAAAAACTTTAATAATATTATCTAAAAATATTGCTATTACTACAGAAAAATTTATTATTTTTTACTGTCAAATTTGATCATTTTAAAAAACATATTAAAAATAAAAACTGCAATAAATTTTAATAGCATTTGTAACAATGGTAGGTTCTGTTTATTATTATTTTTTACTAATAGTATGCTTTTCGTACCTTAAATAACAATGAAAGGCAATTATGATTATTATTCATTTGACTCAAATATTGATTGTAAATATTCCATATTTTGTTCTGTGCTATTTCTGTCCTTTAGTAGTTTTTTGGCTTCTTCATCTAAATCCCGATGTTCCACTTTCCATTGATTTCGAATACTGGAGATGAACGGATCTGACGTTGCCAATAATATATTAAATAGATCTTCATTTGTTGAATTTCGTGAAATTTTTCTAGTATTGTGCTCTCTATAAAATCTGTAATCCTTGTTTCTTTTTTCCTGAGCCTCCTCTGATAGATCTCCAAGTGGCACCAAATGATATTTAATGATATCTTCTCCATGATAAAGGATTTTATGAACTGTTGCAGACATATTTCTCCATGGGTAGTTGGTTGTATATATTTTTGCAGTTTCCTTAGCATAATCTCCAAATTTTCTAGAGTCAATTTCTTCATTGCACGCAAGTACTTCTAGGATTATTTTAAACCTGAAAATAAGGTTTAAATCCACTCCTGTTATTTCAGATGCTGTTTCTGGATCTGAAAAGAATCTTCTTGCGGTATTGCCATCATTTGTATTGCCTGACCCTTGTTTTGGCTGATCTATAATCAATCCTAATTTGCGATATTCATGTAGAACATGTTTCTTTTTTGAACTTCTTAACTCTTTGTTGGTTTCGTTGTTTCTTATTGATCCTGAAGACCCGAAATCCAAATCATAACTGATTTTTAGTATGTGTTCCATAAGTCGTATTCTTGCATGTAGTGGTGATAATCCAAATTCATATGCATCGGTATTATCTAATGATTTTGTCGGGACTAGGTTTAATTGGGTTGATGTTGCTTGGCATATAATGCAGCTGGATGCAGCCTTCGTGTTAGTCAAAGCCTGACCTACTTTTCCATCTATCATTGTCAGCACTAATTGGTAGCTTACTTCAGTTTGCTGCCCATCTAACTGTAATTGTAATGGCTGTAGTGTTGCAATTTGGGCCTTGATATCACTAACTTCTTTGTTAATGGCATCATGAGTTTCTTTTTTGAATTCAAATTTAATTGGCCTGCAGTATTTCGTAGAAGATGGTGTCTCATTTTTCCAAATATCCATTGTTTGCGTTGTACTAGTCGAAGGCTCTGAATCTTCCAAAATCTTTTTCAATCGCAATGGTACAAATGATACCATGAACATATCTGAGTCCGAAATATTTTCACATACAGCTTGTTTGTATTGTTTTTGTCCCGAGGAACCATCACATCCCCATTTACAAAAAAGAATTAACTTTGTGTTTCCATATTTCTTTAACTCATTTCCTGTTATTGATTGTAGCAAGCGTTCGGCTGTGTGATCAAGTAGAGATTGTAGTTGTACCTCTGCCGAAATTGGTGTGATTGTAATAGTGTCCTTTGATGGCAAACAGTCTATTTTAGCAGCGGTTATGTAATGATATGCTGGATACATATTTGACCCTTTTTCAATCGCACGCAGTCTGAGCTTAATATATTGCTGTTTTGTTAATTTCAAATCCAGAAATAATGCTAATGCCTCCTCATTTGTGTACTGTATTGCATCACTCGGAGTTGGTATACTTTTAAGAATCCGTTTTGTTCTCACTGGACTAGCTTTAACAACTTTTTCAATGATATCCACTTTTGATAATTGGTTCTGTGATCGTAATTGATGTAGGAAAGATTCTTTTATATTTGTACAACCAATTGCATCGTTAAAATCTTTAAGTTTCCGCCTCTTAGATCTATCACTGCAGTTGCCCATTAATGATTTGCGTGGTCTTCCAGCCTTATCTTGCTTTGCTGTTTCTGCAGCGACAGTAAGTTGGCCTTCTAACCAGTTTGCACTTTTTATATAAAAGTTTTGTTTACTGTAGCTAACTTCTTTGTAGCGTTTTTTTAGTGCTTTGACGAAATTAGATAATTGCTCTTGCATTTCGGTGCTACACGAATTTAAGTTTAATTTTATTTTAACGTAACTAAGAACATCTTCCTGGTTTTTGTTTCTAAAATACTCTTCGGCCAGTTCTTTATAACTGAAGCTCTCCATATTTATCTGAATATTTTTATTTGTTATATTTTATCCGTACAATTAAAGGATTAACTTATTACTGAGTAATCCCTTATGGAATCCGTAGTTTTATACATTTTTAGATACATGTTATTCACACATTGATCTTCAATTTCATAGCAAGTAGTGCTTAAATTGAACAAAACTGCACATGTTATTCACACCTTAATATCAGGTAAAACTGATTAGTATCTCGCCAATATGGGGTTGTTTTTTATCTTTAGTGGTTTAATGTCGCCATTATTGTTATAAAAATGTTTATGACTTTGGTTGATCCTAACATTTGATAACAGGTAAATTCAGAAAGAGATCATATGTTTACTGTAGAACCTATTGTGATAATTTTATGACTTATTTTTTGCTGATCAAAACAAAGCCATTAAACCCTTTCACAGGTATTATATTTAATTTTTTTCGTTTTACGTAGTCTAAAGTAAAAAAAAAACAAACTTTTAGGCAAAAAAGTGAAAATTTAAGACACTATTGTATACGAGTACTTATAGGGCTGTTTAAATTAATTTGAATTTTTTTTAGAGTAATTTCATTAAAATGAAAAAAGTGTTCTACCCACGGGTCGTCACGGGTGTAAAAGTATATATAGCGTTAAAGAGGACACTTTCACCTTTCTCCTGGTGGTATACGTTTCTTGTTCCCTTTTGTTCCCTAGAAGTTCTATTCCACTAAAATTTAAATTTGAGAAAAATATAGTAGTTTCATAAATATTTCATAACGCCCGTAATATTAAACGCTAGAGCTGTGACCACTTACAACAACTAAAGACTATAGTCTTACCAACATTATAAAAAAGACCGCAGGCCGTTATCGATGATAGCTTGCGAGTAGTAACCATTTATTTTTGATAAAAAACAAAAGAAAAACACCTTTTTCTGAAATTAAAAAAACGGTTGAGTTTGACAGCATGCCACGCCCACAATTATCAATAGTTTAACCTAAGTTTTTGGCTACCTTAATCTGGATATATTAGCTACAAAAAGGCGTAAAAATTTTAAAAATCGGTGACAAAAAAAAATTAGACTTTTGGCCAATGAAAAACGATTTTCAGCCACTGTGCGACGCACACACTATGAAATACCGTTCACTTAATGACATATTTACAAATATACAAAACATTTTCAAATTCACACACACTTGTACACATATAATTTTGCCGATGAAGAAAGGAGGTGATATGAAAATTGTGAATTGTATCAGTTAAAAAAGTACTTTTTTGCCATTTATTACAAATGTAAGGGCGAAGAAATAGAAACTGGCCACTGACGGCACACTACGCTGTATTCACCTACTCATATTTAAAGAAAATTATGCTGAGGAATAGTCTTCTTTTCAATAAGAAAAGTGTACTGTAACACAGTACCCAATTTGGCAAATATAAGTGTCCGTCCCATTGTCAAAAATTTTTGGGCGATTTTTCATATGAAAAATCACCCAAATTTTGTATGAAAAAATTTTAGGAATTTTTAATTTTTATTTTTGTGCGATTTTCCATGGAGTCAAAATATAAGATTAAGTTTTACTGGGTGTGGCTCCGCCCATTTTTTAAACTTCAAGATTGTGCTGTTACGAGAGTCCAATGTGTTGGATAAGTTTCGTAGCAATTAAATAAGTAAAAGATTACAAAATCAAGTAAGAAAAATAGTGGGCGTGTTTCCGCCCACTTTATTTTTATATTTTTACAATAGAACCAAAAGGAGGCTATACTCTAGCAGACAAAAAAATAATTTTTACATTCGGTCTAAAATGTACCGAGTTATGAAGTAATAACGTAAAAAAAATGCAGACTAATTAATTGAGAACCTCTTCCTTTTTTTGTAGTGAGTTAAAAAGTACGCTGTGACACATTCGACTTTTATATAAGAAAAATGTGAGCTGCGACAAAAATTTGTATGTACAAGCTCTCTACGTCATATCTCCTGCCCTCCTACAATAGGCGCAATGTATCGATTTTCGTCGGCTCCCTGCAATATAGTTATGACTCATGAGTAATAAAACAAAATTACCTTATTTATCAATTAATTGAAAAATAAGGACGTGATTACACTACAACGCAATGGAATTAATTGAGCACCAATGCTATTCTGAAAATAATAGAGAGAAGAAAGGAATATTCTAAAATATTTGAGATTTCTCACAAATTCGAAAAATCTACTGTAAATTATACTTTCACCGAAAAATTAAAAATTTACACATAGGAAAATTCACTTCAAATTAAAGTTCTGGCAAAATATTAAATTCGAGTAAATTTTAGAACGAAATTGAAATAAAATCCATAAATAGAAAATTTGCTCAAAGTCTGAAATACATATTATAGTTTTTCGGCTTTGGCCTTCTGTGACTTTATTTAATTATATATTCTCTAAAAAGTACGACTGTGCCAAATATTCTCATTTCATCCCTATTACAACCGCCATAGACAATTTGCTATGCTGCCTGCTATTGTTATCCGCACTTTAAACGATAAAGCAAACAACCGTAAATTGTAAATGTGTGTGAGTGAGTTTGCCGTGAAATGAACCTTCAAAAAGCTTATCAGATGAAAAGCGTACTATAATGGTCAAAAAATTACAACAAATGAATGAAAAAAAGAGAAATTCAAAACGAAGCCAAACTCACATACATATCCACATGCATATACATACATTCATACATACATAATTATCGCTTAAAGAGGCAGGTGTTGTAAGTATTATGTGGGTGGGCATTTGCCAGAGTGTGTGTGTGTGTACTTGTGTATGTATGGCAGACAGGTAGTGAAGAAATGGTAAATGCTTTTTTATGTCTGTCCCTCTTTTTAAATTGTAAAGATATGGAGAGTAGACTGAGTGGTCGGCCGTGTACGTAAAAGAAATTATATTATATTTATATGTATGTATGTAAGTATGTCTGCATGTTTGTGGCCAGCAATAAGGTGGAGATTATTGAGAGGGAATAAAAAGCAAAAACCAAAACTGAAATGAGTTAACTTGAAATATGGCCAGGCTCAGAAACCTTTACTCATACTTATTACATTTGTAAATTACGTCTAAATATTAATGAAGAAAATCGATTTTACGCAGAAAATATTTGCAAGGCCAGAAAAAAACAGTAGTAATAACTGACTTCATTCTAAGTAGTAAATTTTGTACTACTACACTTTGAATACATTAATATTTTAAGCTGTTTGATTGTAAAATATCAACTCTGGACAATTTAAAAATTAAAAACGCCGAAAGAGCTCTACACAGAAAAAACTAATTTTTCATTTCAAACACAAAATTCTCTGAATCAAATATTATTTTTTTCAATTTAGGTCCTACAAAGAAATTTGTAAATTCAAATGCCAAATTTTGTAATAATTTGTTTGAAAAAAAAACATGATTTTTTCAATCAACAAATTGTTTGATTCAACAAAAATTTTTAATGAAAATAAAAAGCAAATAAAACAAATAACTGTTCTGTACAGTGTGCAATTTCTATATTGGAACAGAAATCTTCTCTTAACAATTTTGTTACAAATGTTACTCTATATTAATTGTATGAACTAGAATTTTTCACTCCATACTGTTTTGGGTTTTGCTTAAAACAAAATTGAAACAACTTTTTACTGGAGGAGTAAAAAATATTTACTGAACTTAAATTTTATTTCAAACAAACGTTTGTTTGAAAATTTTTTGGGAATAATTTTTTCTGTGTAGTAAGCAAGATTTAAATACATACAATAGGAATTGAAATAGCGAATGTATGTAATGTACATTATGTACATTGTCATAAACCATAAAGAAAACAAAGAAATTTAATAAAAACAAAAACAAACAAATTAAGAAATGTCAATCATCAAGTCGACTGTTTTAAATTCATCTAATATATTTCAACTAACAAGAAAACAAATTCAAGATTTCAAGAAATTAAATTAAATGTCACTCTGTTGAAATTAGATCGTACCTACACTTAATCCTCATTATGCCAGCTAATGGTAAATCTTCAAAATTATATGTTTTTCATATTTCCATAGTTAACTTCGAAAAAGTGAATACACTCAAACTTTTTACTAAAGCGGACGCCAGACACATTAATATTCAGCTTCAACGCATGTGTATGTGTTTGTTAGTTTATTAAAAATAACCCCGCATATACTATTTGAGTAAATATTTTTTATAAATGAACGCACACAGCCACACTTATTAAAGCTGAATATTGTCGTATCTGGCACCCGTTTAACACACTTATGGCTTCGTTAGCCAAATCGTATCGTCTTACTTTTGAAGCTGTCGTATCGTTTAAGTCTGGATGGTAGTTAGTAAAAACGTGAGACTACCAGCGAAAGTGTCAGCTGTTACTTTGCCTTATACGTAGGTGTATGTGTATGTATGTAAGCCACAAGTTGACGTTTGCTTCGTAAAAATCTATTTTGTGTAGATTTTTACATAGAAAACGTTGCCAACACATTTTCAATAAGGATCAACATGATTATTAAATGTTACGTATTTTGTCAGATGACATGCAAAACCACGATACGATTTCAGTAATTCTACCATTACACTTACGTTACTTGCAGCCTATCTTAAACTCAACTTTTCAGGACTTTTACAAGACAGGGAGTTTTTGAAATTTGCAGCAAGTAAATGACAAGATAAATAACTATGCTTCCCTATTTAAAGTTTAGTGCAAATTAATTGGATTGGGCTATAATGTTACTGTAGTTTTTGCGTACTTTAGATATATTTAAAGTTAATTTAAAAATTTTCCCTAAGTATTCATTAAGCAAGCGTTTAATTAATTCTTAAAACATAAATATCATTAAAAAATAAATTAAAACTTTTAAGGCCATTTTCACAACATACCTTCAGCTAAAGGTAAGATTTTGTCTGCCCGATAAATGTCTTAGCGTTATAAAATCTTGATTTATTATTTGTTTGTCCATTAAATATTATAACTAATGATAATAATAACAATAAAAATTGAAGTTGCAATAATGCAAAAATATTTATCGAGCAAACAAAAACTCTACCTTTAACTATAGGCAAGTTGTGAAAATGGCCCTTAGAGATTTCTTTTTAATTTTCGTTATAATATGTACACAGAACTTACATGCAAGTACTTGCACGAGTAACCGCAACATAAACTGTGACTTAATATCAGCGATGTCAACTCAGAGCCTTTCGCGTTTATTAAAAAGCAAAAAGTGAAGTTTTTTTATTTATAACTTTTTATAGAATAAATCACTGAATCGGCGTGACACTACCATTTAAAAAACACCTCGCTCTCTTCTCTACCCCGTTCGACTACAAACACTAACAAACGCGTTTCAAGAGACATGTAAAAATCATTGTGTACATCAAAGCAATGTACTTTGTTTTCTACACCTTTTGTCTGTAAGCAAAAAGAATCTTGTTTTAAGAAATTGGAAAAAAAGTTACGGTTTAAATTCGCTGGAAGCAGACTTTAATTTCTATATTTTACGGCCTCTTCATAGAAAACGTTCGATCGACAACTTGTATTGTTTTTTAGAAATGTTTGCTAAAATACCGACAGAAAGTGTAAAAACTTCGCTGATTAATTCTGTATTTAAATGAACAATAATTATATCATGCATTCAGTTTACAATATAAAAGATTTACCAATTATTGATTCGAGAGATCTATGGTCTCTTCAGAATACCAAAATAATTCCTTATCCTAGAATCTATACATATTATAATAATTTTATTTAATCGCTTCCCCTTTGCCTCGCACATTTCTTCGAGTGTAAGCCCAATGAAGCCGTTAAAACCAAAAAAAACTTCCCATAACAAAAGATGTTAAAAAATTGTTTAGTATCAAGTTTTTTATGACAAAATTGAGTCAATGAGTTTTTGGCATGTTTCGGAAGGCCATAAATGGAGGTGTTTATCAATTTGTTGTACAGCTAGTGAATATAACACGTACTGCAAACATTAAAAAGATTTTTATGAAGTTACGACAACTTTAATGTGTACTTTATTTAAAAGAGAAAGAGGGAGAGAAAAAGTTCTATAATAAAAAAGTTTTTGCAAATAAAATCTAAATAACATGCATATATTCTTAATTTATAATTTTCATCAGATTATGCCATAAAATTTATTAAATAAAGAAAATACTGCCGTTTTCAGAGTTATTATGAATACGTACATATGTATATGTATGTATACTGTCCAACCTATGTATGTATGTATGCATGTAGGTACATGAGGATGAGTCAGTTATATTTTAGGAAAAATTCAGTTAAAAAAATTAAGGGGAAAAATACATTGAAATTTATTATTGAGGGGTTAGATGGATCCTATGTGCATTTCACTGTTGCTAATACAGGTAATCAGGGAACCTTTATCTTTCTTACAACAACTAGAGATATTATGTTATACTTCCTTTTAAACATATGAGAAGTTCAAATTGTATCACAGTTGAAACAAGAAGCCAATAATCATATATTTATTTTTTTGGTTTATTTTGTAATCTTATATCCTCACAAAAATATAAACATGGAAATAGGTCAAGTTGCTTTCCAAAATGTTGGCCAAAAATACTGAGATAAAAAGTTGTACCAACCTCTTTTTTATTACAATACTTATCACTACAATCTGCTATGCATTATATAAATTTCTCATCGTCAGGATGTTGTTTTAAATTTGATCATTTTACGATTGAGGAGAACAAAACTAAGCACGTCGAATAACTTCGTGTAAATTTACATACAGCCAGTGCTGGATTTGTGTATAGGTACGTGGTGCCCGGGCCTAGGGCAGCATGGTTTTAGGGGCTACAAAATTCTATGAACCCTAAACATTAACATTTTAAATAGTTTGAAATTTATAATTTTTGTGAATTACTTTTATTTTATACATATCAATGAAAAAGTTAGAATATAATTCTGGCCTTACCCGTTAATTTATCGGTGCAATTTAATTTTTTTTAGATTAATATGATAGTATTCTAAAGCGCTTGAGTAGACCATTGTGCATTTTTAATATTAAACGACAGTTCGGGTAAGTGTACTTTTCATGTTTATTTACGAAAGCAGAGAGTACTCTAATTAGGAGGTATTGAGAAGCAGCGTTTAAAAATTTCTGATTTGTGTGATTGCTTTTGCTTATGCTTCTGAAATTGTAAACAGTTGCAGTCAAAGCGAACGCATAAAATGTAAACTGACATGTTCAAACAGTTTTCGGGTTGACTGACTGCTCCTTTAAATAAATTCGGATACTAAATTTTAATTTTTTACTAGACTTTCCTTTTTTTACAAAAAGTGTTTGTGAAATTCAACAGAAAAATGTGCATTAATTATATGATATTCGAAAAAAAAAATTGCGTAAAAAAATTGTGAAAAACGACAATTTTTGAGTTAAAAAGTGGTTTGTATGACCTATTAGCGTGCCTAAACACTTTCAGACTATATTGCAAATTATGTTAGCAAAAAATTAGGAGTCCCTGTTAGTTATTCTAAAAGAAATTAAAAAAAAATTACTTTTGCAAAAAAAGTGTATGAAAAAATATTATTTTCATATATTTTATTTATTTTTATTATTACTATTATTGAGATTTATTTAGTAGACTGGCTCTTAGCTACATTATTGCGCTATAATTAAGTCTGAATTAGTTGTTGGCCAAAAAATGATGACACCATTCTTTGAGGGCGAAGTAATTTTCGAAATATTTGGAGATTCATAAAAATTAATTGGTGACCAAAATCGCCAAACTGTGTAGGGGGGATTACTTCCCTTTGATAGTAATATTGAACCTATACTGCCATATGGATTTTTTACTGTTGCACAGTGTAATTTAAATATTTATAAATTGCATATTTAATTTTTAAAATCTTTTCTTCATAGAGCAAAAAGGGCTTTTTTTGAGATTTTTTTAGTATTGAAGCTTTTAAAGTTTGGGAACTTTTTCGGTTTTTGACGATTTTTTCTTTGTTTTTAAGTCTTAGGAATTTTTTAAGTTTTAGATCATTTTTAATTTTTGACGATTTTTTCGGTTTTTAGCGATTTTTTTTGGTTTGATGATGACCTTTTTAATTTTAGTGCTTTTTTTTAGCATTTATTTTTATTTTAGTTTACTTTATTTTTGGTGATATTTTTCATTTCAGCGGTTTTTTCGTTTTGACGATTTTTCGTTTCGGTATTTTTTTAATTTCTGGATTTTTTAGTTGCAGCGTTTTGGAAAATTTCAAGAATTTGCCTCTTACAGTTTCCAAGATGCAGCAAGTTGTCAGTTGTTGGAGTTATCTGCATAAATATATACTCTCTGAAAATTTCAAGTGCCTATATATAATTGTGTGTATATTATATTAAAATTTCAATATTTTTCGTTGCTCGCCTTAGAACACCCTTCAATTTTTAACTGTCATATAAATTTTGTTGTAGCGGCCAAAATTCTTTTTTATTTTAATCAAGCTATACTTTTCTAGCCCAAGCTTATGGCAATACTATCTACGAGTAGTTATTTGTGTATAAGTTTCTAAGTTTGGAGTCTAAAATTGCTTTTGCCTTCGTGTTTTCTATTAAGACAAAAATAAGCAATTAATCAAGCTTATTTCTTTCTTACAAAAAAGCACACAAAAAGCCAACTAAATATTGCTTAATACAAGGATATGTACATGTGTACTTGCATACATATTTACATATGTATATATGTATGTGTGTAAATACCCAGTCAGCATTTTATGAAATTAAGGATCATATTGTACCTTAGCCACGAGTCTTCTAAAAGAGCCTTTTATGACTCACAATTCTGAATAATTTCGATTCACTTTCGATACAGTGTGTGGTATTACTTACAAACAGTATTTTTTTTTTAATTTTTATATACATAAATTTACTCATACTTTATATTTTTGTTTGAGTTTTCTTCTCGAGATTGCTGTTTGTTTTTTAAAGGAATCATTTTCGAGTCTTATTTTAAGCGCAGAACTGGATTAATAATTTTTGATCATCTAATGCAGTCGAAAAAGACTCGGTTTGGTGAAACAATCTTCCACATGCTGACTGAGTAATT
Source organism: Tachina fera (assembly GCA_905220375.1). Taxonomy (NCBI): domain Eukaryota; kingdom Metazoa; phylum Arthropoda; class Insecta; order Diptera; family Tachinidae; genus Tachina; species Tachina fera. The sequence goes on from LR999964.1 coordinate 125,296,123, forward strand.
CTGTAAATATGCAGGCACACATATGTGCGTATGTGTATATACTTATATATGTAGGTACGTATGTATATCAAAATTACCTTTTTTATAATTGTGTCAGTATGTTTTCATTGAAAAATAAAAAATATGTTATTTCTTAATTAGAGTTATTCATCGTTGTTCTTCTTCTTCTAAATCATCAGCACACTCACAATTGTGGACTCCTTTACTTTAACTACCATCATCATATTTTTAAGGTCTTAAATCTTCCTTAAAGCTGTGTCGCTTGTAATTTGAAAGGATATTTATTTTGTGGTAGTTGAACTTTTTTTTTGTTATGTGTATGTATGTATGTACATATTTTTTGCGAGACTGTCATCTAATTAAATTTTAATGTGTAAAGTTGTTAGTTTTAGATTTGTTTTTGGATAGCTCATTGGCTGGTGTACGAATTTCCCGCTTTTTGGTTTTGGTAACGCGTTATATTAATACCCTACATCGAAAACAATCACACTTTCAGTCTTTTATTTACTGATTTAAAACGTTATAGAGCATGCGATTCGAATTAGAAATTTCCGAAGAGGTATCGTAGTCGAATTAAGCACAATAAACAAATTTTTAATTTATATTTTCCAGAAATCTTTGAGGGAATTTTACTTCATAATATTGTTTCACATGTGAAAATTTTCCAAATATATGCATGTGTACGATAGCAAAATATTGTACAAATTACTTTCTTCATTTAACATTAAAACTCTTCGGTATACACAGTTGTAAATGATACTTCTGTCGTACAATACAGGCTATTCGTTCCTAACTACTTTGGTTTATTCGTATTTTAAACTTTAAAGAAGTCTTACAACAGTAAAAGTCAGCCTACAAATTACACTCAACTAGGAGTTTGTGTACATATATTTTAAGGATCAAGAATATGCTGAGTTTATTTAAGGTTAACTGAAAATTAATTATTTTAATATTTAGTGTATAAAAAAAAAGGAAAAAGTATTTAATTTCACAAGAAAATTTTAAGTAATTACATATGTTTGTATGTATGTAAGTATGAATGTTCATGTGTAATTGTAATTTTAACTCAATTAATCATAACGTTGTTCAAATGAGGTTTCAATCTAATGCCAAAAGCTTTCTATTTAGAGAACTGCACGTGCTTCAATTCGTATACACAAAGTTTTACAGATGGAAAAATAATGATAACATCTAATATAATTTCTAGTTGTTTCTTTTTTTTAATTCTTAAAATTAAGTTGAACATTTGTTAATGCTCTAATAATTCCAAATTATTATTTTACTTATTCAGTAAAATATTTTGTTCTTATTATAAATACATTGAAATTTATTATCGAGGGGTTAGATTTATCCTATACGCATATCATTGTTCCTAATACAGATCATCAGGGAACCTTTACCCAAAAATTTCGTAGACCAAATAGAGATATTACGTTAAACTTTTATTTAAACAAATGAGAAGTTCAACCAATATCAAAGCTGAAAGAAGAACTCAATAATCAATTTGGTTTTTCATTTTCTTACTTTACCATTTCTACATCTGCTGACTTTTTTTAGCTCAAGGTGTAGTTGTAAGAAGTATGTATGCAATGAAAATAACTGTAAACAACAAAAATAGGCTGCGTGATAGCATAATAAAAATAGTTGACTATCTGGGGGCGCCCACACTCTGTGATTACAGAAATTGTGGTTGACTATACGGAGCCATGAACACTGGTACATGAAATGTTATGATCGGACTAAAAATGGCGACATAGCAAACAAAATACAAAAAGGGTGGTATTTGTAGGCGTGGAAAAAAATAAATATAAAATATTTTTGGAATTGTTTTTATATTATCTGTAATCCTAGGGGGTGACTGGCACAAGTTTTTTTCGAACCACTCTATTGTACAGTGTAACACAAATACCTAAAGTTGACCTAAATTGTTATCTAAAAATACGAGTACGTTATCTGATTCTACACAACTGATAGCATATCATTTATTATTTTGCACGTCATATAAAATTTTCAACATTTTTATAATGAATAATTGAAAAAAAACAGTCTTAGCAATTTTCATATGTACATGCATATATGTACATATATATATATATAGATAATTGAATAAAAATAATGAAAAAAATTGCATTTAGATATTAATGGAGATGTAACAGAAACCCGATTTGGTGGTGATAATGATTACAAATATCTTTTTTTTTATTTTATTACAATTTGAAAGATTATTGAGCTTACACCTTAAAAATATCAACTACAGAAAATAGAGTTTATTGCAACCAAGGTTGGCAACCGAAACAAATAACGGTATCGGTATTGATACCGGTACAACTATTTTTTAAATTTCGGTATCGGTAACGGTATCGGTATTTTTTTTTATTTCGGTATTGGTATTACCGGTACATACCGTTATTGAGTTAATAATACCGGTATACCGATATAATTTAATTAAAAAAAATCTCTTTTTTTATTAAATTACTTCGAAAAGGGAGTATTTTTACATTAATATATAAAAACATTTAAACTTATAAGTTTCTATGTACGTTTTTATACTTTTATTAAAAAATAATTTATTAAAAAAGTAAAATAAGGAAACTGCAATTGAAACTTTGCATATACATATGTATAAAGTATACATTTTGGTTAATTAATCAAAATAATAAAAATAAATACATACAGTGTATGTACATTATACACGAAGTACATGTAGAATTGTATGCACTTAGTGATGTGCGAATATTCGTATTCGAATTCCCGTATATTCGTCTTTTTTCGATATTCGTATTCGTATTCGCCAAATTCAGATTAAACGAATATTTGAATATTTGATATCAAGCAATAAACAATATTCTAGTAGCCAACTTAAAAACAAACAAAACAAATTTCTCGTACAATTAACATTAAGGGCAATTATTACAACTTAAATATATTTATAAGTAGGATTTTGTCGGACGTATAAAACGCTACTTTAGGCTATTCATTATTATAAATTTAATTTAACTTAACAGGAAGGATACATTTCCTTTAACTTAGCGCTCACTTTAGGTTAAGTTAAAATTGTACTGATGGACAACTTTTTATACGTCCGATAAAATCCTACATTTAACTAATTTTAAGTTGTAACAATGGCAATCTTTAACTTCAGATATAAAAGTTTCGAAAATTTTTCTCCATTATCTCTATCAACCCATTAACCCTATATTTTTTATAAATATTAAATGTAAACAAAAAATGTATTAGGCCACTTTAAAACAAGATTTGTTTTTAAATATGTATACCCAAAAATCTAATCAGTGTCCAGCGAAAAATAAGGAGAATACTGCAAAAATACTGAAAAGTCCCATTTTTAATTGAATTTTCTTGGAAATTGCCGTGAATTTTCTAACTAAGAGAGACTTTTCAGACGAAACAATTAATTGGCGAAATTCTTTTATATTAGCGAGATAATTAACACACTTGTTTCTTAAAAAAAAACGGCGAAAATCGACTTTTGTTCAAAATTTTAGTTTAAATTGAGTATAACTTTTGACTTAATTGTGATATTGATACCAAATTTTTTTTAATATTACAAATTTTTTTCCTTATTCATAATGAGTTTAATTTTTTTAATCTAACAACATTTGACTTCTCCATTAGCAGAACAAAGGTTGGTAAAAAAGTCAAAATTTTAATATTTTTTCTCTAATATTTCCTAAACTGTGAGCGAAACCCCATAAATGTAGTATATTTTTTTTAGCTCTTGGATAGAAAAGACAATTGTAGAAAATCCTTTTTATCTGATCAAGAACAGGAGCTTGGCATGGATTTTAATTTTTCATTAACCCAAGGTTGCCTACTTTGGTGCTTTGTGGCTCCGCCCCCTTTAAAGATATATAGTCTAAATTCCAGACTTACCCCTGTTTCTCTAAATGCCAACGATATATTCGATCGAATATTAATATTGGAAACAAAAACAAATTTCAGTTTTTTGTTTTTGATATAAATGTTCGATCGAATTTATCGTTCGCATTTAGAGAAACAGCCCCTTAAGCTGTGACACCTTCCTCAATGCTGTGTTAGATTTCATAACAATAGAACAGCTAATTTAGAAATTTATTTCCAATATTTTTACAAAATCCTCACTGTGTATCGGGTACTTTAGGCCCCGCAAGGCATTTATGGCAGCAAACCTCATATTTTATACAGAGCACATATGTAGTATATCAATTAAAGAAAAATATGTTTGGGACCAGTTTAATGTGCAATATATTAAAAAAGCACGCTTCAAAACTTTAAATCTTCGCATTAGCTTGTGTATCGATAACATCCAATATACTAATTTTCGCGATTTCATATACAATAACTCTCGCTTACAGTGGCTTTGCTCTTTTCACCAATTTAAAACATTTATATGTCTAGAGATACGCTTCATAAGAATGTGTAAAGGAGAATAAAAACGTGTTTATAAAAGAAAGTTAATTGAAATAAATTTTTGAAATTTTATTTTTGGTGGGAATCGGTATACCGGTACATACCGGTATAGACCTAACCGGTATTCCTGATACCGGTATTTTCTAACCGAAATAGATTTCGGTATCGGTATCGATACCGGTATCTAATTATAGCGGTATTTGATTCGGTATCGGTATTGTTACTATACCGTTTGCCAACCTTGATTGCAACAGTGTTCTGGAGTCCCCCTTTTCCAGAAAAGACGAAAAAAAATTTAATTTTTTTCATTAACATGATTGGAACTTGGTACATTTTCTTTTGACCATTAAAATATAAAATGCAACAGACATTTAACTTTTATGAATTTTTTCGAAAATTCTCTTCCCGATTCTAGAGTAAGTGCGGGTAATGTGATATACCTATTTGTTTTTTTATTGCCAAATTTTTAGCCTTTATGCGATTAAAATATGATTTCACCATCTAAATGCTAAATTTTTTTTTTAATACATATATTTATTTATTGTATCTTCAAATATGAACTAACAATAAGTGATAAAATCTTAAATCTAAAATTATTTAGCACGACCAAAATTATTTAGAACGACCAGTGTCGGCCAAAACTTAGTGATAGTTTAAATAATACAAAGTAGTGATAATCAAAAAGGAAAATTAAATGTATTTTCAAGCATTCCCATCTAGAGTGTTGATTAAAATAGCCCTTGTGTCCCTCTTTTTTAGGCGGATGTGTCCAGTAAAGTTCAAAATATTACGAGCAAGCGGATTAGGATGTGACTCGAGTTTTGTTAAGTATTTGGCTGCGTATCTTGCAATTTCTTTAGTCACTAGTGGCATTTTTAAATCTAGATGCAAATTTGAATTCTTAATGTACCATGGAGCAGATGTTATTAACATTAAAATTTTGTGTTGTCTTCGTTGAATTCTCTCTACATTGCGAGCTGAAGCAGTGCCCCATAACTGGATACCGTAACACCATATTGGCTTTAAAAGCGACTTGTATATTAAAAGTTTGCAGTCCAGACTAAGTGTTGAATTTCTGCCAATCAACCAATGAATTTGAGATAACTTAAGTTTCATCTGAGTTAGCTTAAAGTCAATATGATGTTTCTATGTAATCCTTCGATCAAGGTGTACACCAAGGTATTTCACTTGGGAATGATGAGGAATATTTTGATTGCTGATTCGAATGGGGGAACAAGTATCTCTTCTTAGGGTAAACGTTGTATGGACACACTTTTGTTCATTGACTTTAATTCTCCATAAGTTCAACCAGATTTCCAACTGTGTAATATGTTCTTGAAGATATCGGGAAGCCTCGTCGGGGTCTTTGTGCATACTAAGGCAGGCTGTATCATCGGCAAACGTAGATGTATGGATATTGCTGCTCAAAGGCATATCACAAGTATAAATCAAATACAAAACTGGCCACAGTATGCTCCCCTGTAGCACACCGGATGATATAGATTGGGGCAGACTCATGAATTCTCCTTCCACAATCGTAAACTTTCGGGTAGTTATGTAACTTTCTAATAGATTCAGAAAATTTATTGGTAAATATGATTTTAATTTTAAAATAAGGCCTTCATGCCAGATAGCAGACTTATTGGCCTGTATGACTCAGCCTTGGTAAGGTCTTTGCCTGGCTTTGGAATCATTTTGACCTTCGCAAGCTTCCAGCTTTGTGGATAATACTCCAGTCGTAAAATGGCGTTAAAAATAAATAACAGGATTCTAATTGCAATATGGGGCAAATTTATCAGCATATTGTTACTTATTCCAATAACCAAGTGAACAGTGATTGCCAAGTGAACATATTTTTGTCACGTGCCCATGATGTATTAAGTGAGAAATTTTTTTTTTTTTTTTAATAGTGATACTTATAAATGTCTTTACCAAAGGTAAATCAATTGTATACACAACAATCTTTTCTCATATTCCGTTTCATTGTAAATTTAAGTTAAATAGTTGATGTTAATAAGAATCTCTACCCAAGTAGATAGACTACGGTGCTGATGAAGTGCGTGGCTGCACAGAAAAGTATCGGTATTTCCCCCAGCTTAAAGTCTAAGTTTAATTTTTCTTCTCTTCTTTAGAAACTCACATTAATTAATAAAAATATTTCATTCAATAAGAATTGAAATTACTGAACTTGAGCCTAACTATGAATTATTCCTGATTTAAAAAAATTTTAATTAAAGGGAGGTCCATCAGGTAATGCAATTTTGACTATGTAATTTTGACAACTTGCTATATCTTGGAAACCGTAAGAGGTAAACTCTTGAAATTTTCAAAAACGGCAAAACTAAAAAATCTAAAAATTATAAAATCGCCAAACCAAAAAAAAAATTGCCAAAATTTCAAAAAAATCGCCAAAACGAAAAAAATCGCCAAGATTAAAAAAAATTTCTAACACTGAAATAAGTCGCAAAATTCGAAAAAATCGTCCAAATGAAAAAAATCGCCAAAATGAAAAAGCATCAAAAACCGAAAAAATCGCCAAACGCGAAAAAGGCTAAAGTTACAAAATAATTGTTAATTTGAAAAAAAATCGCTAAAATTAAAAAAATCTCCAAAATTAAAAAAAAACCGAAAAGCCGAAAAAATCGCCAAAATGAGAAAAAAAGTGTCAAAACTAAAAAAGCGCCTAAATGAATAAAGTCGCCCAAATGAAGAAACGCCAAAAACTAAAAGAATGGCCAAAATGGAAAAAAATAAAAAAAATTAAAAAACCGCCAAAACCAAAAAAAATTGCCAAAATTAAAAAAATTGCCAATATAAAAATAAATCGCCAAATTAAAAAAACGTCAAAAACAAAAAAATGCCAAAACTATATTTTATATGGGCTACTAAGGTTCGTATTGAATTACATATCTCGTGTCCGTACGGAACCCTTCAAAGTCGCACTTTACTGAATTTTTATTTTTTTAATAAAAATAAAATATATATATTTTAGTGCATTTTATTTTGAACCAAATCGAGATTTCGCGCATAATCTAGTAGATTTTCCATACAAAACAAAATCTACTCCGTCACTAGATGTTATTAAAATCTTCATTAAATGTAGTAGAACTTAGAGATCCAACTATGATTTTTTTCAAATTCGTGCTAAAAAGTGTGAATTGGCTACAGTAGAGTTGTTTGCTTGTAGTTTTGGAAGATTTCCATTAAATAGGTTTTGTTTTGGTAAAAAAAAATTCTTGATATACATATGTAAAAAAAACCTAGTGTAAAAGGTAAAAGTTTTCATAAAAAATTTCATTCAAAAAATTGCAAGATTTTGTGCAGGTGTAAATGCCCTAAAATTGACAGAAACCTAATCCGATCACAACAAATTCAATTTAGAAAGTCATGCACTAAGTCGTAATTTACACTATGCAAGTCTTATTGCTAAGCTGTTTATATTCCCCTCGTTTATAGTCCCCTCGTCACTCTCTCTCCTAACAAACTTCTCAGCTTAGCAATAAGAATTGCATAGTGTAAATTAGGACTAAAGAGACGGAAAAAATATTGAGAATAGAAAACCAAATTTAAACTAAACTACAAAGAGATTAAAAGTGAAATGATCATGGGATACAGCTAACCCCTTAATAATAAATTTCAGTGCATAAATATTTAATAAAAAAGTATTTTTTTAATAAATAAAATAATAATATGGGATTATTAATGCGATAACAAATGTTAAACTTAAATTGTAACAATTCCAAAAAACAAAAAAACGCTAATTATTAACTTGACTGCACCCGGTAAAAAAATACTTGTTTGGAAACACAATATTCTTGCGGAAAGCTATGAATAGCTGTTTTTGTGTTTTACAGTTATTTTCATTACAGACATACTTTTTACAACTACACCTAGAGCTGAAAAAAGTCAGCGAATGTAGCAATGGGAAAGTAAGAAAACAAAAAACATATTATTATTAAGTTCTAGTTTCAACTTTGATATTGATTAAACTTCTCATTTGTTTAAATAAAAGTTTAACATAACATCTCTAGTTTTTCGAAGTAATTTTTGGGTAAAGGTTCCCTGGTTATCTGTATTAGCAATAATGAAATGCGTATAGGATCCAGCTAACCCCTTAATAATAAATTTTAACGTATTTTTAAGAAGAAGAAAATATTTTACTGAATAAGTAAAATAATTATTTGAAATTATTAGAGCATTAACAAATCAATCTTAAATTGTAACAATTCCCGAAAAACAAAATACCAAAACTCTATTTAGGGCTACCAGACTATATTATGAGCTGAAAGCCTAAATTTAATACCCACATTAAGTTTATTGGCAGCGGTAACTGTTAATTTTATTGCGGTTTATAGTTTGCAATTGGGCAGCAACTGATACTAAAATTCACAAGTGCGATATGTACATGCATACGCACATACATTCATACACAAATATAATTTCTTTAACTTTACCCATCGCTTACCTATAAATGTGTTAATTTTTCATTAATCATAAAAAATACCTCAACTTTTAATAGCACCCACCACAATCGTTTTCTCTTAATTGCCGCTGATATGGCAACCACACTCTGAAACTAACTGAACTTCTATCAAAGATAACAGTTAAGCAAATAATCTATTTTTAGCAAAAAATACAATTTATGAAAAAAAGCTTTGCTATTTGATAAATTTTAGAAAACAATTCAAACGACTTTCATACCATATTCAGCTGCTGTTCTTATCGTAACTTGTATGGCTTCGAATGTACCGAACTGAGGAAATTGAAATGTTAGAATTTTGTTTCCGTAGGTATTCGAGCCAACAAGTTCGTGGTCAAACTTTAATTTTATCTATTTTACTAATTTTTTTTTTATAACTAAAAATTTTTTTTCTCCTTATTTTTAAAATCAATTGTAAGAAACAACAAAAAAAGACTGGTAGATTGACAAATAAACATGTATAACAACAAACATTAGTGTAATCTTTTTTTTCACGTTATTATTATTATTCATTTTTATTAAGTGGATGATGATAAGGAAATGCAGAATGAAAGTTATTAAATAATTTTATGACGTTATACATAGAAAAAATAAAAGCCACAAGAATTAGTTAGTTATATTTACCGGAAAAACAAGAGCTAAAGATAGAAAATCAACATACATATGTACATATTAAACAATTTTTGCACACTGTGTCTGGTAGAAAGTTTACAGAAGTTTTAACGTATGTACATAGTTAGATACTCGTATAGGTAGATTTAATAATAACCCTTCTTGTCAGTCGGGTAAAAAAGGCAGTTATTTGACTTTTTGTAAGGAAACAATTATCTGTATTGTTGTTGTTTTACAAAATCATGTTCTTTATCTTTGCGTGCGATAGCAAGGTGTACGCTCGAGGATATAACAACAAAAGACAGTGGGAGATTCCACAATACAAGTGGTAATAAATACATATATAACTTCTAATCAATTCACTATTAATTCCTAAACTATTGTTTAACCATAAATTATGGATTGATTGAGTGAGTATATGAATGAAATTGTTGTGGGATTATTTCGAGATTAAAATCTTCTAATCTTCTGATCTTTCTTTCTGCAAAGTAATTTAAAAATCCTTAATAGCTAATAGAACTCCTTTAAAACGACTACTATCACATACACATCGTTGGAGAACAACAACATAACGGAAATCCTAAATTTTTGCTAACAATATTTGGAAAAGTTTGTAGGTACAGTAAAACTGGAAAAATTTTGTAAGCATATCAACATAATCTGATCATGTATAGGCATCCTAAATACGCCATTAAGACCACTTTGTACCTTTATAAAAACATATGTGTGTTTGTATGTAACCAATCTTAAAATGTAAATACGTTTTGTTTTTTTATTATTAAATGTATTCTCGTGGCATGTATTATACTATAACAATAATAAATGCTGTCGTATTATAAAATAAGCACGATGAATGTATGTATGTTCATGTGTATGAGTGTTAACAAGCGATGTCGCGAAGACTTCTTGGTCATAACAAAGAATCAACAGAAGTAGTGTTGATGCATGGATACTTGTTATTTTTCATATTGTACGTTCGAGTGTGTGTGTGTGTGTAAGATGTAGACTAATGTCAATGCATGTGTGCGTTTGTATGTTCGCAGAAAAATAAAAGAGCATACTCACAACTTATGTATGTATGTACATTCATGACGTTTGTATACGCGCCCATGCGTAGAAAGAGGCAGGCACCACAAATTCTTCCGTCACGAAGTATTTTCTTATTTACTTCTACACATACAATAATTGTAACAAATGTCTTGCCAACAGTGTTGTTTAGCGTTTCTTTTAGAAGACTTCGCTGTAGTAAGGCATTTGAAAAATCCCTCATGTCTTAAAAGTTCTTATAAGTGGTCTTGTGCAGGATTTTAGTGTGCATTAGTGATGCACGAATATTCGTATTCGAATTGTCGAATATTCGGCCATTTTCAAAATTTTGGGTACTTTTTATTAACTTTAAAGTACGCCAACAAGAGTGTGATGTCTTTTTTCATAATAATTTTTTAATATTTCATATTGCATATAATATTCGAATTCCTTCTCGTATTCGTGAATATCGTTTCAAATATTCGTATTCGTATTCGCGAATATCTTTTGAAATATTCGTATTCGCGAATATCAAAAATTGACATTCGTTACATCACTATTGTGTATGTACATAACTATTACGATGAGATCAATGTGTGGGAATTCCACCATGTTTTTATCATTTAAAAATACCGAAAATCCCTTTCATTTAATAAACATATTACAGGTATCGATAAAAATTTTGATAGTTTAAAAAATTTTATCGATGTATCAACTCAAGACTATCAAAACTTAGGAAAATGACGATACTATCGTGATAGTATTAAAGCTGTATGATCCTCGTATAATGTGTTTGTTTACATTAAAAATTCTAAGTTCAATAAATAATAAAACTAAAATAATTGTATGAAAAATAAGTGAGATATGTGGAGAGATTTTAAGTCATCCAGCAGATACTTTTGTTTATCAAAAGCAACATACATATATAAAATTTTCGCTTTTAGTGGTGTATCATTTACTATCGATAGTGACTAAAAAATTTTGATTGCATAATAAAAAATATTGATTTTGGCTATAATAAATTGTTTTCTATTTTTGCTCCAAAAACAAAAATCAGGAAATAACTTTTATTTCTGGCAAAAAAATTGAAATCAGAAAATAACAATTATTTCTGCTCGAAAAAATAAAAATCAAAAACCGATTTTTTAAAGCAAAAATTATAAATCATAAAATAACAGTTATTTGTGCTCAAATAAAAATTAAAAAAATAACTGTTATCTTTTGGCTTTAATTGGGCACATTCATAAGACGTAGCTATTGAGCTCAACAGTTGTGAAACTGTTGGCCCCATTAGTTACGTCTTAGAAACGGCTTGATGGATATAATTTAATTTTATATCTTTATTTCGTTACTTCATCGTATTTTTAATGTAAAATTTAATAAATATTTGCTCCTGCCACCTAACAAATCATACATATAAAAGGAATAGCTCTATTCGATCAGCTGTTTAGGCTGAGCTCAACATGTTGACTATAGGTAGCGAAAAAAATTTCTGATGGAAAATTAACCAAAGTAGTTTTTAAGTTTTGAAGTTAGACGAAAAAAGATACAGAACGAGCTTGATTTGCGCAACCGAAATTAAATCGAGGTTGTTGCTTTTACCGAAAAGTTGCAATTATCGACCACTAAAAACTTCGTATAATCGAAACTATAGGAAATTCATGCACAACTCGGTACTAGGCTTCAACTTTCAAAATACATGTGCCAAAATCAGTTGCAAGGATCTTGTTGTTTTGCAAAACAACGATTTCCTTGTACACTGTATCACACTGTGATTTTTTACAGGGAAGAAAACAATTGTGTTGAATAGAAAATTGCCCCACAAAAATGTCGAAGATGTTACCAGTAATGCCAATTTAGCACGTTTTAACTATGCCAAACGCGCTTTTTTCATCTTAGCGCGTTTAATAATAAAGGCGCTAGGCTAGATCGTTTTAAATAAAGTCAATAACATCATTTGAGTTCAATATTTTTTTTTACTTTTTTGGCATAAATTGTACAATGTTTAAGTATCCAAAACTCTGATAAAAATTTTTAAATTGGTCAATGATTCAGCTGTCGCAAATAAAATTCCCTCAATTGTAGTTAGAATTGAAAACGTATTTTAATACTGTAAATTGTAAATATTTTGAAATTTCGCAACTAAGAACCAAAAAATTTACATAACTTATATAGTACAATTTATATAAGTTATTGTAAAGTTTGACAAATAAAATTAAAAGAAAAACTAAGGATTTCTATTATTGGGAAGACAATAATAAAATTAAAAGAAAAACTAAGGATTATTGGGAAAGCGATTGATTCTGTATTAAATCATTTTAGTTATTTACGATATAATAATATTGTAAAGTCTGAAAAAGAGTTAGTAGAAAAAATTCATTGTACATATTTGCTAATAAAATGGTTTTCGTTAATAATAGCGTATGTCCAAAAATCAAATTATGTTATTAGAGCCAAAAAAAAAATTTTTTCAAGAATATTTATGCTAGATTTTTGAGATTCATCCCAGATCAAACATCGAATGCAACTCATAACAAGGTTTAATACTAAATCAAAACTAAAGTTGCACATATTAATAATACTACTAATTTTTCCTAATGATTAAATTATAAATATATAAAATAAATTGTTTTACAGCTTGCTTGTGTAAGACGTTGGCGATGGAAATCTTGACGCTTCTGAAATGGATTAAAGAAAAGTTGTACAAATTTCTTACGCAAACAACGGGTTAGATTTGAAATTGAACAAGGTTCCAAAAAAAATTAACGTGCTTTTTTACACAAAATTTAATTTTTCAACGAAGAAAAACATTCCAATAATGCACTTTTACTGTTTTAAAAAAGAATTAATTAAAATTTGCATAGTTGAAAAAAACTTGCATTGGATTAGAGTGGTCTCGAAACTATGAATCTATTTATGCCAGTAAAATTAGCAAGCTTTTGATTTTCCTTATTAATTTAAATGGCATAAACCCCAACTCATTAGCTAGCGAAACCATTCCAAACACGATAACAATAGGTCTTATTAATGATAATCAATTAAAGACAACAAATAAAACTCGTGCCTCTTTCCGCGCTTTTTATTTTTTTTGTATCTATCTAACAACGCATCATGATTTTTACAAAATGCAATTTTTATTTACCAGATAAGAAGAAAAATATACGATTTATTCTATATTTAGTACAATCACTAATGCATTTCAAAGCAAAAACAAAATCTACATTACAAAATTTTTTGTTAAGATTGTTGTTATCAGTGGTGGTATTATTAATATTAATTTACATGCAAAAATGTTATTTTTATTTTTAAATCTTGATATAATTTAATTAACAAAGTAACTGAATTAACGGAGAAAGAAATCGTATTCCGGAAAATTGCATTAGCATATGGTCCACCGGCACTATGAAGCCTCAAAGTGGAATAGTCGGGACACTTAAAATTGTATAAGTCCTCCCATTCCCATCGAGATAATCAATAGTTAATAATTACTTTGAGTGTGAAGGAGGCTTTCCCCGACTCTTACACTACCACTTTTGCGCTGGATTACACGCATTAACTATGGAGTAATTCTCACCAAGTTTGAAGCCTCTCAATGATATAGTATTCCATATATGCCATAATTAATAATATTAATATTAAATAATAATTAATAATATTGGGGAAAATGCGACCGCCGGAATTTTCAAAACGGCTTCACAAATGACGGAGAAATCGGTGAACACAGAAAAAACATACACAGAAAAAACTAATTTTCCATTTCAAACACAAAATTCTCTGAATCAGATACTAATTTTTTCAATTTAGGTCCTACAAAAAATTTGTAAATTCAAATGCAAAATTTTGTAATAATTTGTTTGGAAAAACCCCGATTTTTTCAATCAACAGATTGTCTGATTCAACAAAATTTGTTAATGAAAATAAAAAGTAAATAAAATAAATAACTGTTGTGTACAATTGTTGTGTATGCAATTTTTATATTGGATCAGAAATGTTCTCTTAACAATTTCGTTACAAGTATTACTTTATATTAATTGTATCAACTATTCACTCCATATTGTTTTTTGTTTTGTTTAAAACAAAATTGGATCAAACTATTTACTGGAATACATAGTAAAAATTATTTACTGAATCAAAATTTTATTTCAAACAAACTTTTGTTTGAAAATTTTTTGGGAATAATTTTTTCTGTGTAGTTGATGTCATCAACTAACTGTCAAATTTATCGTGGAAACAAAGTATTTGCTTATTCTTTTGTGACATCGTGCTCGTTATTTAGTCATATACATACATATGTACATACTATGTAAATTATTTAAAAGTTATTAAACCTAAGTCTAAGGCCGGGCTTACATCTGTGTGCCAAATGCCACACAAGCGCAAAAAAGCATTTGATTCAGCCATGTATTTATTAAGTTAAACAGTTTCATACATAATTAATAGACAATTTTATAGAATCCAAAATGATTGCAAACTGTTTAAATCAATAAATATATGTATGTCTGAATCAAACAGTTTTTAATTAGTAATTAGTTGGTTACGTTTTTTTTTTGGGTAAATGGCGCACAAGAAATGCCAGATGTAAACTCAGCCTAAGTTTAATTGTTCTTCTCTTCTTTAGAAACTCACATTAATTAATAAAAATATTTCATTCCATAAGAATTGAAATTACTGAACTTAAGCCTGACTAAACATTATTTCTGATTAAATTTCACTACAGTTCAATTAAAATCTAAAAATGTCTCACGAAATGTAAAATGTTTTTATATAAAGTAGCTAAGGAAATTATTCGAATATTGAAATATTGTTTTCGGAAGACGTGAACGATGGAAATCTTAACGTTTCTGTAATAGATTAATGAAGACGTTTACATGTTTCATTTAATCTATTACAAAACCCTAAGGTTATTAATCACTTGATATTACTGGAAAATAGCCAAATTATGAAACATATTTTTTGGTACGTGGGATAAATAGTTTCTATTTAGGAATCCAAATTTAATTTTTCTAGTGGCATCACTTTAAACTGAAGTGCCGCAATAAAAACAGGGTCTAATTAAAGTAAGACCAGGGCCCGTTTCTCAAAACTTACAGTTGTGGAAGTATATATCTTTCATATAAAAAATATATTTTCAGAATTATTTTACTTGTATTACAACACCTCTCACCTCTCCCCCAGCTAAAAGTCTAAGTTTAATTTTTCTTCTCTTCTTTGGAATCTCACATTAATTAATAAAAATATTTCATTCAATAAGAATTGAAATTACTGAACTTGAGCCTGACTATGAATTATTTCTGATTAAATTCACTACAGTTCAATTAAAGAATCTAAAAATTTCTCACATTTTCCAAAATATTCTTAACTAGGGAGAGTTTGTAAAATTCTAAAACTACTGTTATTTTCTAAGCAAAAAAAAATAATTCATAAAATAACTTTTATTGGTTGATTCAAAAATAAAATACATTTTATTTCCCTATGAATAAATTAAACTAAAAAATTACTTTAATTTTCTACATAAATATATATTTATTTATTTATTTTTAGAAATTGATGTACATACATTTGAGACAATACTGTACAGAAGTCGTAAGTACTTCTTGTGCCAACGGGTGTCAAATATCATCAGTTCATACAGCGGATAATGTTTAATAAATTGGTTAGTACAACATCTAATGCGGCTCCTATACGTTGCAACTGGTCGTACCATACGAACAATTAATGAAGGATTTTTAAAGCAGCAAACAATTGGCCTCCGGCGCTTATTGCAGCCATACGCTTAATCCTAGTAAACGCTTCAAAGACAGCTACCACGTATGTACATATTTAAGTATGTAAGTATTGTCGCTGCTGTACGACCTACAGCTAATATAAATTTATGAATATAATAATATAAATAATAATAAATTGGTAGAGCCGTATTTTCGACAGCTTATAATAGATTAAAACTACAATAATACACTGCTCTTAATTCCACAACCGTAATGAAGCCCAATATCGCAGCACATAGGCAAAGTCGCAAAACGCCAACCCTGAAAATAGGGATTATTTTGTTAAAGGTAAAGGGATATTTTGTGTAGGAATTTAAATATAAATTTTCTCGTGGCATCACTTCAAGCTGATTAAAACGCAGTGCTGCCAACAACGAAATGTTAAGTTACATATGGATCAAGGTAAAATAACACATGTAATTACGAATTACACATGCTTTCTTGTTTTTTGCAAAATAACTTATTTCATTTTGAATTTAATAATATATAAAATATATATTTTGAGATATTTTACCATACATTGACTAGTTTTGTTAAACATCTTAAATAAGGTGTTTTAAATTTCAACATTTCGTTAAACACGTTCAGTGCGTTTCTGATGACTGACAACTTTGCGTTGTTATTAAATGACTGAAAAAATTATTTGCTACACAAGTATGTATGTAATTACTAAAAAAATATTAAATAATTTATAAAAACATTTACGGCCTGTCTCACGATGTCACCAGAAATAGTTCGATCGAATACTTACATTGAAAAAAACAACAAATTTTCTAATGTAATTGTTGTTTGCAATACAAGTTGTCGATCGAAAAATTTTTTGTAACAGTGGGACAGTCCGTTATTGTTTGAAATAAAAAAATAATAATAAAAAACTCAATTGTTCGAAATTTCATACGAAAACAATAGTTTTTTGGCAAAACGTAAATCTTAAAACATCTCAAATAGAATGTGGACGGTTGTGTCGTTTAAAAACATAAGTGTGAACATAGTATAAGCTTTTAAACATGAATGAGACGGTAAACATGTAAGTGTGAACATATTATAGGAACGTCAACTAATATAAATGCTCCAACTATTTTTAATTCAGGTCTCCTAACACTTCCATTTATCGATGTTGAATTCTGCAGGCGGGCATTTGTTCGCATATGTCTTGAGACCCGGCTTGTGGCAGTTGAATTTTTTATTGCACTACTTACAGAATGCAGCATCTTTCCCATTTGTCATTTTTTTATGAGCCAACCTTTGAAACCAGTCAAACGTAGCCATCCACTTTGGAATCTTAATGCGCTATTTTACACATATGTATCTATAGAACACAAAAACTTATTTTTACGGTGAATATAAAGATTTTTTATAACTCACCAGCTACTTAAATATCTATAATGGTGTTTTCTTTTCTAAAAGAAAAGTGTAAAACATATGTTACATTTGATTTGGCAACATTTTTAATCGCTCACCTGATTTTTCAGAAATCTTGCATATATTACGTTTACAAAAGAACAATTTTCCAATGACGAACTAGAAATTTTTTTATTTTTTCATAAACAATAACAAAACCAGCTGTTAATATAATGCTGCAATCATACACCTTTAAAGAAAATGAATGTTGAACATGTAACAATTTCTTTCTTTTTAAGGGTAACATCATAAGAAAAGAATGCGTTACATTTTTAAAATAGCACATAAATTTCAGAAAAGAGCACAAAGAAACTTAAAAGGCAATATAAATGCAGCATATTGCTCAGAAAAGAAAATGCCATAAGTATGCAATATTAAACGTACTTTCAATTAAATTTTTAAGTTTTTCCATGAAAATTAACGTCTTTTTATTTCTTGTGACAAAAACACATTTTTTGAATGCATGATTTATCTTTAAGGACGTAGATACATATGTACATTTGTTTTTTTTAAATGAAAGTTTTGAAAACTTAAAAAAGAAATAAAAAAGTACATTCAGCCAATTACACATGGGCTACACATTAATAATAATATTACACATGTTATGCATGTGTAATTACACCCAGGATGGCAACCATAGCCTAACAATATTTGTGCTGGCAACACTTTAATAAAGTGCCGTAATAAATTGACCCCAAGCGCAGTGATACCAAAAAATTGAGCCAACATTTTATTAAAACTTTTTTAAATCAAAACAATTTCTAAATGGTAAGCTGTTTAAATAATTTAATTGATTTTTGTTTTACATATATGTATGTAGTAAGTTTTTAGAACATATGTATGGATGTATGTAATTACGGTTGAAGCAATGCTGTGCAAAACTCAAGACATGTTTAATCAAGCCTTTGATAGAAAACAATTTCAAGAAGATTGGAAATGGCAGCAAGCCACTTGAAGTTTAGATGAAAAATCTTAGAATTCAAACGTTGCAACCAATGAGTCATATGTGATGTGCTTATTGACACCATGTACGGAAGAGATTCTGAGGAATAATCAGCTTTGTTAACGGATGACAAACGTTCCAACACATCAAAAGTTCCTACAGCCGAAAATATGTAATACATTTACTAGTCCAACATCGAATCAGAATGAAGGATTTGCAAAGAATCAACGGCGAGTGACTACATCGACATACTCCCATATACATATGTAATTATATGATGGCAGCCTCCAAGATAACTGCAACGTACATACATACATATGTATGCATCTATGTAAGTATTGCTTATATAGCCGGTTCAAACTCATTCTTGCTGTCTAAAATTTTAGCAGTTTGTATTATGAAATAATATGCTTAATTTTCATCCAGCAAAAACAGTGTCGTACATATTCCAAACCCTTAAATTCATTCAATGCATCTATTTAAAATAATGTTTAGAACAATTTCGGATGTTGGACATATCGATTCCAATTTAATGGAATTACTCCATTATAATTAATAAGTTTTAATAATGCATACTTTTTTGTGTATTAAGATTTTGTGCCAGTGCTTTTGAAGAACACCATGCCATAGATGATGAAAATTATAGAAGAATAGGGAAAATCTACATTGAAATACCCAATTGATATTTACAAATCTTAAAGCTAGAAATTAGCAAACAACCTTACTACGTTTGGGACTTACAGCATTCGGCGCTTGACTTGTCCCATGATGAACAGTAAGTTTTCGAAACCCAAATAGGTATTTCAAAATAATGTTTAGATGTTTTGTTTTTAATTCCTGCCTCAAATGTAGCTTTTTTGTGTTTATACTGTGTCAGCCACTTAGAAAATTGTAGTACAACATCGAAGAGAGGAATTCTATAATGAAATAATCAATTGAAAATTATAAATCTTCCAGCTAGAAATCTGCATACAACTTGACTGCATTTGGGACTTAAACCATTCGATTTTGTATATGCGAGTAATCCTGCACCAGTATGATCCGGACCGGCGGATTTATGAAACCACTTGACTTATCTATTCCATGAAGAAAGAAAAGTAAGTTTTTAAAATACATACATATGTACTCGAATATTTAAAAATAATGGGCCTTATCGTGGTAGCATTTCGACTTCTAGAATTTGGTCCTAGATTAAAGTAGTGGACTTATTGTATTATAATTAATATGTGTCAAAATAGAATACGAACATCAAAGAAAACGGCATTTCTACAAATAAATGATAAATTGAATACCCGATCCGGCATATTTATGACTTATCCCATGAAGAATTAAGTTTTAAAAATGCGTTCGCAAATATTTCTCAATAATGTTTTCTTGTTTTATTTTTAGAACTTGATATAAATCAACAAATAATTTTAGCGCCTTTGGGGCTTCTAGCAGCCGTTTCCATATGAGATTTATGGAGCCACTTGATTTATCTAACAATGATAAGTAAGTATTCAAAATATATAATTTGTTTTTACTCTAGGTTTATTTAATTATTGTGCCATTATTTTAAATTCCTTCGATACTCTAGACAATTCCAGCAGCCTTTTCCATATACGGGTCCCCATGAGAATTATGAAACCACTTTATTTATCTAATAACTATACGTAGGTATTCAAAATATAAAATATCTTTCTATATACATATATGTATATCTTTCTGGGTATATTTAATTATTTAATTATCATTTCAGAATCGTAGACAATAATTGAACCTATTTTGTATCGAACTCGAAGCCAAGAAAATTCTACAATTGAAAAATTAATTTAAAGCTGAAATCTACAAATGAACATACAACCCTAGTGCCCATTGGACCTGCAGTAATCACATTTCCGTATAAATACAACAACCAACTGAACACCGATATTAATTGCAAGAACTTTAGAGCCAGCGAGACTACATATAATATGGCAGCACTGACCATACAACTCCAGCATTATATCTCTAATTTGGAATCGTCTAATTCACTTCATTCATCCCTTTCAAATTCTTCCCCGATAACCAGTAATAACAATTGGAATAATCACTGCAATCATCATACGATTAACTCCTCATCAAATTTATCTTTCATCAGCTTCACTGAATCATATTCAACACCTTCAGTTTAATGCAATATGCACATCTCAAAATAATACTCAAAACAACCACATACCGGACACCATCCACTCGTAAACTTAAAGCTGCTAGTTCGCATTGTTTTTAGTTCCTATGGCATCTTTAAATAAAATAGATTTCGAAGCTTCAACCTTTACGCAATGAAAATTATGGGGTAAGTTTAATTTTCCCACCTTTATTATTTTATCTTTATTATCTATTAATACATATACTATAAATATCAATTATTATTATTACTTATGATTTGATTAGGCTAAAGTTCGTATCGCTTTGTAAGCCAAATTATTATTACTGTTGTAGGAATTTTACGATTCGACTTCGACAGCTTGTACTATGATGCTTGATTTAGGTTGGCGTATCTCGACTACGCCTAGTTCTAGATTAAAGAACGCCGCAACTGTTTTCTTCAATCTAGTAATATTAGTAGTCGAAATACGCCAACCGTAATCAGGCCGACTAAATTAAAAAAAACATATTCCATACTTCTTTAATCTAGTACAAAAAGTCGAGTGACATTACGGCATATTTGTCTTTAACTGTGATTTCTCAGTAGTCGTTGTTAATCATGGCTTTTTCTTTGCTGGTTGTAATTAGGTGTATATGACATTCGTCTTACATGTACATATTAAGAATTTCTGCCAATTTTTTAAGGTTTTATAGTAAAATTATTAATGAGCTCATCGGCTCCCATGCGATACTCATTTTGTGACTATAAGAGTATTAGTAAACAAAAACAATAGAGCGAGCATTCGTTTAATCTTTTCCTAGATAAGTTGTATCTATTGTAAACCCGGAAATCTCACTCACAAAAAGTTCAAAGATTTCAGATTTTATATTGATAAATAATATACATATGAAGGTACCCTGCTGTTATCTTTGCTTTAAATTTGACAACCCTTACTGTTATACTTCTTTATAACAATCAATAACTTTAAATGGGAAGCATCACTGTTATGGCTCCGATTTTAAGACTCTCTCTTCTAGTTCTCCCTTTATAGGAAAATAATTTTCTTTTAAGTGGATACATTCCTCCACGCTAGTAGTGCGTCAGACTTATGTAGAAGACTACAAAGCAAAATTTCGAAGTCTGGACAAACCCAGTAATATCAAAACGAAAATAAAACTGAATTAAGCAGTATACAGTATGCATCAGGCAGTATACCTTTCCTACTATCAGCTAACACAAAGGGACCTTAATTTGTACCCAAGTGAGCTGAAAACTTACTTTCTCTTTTCAGCAACATGCCAAACATAATCTAACCTAAATGGGGTCATATCGAATGTTTTTCCTATCTTTTTATCCCGCCCAGGAACATAACGAGCTATCATATGTATGTATGTATGTTTTTACTCGGTATAAAAAATGCATTTGAATACTATGAGGGCAATTATGTAAAAAATTCCGCGAGATGTTTCTCCCTTTTCGAATTAGAATTTTTTTCTCCTATCATTTACTATTAGTTGGAATTGTTCCCTTGGAAAAATTCCGTTGGAAATTTCTCCCTTTCCAATTAGAATTTTTTGTTTTCCCTATCATTTGCTATTAGTTGGACTTGTTTCCTGGGAAAATTTCTCGCGGAATTTTTTACATAATTGCCCTGAATTTCTTATACATTTCTTATAAGAAATTATTTACTGAGGAGATCCAAATATTTTTATCTTATAAAGTTTTTTTCATTTTTTCCGAGGATTGTTTTTTAAATGTAAATTTTTGGTATATCGGATACTCTTATCTTAAATATAAGTTTTTATACGTTTCTCTTAGACCGAATTTACAGCCCTTATTATGAACATAGAAAATCGAATGTTCAATTCATATTATGATCATGGAAAATTTTGTTGATTATCGAATTTTCTATCAAACAGAATTTAAATTTCGTATAAAAAATTATTATAAACGATTGCTTTTTATTTTTAGGTAAAGTTGTTGCAAATTTAAAAAAAATCACTTCGAGTGATTTTCACAATAAGGACATTCTTTGTCGAATGCTCGTCATAATACCAAAAGAAAATTTGTTCGATCAGTACTTTCGACTAAAGTCGAAGATCGAAAGTTGCTCATGAAATTAGTTGCATAACTAATTCACTCAAGAAATTATATGGGATTTGTCTTTTGAAAATAGACTGTTTGAAGTAAGCTGTGATCCACTGCATGTTAGGTCTTATTAAAAGCAAGTTTTCAGTGTGCCTGTGCTGCAGATCCCAATCCCAATTACTCGCATGTTACAACAACAAATAGATATATACCTTTTCCATCAACTCAAGTAAAAATTAGGGCCTGGCCAACGATGTCGTCAAGAAACTTTCTATCGCTTAATTAAATTGAAAACAAAACTAACTTTCCTATTTTATTTTTTGATTTAAATATAAATAAGCCATATCAACTTTCTTGTCGACATAACATTAAAAAGAAGTTCATAAGTTAATAATTGACGCTGACAAATGACAAACTCAAGCATATTTTATATTGCATATTTTGAATTAAAATCGTGAAAAAAACTACAAGTTTTCGCTGTTTATGATTCGATTAGGCTAAAGTTCGTGTCGATATGTAAGCCGCCAAATTACATTTGATAATTTTTTTTGGTGTGCCTTTTGTCCTGTGATGTAAATGTAAACTTCAGCACTACATACTTTTCAATGCAAATGGATCATTTAAGTATACATTCAGTGTCCAGCAAATCTATTCCATTCTAAAATAAGCAAGTTCATCAATTTTACAAAAAAATATCTCATCAAATTTCTTTTATTTATTATTTTATTAATATTTTAATTCGTATGCGCAATACAAAACAAAAACACTATAAGGGTTTTCATGAGAATGTTCAAAAGTCTCGCAAACTGTGCAATTGTGCATTTGTGCATTTTTACATTCTCGTAAATAAAATGTCAGAAATTGTATGTAAATTTATTTACACAAACCGTTTAAGTTTGCCCAACATTTTTCACTCGTAAAATTACCCTGTACAATTGTGCATTTTTTAAACAACAACTTCTTGGTTCTTTGGCATTTTTAGACACAAACACTCTTTTATTTTTATAGAAATATATAAATATGTATTTTATATTTCTATTTTTATTAAATATTTTTTTTTTGACATTTCATTCAAATTGACTTAACTTTTTGCACAAAAGTTGCCAAGGGGGGCTTCATGAAACAAGTCTCGCATATTTGCGCAATTACACAAATGGCAATTTTAAGAGATCTCATGAAAACCTTTTATGAGTTGAAATCTTTGGTACACTCCATATTTTTGCACAGCAAAAGTCTTGGTACTTCTTAGAAACCAAGAAAGTAATTACGAAGAGAGTAAATTACCACGATTTTTTCATACGTAGTATTTAGTTTTTTTTTGTGTAATCGGGAGATATCTTTTAGCCATGCAGACATGTAGCAATGAGCAGTTCTGAGCTGTCTTTTATTAGAAATTGGGACGTTTTTTGCTCTAAATGATCCCATAAGTGCTCAGTGTTCAAGTCTTAGCTTTCTAGAGGAATACTAAGCATGTGGGGAATGTTGTATATACGCCACATTTTCACATCAGCTGCAGTGTGCTTAGGATATTTGTCCTGTTTTAAGTAATAATCATTTCGAATTTTCAATTTTGCATTACTTTGACTTAAATTATTCTTAACTATTTTTAACACCCGACCAAAAAAGCCGTCGTGTGTCTGTGTATCTGTAAGGATGTACGAGTCCACGTACAGACCAAATGGATAGACCGATTTTGATTTGGTTTTTTTTTTCTGTTTGAAAGGTGACTTGATCGAGAGTGTTCTTAGTAAGCTATGTTGAAGAAAATCGGTGCAGCCGTTTAGAAGATATCACATCTTTTCCAGATATATCGGCGGTTTTTAAAATTTTTAATTTTTGTTATTAAATACACTGTTTTATTGATCATTTAATTTATAAACTCCAAGTTACCCACACCTGCAGCTGACATACACCTCCATACTATTACACTGCCACCTTCGTGCTCACCGTTTTACGCTTGTTCTCTGGATTAAGAGTATCATTTACTTTTTCCCACACTGAAGCTCGTCCAACCAAGCCAAAACTCTTAAGGCGAAAGTACATAACACACGTTAGTGCGCGTGAGAGCTGTAGGCATCAAAGTTGAAAAAATATTGTTTTTGCATATAAGTTACATAAGGAACTCTTTGACGCGTTTGCCGCAGAAAGTTGGGTAACTTTCAAAGTTTTTAACGCGTTGTGTTGTTTTGACAACTAATCAGCCGACAATAAAAAAGAAAAAATTAGAATCATGGAGGAAAATCTTATTGAAGAGTTTGAAATGTATTATTGCATAAAAAAGGAATTTAAAATGTTCCAAGTCAATTTTTCAATGTAAAAATAAATAAAAAAGCTGATAGAAGAGGCGTTTATAACGCGCGTTGTGTAACTTGCCATTTATCATGCGGCAAAGTTTTCATACGCACGAATCTCTTGAACGAACTAACGCGTGCTATGTATTTCTACCTTTACGTGTTGTACGTATATTGGCATCCGGCTCTTTTCATCGATCTGGGTACTGTATCTGCAGAAAAATTTTGCCTAAAAATTCTGTTAAATCTGTCAATCTTGGTGCTCTTTCTAATGGGTTGTTCTTAATTATAGCTTCTATTGTTTTCTTTCTTCTGTTTTAGTTAGTTTTCGAGGACGTCGTGTCGTGTTCTTGGTTTATTTTCAATTATTGTTTTTTTTAAAGCGATGTATTTTTTTTGGATAGCTTATTTGCTTTGATTCAGTATATTGACCATTTCGGAGTAAGATTTTAATATTTGGAATTTTTATTTATACAGCCCTGTTCTGTAAACCGAATCCGAGCAAATTTCTCATTTTCAAAACGAAAAAAAAGTTTTGGTGTTCTCTATACCGAATTCACATAGTTTTGCTCGTTTTTAAATCGAGTAAATATACCTGGGGGTCTACTCTGTAATTCGAAACGAAAGAAAATGTTTTCGAATTTGTATGCTTATCAGGCATGTTCTGAAAATCACTTTTTGTGAAAGTGATTTGAAATCACAAGAAAGGTGTTCTGCACACAAAACTTTTTGAATTTTTGTGATTTTAAACCGGTCAGCTAAATGCCTGCCGATTTGAAATCACTTGGTTATTTTTTCAATCACTTTATCTTGAAAGTCGAAATAAATAAATTAATTGAATCACTTAATATCTTTTTTTATTGTTTTTAAAGTAAAATGAGTAATTTTCTATGAAAGAATTTATAAAATTATGAAAAAATTAAAGACACTTTTTTTTGCAAGAAATGTTATTTGCTTTGTGCTTTGCATTTGTGATTTTGCATTTACAAAACAAAACATCAGCTGTTTTCTTGTGTTTTTTGAAAGGGTAAAATCACACCGAAAAGTTAAAACTTTTGTGATTTTCAGAACACCATCAAATCACAATTGTGATTTTAAAATCACAATGTGATTTGAAACCTTGTGATTTACAGAACATGCCTGTATAACATGTAAATTCGGAAGCATTTTCTTTCGTTTCGAATTACAGAGTAGACGCCCTGTTTTTTACATTTAAATGTACAAAATTGGCTTTAAAAACTTTTCGTTTGTTTTGAGTTTTACTACGAAAATAAAGAAAAATAACATCTTCACTCTCGTTTATAATTTCTTCTTCTTAAAAGTTCCACGAAAACCAGCTCACTTTGGTCCTTTAAGGCCCCTTGTGACATCCCATGGAATTTATAATCGGGAAAAATTGTTTCCGCTAGCAATAAATTCAATCTTTTATCCTGTATGTAAGAAATACATGCCTTTATTGCGAGCAACTATTGATCTTCGATTTGAGTAGAAAGTGCTAATCGTACGAATTTTTATTTGGTATTAGGACACTCATTCGAAAAAAATTTGCCAAATTTTTAATTGTTTGTGCTTGAGAATCATAAAAATTAATGGAATTTAAAATACACTTGTTGTTGCACAGCAATTTGAGGATTTTCCTCTACATATAAGTGAAACATTTCTAATTGTTTAGTCCTTACCACCTTAGATCTTCACAAAATCGGCAAAAATAGTTTATCGTTTGTGTTTGGTTGTCTAAAAATTAAAAACGATCGTTTAAGACTTATTTATGCCCTCTTCTTTCTAGAAAAAGTGCAAATTTTTTTAACTGCTTATTAAGAAAAATGAAATTTAGCGCTCGTTTAAAGCAAATTATGTGATAAAATAATGATACAATAATTTCTAATAAACTCTCTAATAATTTCTTAATCGAGTTTAAATTTGGGATTTTCAATTCTGAGAGAATTTATATATTTTTAATAATTAATGCGATTTTCTAAAGAGAAGATAATTCGAACTATACTTTAGCTGTTCTGTTCTATAGAAAATTCTTAGCCCAACGAAATTTTTGATGCTCCATAGAAATATAAATTTGACATTTGATGCAACGCTCGATAGCCAGCAAAAATCTAAAACTTAATGCAACTCAACAAGAGCCACAGGTTCAGATCTCACTGAGTCCATAACAATGAGAGCGGAATGCCAAAGCGTTTCTTTATACACATTCTCAAGCACAGCTCACCTACGTCCTAGATCGTCCATAATTAAATTGCCGGTAATAGTCCGGCATTTTTTTTGATAGGAAATACATTTTAATTCCGAATGGAAGATAATCTTTGAAAAAGTATTAAAAGTTCTTTTGAATAATAATCGTAGAGTACAAGTCTACGTTTGTAGAAAGTCGTTTGTTCTACATTAAGCTGGAATTTCCCAATTTTCTGGGTTGAAGCGCATCAGTTACATTAATTCTGATAGCAATATATTTTGGTCTATTTTCTTACGGGTTAAATCTACAAGAAGCTTTTGGCTGCGGCGATTTTATAGCACCAGTTATCATGAAAGCAATTGTGCGGAAGACCTTTTCAAGACGTAATCGATTGTTCGATGGTTCCAGTACTGTCCTTTGATGACTGTCCTTAATAGCTAGCTCTTTTTTTGTATTTTCTTTAGGGGAACTTATACTCCTGTTATTGCTACGAAAAGTCACACACATTTACATTAAGCCTTTCTTCTTCATGCTTTTTTAGCTTAGGAAAAGGGCAAAGAGAAATGTAAAAAATCTTCTCGAATTTTTATTTCGTGCCTTTTATTTTACGCCGAAAGCTTCCCACCCTCTCACCGAAAAAGCCTGCCTGCACCGGCAAGCAGAAGAGGCACAGTGTAAATTGTGTTTTACTGCCTAAAATTGTGTTTAAGGATTTGTCACTAGCCGGGAAAGTTAAGGTGATTCTATAATATATTGCACCTCATTCAGAACATTTGTTAGTAAAATGGAAAATTGCGGAAAAATCAAAGCATTTTCGGGAATTCAAACATCGAAAAAATTATAGGACTTTAGTTAGATCACTTCTATCACAATGGACCCAACTGGGTCTCCTAGTGGAGGTACATTATGGCATCACCCTTTGGAAATTTTGATTGAAAAATAAATTCGAGTATTTTAATACGTTTATTGTGTATACATAATAAGCATTTAAAATGAATGAATAATAGAAAATGCTGGTGAATCGCTAAAAGAATTTATAAACATATCGCTAAAATGATCATACATATTTGATTTTTTTAAAGTTACTTTAATATAAATTAATAAAAATAATTGTGCTTTAAAAATAACAAAATAAAAAATATTAAGACATTTTATATTTTTGTTTGTTAAAAAAATTGCAATACATACATACATAAATAATTTGTTAATTAAAATTAATTTTTGCTTGCGTAATAATAATTTGGAATGTGACATCACACTTAAATATACAACAACAACAAATGTAATATAAATTTTCTTAAAATTTGTATTACAATTAAAATTTTATAAAATAATTTTATTTTTTATAAACAATTCCATGCAGCGTAAACAAATCATTTGCTTATAAGTGTTGATTTTTATAATGGTTTCTTATTATCCAGTTATTGTTATTGTTTTAAATTGTTAACTGCATTCCCTGCTTTTTGTACAATATATATGTGTGTGTGTGTGTCTGCTGTCACAACAAATTTAATCACAGTGTCAGTGACGAGGCATTGTACCCAAACGGAACCAATCGATTAATTCTTGTCGTAGATCATATTTACTTAGATCAATTTGAAAGCCTCCTAATAATTCGTTTTCTTGTAGAGTATCATGGGACCAGACGGTAACATGTAAAATACGATTTTGTATAACTTGTAAAGGCATACGATATTCCAGCTGTAAAATGTTAGAAACAACATTAGGATTATGTTAACTTCTATGTGAAAATAAACACAAGTTGATTTTTCTGCCTACCGTTTCCATATAACTTGGAACACAGGTTTTGCGCACAACTTTGGTTTTACGTTTTGTTGCCTTTTTGTCATCCGGCTTTAAATAACATTTAACATAAGTATTGGGCTCCTGGCCACCCTGCAGCAGGGGCAAACCTTTAGCATGATGAATCTGTGTTAAATAAAAATCAATATCAAATTAATTTGTTTTAAATTTGACAAATGGATAAAAATCTACCATCACTGTTAAAACTTCTCTGCGATATTGCATAGACAATTTCAATTGGCCCCCTTCGTTACTGTGTTCCCTTGAGGTTTGAGATTTTATTTCTGCAGTTAGAAGAAAGTAATAATTATAGATAAATAAAATATTGAATAGACCACAAGTTACCTTTAACTTTTGACAAACCCAATTTAGCCTCTCTTTGATCCCTTAAAAGCGGATGAAAGAATGTATAAACCAAATCAGAATGAGCAATTTCATCTGCCGAATCGAATAGTGAAATAAGAAATGAACGTATTTCCGGTAAACGTCTTTCGGCCACGGATTTTACATTCGAACGTCCAACGTGTATACCACTTGGTAAACTAAAAAAAATTAAAAAAGAAAATGTTTAGTTAAGAACAACAATGTGTTATCAGGAACAAAAACTTAGTGAATAGCTGCATGGTTGAAGAGAGGTGGAGCGAAAGGAAAATTAATTCAAGACATCATCAATTGCCAAGTTCGAATTCCATGGAACAAACTACCGCATTCAACATAAAATGAATGAATTTAAAGGGAACGAAATATGGAATTTTATTTGATATCTCAACCCAATAGTGGACACTACTGCTAGTTACGAGTTCTTCGAATGGACGTTTATGAATTTTAGTGGGACCTTATTACGAAGACATTAAACGACCAGGAACAAGCAAAATGGGCACCCCTTAAATACATAAAAGACGCTGCCCTAACTTAATATATCCAGAACGTTGGGGGCTACTGTGTAATTCGAAAGCATTTTCGTTTCGAATTACATAGTAGATACCCTGCAGTGCTCATCATAGCGGATATCGATGGATCCGTCTAATTCTATAGGACCGTTTTATTCAATTTGCATCCTTAAGAGAATTGTGATAATTCTACATCACAAGAATGAATCTACCTCCCTAACGCATTGTCGCTTAAGCAGGTGCAGAGACATCGACACTACATAAAGACACACAAACATTGGAATGTACAACTCTACTAGGGCCATACTATATACTCACACACAAACCTTGGAATGTGCAATTTTACTAGGACTAGGATGAAACTAGTTTCTAAAAAAGCCTTCGTATTTTAGCAGCTGCGCATAAAATTATCTATCTTATAAAACCGGATAATCCTTTCAGTGAAACCTATTTGATATGAAAACTTAAAAGTGTTTGCCGAATTTGTGACAGATTCCATGTAGTGCGAATGCATCATCGGTATCTCATCCCTTCTGATTAATCAAGAAGTGCTAACTTAACTTAAGTGGGCAGCGACCACTAAGGCGAAATCACTCAGAACCATACCTACTTGACCACAGCTTCCTACGAGGACCGGAGATAAAGATCCTAAGAACAACCAGTATATCAGTGACAATCCTTTTAAGCAGTCCACGTTCCGAAAAAAACGATTAGTTTGATTTGGTCGGACAGTTACAGAGAATGCGTTGGAATTCTTCTTCGTCGGGGCAATTCCCATCATGGAGGAAATTATACGTTTTTTCATATGTTCTATGGGCGGGCCAGGATAATGTCCAGAAATGATTCTAATCAGGAATGCAAGTAGATTACTTCCAAAGTTTAGATGCAGTTTTCTCCATCAAAGAAAAGAAATAGTTGTGGGGTCTAATCGTCGCTTTCGATAGCGAGCTCATCGGATCACGATTTTACAGTTTGATATGGCATTTGATATCGAACCATATGAAAAACGTGATCGAATCAGATCGTTATCGAAAGCGACGATTAGACACCTGGTCGAAATATCTCGTTATCGAAAGCGACGATTAGACCCCAGAAATATTTCTTCTCTTCGCTGGAAGAAAACTTTGGAAGTAAATTACTTGCAATTCTGATTAAAATCATTTCTGGACACTACCATCGGACATATGAAAAAACGTCAAATCTCCTCGCATGATGGGAGTTGTCCTGATGAAGAAGGAGTCCATTGCATTCTCTGTGCCTGTCCGTCCGACCATACAAAAAGGGATCGAAATCTAACTAATCGCTTTTTTCGGAACGTTGACTGCTTCAAAGGAGTGACGCTAATAGACCCGGATTTTCGGAACCATTATTTTTGAACCTCGTAGCTAGCTGTGATGATGGTCAAATAGGTTCTGACTGATCTCGTCTTAGTAGAGGCCGCCCTCATAAGTTAACCCAGATTTTGCTGATATCTTCCAGATCAAAAATTTTAATCAGAGGGGATCTCCCATGGGCGCGTTCGCAGAACATGAACATTGTTATGAATTAAGCAAACCCTATGCCCAAAATTGGAGCAACTAAAATAGTACGAAGGTCTTCAAACGAGTTTCATCGCCACGCATGTGGGTAGTCCAAGTGGGATTGTACATTCCAAGGTAGCATATGTCTGTCAGACTGCTTAAGCGACAAAATAAATGACAGGATACAGGATAGTGTAGTCGCATAATCTAAAATACCAAAAAGAGCCGTTATTCTTTATTTTATATTCTTATCCTAAGATTGTTTATTATTCTATATTCTTATCTTAGATCCTCTATATTCTTATCCTATATTCTTATCCTATATTCTTATCCTAGATTCTATATTCTTATCCTAGATTCTTATTCTATATTCTTATCCTAGATTCTATATTCTTATCCTAGATTCTTACTCTATATTCCTATCCTAGATTCTTACTCTATATTCCTATCCTAGATTCTTACTCTATATTCTTATCCTAGATCCTCTATATTTTTTCCTAGATTCTATATTCCTATCCTAGATCCTCTATATTCTTATCCTAGATTCTTATTCTATATTCCTATCCTAGATTCTATATTATTATCCTAGATTCTATATTCCTATCCTAGATTCTGTATTATTCTATATTCCTATCCTAGATTCTATATTCTTATCCTATATTCCTATCCTAGATTCTATATTCTTATCCTAGATTCTTATTCTATATTCTTATCCTAGATTCTTATTCTATATTCCTATCCTATATTCTATATTCTTATCCTAGATCTATACTCTTATCCTAGATCCTCTATATACCTATCCTAGATCCTCTATATTATTCTATATTCTTATCATAGATTCTATATTCTTATCCTAGATTCTATATTCTTATCCTAGATTCTATATTCTTATCCTAGATTCTTATTCTATATTCGTATCCTAGATCCTCTATTCTTATCCTAGATTCTTATTCTATATTCTTATCCTAGATTCTTATTCTATATTCCTATCCTAGATTCTATATTCTTATCCTAGATTCTTATTCTATATTTTTATCCTAGATCATCTATATTCTTATCCTAGATCTATATACTCTTTTCCCAGATTCTATATTCCTATCCTGGATCCTCTTATTCTAGATTCTATATTCTTATCCTAGATCCTCTTATATTCTTATCCTAGATTCTTATTCTATATTCTTATACTAGATTCTTATTCTATATAATTATCCTAGATCCTCTATATTTTTATTCTATATTCTTATCCTAGATCCTCTATATTATTATCCTAGATTCTATATTCTTATCCTAGATTCTTATTCTATATTCTTATCCTAGATTCTTATTCTATATTCTTATTCTATATTCTTATTCTATATTCTTATCCTAGATTCTATTATACTTATCCTAGATCCTCTATATTCTTATCCTAGATTCTATTTTTCTTATCCTAGATCCTCTATATTCTTATCCTAGATCCTCTATATTCTTATGCTAGATTCTATATTCTTATCCTAGATTCTATATTCTTATCCTAGATTCTATAATTCTTATCCTAGATTCTTATTCTAGCTAGTTCCCTATATTCTTATCCTTTATCCTCCTATATTCCTATTCTATATTTTTTACAGCTTATTCTAAATGCTTATTCTATATTTTTGTATTACATATTTTTATTCTATATTATAGATTCTTTTCCTACATTCTTGAGTCTGCAGTACGCGGCATGTAAAGAGCCACATCCGGATATAGCTCTGACGTCATCATGAAGCTGCATTTGTCAAATGAAAATGTCAATTACGGCTACATCGAACACATTTGGTGGATTTTGGGACAAATATCATCGAGATCCTGAAATTGTGATCCAGATAATTTCTAATGATTTTTGAATAGGGTTGTCATGTACTTTTCTTTCAAATTTTTTTAAATAAATTATATTTTTTTTATAAATAAAATCCTTAATACTTTATGATTTTGATTTAATTTTCTTACAAAATCAAGACAACGTAAGTATTTGCGAAAACTACAAAGGACCACCAATTTTGCGCGAGTGAATACCTTCTTAATTAATTATCTGGATGTTGTTAATAGTCGATTCCTGAAAAGTCAAAAACACACAGATTGGTATTTCGGAAGTATAAAAAAGTAGTTCCTGAATAATTACTTCAATTTTTTTCCACTGGATACTTATTTAAAAAAATGCAACCAACATGCTTAAAGATCTCGCGACGACATAGCCACATTCGCATGTGGCTTTTTATATGTCGTGTACTGCAGACTACTCTTATTATATATTCTTTTTATATATTCTTATTACATATTCTTATCTTCTATATTATCATTATACATATGTATATGTTCATCCTTATCGTCAACTTTCTTCTTTGTTTTTATTTTGTACACATGTGCATATAATAAATAAACACATACTACGTGTCAAGTGGTATAATTTAAAGTTTAACAACAATTAAAAATAATAGTTATTGCATTGATATCCGGCCGTACAAAAGGTATAACTGAATCCGGGTTTGATATAAATTTTTTCACATTTCATTAACCGGGCGGGGCATTTTTCTGATTTGCTTCTTTCAGGACAGCCACACAGAAAAGCCTTGTGTCCTTAAGATGACATTCTCCAAATTCAAAATCTTTTGCAAATGGTCTTGCATCGCTGCAAGTGCAAAATGGTATAGTATATTGATATTCACCACTAGGAATTGCTAAGTGGTGAGTATCAATATACCATAATACCATTTTGCACATGCTACGATGCAAGACCATTTGCGCAAGATTGTGAATTGGGCTATTGTGTTTAAAATCTCGTGTTAGCAAATCCGGCCGCAGAAAATCTGTGTGACCGACCAGAGGATTTGCACATTTAATCAATTATGGGCTTAAGTTTGTTTCAGCTTGACGATATTTTATATCTGTGATTAAAAATTATTTCATTGGAATTTTCATTTTGTGGAACCTAACAAAACTATATAACACAGCTTAGAATCCCTCAACCTCAACCGATCTGTTCAACAAATAAATAAATACTATCTAACTATGTAAATTACATGCATACATATATGAATGGAATAAAAAATATATAGGTGCACCATAATTAAAGTTAATTCAGATAACCTCATATACAACCTCAAACAATTAAAACTTTCTGAGATATAAAGGTGTAAAAAGTGCATATTTTAAGGCATACACAGACACTGACACGCTCATGAAATTGATGAAGCACTTCCGCTATAGTTAGAGGGCTGAAATTTGGTACACATGTAGACCTAAGTGAGCAATTAGTTAGAAAAACCTGAAAATTTTAGCCAGGAGGCTGGGCTGCGCCCATTAAGGGCGCTAGTGAGCTGAAATTTGATACACATACATATGTAGGTATAGCAACTAACTAAAATACTTCAAACACCGGAAATTTTAGCTAGGGGGCGGGGCTACGCATATGAAGCTCAGAATAAAAAAAACAAATCTAAAGCCCTTAACGAAAGTCATTTTATTGTAATTTGGTATACATGCTTCGATAATCCAAGAAGATATTCCCCCTTATTGCGAATGGCGTCATCGACGTCACATCAAGGCGACAGTAAAAATTGGCACTTATATAGTCTTTATCGGCAACAATTGGATCTTATTGACAATATCTCACTAATCTCTAAGGCTTTGTAAGCTAATGGAACATATTAATATTAGTCAATTGTTGTCGATAAAGAGCAGACAAGTACCAATGTATACTGTCGTCTTGATGTGACTTCGACGACGCCATTCGCAATAAGGGGAATTATAAGTTTTCGTTTAAAACATAGGTCTTTGGCATATTTAAATATGATATTTATTTAAATATTGATTATACGTTTCCAACGAAACAAAACGAAAGATAACCACTGGCCAAAAAAAATCTTGAGCTTGAAAAAGTTGGCGGGATTACGCACATAAAAATTACGCCGAGTTGAAATTGGGTACACAAGCAGGCCTAGTTGAGAAACCAACTAAAAAAATCACAGCTTTTAACCCAAGCCATTTTTTTTTGAAACCTTGCATACACTTCGCGCATACACAAGCCTTCAAACTATTATCTTAAACAGTGGGCTTGCTCAAGCTCAAAAAATTTTGGCTGTAGGTTTCTACGTCGGCTTAGCAGATATAAATCTGTTCTTTACGTATTTCGTATCAGCCTTTTAATGCGAAAATTAACATAAATGATAAGCGCTGCTCACAACAAAAACTGGAATTTAAAATTGGGTGAGGTAACTCCCATAAATTTAAAGCTAGAATTCTCGCTAGAGCTGATATTTTATACACAAGTTAGTGTAGATGAGTGAGTAACTGGCCCAGAAGTTTTATCTAGGGAGCGGAGCCATGCTCAAATTTGCAGAGATCACCAAGAAAAA
Source organism: Tachina fera (assembly GCA_905220375.1). Classification (NCBI taxonomy): domain Eukaryota; kingdom Metazoa; phylum Arthropoda; class Insecta; order Diptera; family Tachinidae; genus Tachina; species Tachina fera. The sequence continues at coordinate 125,332,017 of LR999964.1, forward strand.
TCTAAAAACAAAAGTTTCAATCAGGGGGCATGGACACGCACTTTAAACTCGAAATTAAGAATTTAAGTTAAGGGGTGTGAGTTACGAACTAGAAAATTCGAAAGCACTGATTGTTAAATTATACGATTGTAGACAAATAGGCTTAGGTAAATTATCAACTAAAAAAATCGGAAATTCCAAAAATTACAACACAAGCTACTTTATGGAAACTGCGTGCACATTGCACTTACGAAAGTACTTCGTTTAAGCATACTTTAAAAAGTAGGCGGGGTCACTCCCACTAAAATGTACGCTATATTCTACACATTTCTACTCAGATGACTTACATACATATGTATGTCCATACTTGGGTCCTTATAATAACACAATAGTGCATTTTCAAAGTTTCTAGATTTCGCAGCAATCGAACAAGTAAAATATCATAAAATCAAATAAAAGATTGTGGGCGTGTCTCTGGTCATTTTTTTTTACAATGGGACCAATGGGAAGCTATACCCTCAGAAAAACAAAAGAATTTTCAAAAATGGGACAAAAATTAACCGAGTTATAGAGTAACAGTGTAAAAACAAAATACAGACGAATACTTCCTCTTTTGAAGTCGGTTAAACAATTAAATAAGGCCCAAGAGAAAATTTATGAAAAAAATACACCCAATATAAATGAATAAAGCCAAATTAAAAATGCTCAATGAAATCAAACTCAAGATGAAATCAAGCCAAAAATAAATGAAATAAAGCCTAATTAAAAATTCTTTAATTTTATTGGGTCTTATTTGATTTTCTTATTTGGGCGTTATTGCCTTGGGTCTTATTTCATAGTGCCTGCGAAAAATACTGCTTTACTGAAGTCTACTTAAGCTAATATTGCCGGAGATATACATACATATTAGTTTTAATCCTCAAGACCATACTTTTAAAAATTTCACCACACATTTTTCTGGTTTCCCTGTTCACATGCTAATTATCATTATAATTATTCATAATTAAGTTAATTAACTAGAAATTCTGTTTGTTTATAATACACGTCAATTAAGAATTAAAATTTACCATAAATTGCAATAAGAGAAGTTCGGTTTTACTCGTATGTATTAACTGTGTATATGTATGATTGTTCATATAATAAGTGTGATTTAACGAGCAAAACATAAAAATATTTGCTTGTGTCACTCATTCACTTTTTTAACTTGGCCACATATTAAGAGTGGAAACGTGTTAAATAAAGAGAAATCAAACAAAGAATACCAAGTACGAAAAGTACAACAAAAAAAAAACAGATTGATAACAGAAAAACACCTTTTTAAAGCAAAAAATATGATAATTGATAACAAAAAAATATTAAATATTTTATAGAGAAGTCATAAGAATTACTCCCGCCGTGGCGTTAACAACTTAATAAAAAGTTTCTGGTTTAATATCCAATTTTAGTATATAAAAAGACTAAACAAACTTGAGAACATTACATGCGGATAAAATAAAATAAACAAAATTCCACAAGTCAACAGAAGTAACAAAATGTTAAACAAACAACAATTAACATTTTTAAGAAATGGCTAAAATTAATTCAACAACTGAAGACATTCAAGGTTTGATAAAATAAAAAAAACATTTTTTAAAGAAGTGTGTTGATATTGCTCTAATGACGTTGATAATGTCAGAATAACATTTCATTTCTTTCTTGTTCGATTTCTATGACGAAAAATGTTTTCATTAATTATTAATTAATAAATTTTTCCCCTTAAAAGAAAATCTCAGTGCTTTGGCCAATTTGGGTATATTAATGTGTATGGTGATTAGCATAGTCGGTATCAAGTTGTGGTGGTTTAAACATCGTTTATCATTTGAAGAGTCTAGTACAAAAAATAACACTGGCGGCAGAGCTACACCGGCAATTATAGTGCCACGAAGAAGCAAACAGCAAAGATACAAAAAGGACAAAAGATATTCACAACAAGTAAGTGAATGTAAATTTATATTAGCGCACCCCTAATTGGAAAAGGCAGAACTGACTTTTTGTTAGAGTTCTCAGAAATCCGGGGCGAGTGGAAAAGGTATCACAATAATGGCAATAAATATTTGCCTCCTATAAACGGCTTATACGATTGCAAAATTATCTATATAAGTATGTACTAGTGATGTAACGAATGTCAATTTTTGATATTCGCGAATACGAATATTATATGTGAAATCTATATACATTAAATTGGGGTTCTATTTACGCCTGCAATATGAAATATTAAAAAGGATTATGTAATTCGATTCGAAACGGAAACTGTTCGAATTTGTATGTTATTAACATTACAATTCGAACACATTTCCGTTCGATTCGGATTACATAATAATCCCCCTGTTTCCCTGGTAAAAATCCATGAATTTGGGCTACGAATTGCTCCCCATGGGTCTTTATTCTCCAGATTTAGCCCCGAGTGACTATTTCTTGTTCACAAACTTGAAGAAACTGCTCGGCGGAAAGATAATTGACTCCAACCACGAATCGTTCACAAAAAAATTCCTATTTTGATGACCTCGAAAAATCATATTTTTCGGAAGGGATAACAAAATTGAAGAAACGTTGGACTAAGTGTATAGATCTCAAAGGAAGGAGACTATGTTGAAAAATAAAATAAATTTTTATTTAAAAACCTGTTTCACGGGGTCGAAAATGCATACTGAAATTTTTTAAAAAGCGTTACTAAGGGGGTAATGTGTAAAAATTCCAAAAATAGCGTTACGTATTTGTGAAAAAATTATCACTGCATTTATTTTTAAGGTATTTTTTTTTAAGAAAACATTTTCTCTACTTAAGAGGAGCTCCCTAACTTTTCCAATTGCGATGTTTTCTATCATCGACAGGATCAGCTGAATTTCAAGTTTGTGCTTGTAGCAGATAGCAATACATATATTAAAAAATTAATATATAATTTACTTAAGAGGTGACGCGATTTTTGCTCCATTATTGACTCCCTTTTATAATACTATAATCGTTATTGGCGAAAATATTTAATTTTTTTACTGTTTTGGCTTCCTGGATATCTTTAATTAAATTTTATCATTGGAAAATGTATAGCCTATTGTTCCTTCTAGACCATCAGTACTACAATGTAAGCAAATCAGCAAGATTGGTACTGATTATTATTTTTGAAGATAAACAAGCATATTGCACTATATAAGAGGCATCAACAAGTAGGGTTGTTAAATACTGAAGCAATGTACAATATCAACAGATTTATCCCCACAAAATTTTAAGGTTATCCCTATATAAATTTTCCAGATATCTCAAGTAAATATTTTTTATATACGGGAAGTGTCACACCCACATGTCCAATTCGAACTTTTTTTGTAGGACAACGCACATTATAAAAATCGTTACTTTTTTAAAGAGAATTCTCTTACATCAGGCAATGAATGCCTACGACTATTACTAGATGTTACCTTCTTTTACACAGTACAAAATTTTTGAAGTCATTGATTCGGGACTCAAAACTTTCCAAATAATGAATGAGGGTGCAATTTCCGTAAAAAATCATACAGGTAGTCACCGACCCAAATAATTAAAATAGTCCACTATCCTTTTTTTTCTTTTAATTGTTCACGCACATTTATTAGCGTTTATTGCTTCGCAGTCATAAAAATCAAATAACCTTTTGTTTATTCATTTTTTTTAATTAGACTTGCATTTTTTATGAATTTAAAAAAAAAATTAAATTTTTAGGCAAAAAATACTTTTCTCCCTATATACATTCATTTTTAACTTCGAAAGTGTTGCAAAAAAAAGTGGAAAACGGTATAAGAACATATTAGAGGAATTGTAATTCTTAATTTTTCTAAATTTGTGTCAGCTAAATCGGACTACTGGTTCTCGAGTTATGTCAAACAAAAGATCCTAAAACGTGAAAAATTCTCCTATACGATAGTTACTAACTTCAAATCGATATTAAAAATATTTTAGCAGGTAAGAAGACAAAACGAATGATGCACAAGTTCTTCATTTTGGGCCTACCTTCACGTCAGAATTGAGTCCCAAAATCATATGTTGTACTGTGTTAGAGAAGCGATAGTGATAGAGAATACAGGTGGTAAAAGGAGAGAGAGAGAGAGGAAAGATCCATTATTTTACAACTCTGTTTTATTGAACGTTTTCTAATAATGCAGTGTTGGAGCGCCTCTAGTGTCAATGAGGCGTATTAAGGGCACAATTTTTCACGATAAATGAATTGTAATACAATCAACAAAATCAATATTTTAGTTTATAACTCTATGTGGCTTCTGCTTTCTATATCAATCTATCGGTGTAATAAACCCGATTACGAACGTTCTGCCATATGCATGCGGAAAGAATTTTTGAAAATGATATCCCGCAAATCTATAAATTTGCAAATGTACAAACATTACTTCTTTGGAATATTAATTAATACTGCCTTATTTATAAATTATGTGTACGAATAAGGGCCATAAATATTAATTTTTCTATTATAACTAACATATGTATGTATCTCTATCTAGTTTTGTTTCACAGTAGAATTTGAATCAGGTGTTTTTTTTTTGCGAAATTAATATAATTTTTAGATTACAAATATTAATTAAAAAAATCTAATTAATTGGCATTGATAGACAAAGTATAGAGCAACAGTAATAAAATATAAACAATAAAACAAAATGAGTAAAAATAAATTTTTATGATAAGATTTTCTGGTTACGTGGATGACACAACATTCAGTAAGATACAAATGCTCTTTACAAAAAAAGAGCGCTTTTATTCTCTTAATAGAAAAAACAAGATAAAAACTTACTGATTACAATTATGTATACAAAACGTTATTCATAATTATAGTAATGCCTACATATTTCGGATTTGTGTAAGAATCAAATAAGGTGAAAGTAATAATGTGAATAACAATTTTTGTTCTTCAAAATAGTAAAGAAGAAACGATCAGTAGCAGTGGCCGGTAGTGCCACACTATCTATATAGCCAATTTTTCCAACTAACATTTTGTTAAGTCGGATTCTGAACAACTATGTTCAGTGAATTTTTTACCTACTCCTTGTTCCCATGTTCCAAAAAATTATTTGCCTATTTTTAAATAAAACAAAACTAACTTTTAACATAATAACCTGAGTTAATGACCCAACATATTAAGTCGAAAATATTGCACAAAAAATATAAATTTAGCCTGATTCATATCATGTGTTTTAATTTCAGCTGTTTTGTTTTTGAGGGTTCATTGACTGAAGTAGTTAGTGCGTCGACTACAAAGCAAATGGCTGTCTTAAAGAGCACGAATAGCTTAAAATAATAAGCCTACTAGCAGAGGCTCTACAACGATACTATAAAAATTAGCATTACACACAATAACAGAGCACTTGCACCATGCCTTTCCTTCTCTCAGGTTACTCAACGGGACCTGTTATTTAGAACCAAGTGAGCTGAAAACTTCTTGTCTTCTCTTCTCAGAACTGAATATACCCACCCAGGCAGAAATTGTGACTTTGCCCACAAACTATGTACCACCACAGTACTGTAAACACAAAAATATGACTTTACGTTTACAAATAACGCGTCCTTAGTAATGCTATTAGGACGACCTTACAAATTTGTATTCAATGTTGTCACATTGAAAACAAGAGTCGGAGGAAGGTCATTAGGCGTTATCATTTTAATGTTATGAGTACATTAAAATTTTGGTAAACGAATGTTGTACTGATGTTAGTTGTACCCGCAGACAATCGTAGCAACGTCGTGCTGATTATCTTTTTCTGCCTGGGCACCTTCAGAATCTAATAATAAAATGTTCTCATTGTGGCGTTAACTGAAGTAGTTAGCACGTCGACTACAAAACCGAGAGCGCGCTCTCCGACAGTCATTAAATAACAACACCACACATTTTTGTGATGTGGATTAGTGTCCTTTTGTATCAGTTGTTGCAGGTAAGTTCAAGTGTTGAAGACATAGACACTGTTCACTGAACTATACCGGCTTCAGCGGATGCTAATCCTTATGTAACATCAGAGCGCCATCTTTCGTCGTTCTTGTGCAGCAGAATTACCGCCGAAGTCAAATAAAATGGCTACTAAAGACAGTTTCGGTTAAATTTAATACGCCTCATTGACACTAGAGGCGCTGCAACACTGTATTATTAAAAACGTACAAAAAGCAGTTGTAAAAGAATGAAGCTTCCCTCTTATCTCTTTTTTTCACCACATGTCTTCTCTATCACAATTTCTTTCCTAAAGAAGGTGACATCTACTAATAGTAGTAGGCATTCATTGCCTTAATGTTTTACTTCTCTTTAAAAAAAGAGGGTCCTGTGAGTTGAAAACTTGTCTTATTTTCTCAGAACTAAATATCGCCACCATCTAAAGCTTTGTTCTCATGTAACGAACTGGGTTCTTGGTAATATTGAGAGGTCTATTTTCCCATATGCTCTGGAGAATACTGTTGAGTATATGTTTGCCCGATTTATTCTCTATATACGCAGGTATAGGTACTCTAAAATATTAACTAGTTTACATTGTAATGAAGCCATTTTCTTAATATTCAGCACGAATGCTTTAGGTATTTATCCTGAACAATCAATAATTTCCAGTTGTATTTAATTTGGTAGCTGATTGTGCTAAATTATCTCTCTAGTATTTTTAAATATGTAGCCCATTTTATTAATTTGTAAGTTCAATAAAAACCCAGATTTTTTGACACTATTCGACCCCATTGATTTTCATACCACGACATTACACTGCCATGTTTCGCCGATTTATTCAAGTTTTTATAATTAAGGTGGAACACAACTAAATATTATATTAACCACTCGGGTGATTTTTGGGACGCTGACGAATCCAATTTAATCTATTTGGATGTGATCGTTGTCGTTTTGTGTGGCGAAAAGAAGCTCCAACTTTAATGATAAAAACTTGAATAATACGGTAGTCTCTCTGTTCAATATACATATATGTATTTTCAACCGAAATTAAATAAAAACTGAAAAATAAAAATATATAAAAACAAATACTATTTAAAGATTTTCATTGCTTCTTCTACAGATATACGATAGCGTTGAAGTTCATGGAGTTTTTCGACAAAAGAGTGAAGATGATTTGGAAATTCAACCACCCCAACAATTGCCACGTAAGCAAAAATTTTAAAGCAACATAAATAAAACTAAGAAATTTTATAAAATTCTACACACTTTCAGCAATACGTGGACGTCAACTGTCGGATACTACATCATCACTTATACTACCTCCACCGCGTACCAAAAAAAGAGATCAAGTACATTCTACAGCGTTTGAAGATTTAGAAATTGCAACCTCTCCGCTTAGTACAGCTTCGTCTTCAGATTTAACAGAAATATCTGAGATTAATACAAAAATAACGCTAACATTTGAAGAATTTGAAAAGCAGTTTAAGTTAAAAGAAATAAAATCCAAAGATGCCGTCGAAGCACCAACCAACCAACCAAACAATGAAGTAATTGTGGTACCCGTGCCACCGCTACGTTTAAATCGTAGCAGTTCGGCCATGACAAAGCCAGAAAGATCGCAGCGTATTTTGAAATCAACTCAGTCCATAACCTTACCAGAATTTCATAGGAAAGTGATAGAGAAACGACCGAGTGGGTTTTCTAGTCCCAAAGAAGATTTAACCAAAATTGATGTTTATGATCAGCCAAAAATATTTCAGAATTTGGGAGACCGTAAACCTATTGGATACATCAAGTACGACGAAGTCGATAACGATTTGCAAGAAGAATATGAAAGAGAATTAAATTCAGAAGTAGATGAAATCAACGAGATCTGCCAAAGTCCTGGGGTAGCGCCTGCTTTGAAGGCTTTAAGAAATGAATGCATTATTTATAACAATGATTTGAATGAAAGTCCCGATATTCAATCCACTAAGGAATATAATTTCAACAAAAAATCTTACGAATGGGAAGATGTATATCATAAGAAAAACGATTTAAACAATCATGCGCTCCAAACTAAAGAGACATTGTCTGCAAAATTTGAGAAAAGAAACTCTATTAATTATGAGCATACTAAAGACCCGCTTCTTTCTACTGAACATGAAACACATAAGGATCGAGAATCTTCTAAATTAATAAAAGATACCAAATATTTGGAAGAAGAAAACTACCAAAAATGTATGAAGCTTGAGGAGAATTATGAAAAAGAACTGAAACATGAATATAGTGCGGAACCAAAATGTCTTGAAAAAGTATTCCTAACGGAACGGCATGTAACCAGCGCGAGATCACAAGACTCTCAAGCTGTTGGAAAGCACATTGTTACCACAAAAAAACATGAAGTCCAAAACCCTTCTCTTAACTCGAAAGAGTTTCTCGCAGAAACAATGATTGGTACTACTCCCAACGACAAAATTACAGAAGTTTTTGATTCCGTAAATTTTGAAGAAGAATTTGATAATCAGTTCGATAGTTGGCCACAATTTGAGGAGAAAATTGAAACGCCAAAAGTAAACGTTCGAAGATTGAGCAGACAAAATTTAAAGGCTCAAAACATTTTCGAAAAAGATCAACTTAAAGCCACAGGTAATAAGGCAAGCGGTTCTCTAACTCCTCCAGAATTAGAAGATATGGAAAAAAGTCAAGAAGATTGCAGTAATAAATTTTACAGTCAAATACGTTCTTTCATGACAACAGAACCTTCAAAGTTCGACTCAGCAGAGAAACAGAACCCTAATAGTGAAGAACACAACAACTCATCAATAAGAGAAGGGAGACCTACCGGTTTTATAAATGAAAATGAATATTATGTTACGTTTAGTGACGAGTCTGATGATGATTGTGAACAAAATGTAGAAGTAAAACGAAAAAATTCAGCTGAAGGTGTTTGTTCTAATGTAGAAATAGTCGAAATTCATTCACGCAATGTAAACTTTGCAGACAGTGATTATTCCCCTATCGTAGAGAATGAAATTGAGAAGTTTACACTTAATCAAAGAAGGCCAACGGGAATTCCAACAGCTCTGAATACTGAAGGAAGTGCTAATAATATTGAATATCAAGATGATTCCAAAATCCTAGTGAAATTTGCTGAAACCACAGACTTTAAAGATGAACGAGAAATTTGGAATTCGAAAATCAAAACAAGAAGACCAACAGGTTACATAAAACGGTTGGAAATATTGAATTTTTCGGACGATGAAAGTACTATTAACCAGCAAACTCAGTCTAGCAACATCGAATTTTCCAGCGAATATGATGACAATGATGAAATCTTTCAAGATGGAAATAAAACTGAATCTTTGCTAAACGAACGCAGACCCACAGGATACGTACGTAAAGAAGAGTTTCATCAATTGGAAAAACAAGTCAGTTTTCAATTGAATAATATAGATAACGATGCAGGTTCCAAGAACAATGAAGCCTTAAATCAACATAGATCCACCGGTTTCATAAGAAAATACGAAGTTACGAAACATGTTAATTTCCAATTAAATCATGAAGATGAGAAAACTCGATATGGAAATGAACAACTTAAAGAACGAAGGCCAACCGGGTTTGTTAGAAGAAATCAGCTTAAATGTTTAGATCAACCTGCACCCATATTTTATCCTTCAAACGCTGATAACAATAACGATTTCGATAATCATTTGTGGCAAGAAATAGAAAAGGATGTACAAAAAGATTTTACCATTAATTTCGATGAAGAATTTGCCAAAATAAGACATTCCTATGAGTTAAATGAAGCCGATTTCCTGGAGCCTAGAGATGAATTACAAAAATCACCTACAAATAGTTCTCAAGAACCTTTGGGCTTCGGCAAATCTATAGAAGATGATTGGGAAAATTTTGAAAAACTAAAATCCAAAGTGATTATAAAACCACTGCAATCTCCCCAAGAAATTAAAATAACTTTCAGTGATGCTGAATTGGCTGCCACAACATCGATTCTCAAAGAATGTAAATCCGTAGAAGAACCGAAACCTCGAAAGAGTAAAGTCACTTTCGATTTTAAAACCGATGAGCGTGTCATACCCGCTAGAAATCAAAACAAAAATTTAGAAGAAAATTCTTATTTTATTGATGCATACGACAAACCCTCACCGCCGATTCCACCACAACCTATGCAACGTGTAACAACCCTAAATTATAATACCGAAATGCAAGTATCACCAATTGTTAACAACAAGCCAAAGGAAATATCATTGTTTGGTACCCAAACGTCTCAGGAAGGTAATGATTTCGAAGATAGTTGGTCGGCTATACGTAAACATCGTAACTTAACCAAAGAATTTGAAAATTTCTCTGTAGATTCTAAATCATCTACACCAACACAAACTCATTTTAAAATGCCACCTAAGCCTTCCTACCGCAATCCCTTGGCGCAATTGGCCATACAGCGTGCCAAAGAGGTTCGTGGCGATAAGGATAGTTTTAAGTCACGTTCCATAAATGACAGAAAACCTGAGACGACAAAAAGACAAAGGCAGCAACTTTTAAACTTAAGCAACAATGACTACGAAAGCACTGAGGCCTAAATTGTGGAAATAGGTTTGCGTTATATACTGAAAGAATTCTATTTACAATTATTTTATAAAAATTAAATGAAACTTTCTTTTTATAAAAAGCTTCAAATATATAAAGTAAATTAAAAAAATTATTAGAAAATATAACTACCAAAGTACGAGTATATTTATTTGGCATTTAGTCTTTAATATTATTATTCTTATAATTTCAAAAACTTTTTGGTTGAAGTCTACTGATGAGTTCCTTAAGCAAGAACGAAATGCATATAGACGTTGCTTAACCATAAACAAGCAAACATTTCTAATCATTAGAAAATTTTCAAAATATCTTAAGAATATTTTTATACATTTTACTCAGGAATGTGTTTAAGTTAATAAAAATTAAAAAAAGTACGTAATAAATAATATTATGTTAGGTTGGAAAGTTGCTGAGAAGAGAAAGTAACGGCCCTATGTATAAGCAAAAATTGGCATGAAGTTAGCATTAGTGTCCAAATTGAATTAGGTGTTAACGAGTTCCTTTATACAATTTGACATTAAGAATGGTCGCATTACCTAATTTTAACCCACTTCTAAGTCCTAGTATCATTTTTAATTTGAAGTTTCATGGCAAAACTATTTAAGATCATGTACTATTTTGCCACTTATGCTAACTTCATGCCATTTTTTGGTAATACATAAGGCCGTAAGTATTCAGCTCACTTGAGTCCAAGTAGATGGGATCTCATCAAACTAGTTCAAGGCAAATTCAGGGGTAATGTTCTTTTGCCATATCTATTCTTTATTTTTCTAAATGACTTGCCATGTCAAACTTTCGCGGACGACAGCAGCATCTGTGGTTCTTTCTCATTCAGCAATAGACCAAACCTGCCGGAGGTTGAGGCTATGCGACAAATTATGAACGATACTTTAGATTATGATTTAAAAAAAGAAATTCTGTCCAATGTTGTATGATTACCCATAGACACTTGACCGAAAATGATAATCCCTCTGTAACTATGAGGATATAAATATTAAGGAATATCGATGTTCTTGGCATGAAAAATAAATAAATTGAAATTGAAAATTTAGTGTGATGTTCAATGAAGTGAATACATATTTCAAGTCTCAAAAAAGCATTCAAGTCCTTACTATTTATACCACTTATATCTTACAGAAAATTGAATACAACTATCATGTATAAAGCGCCATCTTCAAAGTCTGTTTTGGGGCTGGTCGACCGCGTACAGGAGAGGACAAAGAAGCTAATCGATGACAGTAGAATATCCAACTCTAATTGATTCATTGACGCAATCTGGGATGCATTTCCTTCTATCGCTACTACAATGGAATGTGTTTTAATGAGATTAGGGAACTTGTTCCTGAAACAAGCGATTGGCCAATAAATTGCACCACGCATTACACAAGGAATTCCTTTTTTAGCCATACTGTTCGTATGTGGAAGTCTCCCTTGTAACTTTCAACGTAAAAAGTTCAAATCGAATGTCCACAAACACTACTCCCTCTATCCTCCTCTCCATAACCTATTTTCCTAGTTGAAGCACAATACATTACATGAGTATGGGTTATCGCCTGAGTGCTGATCCTATTCAAAAAATAACAGGTCCCTTCGAGTTATACACAGCATGTATTTTGTTTTAAGAATGTCGGATGTCTCTCAATGAGATGGAGAGAGCGTGCCACGGAGGTATACTCCGAAATTATCATCCCAATCATGAACAAAAATTCCGCGCGAATTTTTTCACTTTTCCCTTTACTCCTATTATGAATTTGTTTTTAAGCTGCTTTTACTAAATGCGGGAATAAAAAAACTCCTCGGGGAAAAAGTAGGTATTATGAACGCAATTGAACTTGCTTTTTTCACTAAAAATCTTTCCCTTGCAAAAAAGAAGGGAGTTTACATAAAAACATATTTAATACTCCATTAAAAAAAAAAATTATATAAACAAACTTTTAGTTTATAGTTCTTTTATGAGGAAAAAAACAAATAAAGTCCAAATAACTCATTTATAAGCTTATTTTTTACATATTTGTTCCAAGTTGGTGAATTTTAATAATTTTGTTTACTCTCTCACAAAGAAAAAAAGGGAGAAACAAAATGTCAACAAACAAGCAAAACAACGAGCTTCGTATTGCGGTTATGACACGTATTACTCGTTTTTGTTTCTAAAAAATTTATGATTGGAGGAATGTTTTCTCGAGAAAATTATTTTCCGTGAGAAAAAAATTCCGAGGGAATAAACATGTATATATCGTATGAGATGACCAAAGATGGCCGCTATTAACAGACCATTGCCAAGTTATGCATGCTTCTAGGACAATTAAATTTCCAGTATGATGACTTCTGTAGAAGTTGTCGCAACGTGGACGAGGGAGAAACGGCTGAGTACCTACAGTGTAAACGGGTGAGCACCTAAACTGTTAAGCTATTGGTGATATGCGATGCAAGGAATATAAATAATTTTTTTCATACAAAACTCAGGTTGCTTAGTTTAGTACCGTTCAAATGTGAATATAATGGGAAACTTTTCTCTATGGCCTTCTCTCCCACACAGACAGCATAACGGCACCTAAGAAGTTTCAAGTGTTCCGGTTCTCGTGGATCTGACAGTCTGCAAAACCTAACGATGCAACCCGTTATTGAAAGCGACGATTATACTTTTGCTGACGAATGCCTAAGATATTTTTACTAACATCCAGGTTATCCCACTATGGGAAACCGAAGTTAATCTCAAGTGGGCATAAGCTATGCAAAAATGGACCGTGAAAATTCCTTTAACACACAAGAAGATGTACAAGTGAATTTAACAGATTATGGAGAAAAATCAAATATAAAAATTTTAAATCTTCAAGTATTTGTCGACGTATTATTAACATAGCATCATAAAACTGGCGCTTGTGTACACGTTGTCGATAACAATTGACCATAATTGAGAGCATCTTCCCATTTTCCTGGCCTTAGAGAATAGTAAAAGACTGTCAATAAATAGTAAGCAATTGTTGTCGGCAACAGGCACAAAAGCGCAAAATTTTTAAATGCCGTGTTGGCACTAGGTCTACAAATAGTTATTTAACAAGTAGAGATAGTTTTGCAATAGACGTGTATTATTTAAGTTAAATTCCCCTGACATTTTATATCATGACATAAATACTTTTTAATTAAAAACTCACCTGTGCAATTTAGCTAATGGAAAATGTAGACATAACTTTTGATGAAATTCGGTGAATTCTTTGTAGGAACGGAATAAATGTGTTGGATCAGTTTGCCCGTGACGCGTGACACGTAATATGTAGGTGTAAAACTTTTCCATTTCGTAATGTTTTTGGCAGCGTACAACCGCTACACTTTTTAGGCGGCCATCTTGTTGCATTCTATAAGAAACGTAATATTTTAATTATTACATGTAGGTACATATTATAATTATTATCATCCCCAACTTACGTATATTTTCTAGGAACAAAGGATAATAGTTCGCCGCTGCCCTCATCGTTGCTAAAACGCATTTGTGCTAAATTGTGCAAAAAGAAATTGAACTGCGTGAACAAACTCTTCAATGAAAACTGTATCATTTTAGCAAATGAGGCAGCTGCTTCAGGATTCGATTGTGACGGCAATAAAGCCTTGCGCACATAAGTAACAGCATCGGCTGTAACACCGGGTATGCCAGCCGTAGCCATAAGAGCCAACATGTGTAACAATAGATCACCATGTTTGCGTATAATATTGAAGGCACGACAACATAAGTCAACGAAGTAATGAAAATCCGTAGAGGGTTTATCACCACCATTAATCACATAGGCCATATCGGAAGTAAGAACAAAAGGCGTTCGATCTCTGTCAAGAGAATGATAATCGATTTACAAAAAGATGGGAATAAAAAACATTTATTTTTACCTTTTGAAATTGCCAAACATTTGAGCATCTCCTAAAAATTTACCAAAGTCTATGTGGAATAAATGTCCCGAAGTCTTTAACATAATATTGTCGTTATGTCTATCACAAATGCCCAATATATAAGTAGCCACACTATAGCCAGCGCAGGAAACTGAAAAAGAAATATATAAATTAAATTTAAATTAATTTTAAATTCTTAATTTTTTGATTACCTGTAAAATTCTTAACAGCCCTTTGATACTCCAATTGACTGGGATTTTGTTTAGCCAACCATTCAGCTATGGGACGATCTTTAAACGAGCCTGTCAAGCCATACTCCACTTGAATTTTCCTTAAAGTCTCCGCATCCGAAACAAGTTCGATCATGCCCTTCTTAAAGCCGGTGGGCACACAATTGAAAGTGACCATTTTTAAATCTAAACCCTCAGCAAGCCACATTTTGTTCATGACACGTATAAGTTGTATGGTTAGCATGTCCTGCTGTAAATCATCGCCATACTGAAAATCCAATATAAAATTATGCAAAGCGTCATAACAGTAAATTGTATAATTTAACCTTAAAAATAGCCGGTAATAATTCACAATCCGGCCCGATGAAAGAAATTTTCAGGGGCAAAGTGTACGAGTTGAAGTAGCTACAATTGCGCACATTAACACCGGTAACTTCCAATTCTGGACCTAAAGGCAGTGAAGTTGGCTTGTCTAACAGCTCTTGATTGACACTATCCATGCCGGCACATAAGAATTTTTGGCGCAAAGATTCTTTCGCCTCTTTAACATTTTCAGCAATGGTGGCCAAGTTCTTAAATGAAATCAAGTGAAAAAACATTCACAATAAACACAATAAGCATTCACAATGTATTGTCGACTACACACTATGGCAGTTTGTTATAACGCTGCGTTTACATCTGGCATTTCTTGTGTGTCATTTGCCCAAAAATACGTAACCAACTAATTACTAATGAAAAACTGTTTGATTCAGACATATATTTATTTTTTTAAACTGTTTGCAATAATTTTGGATTCTATAAAAGTGTCTATTAATTATGTATGAAACTGTTTAACTTAATAAATACATGTCTGAATCAAATAGTTTTTCATTAATAGTTGGTTACGCTTTTTTTACGCTTGTGTTGCATTTGGCACACAGATGTAAACCCAGCCTTACGCTGTGTGCCATGTGGAAAAAAAACGTAACCACAAATTACTAATGAAAAGTGTTTGATTCAGACACGTATTTATTAAGTTAAAAAGCTTCATACATAACAATTAGACAATTTTAGACAATTTAATAGAATCCAAAATGATTGGAAACTGTTTAAATCAATATATACATATCTGAACCAAGCAGTTTTTCATTAGCAATTAGTTGTTACGCTTTCTTTGGCACATGGCACAGACGTAAGCCCGGCCTTAGTGAAACGTTCGTCATATCCGATATTTTCCGTTGTGTGGCATTTATTTCCATATAAAAAACATAATATGAACTGATCACACAAGAATAGTTTTTTTACCCGACTACGCGACGCAAAGAGGATATTGCGTTTATCAGCATATGTATGTATGGACCCATCAGCATTTGGAAAATAAATTAATCAGTTAACTGTGTAAAATGTGACTATTATTTCTGTTAGTTACTATTATATTTTGCTCATCTGGAAGATTGAAAAAGGCTTAATCAAAAACAGATCATGCAGGTGTTTGAAAAAGTGATTATAATTATGTATTTTATAATCATATTTTACGCTGATATATGCTTAAACACTGCCTGATATTTTTTAGATTAGAAATATGACTGAAAGATTATTCCAAAAAGAGTCACAAAAGAAGTGAAATAAGACTAATAAATGATTAGAAAACGGTTCGAAAAAGACTTTAAATACTACTAGAAAAAGGGTCGCAAATGACCCTAAGCTAATATAGAAAAATACTCATAAATGACTTATCATTATTATGATTTGAAAATTAACGCATATTCGAGCTTTTTAATCGCGCATAGGAGTCAACAAAAGGCTCGAATTTGATTGAAAATTTAAAAAAATGCTCTCTGGAGATGGATGTATGCATGTATGTATTTATGTATGAATATGTGTTCCTTTGAGACACTATATAAACCGAACGCGTGGACCGATTTTGATGATTCTTACATCAATCGCTTTGTCTTAATCCCGGGATTGTTACTAAAGATATGACAGTAGTCAAAACTCAATGTGGCAGCCAACTGAAGCCATTTTGTAAATACGAAAAAATAAAAATAAAAAGTCGCCGAAATAAATCATATTTAGGTTTCTCTTATGATTTTTGATTTCGAATGATCATTTAGGATATTTAACAAAGTTGGTCGCAGTCGGGTTTTTTGGTTTTTCTAATTACTACTTGTTTTCTAATTTCTTACCCTGCACATCAAATTTTGCAGCAAGAATCTTTTTGATAACTTCTCGCCACATATTGCCAACAAAGCCCTCAACATCAATTGATTTCTGCGATAGTAGCGGGCCTGTGTTATCAGCGCATCATCCATTTCCCCCGAATTACTTGAAGAGGCATCTATAGAGTTTTGCGGTCCATCTCCCGGTAAACTATGCACTAACAGCCAATACATATGATGTGCTATGCGAGGAGATTCCAAAGATTTACATAGTAAAAACCTAGCCATTGCAGAGGCTTCATAAGTATCATGTTTTAAAGCTTGTATTAGTTGCGGCAAATAGTCCACCAACTGATCATTGGGTAAATGGGATATCCATTCTACAGCTCTTTCTCTCACTTTGGCATCGGGATAGCGTGGCAATAGCAGTTCTAAGGCTTGTAAGGGTGATAGGGATGACCACGAATATAACAATGAATGTAAATCCATGAGACTAGCATAATCCCAACTATGGGCAGCATGTAATACTTTAGGTAAAGCATGAGGAATATTTTGCAAATACAAACGTTTCTCCCAGAAAACTTCACGTTTATCGATGGCCCCTGGGTAACCCTGTTCGGCAGTGTCTAAAAGTTCCTGCTGCAGATTGGTATCCAACGAATTGAAATCGTACCTAAATAAAAAATAAACTATTAGAAATCGTCGTATATTTTAGAGGCAGTTTCTAAGAACTTACTTGGGTGCTGGTGGTGGATTTTCTAAAGATTCTGGAAATTGTATTTTACCCCCATATGGTGGCACTTCTATGCTCAAAACGGGACAAAAATCTGGCTGCGGATGACACCCTCGAGCTGGCGCTGGACCCAAAAACTTATCGGCTGTAGCCGGCCACATGGACAACAAATAGGATCCACAGATCATTTCGCGTTTATAATCAAACAATTGTATTGCACACCAACCGAGCTCTGTGGTAATTTGTCTTCTCTCGCCATTTTCTGCATTATTCTGTTCATTGTCTTGCGCCTGGGTGCCATATAAAACAAATATTAAGCGACATTCTCGGGGCAAAGTGCAAATGGGATTTTTCTCAAATGTTATCCAAGAGGAGAATTTCAAACGGGGAAATAGACCGCCCGTGGTGTCATTAGAGCATTTTGTCACCACTGGATCCGAAATAAAGCGTGTGCCATAGTTGATTTGTACGCCCAACGAATAGTTATCGTAACGCCATAAAGGTGGAGGACGATGTAGACAATTGATACTGACTACAATTGGCTTGGAAACATAAGACACATGTATGGGTGCTTCAAATTGATGTATTAAATTAAATTAAAATTAAATTATATATATAACAATTTTCAACTACTTACTTATTGAATAGTCTATCGTTTTTACCGAAAATCCCACTCTAAATACATTTGAATATAATTCAATGAGTTCTTGTACGGCATCTCTTAACTTGTTACATTTCAATTTGATTCGCTCTAGAATAGAACGTGGTCTTAATGACACTTCAGCATAGTCGCCACAGTCGGTGATAATTTCGGGATTAGCTGAGGAACTTGAATATTTGAGTTGATTGTCTTCACATACTTGTTTGAGTTCTGTCACACACTCTGCTAGTTCCAATGTATCAATGGAACCTAATAAGGCACAAATGGCTTTCACACCCTGCACAACACCGGAGCAAGAGATTACAGTGCGCGAGTTACTATCACTAGCAACCGATTCTAATTTATCGATTTCAGTTTCAAAAGTTTCTGCAATCAAGTAAAGAATAATGTTTTAAGGTAATATAATTTAGAATGCATTTAATTTCATTACGAACCTATTAATATCATCATGCTTTCATATGTTATTGTGGTGGCCACTTCATTGGGCAACACATCCTCTGGACGCATATCACATTCATTTTTATCATCCCTTTGGGTGCGAGCAATCACTTTCATATTTTCATCAGTTTTTAAGCACAAGCCTAATTGTACATCCTTTTCCAGTTTCAAGCTATTGTGAACACATTCAAGTTGGCTTAATTTAGAGGAATTAGAAAGCCATTCCGCCACACCTATGGGCCTTACCGCATAATCATTTACACTACCTCTTATCTGGCCTTCCAGCGAATAGAATGCTTGGCTTATAACCATTTCGACTGGCGTATTAACTACAAAAATAACTCGTTATGATTCCATAAACCTAGAAAATTTTTATATATCTAAACTTACTGTCACAGGTGAATTGTATAGGTGACCCGTATCCTTTGAATTGACCCTTATCCGAAGAGGCAGTATTTTCATTGTCGGGAAACAGAGCATTCAAAGAAGGATGCACCAATATTTTAATACTTGTCTCCAGTGCATAGTGATAATTAAATTCTGATGCTATAACATGACCCACATTATTAACTTCATCATCGTAAGGATAACGTTGTCTGAGGTCCTTAACCATATAATAGAAATCGAGCAGTTCCAAATCGACTGTACGTTGATCCGTAACAATTTCATAAAGACGTGATGCAGCTTTTCGTCGATCCAAAACATGACTTGCATTTAATACTGGTGCATATGTTTCGTTGTCCCTGCTGAAGGTGCGGAATGAGGAGAGGCCTAGAGCACTGCTATTGCCGCCACTATTACGTGGTGGCAAAGGTGGTGGCGGTGAACTAGAGGCTGTGGAACATGGTGGCAAATCGTGCTTTTCACTAATGTCGGGACTAGTATCGGGACGCCAACTAATAGAGGAAACTACGAAAATTTTAAAATTTTTTTTTATTATAAGAATTTAAAATTTCCGATTTGGTGTCATTTTTAGAAAGTGTCATGAACTCTTGGTATATCCCATAAAAAACACGTTAAATATTGTTAATTAAAAACTAAAAAATGCTACTCAAAACACAGAATTTGAAAATTGAAACTTAAAATTATACTTTAAATGCAGAGATCTAAAAGTTAGTCAGTTCGTATGTACTCGTCTATTCTTTTTTCATTACTTTTAAACGAAAGAAAGGTAAATATAATGGGAACATTATTCGGTTATCATTTAAACGCATTCAATTTAATGTTCATGTCTTCGTCAGATTCACTTTCTGCTTGTTTAAAAATTTAAATATTATCCAGCAGAGGGCATATGCATGAGGGATCATTTCGAATTTTCGAAGTCGGCTTTTTTGCCAGTTGTATTATTTTACCTAAAAGCTTACAAATGATTTTTTAAAATAAGGGAACAAGGAATAGGGAATAAACTCCCGGGGAATTGTTATTCATAATATGGTTGATAACTTCTAAAACTCTACAGAAATTAAAGGACGATCATATTTCTCAATTCATATTATCAATTAATCAAAAAGGGATAATTTATATATATGCGTGCAGCCAAGTAGATAAATCATCAATTAATCATATGTTGGAAAAAGCATAAAGGGGGCAGTGTTTCTTCAGAAATAAGTTGAAATTATTGAAGGTGCTGTTAGTTGAATTAATTAGTGCTTTTATTAGAAAGAAAACGGTGGTGGTTAAGAGCCCGAGTCGGATCCTTAGCCATACCCAGTCATATCAACATGTGTTAGTGAAATGGGCAATTATAGAGAGAACACACATTGGCATACTTCTCAAAAAAGGGAAGAAGAGAATTTTCGATAATTTTTTAATAAGAGCAAGAAGACTAAGCACTTGGGTTAAGCAAATATATAAATAAATAAAAAATAAATAAATAAATAATGGGAAAAACACTCGGTTTTCATTTTAACACATGCAATGCTTCATGTTTTTGTCAGATTCGCTTCTGTTTAAGAATTTTTTTTAAGAAATTGATTTTCGATAATTTTTTAGTAAGGACAAGAAGACTAAGCAGTCTTCCATATCCAGCAGGATAAGAATGGGAATTATCGCTATCAACCTCATTAAGTCATCCGCTGTTTGTGAACACTACGGTATGTGTACTACAATAGTAAATCAATAAAATAAGTAAATTAATTTTGTGTTACCGTCATTTCAAACACGCCCTTATTTTTTTAAATTAATTTAAGCCGTTTCCGCAAATCAGCCAGAAGACTCGTCTAAATAATTTGTATGAAAATCGCACATGCTTTTCACATGCATTTTATACTCAAGTAGACCGCATGGGTTGTAAAAACAGGCGGTTAGATTTAAAAATTTATAAAAGGTTTATAGATTAGTTTTCATAAAAAACTCTATTTAGACTGAATTTACTGCCAAATAAAAAGAAAAATAAATGATGTAAATTCGCTAGTATAAACCTTTTACAAACATAAATATTATTTAAGACTGTAGGGAAATAATTTGTTATCAGATCCGAAAGGGCTTAAAAATGTATTTCCTCTTGTGCACAAAAGCTGTTATCAAAACTGAATATTATATTTTTTTTAATTTGTTGAAGTGAATAAATCTTAAGAACATTTTTTGACATTGTTCATTTTTAATTTGCGTTATTTCTATTTTTATTTATGGGCGGATTGCAACTTTTGATTTCATCATTATGTCGAATCACGTAAAATCCTTAAGCAACTGAATACTTTTTATTTACGACAATTATTGTTTTTTACTACAGAGCAGTTTTCTTTAATAAAAACTAAAACGACGTTAAACTTTCGCTTGGTATTAAATTGTAACACACGTTATAAAGTGGATAAAAAAACATTTATTTGTTGTTACTTACACATTTTTTTCTTCGTCAAACCGAAACTCATTGCAATTATTAAAGCGAACAGGCCAAAAAATATTAAAGTGTTCTCGAAATATTGAAACATTTTTTCGCACTGACACGAAAAACTCATTTGTTCTAACTCAACACATTTTTTTCTTGCTTAATTTATAAATATAGTATATTATATGTACGTATGTCGTTTATATTTTGCAAAATTTATTATTAATTTTTTGTTTTTGAAAACTTACCATTTGGACTAACAGATGATTTATCCAATTTATTTACAGCTTCATAAACGGGATCGGAATATTGAGTACTACCGCCACTGTATAAATAATCAAAAGGATCATACTCCGCATAAAATGAAGTACAATCAGATGCATCATCATTGTCTGAAAATATTGAATGCAACATTTAGATTTTTAGAATTAAATAAATTATAAACGATGTAAAATCTTTATTATTATTGCAAAATTGTCTATAAATTATTCTTTCTTGTTTCTATTTATTTTTAATTGTTGTGATTAAAATTAGAAAAAAATCTATATGTTCATACATATATATATACACAGGCACACACGTTTAAACACCACACAGTTTAAGATAATGCATACATAGATTTATATTTAAATATATATTTTTTCTGCACAAATTTATGAATAAAAAAAAAACAGAAAATATGAAATCGAAAATAATTCGTCAAGTTGTTGTAAAATCGTCTAATATACGAACTATTTATATATTTCTTATTAAACAAAAAGCATGACACGATAAAACAACATCAAACAGCGCAAAAATATTAATAAATAGAATAAAATTAGCAAAAACAAAATGTGTATATATTTTACTCAAATAGCCATGTTGTTAGCCGCTTAACTACATACAATTCCGTCACTTCGTTTACATTATTTTTTTTTTAACTTTTTACATTTTGGCCTAAAAACCATCAAGGCAAACAAAAAGAATATAACAAATACTAATGGCAGAGCATGATCAACATCATCCCACAGTTTTGATTAGTCTGCTTTAACCACAAAAAAACAGCACATGATTTCAATACAAAATCAATTATTATTATCAAAAACAGATACTTTTAGAGATAAAATTGTTTTATTTATTATTAATTAAATTATTATGTGATTTTATTTCAGCCACCAAGTCTAAGTGTAAAAAGTAAAAAACTTACAACCGGCTAAAATCATTTTAATAGCACAAATAATACTTACATATATCACTATTTCACTTTAACTTCGTATGTACATATGTATTTAATAAATTTAAATCTACATTTTTAGAGAATATTTTTTTTAAATGTTCGTTTTAATTTTCTTACGTGTTTTTTTGCTAATAGAAAATTATGAAAATTTCTCGTGTTAAGAACTTCACTACAGTTTTCTTTCACAATAATAACAATCTAAGTCGCAATTTTGAAATTTTTATTTGACTTTTTAGTTATTTACATACATACATATGCACATACATATACACACATACATATGTATATGCATGAATACATACATATGTACATATACATATATTAACTATTTGAAAGTCGATTTATGAACGGGTTTTTATTATTTTTAATTCAAATTGAATTTTTCTTACCATTATTGCAATGGCACACTATTTCAACTTTATTTAATAACATAGACGTGCTTACGCCAACAAATAGTATAAGAGTACTAAATAAATTTATTAATCTGAAACAACATGCTTGGTGGGTCATACAATTTTATTTTAATTTAAATCGTCATAATCATTATCAGATTATGAATTATTCTATTGATAGTAAAAGCCTTTATTTGTGAGGGATTTTTTTAATAGTGAAATACTCGTAACAAGTTTCTGTTTTAGTAAAAACGCAAAATTAGACTTGTTCAGACAAATTTGAATAGTCATATAGTGGGTAATTGTTAGAAAAATATTAAAGGTATTCCGTCAAAAGTTGCACTGTTGCAGAGAAATTTTCAAAAAATATAACAACCACATAGAAGATTATTTTGCACAAATGATGCAAAATTGTCAGAGTCCTAGTAAGTGCAAGATTATCAGGGTAAATTTTGCAAAGTTGTGCAACTTTTTATGGCAATCACCAAATTACAACGCAAAAATACCTTGAAGATTGCTTGAAAATATCTTCGATACAAATAAATTAATTAAAAAATTATTAAATTAAAAAACTTGTAAAAATTCTTAGCTAGAAGTTATAAAGTAATCTTCAAATTCGATTTTAAGCTAACAAATGCATACATAATTTTTTTATTTTTAAAGACCTATGGCTCAAATTGTTATTAGATCTTTGTTAAATAATACCAATATTATTAATATTGATATTTTTATTAGTGAATTAATTACAGAATTAATTAGCAAAGTTCTAACACTTAGTTTCATCGTTTAAACAAAATCTTTTAACAATCAAGAAACATGCGAGTACAATATATCTGTGTATACATACATACATACATATATTGCGCTGCTTTATAGACAACCCAACAAAATGAGTTGCTCACATCAGAAAGTGCAGTTATGCATTTTACAGAGTTGCAAGAGTTGACGTGAATACCTTTATTAAAAACAAACAAAAAAATTTTTTTAATTTTTGTTTTTAACCATGTGGTAGCCCTATTTCATATGATAATGTCTTGTTCTATTCGATTTGTATCTGACGAATGCCTTAACTCTCTGTCTTACTTAAACGAAATACTACATGCTTATGTATAGTATATGGGGCATTCCATGCCAAATCGGAATTTGAATTTTTGTTTGTTTTTTTTTACAATTTTCTGATAACTCGTCCAAAAGATATTAACTTTTCAAAAAATCACATTTTTTAGTTATTTGTGCATAGCTTTCCAAATTAAATTTTTTTTGTAATATATTCCAATGTATTTTATTGAAATTTTTGGATTTTAAGTTTTGTATCGTGTTTTTGAAAATGAGTGTGTCCTTCGATTTTTTTTACAATATTTTTTTTTTTTGAAAAGTTAATATTTTTTGAACAAGTAATAAAAAAATCCACATTTTAACAAGGAAGCCTCTTTTGAGGGACAATAAATAATATAACAAATTTTGGGGAAATCGAAGCAACAATTTTCAAACCATCTGATTTGGAGTGGAATACCCCATATACATACATCTTGAAACATGAATATACATACATACATATATACATACAAACAGTAAGACTCTTTTATAACGAACAGCAATTGAATAATTGAATTGATAGAAAACTTTTTCTAACATTCTTTTGAATTTGATTAAGATTATTTTATTTCTTTATTTAAAAGTATTTTGTAAATAAATTTACAAAAATACACCAACAAATCGTCGGTTTGTTTCTGCTTTGATGTATGGGACAAATATGTGTTTTCGAGGAAATCGATGAAGAATGTTTAGTTCATTAGTTTTATAAAAATACACGATAGAATTTTTTGTTTAATAATAAAAGTAATAGATACATATGTTTTTTATTCAAACTTACAGTTTGATAAACTTATTACATCCAACATGAAAAGTTATTAGGACTTAAAGAAAAAATAACAAAAATTTTTGGCAAAGCATTCCACATTCATAACAACAATATTGTTCAATACTTGCTCAAGCGGTTTAAATTACTTTATATATTTAAGAATTGTCGATTGCCGTAAAACAGACTTTACAATGTTCAAAAATTGTAGAAATGACGCAGATTTGCACCTCTATATCTCCAGATATATTCAAGATATCGGAAAACTTTGGAAAGAGGACACATTATTCATATATATTAAACTAATAACTCAAACAAACAAACGTAATGACGTGGGCTAATGGGCCATGAAACCATATATAATTGGTTCAAATTTCTTTTAATACGTTTGCCGATTTTAGATGTTTGTTACAACTTTATTAAAAGTAACAATTAATTAAACATGGTCACGTTTACATCTATTTGCATCATGATATATACATACATATGTATGTACATATATACTATATGTAGAAAAGATGTTGATATATGCTATATGTATATACAATTAGACCTCGATTATCCGTAATGACCTGGGCCGGTAGCATTCTGGATAAATGATTTTCCCGGTTAATAGATTAACAGCTTTTATTGTTTTTTCATATTTTTTATTCATATTTTTGTATTTACTTACATACATATCTTTTTACATATATATCACATGTAATAAAAGAAAAACTAGAGGATTTCAAATCAAAACATACATAAATATGTATGTACATATGTACTATAAGGAAAACATATTTTGGCTGAAAACAGTTGCGCGCTTTCAATCCCGAATAAAAGTGATCACGCTGATCGACGACAAAAAATTAAATCGATGTACAAAATGGAAACAATCACAATTTTTCTTTCCCGGATAATCGATGCCTTTAATTAATTAATTATTAATTGTATTCTTTTAATTTAATATATTATTCACGTCATATGGTAATTTTTTTTCATTTGTTCTAAAAAGGAATGATGTTGATATTTGCTGTTGCAAATCACATATCCCACTTCACTTAGATTTCCTAAATATCGCTAGAGAAAATTGAGAAAAATTTGACTATTATTTAATATTAGCCTTTAGTTTTTATTTATGGTCAGTTTCTTTAAATGGAAGAAAATTTTTCTAACATACTGAAAAAAATAACAAAATACTAAAATTTTGTTTTTTTATATAGATTTAATTCTAAGACTAAACTGAATTAAAGAGCACTATATTTGCCATCACGAGAAGTGACCTTAAGCTAAATATACATACATACATATGTACATAAATAAAATACCTGTCGAATGATACCCATTTTGATATAGTTCGCCGACTGTTGACCGCCATATTGAGTTTTGACAACTAACATATCTTTATTGACACTCTCGGGATTAAGAAAAATCGATTGACGTAAGAATCATCAAAACCGGTCCACGCGATCGGTTTATATAGTGCCGCAAAGAGCACGAATATTCGTATTCGAATTGTCGAGTATTCGGCCATTTTCAGGCGAATACGAATGTATTCGTCAAATTCAGGCGAATACGAATACGAATATTTTTCCAAAGAAATTAAATAAATAAATGCATAAATCCTAAACGAAATTTAAATAAATGACTAAAAATTTCAGTTTGTACATATACATTAAGGGTTTTCATGAGAATGTTCAAAAGTCTCGCAAACTGTGCAATTGTTCATTTTGACACTCTCTTAAAAAAATGTCAATAATTAAATATGTACATATGTACAATATGGAAAGTTATTTACTAAAACCTGTTAAATTTGCCCAACAATTTTTAATCGTAAGCTTGAGCTGTGCAATTGAGCATTTTGTAAACAAAAATTTTTTGTTTTTTTTCCTTTAGGCATTTTTCAAGACAAACACACACTTTTTTATTTTTTTAGAAACATATAAATATGTATTTAAACTGAAAATTGCTTGAAATTTATTTGTTTTAAATTTATCAAATTAATTTTTTTGACATTTCATTCAAAAAAGTTACTGAGGTGCTTCATGAAACAAGTGTCGCAAGTTTGCTCAATTGCACAAATGGCAATTTTAAGAGTTCTCATGAAAACCCTTATTAATTTTTTTATAGAAATTTGTGCTTTGTATCATTTTCAAATATTATTCAATGACGATCATTAAAATGTTGGGTACTTTTTATTAACTTTAAAGTCCATTTTCATAACAATATTTTAATATTTCATATTGCATATAATATTCGTATTCGTATTCGCGAATATCGTTTCAAATATTCGTATTCGCGAATATCGTTTGAAATATTCGTATTCGCGAATATCGTTTGAAATATTCGAATATCAAAAATTGACATTCGTTACATCACTAGTATGTACATATCCTGATAAACACAATAGCCTTCTTTGATTTGCGCAGTCGGGTAAAAAGAAGTAAGAATATCAAATCGTTATTTCTAGTGTCGATAATTCTTTTTTTTTTTTTTAATTATTTATTTTTTGGTCATAGTTAAGTTTCACTGTAACTTATTTAAAACCACTTCCACTAACACACCTCTAGTGTACTATTAAACAAAACCCCGCCAGCAATAAAATACTCATACACGTCATGCGCACAAAATTAAACAAAATATCCCAGCAAAACATTAAATCAGTACTTCTTTAGAAAGCACTTCTTAATTATGTACTTTCAAAATAGGTTATACATTTTATTCTGGTTTAACGAACGGAGTTATCTTTAATCACATATCTAAATTAATGATAAATCACCTATTTTATTTATTATTATTATCCTCTAAAATATAACCCAGTAAAAAAGTGATGAAAAAAGTATACGAATCACTTCAAACTCCCGTAAGCTAATAAAATTGACAGGTTGATTTAAAATAGAATATTAGTATAATATTTTAGGAATTAAATGGCTTTCAAAGTGGGTTAATAAACAAGTGAATTAGCACCGCTTTCTAAATAATAGATTTTTAAGTGCTTTGGAAAAGTTATTTATAATCACATCCTAAATGTAAAATATATTGGATTTACTTCACCAATAAAGAATCACACCTTATTTTAGAGTTTTTATAGCAAGTAAAAAGTAAATATTATTAGCTCACGGGTTGGCAAAAACAAACCACTTCGCTCCACGCTAATGTAAAATGCACTTCCTTTAGTAGTTGTAGTACTTTTTCTACTTTTTCATTACTTTTTTTGCTGGGATATTTTTATGAGTCTGGTGGTTGATTGTGTGTTTTTCCTTATATTCACATCAGGGAAGGCAATGAAAATTTTAAAATTGTACCAACAACTTAAAAAAATGATACTTTTTTGACCTTAATTGTACTAAATTTTTTTTAGTTCAAATTACATATGCATTTTTATTTGTTTTTATTAAAATAATCGTTTTCACAAATTTGCTTGTAAGTTACACCTGTTTAAGTTAAAATTTAAATTATACAAATTAATAGCATGTGCTCCAGCATCCCATGATTTGGAAATAGAATAGTTCACATTTTTTGATTTTATTGCCGCGTTTGGCTTTCACAAGACTGTTTTCAAGGAGAAGAATATGAGTATCTTTGTTCAAAAGTGAAAATTGACATATGCAATCATTTTGAAAATAAATACGCGAGTGAATCTGAGGAGTTTCCTTAAATATACTAAATTAGTCATTGGTGTACTATTGTACTTTCCGAGTTTAAATAGTACCAAAAAACGTACAATTGTACCAACTTTGCCATCCCTTATTCACATGTTTGGGAAGTTAGTTGTTTATTTATTTCTGTTTTTATTATGTATTTTGCTTTTACTCTTGATAATTCTCATTGGCTTGATATTGGAATCGCTACAAATAATTTGAGTTTAGCAACAAAAAGTTAAGACTATACTTCACAGGATCATTTCTGTAGTGAGTCTTCATTTATTTGCATTGCAAAATGTAAAATACTGTAACCGCGATGAAGAGATATATCGTTTTGTCTATAGCGTGAGGTTTAGAACTTTGTCTATTTTTGGTCTTCACTGATCGATGGGACAAAGTTTCTTCGATGATCGCAGTTTAATGGATAAAGCGACTTCCGAGTGGCTATATAATAAATAAATTTTAAAATGATTTACTTCTAGGTGAAGTAGTGCCGGGATACTCTTAGATGACATTTTTTACTAGTTCAGACAGATTTCACTATCTACTAATGCTCTTATGCAAAAACGATTGTTAAAGTTAAAGCATGCTTAAAACCGGTTTTGCCATACAAAATTCGTTTGTTAAACCAACTTTAAATTTGCCATTCGTTTTTGCATAAGGGGGTAAATGTTTATTTGTACGTGAAGAAAACTTTAAATAATTTCTTATCAGGGAATTGTTTTTTTTATCACTTTATTGAAGATATATGATCTTACGCACAATAGAGATTTAAGTTGTTCTTGATTGAAGGCGAATTCCTCCGAACTAATCATATTAATGATAAGTATTTTTAAGCAATTTAACTTTAAAATTTTCTTTTTAGCACTCAACATATATTTCTTATATTTTGATGATTTGTTTACATTATTTTCAGTTGCCAATCTCTTATAATTTCGATAACTTTTAGGCAAGTGAAGAAAAGTTGACATACGCCATATAAGTAAGTGAAATAATTGGAATAGGGAGATATTTTTTGGCGGAAATTTATTCATAACTGCCCTGATTTTGTTAAATTTTAATGGGTTCAAAGCAGGAAAAACTTATTTTTAAATCGATTAAAAAATTATGAGATTTATGAAGTAATAAATATAAAAAAATAAAATATACAACCTAATCGAGAACCTCCTGTTATAATCATTGGAAATCATCCGCATTTGAAAAAATTCCGAACAAATTCTTCCTCTATTTTCTTTTTCTTTGCTTTGATGTTAATAAGTTTTCTGGACGAACTGTTCTCGTGAATTTTACACCAGCAGTGAAGGTTATGATATAAGGACACATTTTTATATGGGAAAATCAAAAAGTGCTCTACTATAGTAGAACATATAGTTTCACCTATAGATGAAACACTTGAAATAAAAAATAAATAATTGTGCGTGTTATGTAGGTGCATCGACAATGAAATTTGCAATACGGTATACAAAAATATTTATTTATAGCTCAATTTATTCGGCTGATAAAGCTCAGATTAAGAGAAATAAGAGGCGAAAATTTTGTTCACGTGAAATATATCCCATGAATAAAAAATGTTGAGCAAAATTAGAAAATAAAACCCTGACACAACAATAACAACGAAAAAATTTGCAATTACAATTTTAGGGAAAGCAAACACATTTCACGTGAATTTTTATTTTCGCTAAGAATGAGTATGAGTACAACAAATGCAGCAGAAGGCTAAGGAACGTAAGGTATTTAATAGATACGGAATTCCAAAATCAAATCAAATAGTATAAAAATAATATAATACAATATATAAAAATAAAAAAGGCTAATGACTGATAACAATAGTAACAAATTATCGGTCTAATTCATAAAAAATATCTTAGGTTTATTACAGGTTTATTTGACAAATTTCCCATAGAAATACGTCAAATAAGAGCTTAATAAACCTGAAATATTTTTTATGAATAAGGCGGTATGTATTTAAGCTACATAACAAACCTGCCCGAACAATGTAATTTTTTTTTAATTTATAAGAAATGAAACAATCGATTTATTTTTTTGGTTTTGTTTTTATTTTTGTTCGAAAATCAAACAAATCATTTAGAGCTACATGCAAATCAATAAGTTTGAATAGATAAAAATATGTACGAATATAATTTATTTTATTAACTACTATTTAAAAATTCTTAATATAGTAAGTATTGTATTTTTACAAAACGGTTAGTTTTTCTTGTCTTTTTTTCTTCTTAATTACAATACAAATTAAATGTAAATTGATTTGTTTTCGATTCGAATTAAAACAGAAAACACAAAATTATTAAATAAATAAAATTGAATGAAAATTGTTCTTAAATAAAATTAATACACTCAGGCTTATCGTGATTGGCGAACTTATGACGGATAGTAGGCGTTTTAAAAAAATGGAATCGTGTTTTGCAAATCACAAAACCATTCTTTAAAACCGTCTAACTGTTGACGTAAATAGGCGAAGTGTGATAAGCGTAATTATACGAGGGCGATCTCTGAAATACACACTTTATCGAGAAAAAAATTAAACACAGAATTAGTGGAACTTTGCTATATACTATTTTCTTATAATTGACATAATTTGAAAAAATCTAATGCCATTCAACTTAATACTGAATATATATTTAAAATTATTTTTATTTATTTATTCGGTAGCGAATATATTTTTATATATTTTTTACATTTTTAAAGCTTTAAAAAAATTGTAAAAGCTTTATACAATTTTCTTAAACTTGACGTAATTTTAAAAGGGAGGAAATGTCACACCACTTAATACTGAATATATTTTTGCCCAAGAATTTGTACCATCTATACGTGTCCTAAGTTAGCACCGAAAAGTTCCAGCTTATATTATTAGTGCTGACTTTCTTTAAAATTATATTTTTTCAAAATCTTTACATACGCCTGTTAAAAAGTGTATTTCAAAAGCCGCCTTCGTACTATTTTTATTTTTTTTTTCATTATTTATTTTCGCTGTAAACTATTAAATATTCTATAGTACTATTTTTTATTTTTAACATTCCTTAGCTCAACGGCTGCATCAGAACTCGAAACTTTGTTAATCTTTTTAATATTTTAACTTTTTTACGCAAAAAATACGAAACGCAAAGAGTGATAAAGCAACAAAGACGGAAACAAAACACACATTTTTTGTTTAGAGAGAAGAGAAGTTTATAGTTTTTCCTTTAAGTTCGAATGTTATCGATAGTAAATTTTTTTCTCTATTTGTTTTTTTTGGTTTCATTTCGTTTTGTTTTAGTTTTCTATTTGTTAAGTCTTTTGGTAACTGAAATATAAGAGAAAGTAAAAACATAAAACTTTATAATGAATTGCATAATTATATTGATACAATATTTGATATAAAATAAACGGTAATGAAAAAATAAAAAAAATATACAAGTTAATATGGAAAAACAATAACTAGGCGTGATTAGCATGCTACTCAATACACAGTAATTGAAAGGAATGATTTGGTTAACATAAATTTAAACTTAATGAATGTGGGTGATGTCGTAAACCAAAAACCAATGAATAGTTTATTTATGTTTCTACGGAACTCCGTCACTTTTCTAATAAAATAATTTTTTCGACAAAAGGGCATATTATTTGTCAATAGCTTCCAATGTGATGCCCTCACAGTCCATAGAAATTCTAATTTGCTTGTATTGTATCGTGGAGTCACGATATTTCTTCAGGTTTGGAAACGGAAACTATAGGACCATTTTTATTTCAAATGATTATCGAATATGACCACAGTTGTGAAGATAATCGATATGAATTGCGGCATGTTAAAATACATAACGCTAGATGTAGTTGGCCAACACTCCGTTCTTTGGCCCACGTTTACCGAAATCTTACACTCTTACCTTGTAGACGCAAAAGCTCCTTTGGATTGCAGTTGAATACCGCCAGCAGCCATTCGAAATTGTCGTGTGTAGTCTTTTGGGATTTCTGTAAAATCATCCAACTTAAGCTAGCCATACACTTGCGAATTTCTTGCATACCCATTTCTCCATACACACGCAGCAAATCACAATAAGTATAATCTTCGACAGGTTACAATACATGTTTTACATGTTTTTTATATTTTTATATCAGTTTTCCTCCTGTTCTTTGCTTCTCACTGTTATCCTTACACTTATATTTTTTCGTTTGGCAAATCATTTATTTTGTTTTAAATTTTCAATCAGTCTTCTAAAAACTATTTGCTTTTCATCTTTTCAATACACACACCCCCGAAATAATATTAAAACACTCGTGCACAGCGCGATTAGGTGGCAAATTATGTCATTCAATATCGAACGAAATTTAAATATTCCATTTAAAATATTGAATTTTTTGGGAATTCCTTTTGATATCTAACCTCGTTGTTGTGCTTGTTGAAATTTTACGTGGAGGCATAAACAAAATTTTTGATATTCAACAACTTGAAAAAAAGATTACAAAGGAAAGTATGTATGTATGTATGTATGTATGTATGTATGTATGTATGTATTTGGGCATTATTTGTGTTTTTCGAAATATAAATATAAGGACTGTAAAGTACTAATTTATTTATATAAATTTTGCTTAAAAGGTGTATAAATTATATTTTGATGTTATCTTAGTGCAAAAAAAAACAAGTTCAACACCGTTTATAAAACCAATTTTTTTTTAATTTGGAACGATTCTCCATTATCACGCCTCAAATTTGGTTTATATACATACTGGTTTCGCCTATGTTAATTAAACAAATTTAACGCTGTATGACGAAAAATTGTTCCAAATTAAAGAGAACGCATTTCTAAAAAAGAGGAAAATTAAATTCATAATAGGGGAAGAGGGAAAGTGAAAAGAAAATTCGCGCGGAATTTTAATTTATATATTTTCGGACACTCGCATCGTTTTCAAATCGCATGCGAGTTGCAAATCGCCAAAGTTGTTTCTACATGTTCTGTAACTCATGCGTTTTGCTTGCGACTTGCCATATTGATTTAGGACAGTTGTGTGTTGAAATCGTCAGTGTATAAGTAAACAATGCGAAGACAAAATTAACAAAATAAAAGAACATTTTATAAATTTTAATTTTATAATGGGGGTATTCATTTGTTTTTTTCCTCGTTGGAAAAATGAAAAAATTTAATTTTTTACAACAAACACAGCAAAAAAAAAAATTAGAAAAAAATTTTGAATTTTTTCCCTGTGTTTGTTGTCAAAAATTACATTTTTCCATTTTTCCAACGAGGAAAAAAATTGAAATGAATACCCCCAATAAAAATTTTGCGAAACTATTAATATTTTTGATTAAAATGAGAATAAAACATATTAAATTTCATTAATTAACCATTTTAATGTTTCTTTAAAGTTATGTTTGGGCTAAATTAATCAGTTCACTTCAGTATACTCTTGTGATTTGAACTCGCCAAAAGTCTTGCGATTGCGAGTTGCAGAAGACCTCTCTTGTAATAGATTAAAGAGCACAGCAACAATTTTCCTTTAACTTGCGACCAAAATGTCGAACTCGAAATACGTCAACCACGATAAGGCCCACTAATTTTCAATTAAATATGTACTAGGTAAGTTCAGAAAGTCACGGAATTGTCTGATAAGTATGTTTTTCAGTGTAGCGTGTCCTATTATGAATTTATGCAAAACTTGCAAAGGCCACACAATGTATTCTCGTGGCATGTATTAACTAAGCCAATAATAAATGCTGTCGTACTATAAACGAAGCTCGATGGTTGTATTGTTGGACGTGTATATGACTGTTAACAAGCGATGTCGCCAAGACGTCTTGTTTAAACAAACAATGCAAAGAAGTACTGTTGATACATGTATGTTTGTTATTTTGCATATTGTACGTGTGTGTGTGTGTAAGATGTAGATGGTAAGCTATTATGTTTTGTGTTTAGGGGAGGTTTTTTAAAGCAAGCGCACACAACTCATGTAAATGCATGTGTGCGTTTGTATGTTCGCAGAAAAATAAGAGCATACAAAAATTATGTAGGTGTGTATGTATGTACATGCATGACGTTAGTATACACGTCAATGGGAGAAAAAAGCACAAGCACCACAAATTCTTCAGTCACGAACTATTTTCTTCTTTACTGTTATACCTGCAATAAGTTAAACAAATGTATTGCCGAACACGTTGTTTAGCGTTTGTTTCAGAAGATTTCACTGTAGTAAATCATTTGAAATTGCCCTCATGTCTTAAAAGTTCTTATAAGACGTCTTTTGCAGGTCTTTAATTCACATATTCCATTTGCACTGAAAACTGAAGTACATATATAAAGCAGAAATCTAAACCAACTGACACCAGACACAGTGGACCAAGCACAAAGAACGCTAATGATGGTGTGGCGACCTTCGAAAAGACCTAGTTGTTCCGTTCTGCTAGTGTTTGTTAGAGTATTTAAAATTAACTTTGGTGTTATTTGTTCCTTAAAAATTATCACATATAATTTGGCTTATATAACGATACGAACCTTAGCCTAATCCAATCAGAAACATGTATAGAAAAAACCAAGGATTGCAAATAACGATTATTTTCCAAATTTAAACTGAAAAAATCACACTAATAGAGAAGTCCTACGTGCAAAAGGAATATACCAAGGTACTCCATGTTACGCGGACTACCTATGGATGCAATGATTTTAATTTTTTTGATTTTTATCACAAAGTAACAGTTATTTCTTAATTTTTATTTATTCCTCACAAAATAAGAGTTATTTT
Organism: Tachina fera; assembly: GCA_905220375.1. NCBI lineage: Eukaryota > Metazoa > Arthropoda > Insecta > Diptera > Tachinidae > Tachina > Tachina fera. Next base: position 125,367,236 of record LR999964.1, read on the forward strand.
GTGATTTTTATTTATTCCTCACTAAATAAGAGTTATTTCTTGATTTTTATTTATTCCTCACAAAATAACAGTTACGTTCTGATTTAGTTGCTAGTTTGTAAAGGATAATGTGCCTAGTCAGGCAGAGAACTGTCAGTAAAACGGTATCTAGCCAACATACAAAATCTCAATAGTAATTCTTTGTATAACAAATTAAAAAAATTTTAACCTTTATGTGAAAATTCGGGATTAAAAGAGCCGAATTATATTATTCTATAATATAAAGAATTTGGTTGTATCGTTCTTTAATATATCATTATCTTACTAATAACCCTACATTTCTTTATGGTTTCGAAGATTTAATGGCGGTATTCACGATACATAAATTTCCAGGAAGCTACTCTGTAATTGGAAACGATATTTTCTTTCGAATTTGTATATTAATTATGTTATGTTAATTACAAGCAAATTCGAAGGTATTTTCTTCCGTTTCGAATTACAGAGTAAACACGCAGGTTTTATACAATTGAAATTTAAATAGTGCGAATAGGGATCAAGCGTTCAAGCAATCTAAATACATATGTACATATATCAGCGATGCCAACTTGGTGCCTTTGGCACTATTTGTAGTGCTTTGCGAAGACTCAAAACGCCAAATTTTGAGCGTTAGTGCCAAACTAAGAAAAAGCACTAAGTAGTGCTTTTAAGAAATTTGTGTATTTCTTGCAATTACGTTAATAAAAATTTTTTCAATATAAAGCATAATCTTTTCGTCTGATATATGTTCATATAAACATTATTAAACTTCAGTCGTTTGAATCTTCACTTGTTTTTCACGTTAGTGCTTTTTACGCTTTTTATATCTCAAATAACGATTTTAATGCTTTTTTTAAATTTTGATGTGCTTTTAGAGTCAAAAAAGTTGGCATCACTGATCTATGTATATCTGCTTTGTTTCCAAAATCAACTCCTACAGTTTTATATTGCAAACTCCTAATAAAATTACCCTAAGAGCTTCGAGCTTCCTTCGAGAGAATCCGAATGGCCTATAACTTCGCATTCCTATGAGAGCTTCCAAGATCCAGTTTATTGTTTTGTTTCCATCAGTAGATATTTGATTAAAAACGTTTGGAAGTGGGTAATGGAAAATAACACAAAACATAGACGCAAGCAAGTGAACAGCAAAGTGGTCACATCCAAAAAATTCGGAGCTAAAAAATATTTTTAATATAATGGGAAAACGCATATTTAATTTGTACCAACAACTAAAAAAGCCATGAAGTTTGGAAAGCATTAAGGAATTGAAGTTACAGACAAACATGAAAATGCATACACAAAATGGTAAAGTGCCATAATAAATTCTATATATGTAAATGTTTATAGTAGATATAAAAAACAAAAAATTTAAAAAATAATAGAAACAAAAAAGAAAAATTTAAAGAAAATAGAAAAATTCAAGCTTACCATCATAATTTTCATTGAGTAAAGGATCGAACGCTTCCAACACGCTGACACGGGAACTAAAAAAAATTAAAGAAACAAATACAAGTAAAATGATGAAATCAGTCTTTACATGGTAGCTTCAAAAACTTACTCATCTTCATGCGATAAGTCAATTAAATCGGAACCAACTGTTTTAAATTTGCGAGCGGGTGGTGTGTGGCGTCTAAAATTGTTTTGATCATTATTTTGTATACATGCATTGGACGAAATTGAAGGTTTGGAATGCGTTTGACTTAATGTGTTGTTGGAGGATAAATTTGATGAGGAATTAAGCGTTTGATTAAGTTGATTTTTGACATGGGATGCCAGAGAAGCATTTGAAACGGATGATTGTGATGAATTGGACGAGGCCAAATTAGAGGGATAATAGGGATGCTGTGTGGCCGGTGGCGCCATATTGTATGGGAAACTAAAGGGATTAGAATATTGTACAGGAGCAGTATAAGGCAAGCCAGCAGCACCCACCATAACAGGAGGTGTCGGCGGATAGTAAGAGGTTCCTTGTAGTGGTGGCATAAATCCTAATGGCCGGGGTCCATATATGGGCGCTGTATATGGAGGTTGCGACATGCTGTATAGTTTTTGTAGTTCGTCATGGGTTAGTGGAACTTTTTGTTGTTGAGGTGGAGCTGTAAATGGTACCAGTTGCATACCGGCAGCTCCAGCAGCTGTAGTCACACCATAATGGGCCGGTGGTTGAACCGCAGCAGCACTGCCTGCGTACATGGCGCCTGCCGCTGCAGCTGTTGCTGGCGCATGATAATTTGAATATATGGGTGCGGCTGCTGTAGGCCCCAAAGGCACTAAGGCTGTTTGTTGATTTGTAGCTTGAAGCTTTTGTAAATCCTCAATTAATTGTTCAAAAGTGGAATTTTCCGGCTTCTTCGATGTTGGACTGGCAAAATTTATTAAATCCTTCTCCGCCGTAGAGACGGGTGGTGTTTTGGACCGTTCAACATCCGTTAACAAAGTAGTTGGTGGTATATTATGCGTAATTTCCGAATGACGTCGTTGCGATTGGTTTGGTTGTGGCGGAGGTAATGATAAGCCGTACTGTACGGAAGCTGATGTTTCAGCAGAATCTCTACGAGCATAATGCTGACGACGTATTTGAGCGTAGTTGCGATTTTTGGCCTCTTGTTGTACAGACTGTGAATAAGCTGTGCCATACTTTTGGCAACGTTTAAATTCTTCTAAAGCTTGTTGTTCTAAACTTAAAGCGGTTGCTTTGGCCAAATCCTCTTGAAATTGTTTTTCGTAATCGATTTCGGCTTGATTAGACATGTTTTAGTTAGATGCCTGAAAATATAAGAATTAAACAAAATTTAGGTATTTTATTTTTTAAAGTATGTAATTATTTGATTTATTTGCAATCGCAAGTTTGAACTTCTTTGTGTTAAATTGTTCCAACTTAATGAATTTTCAATAAAATATTTCTTTTTGGTCTTTTTTTAGCTTTATCTACGGCCCAATTTATTGGATAATTGGATATCGTTACATGTATGTATGCATATATTTATGTATGTTTGTTGTTGCTTCTTGATATGATATTGATTATAAAGCAATAAAAGAAATATTATTTACCTTTGTTTCTTTGTTAAGCTGATAATAAAATTATTATTTTTGTTACCTTCTTCTGCATTGATTACACAAAAGAAATGGCAGAAAATACATCAACAACATTGCATTGCAATATTTTATTTAGTGAAGATTTTATATTTTACAAAAAACAACTTTTCACGGACATGTTTTCATATAATTCCTATGAAATTAAACAACTTAAATATAGTAACCAAGATACTTATATTTTCGCTTTAATATAATAATAATAATAATATATATAACAATAATATAATATATATATATAATGGGTGTTTTTTATTGAGGTATAGAACTTTAAGTTGGCATCACTTTTTTAACTGGCGGCCAGTGATTAATATTTAGTTTGGTTTGCCATTTCATCATGAACAGGTTGACAAAAGAACAACGCTTGCAAATCGTGCAAATTTATTTCGAAAGTAATGGTTCAGTTCGCGAAGTTTACCGCAAGCTCCGTCCATTTTATGGTCGACATAATCGTCCATCAGAGCAATTAATTCGGTTAACCATGGATCGTTTTCGCACTACGTTTACTCTATGTGATAATACGCATCCGCAGAGACGTCGAACAGTGCGCACCGAAGAAACAATTGCCGCTGTAGAGCAAAGTGTTGAAGAGGACCCGAATGAATCGATTCGCCACCGTGCACAGCAATTGGAGCTTTGTCCATCAACTTTATGGAAGATTTTGCGCAAAGATCTTGGCTTGCGACCTTGCAAGATCCAGCTTGTGCAAGAATAAAAGCCGCGAGACCATGCAATGCGTCGTGATTTTGGTGTATGGGCCGAAAATGAGATTGATCTCGATGCTGATTTTCATCGCAAAATTTTGTTCAGTGATGAGGCTCATTTTTGGTTGAATGGCTACGTCAACAAGCAAAATTGCCGCATTTGGAGTGAAGAGAATCCATATGAGACCCTTGCGACGCCATTACATCCACCAAAACTGACTGTTTGGTGTGCTCTATGGGCTGGTAGAGTCATTGGGCCATACTTCTTCCGAAATAATGCTGGAGAGTCAGTTACCGTTAATGGAGACCGGTATAGAGCCATGATAACCGACTATTTTGTTCCCGAATTGGATGGCATGAATGAGGATGAGTTGTGGTTCCAACAAGACGGCGCTACATGCCACACAGCGCACGTCACAATCGATTTATTGAAGGAAACATTCGATGAGCGCATAATTTCGCGGAATGGACCTGTCAATAGGCCACCAAGATCGTGTGATTTGACACCATTGGATTATTTTCTTTGGGGATATGTGAAGTCGCTCGTCTACGCCAACAAACCAGAAACGTTAGGGGACTTGGCAGCCAACATTCGTGGCGTTATTGCCAACATACGGCCCCATATGCTCGAAAAAGTGGTTGAAAATTGGACCTGTAGAATTGGCTTTATTCGAGCCAGCCGCGGCGGCCACATGCCCGAAATCATATTTAAACATTAATGGCATAAAATTATCCTTCCAATAAAGCCAAATTGATGGACATTAAAACGATTTTCTTGTGTTTTATTTCAATTCGAAGTTCTATACCTCTAAAAAAACACCCGCTATTAATTAATAGCTAATTAGCTGTTAAAACAATTCTATTTTTAAGTTTTCCAATGTCAGAAAATAATCAAAATTGGGTTTGAAGTCCACTTCAAAAAATTAAATGCAACAAACAAACAAAAAAAGGCTTGTGTAGTTTCTAAAATGCAAGCCAGCGACTTGTCTAGAACATTTGTATAGGAATCACTAAAAAATTTTAGTGCTTTTCATATGTTTTTTTTGGACAAGTCGCTTGCTTGCATTGTGGAAACTACACATCAAAGAACAGAATGAGGCCATACGCATTTGCTAACAATTCATAAGTCCAATTCAAAATCTTGTCCAAATGGCATTGCATCGTTGCATGTGCAAAATTATATAGTATATTCAACTCACCACTTAACAATTTTTAGTGGTGAGTATCAATATACTATACCATTTTGCACATGCAACGATGCAATGCCATTTGAACAAGATTAGCGGAAATCACCCTTTGTTGCACATCTGCAATTTTAGCAAACATAGCATGATTTTTTGCTACAAAGGGTGAGTGTCTTTTTGCAGTTTTCAGAAAATTAATTAATTAATTTGTGGCGGCTCTGCAGTCGTAAAATTTTTTAAACGCAGGGCTTTACTTGTTTATTGCAAAAAAAAACTAAAAACACAGCTGTTTTAGCATTGAGAACATTTGCAATTTTCAATATGCAATGGTTTTTGGTTATGCATATTAATTCAAGTGATGCAAATCTAAGTTGCATGTACTTTGTTGTTGTGGTCTTGCAGAATATAGCACGTATGCTACACTTGCAATATCTGCAGGACTTGCAACGGTAGTATGTAACGAAGAGTGATTTCCGCTATTGTGAATTGGGCTATAAATTCGTTGCTTTTGCCATGCATTCATTCGACAACAATAACAAATGTAATTGCTATGATACAATTCATTACGATTTGTTGATTGCTCATACGCATTCTATTATTACAATGCCTACATAACACAAGCAGTAGGGTATTCAATCGGTTAACCGTTAATCGGTTAATTTCAACCCGATTAACTGATCGGTTAACTTAAAATCAACTTTTTTTCGGTTAACGGTTAAACCGGTTAATTTCAGTCGATTAACCGACGTAACAAATTTTTTCACATTTTTTAGTATTACAACTTATTTTTTGTGTGAGTAATTATTTGTTTCGTCTCATTTACAAAAGGTGTGTGTTTAGAAAATACTTTTCATACAAAAAAAGAAGTGTGATCCTAACTTAAGTAAAACTTCAAAATCTTTGGACATGGCTATAAAAGAGTTTAACTAGAGACTCTGGTACTCTAACTAGAAAAATAAAATGAGTTCACCTGAATATAAATTATTTGCTGGGTTTTGTATCAGTTTCAAAGCCTACTAAGCTTATTTTGTCTTTGAGAAATTCAAAAATATTATTATTTTATGAATTCTCATATAGTTTTTGGAAGTCTGTGCATAAAGTAAGAGTTCGTGACTGTTCAAAATTTGTGGTTGAAATCTACTGATGATTTGGTTCAAGCGCCAATGAAATACGTGAATAGACATGCTAAACCACCAGCAAATAAATTTCAATTATTGTAGTATTTACACTTCTGACAATATGTCAAATAAGTTTTATTAAAGTGAATTATTAAGTTTTTATTTAATAATTTAATAAAAGCCAATAGTACTGTTGCCAACGATTTAATTAAGGATTAGATTTCATGAGAGACAGTACAAAAACGAAAACCAATTTAGAAATTAACTTTTTTGCAGAATATTCGTCACTGAGCTCTGTCATTATGAGCCAAATGATGACCCGCCAACAGAAGGAACTATCGATAGTAATACAAGAAATGTTCTAAAAACATTAATCGAACTAGTTTAAGAATTATTATGTGTCCGTTTGGTTTTACTAATAAACTCAAATTAATAAATAATTTATGCACTTTTATTTGTTGAAAATACTTGATTTATGGAAAAACTTTATTAATCAGTTAACCGGTTAATACCAAAATTAACAGTTGCAAGTAATTTAGAGATGCCAGATGTGTCGAAAAATGTCCCCTTAATTATCAAACCAAAAGGGAAACAAAGTATTGAAAAAACTAAAGCGGAACTAAATAAAAAAATTGATCCAATTAATTTTAAAATAACGAATGTTGAAAATAGGAAAAATGGTACGTTAGTAATTCAAAGTGAAAACATCGAAGAAAGAGAAAAAATCAAGGAAGCAATACAGAGCGAAATAAGTGAAAATTACGAAGTAAAAGTTCCGAAAGAAATAGAGATGCAAATTGTAATTACAGATATGAATTTTAAAATGCCAGAAAAAGATTTAATAGATAGGCTAAAAAGACAGAACCAAGTGCTTAAACATAGTGAAATAGAAGTAATAAAAATGTATGAAACAAAAAAATATAATAAAACAATTTTTAATGCAAAACTAAAGATCGATAACGAATCATATAGAAATGTTATAGCGGGTCAGAAACTTAATATCGGATGGGATAGATGCAGAGTTTACGATGGTACAATGGTGATTCAATGTCTTAGATGTCTTGGATACAACCACAAAGCATACAACCAAATGCAAAAATGAAGAAGTGTGCTTCAAATGTCATGGCAATCATAAGAGCAGAGAATGTAACAAAGAATAAGTGTGTTAATTGCATTAAAGAAAATAAAAGGATAAATTTAGATCTTGATGAAAATCACAGCACGTATTACCGTGAGTGTCCAGTATACCAGAACAAGCTGAAATTAAAAAAGAAGAGGCTAGGCTTAGTTGCCTAGCAACCAGAGAGCATACGAGGCATATATACTAATATACAAGGACTCACAAACAATTACAACCAACTTGAAATAATTGTAGAAACAAATAAGCCAGAATTCGTTATACTCTCGGAAACGCATTTAACACAAGACGTGACGGAAGAAGAAACGCATCTAAGAGGTTACAATCAATTTTCAACAATGTCAAATTCAACAAGGACTGGTGGAGTTATAATATATATAAAAAGAAATGGATTATGAGAAAAATCTTTGAAAAAATAATCGAGTCAAAAATATGGATAACTGCCTGCATGGCAAAATATAATAACAACAAATTTCTAGTTATAGCTATTTATAGATCTCCAAGTAGTGCTGAAAACGAGTTTGTGGCAGCATTTGATGAAGTATTAGAAGAAGTAAGTGATGTAAACTGTGATATAATAATAGCTGGTGATTTCAATATAGACTGGAGTAAGGAAGGATTTTATAAAAGCAAAATTAATTGTTTATTGGACGATAACGGTCTTAAGCAAATAGTGAATGACTTTACAAGAATAACACAGAGCTCAAAAACATTAATTGATTACATTATAACAAATAGTAGGAATATAACGGCTAACATTAATATATCAAGCAAAATATCGGATCATGAAGCAATTGACATAATAATAGATAAAGCAGAGTACAATTCTAATGAAAAAAATTATAAAGAAGTTGAAATATTTAAATATAATAGATCTCAATATAACAGAGAAATTATGAGCATACAACAAATAAATAAAAATAACAATTTAAACAGCAACGTAAATCTGTTTGATGAATATTTGGAAAATGGAGTTAAAAAATTTACAAAAAGAAGAACGATTAAAGAAAACTATAAATGTAATTGGTTTAATGAGGAGCTAAGATGCTTAAAAAGAGAGAAAATTAGTAAAAATCAAATAGCGAAAATACAGAACACTAATGAATCATGGGCTAGGTACAAAACAGTGCGAAATTTTTATAAAGTTAAAATTGAAAATGAAAAAAATAATTATTTAAATAATAAAATTAATAATGTCAATAATCAAAAAGAAATGTGGAGGGAAATAAAAAAGATAATTCTAAAAAAATCTCAAAATGTAATTGAAACTGTGATATTTAATCAAATAGAATACAAGGAAAATTTTAAAATAGCTGATAATTTCAACAATTATTTTGTAAGTAGTATTAAACTAATAAGGGATACAATAAATAACGTGCAATATGTCGATAATATACCTGTTATAAACGCTCGGCTCAAGTTTCGTACAATAACTTTAGATGAATTAAGAAAAATATGTAAAAATTTAAAAAACAAACCAGACTATAATAAAGTATCAAGTAGCATGATTATGAATGGTTGGAATATAGTGGGAAAATCATTGCTCAATATAATTAATAAATCATTGGGGACGGGAGTATTCCCTGAGAATTGGAAGACATCTATGGTAACACCAATTGAAAAGGTTGCAAAAACAAGAATATGCGAAGAATTTCGACCAATTAACACCCTAAAAACATGTGAAAAAATATTAGAAAGAGTAGTAAAAGAACAATTAGAGAAATATGTAGAAAGTAACAAAATATTATCAAAATACCAATCTGGATTCAGAAAAAAGTTTTCATGCGAGACAGCAGTAAATTATTAAATAAACAGATGGAAAAAAATGAGAAAAACAATAAGATAGTCGGAATTTTTCTGGACTTTAAAAGAGCCTTTGAAACAATTGATAGAAACATACTTCTGCAAAAACTACATACAGTATCGGCCAAAACCTAAGCACCCCCTCAGTACATTTTTTTAAAATGATAATTTTTTTAAGAAAACAAAGCTATTAAAATTTTTATTTTTATTTTTTTATTTACTTATATCTTTATTATTGAAAAACTCAAACTTAAGGAATTCAGAATTTAATTAAAAAAAGTAAAAATTCAAAAAACATTTTAAGTCGCAAATATAAGCGGACTAAACTAAAGCACCCCCAATTTAAGGTTCAAAAAAAACTATTGAAATCAATATTTCTTTGCGAATTCTTTATTCTGGATGACACATGCTCATCTTTCAGCCATAGAGGATATTGAAAAATATTAATTATATCAGGTGTTATTGCTTCCCTGGCTATTTTTGCGGCCTCAAATAAATTTTCTTTGGTTTTGCAATTTTCTCGGTTAATTTTTAATTTAACGATCTCCCACAAGTTCTCGATTGGGTTAAGATCGGGACTTTGGGTAGGCCAACGGATAACTTATATTAAAATTTTCTGGAAAAACTCATTTTTATCCACTTTTGACGCATGTTTTGGGTCGTTATCTTGCTGGAATGTCCATTTAAGTAACATCTCTTCTTCTTTGAATATGTCACGATACATGAAACTATCCATAATTCCACCAATCTTATGAATTAGCCCAATCCCTTGCGCAGAGAAACAACCCCAGACCATTATGTTGTCGCCTCCATGCTTCACAGTGCCTTTGCAATATTTAGGATTCAACCGTTGTTCATTTGGTCTGCCTTATGCTATCTGAATCCTTTAAATTTAGCTTAGATTCGTCAAAAAACATCACAGTCTTAGATTTTTAGACACTCCAGTTGAGATCGGCCTTGGCGAATTTAAGTCTGGCTTTTTTATTTTTTGACGATAGTCGGCTGGTCACCGACTGCATAATCCGGCCTCTACCGCCCTTGTGCGAATCGTTGTTTCACTAAGTTTTAAATCTAAGCGGTTTCGTATGTGACTAGAAGATGCTTTGGGATCATTTTGGATTGTCGTTTTGATTAAGAAGTCTTCATGTCGCGAAGTTTCACGGGGCCTTCCTCCAGAATGACTAGAAGACGTGCGACCAGTCTGCAAAAACTTTTTAATTAGCCTAAAAATAATTGATCTGTTGATCGAATATTTTGCATTCAATTGATGTCTTGATAAGCCGGCTCTCCAATTATCCAAATATCAAAAGAAAATTGCAAAACCAAAGAAAATTTATTTGAGGCCGCAAAAATAGCCTGGGAAGCAATAACACCTGATATAATTAATATTTTTTAATTTCCTCTATGGCTGAAAGACGTGCATGTGTCATCCAGAATAAAGGATTCGCAAAGAAATATTGATTTCAATAGTTTTTGTTGAACCTTAAATTGGGGGTGCTTTAGTTTAGTCCGCTTATATTTGCGACTTAAAATGTTTTTTGAATTTTAACTTTTTTTTAATTAAATTCTGAAGTCCTTAAGTTTGTGTTTTTCAATAATAAAGTTATATTTAAATAAAAAAATAAAAATTAAAATTTGAACAACTTTGTTTATTTAAAAAAATTATCATTTTAAAAAAAGTACTGAGGGGGTGCTTAGGTTTTGACCGATACTGTAGATACGGAGTTAGAGGAACAGAACTACAATGGTTTAAATCATACTTAACAAACAGGAAGCAAATCACAAAAGTAAACAACATTAAATCTAACATAACTAATAATGATTTTGGAGTTCCACAAGGATCAATTCTGGGTGCCTTTTTATTTATTATATACATAAATGATATGCCAAACATATTGAACAAATGCGAAGTAGTATTATACGCTGATGACACACTTATATTTTCACAGAAGGAGAAACTAACACCGAATGCTATCACAATCTTACACACGATATGGAAAATGTAAGCGTCTGGCTAAACATGAATAAGCTAAAACTGAACGAAAATAATGGAATTAAATACAAACAGCAATGAAATTTTTAAAATAAATAATCAAATTATAGAGAAGGTTAATCAAATAAAATATTTAGGCTTTATTATTGATAAAGATTTAAAATTTAAAAACCATATTGATTATATTTGTAAAAAAATCGGCAAAAAAATTAGTTTTTTTAAAAGAGTCAGAAAACAAGTTTCACTTATAACCGCAATAAAGATATATAATACTATAATAAAACCACATTTCGAATACGGCTCAACAATATTATTTACATGCTGCACAACAAATCAGATTGAACGGCTTCAGAAACTACAAAATAAGGCAATGAGAACAATATTGAAGTGCAACAGATATACATCTATTCGTCTCATGCTGGAATCCTTGAAATGGCTCAACATTGAACAAAGACTAAAACTTAACACTATCACTTTCATTCAAAAAATCAGAAGCGGAGAAGCACCAGAGTACCTAATTGAACAAATAGTATATGTGAGAGAGGCTCAACCGTACAATCTAAGGAATATGGACCACTTTAGAATTGAGAGAGTATCAACAACATCGATGCAGCGATCGCTTTTTTACAAAGGTCTACACCTTTACAACTCCCTACCAAATTATGTAAAATTCGAAAATAATTCTAGTATATTTAGAAGACACATTGTTAATTTTGTAAAATTTAATTGAATAGAGAAAATGTTATAAACTAATTGTAATGTAATGTATATGAAAAGTATTGATAATACTAATAAAGAGATTATTATTATATTAAAAAAATATAAATATTTTTTTTATTATTAACCGATTAAATGAATACCCTAACAAGCAGCGAAATGAAATGATGCAGCATGAAAGAATGGATTTCTTTCATATCATTCACTCAGTATTCAAGTTACAAGTTAATTTTAAGTGATTTTAATGATTATAAATTTAGATGCAGAACGCATGATTTTAACACAGGCGTGTCTTTGACGAGCATGGGTTCACATTTAGCAAAAATGCTCATCATTCAAATAAGTGCTTAGAACCCATGCAAGAACGCATGATTCGATGACGTTTTTTCTCGTAAATACAAAACGACCAAAAAAAATTTTTCCGCAACCAGGATACGAAGCGTGTTGTTTTGACTGTTAATACATACATACCACTGATATGTGTGTCAATGTGATGATTTAATTCCGTTTTTGCATGCCTTTTTTGCATGCATGATTGCATGCGTTCGTCGCTTGCGTTCAGAACGCATTCGAAGACACATGCTCAAGAAATCATGAAACACTACTTCATTTTGAACGCGATCATTTATTTTTTGCTGGGGAAGTAAAAGGTAGCAAATATAATATAAAGAACTACAATAAAAATATGACTTAAAAGGTCATACCCATATGTAAACATCAATTAAAGAAATATAGCTTAACTTGAGCGAATATGAAGATAGCTGCGGTTAAAATATTATAACTATCCCAGTGGGAATTTGCGTTAACTCAAAACTATTGAATTATCAGCCAAAAATTAGTCCGATGTGTTTAAAATTCGCACTCATTCTGCATGTTAAAAGTGATCAGTTGTAGCATTTAGTGGCCGCATGACCATGAGTTAGGTCATTATAAGTTATCTTGTGCCAAATCAAAAAAAGTTTTTTTTAGTTAATTATGATTTAACTTACTATTGATTAACATTTTTTAGTCAGCTTAAAGTTTAAAAAATTTTAAATTATTTTTTAAGAAACGAGAACGGGTATCAAACCGATGATTTGTTTGTCACCCATCATACTTAACACTTTGCTATCGCGCCAAATAAAAATAAACGGCACACTGTTAACATAAACATGAATTGTATGCTGACATCTTTTCGCTGAACTTTGACTCATCTCTGTATCAGCAAGTTAGCTAAAAGTTAGGTACAAAATCAACTCACTAAACTCTGCATCAATCAATTTTGAGTTAGTTTAAAGTTAGTGCAAGAAGACAGTTGTGTATCTTTAATTTTTTATTAGCGCGGATTCCATCTTTAATTTCACATAAGACAAGATCAATATCTCTTATGCATCTGTATAATTTCTGCGTTAGTTCAGAAGCTAGTTGTAAATGAGTTAGCAAAAAGTCACCTATATTTTAAGCTAACTATTAAAAATCCGACTGGGATGTATCTCTTAATAAATACAATTGTAAAATTTATAAATGTATAAAGTGTGTCACTACACGACTACCAAATATTAGTTTACATACATATGTATGTAGTATATGTATGTATATATGTATATACTTTTCATCTTCTACAGTTTTATTACTTAAACAACTTAGAATATGTGTAAAACTTAATGTTTTGACAAATATGGCCACAAACACGAGATGTTATTTAGAGCTCAAAAACGCACCCACATGCAACATTTCATAGTTACCTTTCATTTGGTATTATGCTTTGTTTTACAATCTTCCAGCAAGTAGCAAAAAAAGAGTACACCCACACAAAATTAAAACAGTAAGAATATTTTGGAGTAGTTATTTTAAAATATCTTCAAATTATAAGATGAACATTTGTATACATATATTTTTGTGCAGCATGAGTGAACCTTACTTAGCTGGTAGTATAGCTTGAAAGCTATAGTTTTTTTATAAATTATCGACGACTCTGGAATGTATTTCAAAGCTCTATGCAAATTCTAGCTTTGTAAACGGCCCCGTTTGAGTTTTACTTGAATTTTGTTGGAATATATCTAAGGTTAATTAAAAATGTATTTGCAATAAACAATCTCATACTCAATCTTGTAAGGTTGGGTTAGTAGGTTACTGGTTAAAGATGAAAGTTAAGGGGCCAGCTGATTTGGGTCCAATAGGATGATCCCTTTGTGGTATGTAGAAATAGAGAAAAGGAGTATAAAGATGAAAGAGGTATATGTAGATGAATATTTACTAGAGAAGAGAAGAGTGGATCTGTAAAAGGGTCGTGTGTGTACACACACCATTAAAGTGGATTTAACGGCCATACTATCCGCTAATCCTAATATAAAAACTCAGATTTTTTTATTCTTATTTTTGATAACTCGGATAGGCTACTGAAAAATAATCTGCCAATGAAGCGCACAAGGAGATTCCCTAGACAAGCCAGAAGCAAGGGAGATGCTTTCCTCCTGTTTTTCATCATTACAACTAGAGCAGTAATCATTATACGGAGACCCATATGTTTAGCATGGATTCCGAAAGTGCAGTGGCCGAGAGATTGGCCAAGGGATTCCTCAAGTGCTTCCTGGTAAAATTCATGATTTATTTAATTCTGTGGGCGTTTTAGGTGAAGCCAAAGGTTGGGCTCATTGCGCTATATGTCTTGAGCTGAGTTGAGAAAGGCAACATCTAAACGTATCGAGCAGAATCAGCCGACATAGATTGACGATATCGACTACTCTGAGAAGGCAGACCATCTGCAACTATGTTGTCTGAATTAGTCTCCTGTTCACGCACCCAATTCAAAGAGATACATAGATGAGTGCTACAAAAGCTTATCTAGAGTTCAATCTTGTTTCAATAACGCCCGTTATTTCTAGCCATAGATATCTATTAGTGTACAGGTATCTACCGTGTAAAAGGGCTATTACACAGGCATACTTGTCTGCAGACATGTACGATGGCATACTTTATGTTTTGCTATTACACTGTCGAACGCTGACAGCATACTTCATACTTGGTGTACGACAAACGTCAGAAAATCAAACATTTTTGAAAACCAACATACATGACTAACGTACTCGTATACATGCTATTAGATGGTGAGTTTTGGTATGCCATCATACATGTCTGCAGACAAGTATGCCTGTGCCCTTTAAATTAAATTTTATGAGGCAAACTCGTATGTAAAAACCTTAGGTAAGTTACCTGTTTGAAGAAATAACGAGCATAAGTCAAATTATGTAAGTATTTTATTTATTTATTTATTTATAATAATAACCAACCGAGCCCATAGGGCCATATATAGTTGGTGGACTACAAGAATAGCATACGAATAATTATACATTTAGGCAACAAATAAACTAGACACAAAAATTGTAAAAAAAAAATAATATGTAGTTATAAAATTATTAGATGAGACTACTACTTATAAATTGGAAGATAAATTGCGCATGAAATTAACTATATGTATTCAGAATCTAGGTCAGTTCAATTGTGAAAAATGTTCAACAAGCTTACCTTTGAATGAATTACGAGTAAGATGGAATGCTCTTAAGGATTGTGGCAATGAGTTCCAACATTTGGCGACTCGTACAGTAAATGATCTTTCATAAATAAGATGATTTCTAATGGGGAATAGAAGCTGTGGGCTTCTACCACTTTGCAAAAACGTAAAAAGTCTACGGACATAGTCTGGACAATCTGTGAGCATAACATTATAGAAGAAAAGTAGTGATCTAATCTGTATGAAGTTTTTAAAACTGCAACCCAGAAAATCATTAACATACATTGAAACATGATCGTTAATTCTTAGTTGGTATATAAAGCGTATTATTCTGTTAAAGAGTAGGGCACACCTATTTACATTTTCAGCGCTGCAGGAAGACTAGACCTCAATACAATACAATAAATTAGACATCAATAAGGAGTGAGCTATGCTCTTTCTAATATGTAATGGCAAGTATAAATTCATTGCATATAGTCTTCTTAAGGTGAAGTTTATTTTAGAAAATAGTCCATTAATGTGGTGTACGAAGCTAAGAGTGTTGTCTAATATAACACCAAGACATTTCATTCGATCGACAAAATCAATAGGTCGGCCATTGATCATGATAGACAGATTAAACGTAGCACTAGACGGTTTAAAAATCATCGCTTTGGTCTTAGAAGAATTTATACTAAGTTTGCTGTTACTCATCCAACGTGAAACATTGGACATTATTTTATTAAAATTTCCAAGTTATGTAATGCCTCAGCTAATTTCTCGACTGGAGATGATCAAATAATACATGCATTCAATCTGCACATGCCCATTGTCGGCATTCATTGTGAAAAGCTGTTTTTATTTTTTTATTTGACGGCTGATCATTTGATCGTCTTCAAATCTGATTGACAAAACGTCAGTTTCTTGGGGATTATTTTGAATAATGCAGAAGTGCGTGGACGAACGAAAATTTATATGAAGTAAGTATTATTTTATATTCTATAGTTAAAAACCATAAAACAAGTAGATTCTGACCTCGTTATCACTAAATATGCTGATGTTCTACTTAAATCTTTTTGGACACACCAACTAAGAGAACAAACTAATAGACGACCTAAAACTAGAAAATTTTTTCAACTAAAATTCCTTCTTTAGTAAACTTTTAGGTGTAAACAATAGTTAAGCCTTATTAAACAAAGATGAAAATTAATAATTCATATAACACAAAGTATAGGTACTCACTGAAACTTTAAAACAATCAACAAGAAAACAAATGCAACAACGACAATTCGATAAGAAAACAACAAAGACAATACTTGCCATAAAAGTATACAATGAAGAAAAGATAAAAACTTAATATAAAAATAATATACAGTCTTCCAAAATAAGAACAGCGAAACTGCCGACAAAACAAAGACCGGCAAAAGCTTAAAGTCCAATGGGTCAACACTTCGCAAACGGAAGACATAGAAGGGGGAGTTGGCAATTTATAACATTTTGGTTTAACTATAATGAATATAAATTAACAACAGGAATTATGTACATGTAACCCAAAAATAGAAAATATAAAAGAATATTGAAGAATATAATAAAAGTAATAATGGAGAGTAATGACGTCGTCATGCTTCAATATTCGACGCACAAACACTTGCACATATAAGCACACACGCATACACACAATATAACGGCATTGAACTAAACGGGGCTTCTTTACAAGCCAAAGAAAAAATTGCATAAAATTTTGATAAAAACCATTACATACTAATTAAAACTTTGTAGCTTGAATAAATTTGTTCAGATATTATTAATTAAAAGAATGTTAACATACCTGGACTGCGGATTATTTTCTGCAGAAATGTATTCCCGAGTAAAATTTATAAAACTGCTATTTTTCTTATAATTAAACTTTATCTTTTCTTGTTACAACCTCTTTAAAATAAGTAATTTTCACTAACACTTCTTTTTTTCCTATAAATGATTATTTTATTTAATTTTTCTATGGTGTTGTTTCCATACACAAACACATCTACAAATGCTGACTGTGAGGTGACTCCATCAATTTCCAATTTGAGACACCCAAAAAATATATTGCAATTGTTTTCCAATTTCATATCACAGTTTTCTCAACTAATACATTATTTATAACTTTTTAATAACAATTTCTATTAAAAGTTAATGCTTGCAGTTTAAATTAAAACAAAATTTTATTAATTTCCCGTTTCGCTGTTTTATCGTATTGTAGAAAAAAATTTATGTGAACTGCAAAAAATCTGCGCTTGTGGTGTCAACGCATTGAATATGTAAATTGTGAGGCTAATTTAGCGATTTAAAAAGAGAATATTTGTAAAACGTTTTGCAATTATATGCAATACCGTTATATTGATAGTCCTTTAAAATGCAACAGTTACAAGGTAATAATAATGTTTTTACTGCAATGTATAAAAAAACTAAATTAATTAATAAATAATGAATTAAAATAATATATTTTCTTCGAAACACAGGGTGGTTTACAACAACTCAAATTTTCTCCATTGTTACCACATTAGAATTTTGGTACTACCTTTTCATGAATACCATAAGAACTTGGCACTACTAACAGCTGAGGCTGAAATGCATGTAAACAAACAAATCTTTGGCTTTCAGTTTCAAATAAGAAAATATGAGCTCAATTAATTTTGAAATAAGATTGAAGCGTGAAAATAAAGTTTATTACGAAGGAGTGAGCATTGTGAAACTTGAAATATATTGTTTTAAACTATAATTTTCATTTTGCAGGAGCTTTTAACTGGGTGTGTTCAATTTACATGCCCTTCGGAAACCAAACATGATGGAATTGCTCTTACGCTGGAAGGGGTAGTAAATCTACAGTTGAGTAATAGCAAGTCTGTCGGTCTGCTGGATGCTTTTTATAATTCTATAAAGCCAATAACTCTTTTTAATTCTGTATATGAGCTTTCTGCTCCGGGTAAAATCTCTGCTGGTGTGTCAGAATTTCACTTTGAATTTCCTTTGCAATGTAAAAAAGAACCACGTATTCTTTACGAAACTTATCATGGCCTTTTCATTAGCATAAATTACCAACTTAAATGTGATGTCAAACGTAGTTTTTTGATTAAATCTTTACAGAAAACTCAACAATTTTGCATACAATATAAACCTCTCGGCGAAGAGAGTATTCAATTGCCAATTAAAGAGGTAAATTTCAGTATTAGTCCTGAAAGTTTGCAGAAGCACTCTAAGGAACGAATAACTATGCCAAGATTTTTAATAACTGGTAAATTAGAACGCACTGAGTTTTGTGTAACCCAACCGTTAAGGGGCCAATTAACTATACAACATACTGAAGCAGCCATTAAATCGATCGAATTGCAGCTAGTGCGTATAGAAACGTGTGGCTGTAATGAAGGTTACGCCAAAGATGCTACTGAAATTCAAACTATACAAATAGCTGATGGCAATATATGCCCCAAATTGGAAATTCCCATTTATATGATTTTACCACGTCTCTTCACTTGTCCTACATTGATAACAAAAAATTTCAAAATTGGTAAGTACATATGTATGTATGTACACATCTACATATCGCTCATTTATTGCAACGGAAGCATACATATTAAAACCTAGTTTTGCAAAAAACAAGATTACAGTTTTCAATTTACATACAACTCAGTGAAGATGTAAAATTATTTTCTTTTCTCGAGAGGTACCTGTACCAACATTGTTACCAAAGACTCATTTTTGAGATACATATGTATGTCTATGCTCCAAAAAAAGGAGCGATATGTAGTTATAGTTCAATTATGTTTTTTCTTAAACTATGGTTTGATTTTTTCAGAATTTGAAGTGAACTTGGTAATTGTTTTCAAAGACGACTATATAGTTAGTGAAAATTTCCCCCTTATTTTAAGAAGACTGCATGGACCTCCTGGTGTAAAGTTCTTGAATCGTGGAGCATAAATTATATTAGTTTAATCTTATACAGGACATGCACATCGATGTTCACAAGTAGAAAGAAATAGAAATAGAGTTTCACAAATAGATCTCTTCACAAAAGTTTATTGCAATATTGTAAAAACTACAGCTCTTACAAGCAGTTTTACAAATCTGTTGTATAAACAGTTGTACTGTGTGTTGTTATGTTTTTACCTTCTCCTGTAAAGTTACAGTTATTTGAGCTAGGTTCTTTTTACTTGTGGCCAACTATGTACGAGTATGTAAATAGCTTTATGTAGCAATATAAAAATTAAAAATATTTGTTATAAATTATTCAAAATATAAAAATTAACAACTTTATATATAACAAAAAAAAAACAACTGTATAAATAAAGGGTTGAAACTTTTGCTTTAACTAAAGTAGATCATTTAAGGAATCAATCTGAAAATATATAATCCTCATAAATGTATGTTGATAAGATCAGCTCATTTATTCTGTAATTCGCTAAAGTTAAATATCGAGGGCTAAAACGCTGAACAAATATTAAATTAAAAATTTTCGGCGATAATATGAAACACTAAAACTTCGGCGGATTAAATTTTTAAGCTTAATTTAGAAATACACGTTTAAAAATTGGATTCTTAGCAAAAAATAGATAAATCGACTTCATAAATGCTTATCGATAGAGATTTAGCTTTAGCGAATTACAGAATAAGAGGTTTAGATCAGTATCGCTTAAAAAGTCTGAAAGTATGATTTATTTAACATTGAATGGATAGGTATTTCTTTTTTTTCTAAATTCCAATTTAGTTTAGCAATGTATACATATAACCATAATGAACTCGCATTTGTCGGTACAAAAATTGCAAGTTAATTAGTAATATCTAAAGATCGTAATAACATTCAAGATCGTGTAATACCTAAGCTGAGTGCAAAGTTTTCTGGGAATCACAATTTAATAAGAACATCATATAGAATACCAAATTTCAATGATATTTTTTTAAATAACTATGTATTATTAAGCTTTCGTTTTTTATATAAAAATATTATTATTACACACAAATGGCTGATTATTAAATTGTTTTTGTTTCTATAATGATATTAGTAAGTAATTTTTTTATAAAATACAATTAAAAAAAATTAAAAAAAAACAACTTTTCATTTTGGTCACATTGGCTGCATGTCAAGTTTTGTGTTCGTTGGCTCCTGAAATTATGCACTGAATATTAATCTTTTAAGCAAATCCAACAACACATTGTGTTCCATCAAATTCTGTTTGATTTGCTTAAAAGTTAGTGTATAATCTTAGGAGCCATTGAACACAAAGCTTGAGATGCGGCCTTCAAATCATGGCGTTACCAATTCACCTCTCATCATTTTTTACTACTGACAAATGTATCAGATTATCCATGATATAAATATAGAAGGTACTTCCACTCTCTCATTTTTTCTTGACATTCACCTTCTGACAACTATAGGTATTCTGAAGTTTCCGTTAAAATCGTACTATCATATTAATTTAATATTTCCCCCTCTGTTTCCTGTTTGTTTGAAAATTTTATTCAAAAATTATTTCAAAATTGTTTTTATAAAATATAGAATGTATAAATTAAACAATTAAATTAAATTAAATTCTGTTCGAAGATTGTGTCGTCTTGTCTATGGACGAAAAAACCGCAGTTTTGATTCTTTAAAACATTATTTATTGTCTATGCTAGAAGGTTCGTGTATTTGCTTTATGATTTTGTTCTAAACATTATATCCAAGACATATTTTTTCATATATTTTTCAAACTATTGTATAATATTTGAATTTAATTTTTATGTTTTAAAAACATGGCAGTAATACTTTATTTTTTATAATCAAAGACAACAACTATTTTTTAATAAAATAATTTAGAGAATTCTAAATCAAAAACTTAAAAGTATTTTCAAACAAAAACATCCTAAATTTTCTTACTGAATTAGGACATAAGTAAAAATATGAGTGCAGCATTTTTTTAATTCCCTTCATTTCCTGGTGTCCGTCAAAAGTAGCTAAGAGCTTATAATATCTGTGAAATAGACTTGCCAAAAGATTTTCTTCAATATTTTAGAAAAAGATGTTACAATCAACAAGAATCGAATTATGTAGATTAAACAAAATGCAATATCAATAAAGAATTTTTAAACTTAATGAAAATGCATTGTCAAATAATCAAAAACATTAACAAATTTGGTTTCTCAACGCCAAATTTAGATGCAAATATAGTCAAACGATTTGTATAAAGCAGAAAACATAAAAATATGAGATTAGTTATTACATAACTACTTTTCAAACTTCACAGATGTGTATTTATCTATGTATATCACTTTAATAATTCTCAAATTTTTGTTAAGTGAATTACACATTTTTGTAAAAAATTTCTAGGGGAATACTTAAATTTTTCTTTATTTCTCTCAAAAAACTTCAAAAATACCTATTTTTAAAAACAAAGAGAGAATGGAAGTACCTTCTATAGAGTCTAAACACAATGTTTGCGGTGCGGTGCGATTTCTCGTTGCGAGAGAGAAAAATAAACATAATACAAGGGAAGACGGCGCCGGCAATACTTGTCATTGTTTGTTTAAATTTTCGTTAATTTTTTTGTGCATACATTTTTATAACTAAAAACAAAAAAGTATTAACATTTTATACATTCGTAGATATATTTGATATATTTTTTAAACTTTTATGATCTATGACAAAAATGTTTGAACTTCAAAATCATGTTTTTTTTACAAAAATGTTGTGAACACAATCAATTATTCAAAAACTACGGCAACGTCAGCAAGAGAAAGAGTATCAAAAATTGAGAGAATAAAAAACTCCGCAATGAAAATAAAATAGATTTTAATTTTATTCCGTCCCGCACTGCGGTGTTTTACTTCAAAATCGTATTGAAACCCGCACCTCAATAAATAATCGTTACATTGTGTTCAGACTCATATTTATGTATATCATGAGATTATCTGCTTTTTTTTTGCAAATCAAATAAACCAACAAAATACCAAACATTTTATGTAACAAAATTATGTATATGTACATGGAAATTTTTTATTTTAAGCATGTACAATAAGAGCTTATATGTATTAAATTATTTCATACATACATATATGTATATACATATAATCAAAATAAAACTAAACCAGTAAAAAAAAAGAAATTACATTGAATCAAGCCCATGATTGCCAACTTTGAGGGCCGGACGCACCCCTAAACACAACTTATCGGTATAAATTTTTTTTTGTATTTTTTTATATAAAACTGAACCGATTTGGGGGGGGGTGAGCGCAGAAGAAATAAGAAAAGTCTCCATACAGTTAACGGCCACTCTAATGTACATACATACATACGTACAATTGAAATCTTTGCAGAAACGAAGTGAAAAAACTTTATATATATTTTATCAGAAATACTTTGATTTTCTCTTGCATAATTATGCAATGCTGACGCAAGTGCGCAATGCACTTTGTTTTGGTAATTACCACAGCAAAACACAGTGGTACACACATGTACCGACATGCTAACACACACGTGGGCTTATATAAGCTTTAAGATTAAAAAACTGTGAATATGTACGCGCACACCCACATACACAAAACGACAATGAAGTGAATTATATTTCCGTTTCCGTTTAAATAATGAATCTTGCTTAAGTATTTAACACATTTAAATAAAAAAAAATGTAAGTCTGTCGCACAAAATTAAGTTGAATGTGGATTAATGCAGTCGGTCATCTTCTTTTCAATGAAAATGAATTAAAATTTTATTTTGCTGCCAACAAAATGAGTATTTTTTATTTCTTATTTACACGTGTTTGTGTAAATGAATACGCATTTATCTTCATTATTATCAAGTGAGAGTAAATATCTGTTTGTCGGCCGAGCAGTTGTTCCATTTTTGGTGTTGGTTTTTTTGTACGTTTTAATTAAAAATGTGCTTGCTCATGTAAAGGACTTAATATCAATACTGAAGTATATTTTTAATGACCATAATCTTTGGTTTGTAATAAATGTTCTGTTTTTATATTTGTTTGTTTCTTTATTGGCGTATGATGTCCTACTTTTCGGGCGGAAATTGTATATACAATGAATGGCATGTTGAAAATCTGAGGTTTGTACGTTTGTTTTTTGTGTGTAAAATATAAAACAGCATTTCAGATTTAAGTTGAAAGAGGAAGTATGCATTTAAAGAACTACATTTCAAGTGAGCGAAGAGTGTATTATTTGAACAGCTTAATTTTTTTAAGGGAATTTTTTTAAGAAGTGAATATAAAAAGTATGTATTTAAGTAATGTTGTATTTAAATTCGATTCAGCTTCTGAACAAAGTATTTTTATAGCGATTTATTGAATATTTTTTAAAAAGCTTTTTAAAATTTGTCATTAAAGTTGCAATGTTTCTATATTTATTTCTATCTGCAGCTGAGTTTTGAACTACAAAAAGCTGCAAAAAAGTTGATTTAAAAAAATGGCATTCAAAAAAGCATCCTTCCAAAACAGTGTCTTTAAAAAAATGTTTTTTTTATCAAAGTACCCTTAAAATAGTAAAATTTTCAAAATAGTAAATTTAAAAAAACTCATTTAAAAAAAAGTTTATTTTAACAAAGTACCTTTGAGAAATCCTTTATACCTTTGAGAAACACCCTTTTGCTAAAACCACCTTTAAAAAAAACCTTTCTAAAATCTGCTTTTAAAAAAATTACTTTTAATAATAGTAGCTTTTAAAAAAGTACCTTTTAAAAAATATACCTATTAAAAAAGTAAATTTTAGAGAGTAGCTTCTTAAAAAAGTAGCTTTAAGACCTTTAAAAAACAACTTTTTAGAAAATGAAGTTTTAAAAAAGTAATTAATTAAATAATTATTTCTGATTAAAAAGTAATTATTACAAAAAGTTTATTTCATAAAAAGTATCTTTAAAAAAGTACTAGTTTTAATTAGAAAAACTACATTTTTAAAAAAATTATCTTTAAAAAGAGTGTCCTATTACAAAACATCTATTGAAAAAGTACATTTTAAAATATATAACTTTTGCAAAACTTCTTTAAGAAAGTGCTAATCTTCCACATGAACATCTTTAAAAATATTTAAAAGTACCTTTCAAAAAGTAACTTTTAAGAAAGTTCCTTTTTAAAAAATACTTTTTCAAAGATATTTTTAACAAATATCTTTTAAAAAACCTTTGAAAATAAGTACATTTAAAAAAGTTCCTTTTAAAAAACTACCTAAAAAAAAGTACATTTTAAAAATTAACCTTTTTAAAAAAGTACCTTTTAAGGAAAGTTGCTTAAAAAAAGTACCCTTCAAACAAGTAAGTCTTTTTAAATAAGTAGTTTTTAGAAAAATAATTTTAAAAAACTTACTTCTTAAAAAAGTATATTCTATAAAAAGCACTTTTTACAAAAATTATATTCTATAAAAAGCACTTTTTACAAAAATTATATTTTATAAAAAGTACTTTTTACAAAAAGTATATTTTATAAAAAATACTTTTTACAAAAAGTATATTTTATAAAAAATACTTTTTACAAAAAGTATATTTTATAATAAGTACTTTTTACAAAAAGTATATTTTATAATAAGTACTTTTTACAAAAAGTATATTTTATAAAAAGTACCTTTAAAAAAATACCTTTATTAAAAAAAATTTATCTTTTAAAAGAAGTCCCTTTTAGGAAAACACCTTTTGGAAAAAGTACATTTTGCAAACACTTCCTTTCAAAAATAAAATACTTTTTAAAAATATACATTTGAAAAAGTATATATTAAACAGGCACCCCTTGAAAAGTACATTTTACAAAAGTACTTTAAAAAAATTACTTTAAAATAAGTACCTTTTAAGAAAGTAACCTTTAAAAGTGCCTTTTATATAAGAAAAGTTTAAGAGGAACCTTTTAAAAAAAGTACCATTAAAAAAACTTACCTTAAAAATATGCCGTTAAAAAATCCTCCTTCTACAAGAATACTTTTAAAATGTACCTTTTAGAAAAGTACCTTTACAAAACTAGTTTTTATATAAAATTACCCTTTGAGAAAAGTACCTTTTACCTTTAAAAAAATTACTTATTATACATGAATTTACTTTCTGAAAATGCATGTTTAAAAATATACGTGGTATAAATTAACCAGTACTTTTGACAAGAGAACTTTTCAATAAAATACATTTAAAAAAATACTTTAAAAAATAATCTTTTAAGCAAATACTTTTTCAAAAAAGTACCATTTCAAAAAACTACCTTAAAAATACCATTAAGAAAAAATACCGTTACAAGAAGTATCTTTTAAAAAGGAGTCTTTTACAAGAGTACTTTTTATAGGAAGACCCTTAATAAAATGGCTCTCATAAAAAAAGTGCCTTTAAAGAAGTATGTTTCGAATAAAGTACCCTGAAATAAAGTTCTTAAAAAAATTAATTGAGAAACACTACTTTTTGAAAAAAAAATTTTATAAAAAGTACCTTTTAAAAAAGTATTCTTTAAGATAACTAATTTTTACAAAGTAAAAGTTGAGTAATAGATTACTTTTAAAAATTGCTATTTAAAAGAAGTCTTTTCAAAAATTTTATTTTAAAAACTACAACTCTTAAAAAAAGTACCTTTGAAAATGAATTCTTTTCAAAATAAGTACATTTTAAAATACTTACATTTAAAAAATAGTAGCTTTAAAAAACAACTTTTAAAAAGTCTGTCTTTGAAAAAAATGCCTTTAAAAAATACTTTTTTGTGTTAAAAACAGTCTAAAGTAGAGCATTAAGAAATGTTTAAAATACGAGTACTTAGAGTCAGAAAGGCGTATAATATAGGGTCTTTCAATAAGGGATTTTTAATATGTAAGAAAACTAGTATTGTCAAGAGAAAGGATCAGATGTTTATGCAATTGTAAAGGGATATCCTCCTCAATTAATAATGGAAAATAATATCACACCAACGCAGCTAGACTCTTAGGAGCATATCCTTTTCATGTTTTGCAATTCAGATTTCAGTAGTTAAAAAAAACACAATCGAGCGCTATTCAATCATTTAGGGAAGTCTTATACAAAATTATGCCCTTGGTATGAGATAATTTTTTTTATAACTTTGTGCATGTGAGTGTCTGTTGGCTAATTATTGTGAGCCAGAAATTGTTTTTGCGGCTTCAAATAACTTTAACACTCAAACAATTTTAAGCAAATAAAAATTAAAAAAAAATAAAAGTAAAATGTGCGTATGAAAACTTAAACTGTTTGCCTGCAGCCCGACGGGTGTTTACAGGAAAACATAAAGCGAGAATCACCAACTCAAATAAATAAAAGAAATATAAAAAAATATAATATTTAACTCTCAGGTAGTAACAGTGTATAAGTGTGCATGCATTTCCACATAAAAATATATATGTATATAAAATGGCTGTAGGTGAAAAATAACGGAAGTTTTAAAAGCAAAACAATGCGACATACCCAAACTGTGTATGCAACTCATACATTACGAGTACTCGTATTAAACCGTTGAAAATAAAACTACGGAAAAAGGAAATATAAACGTAGCGTGGAAACAGCGCAACCAACACAAGAATCAAGTTAAGGCATGCCTTAGATGTGAACATTCTTTTTTATCGTACTTTTTTTTTTCTTTTTTTTTTTTAATTTTATTTTGTTTTCACTATTTTAGGGAAACAATATAAAAATAATTGTGGCAAACAGAAATATGAAAAAATAAAACTACTGCCATTTAAAACGAATAAAAAGATATATAAACTTAATATGCTGCTTAGATGTACAACTTATTGTATTGCAGTTGAGTGCAATAATTAATAGTTCAAGTTACGAGCACGTACGAGGACTTCCTACAACATCCAACCAAATACACTCTGGGAACACATGTCTTGTATAGTTTTCTGTATAGCAGCAAAAAATCTAACAAATATGAACTGAAGCATGCATGTCTTAATGTTTTGTAAATAGATTTAAAAGCTGCCATATGAAATTAGTTTATTATGAAATAATGTATTATAAATCGTTTGAAGTTGAAGCTTTAAAATTCAAGATATATGAAAATAAGAAATTAGATGGGTTGAAAGGAATAATATATCTGTCTCTAAAGAAGAAATATTTCATTCGATTTTATATATCCCATTATGGTCTGCGTTTTGATAATAATTGTATCTAAAACTTGATTTTTTAAATAAAGGATATATGGGATAAATGCACATCCTTTTGGCGTTTGAAATTTTATTCATCAGCGAGCAGTAGTGTACCATTTTACATGTTGTTAAAAGCTTTCATCGTATTCTGGTCATACTTGTATATAAATTAAAAAATTTTGAATTAAGGAGGTTTGAGAAAATAGCATGTCCTTTTCCCAGTGAAATTTGAGTTTTTTAGATAGCTTAAGTGTACGAATTCGGTAACAGAAACAACTAATCGCTGTATCCTGTACACCAGATTACAAAAAAATTTTTAAAATTAAGGATATATGGAGGATAGCCATATCCTTGCGAAGTTAAAAATTAAATTATAAAAAATTTAACCATAAAGTTTTAGAAATAATTATTGAAAGTTCTTGCTACATCCAGTTAATAAACCCATAACTTTTAATATTAAGGATATATGGGATGTAGCCTTATCCTTGTACCGATTAAAATTATTTTAGTCATTGTAATTATCCATACGATTCTAAAAATCTGAATTCTAATTCTAATTAAAGCTGAAATTCAATATATGAAACAAAGGATATATCAAATCTGACCATATCCTTGCACAGATGAAATCAAAATTTACCAGAAGGCTTAGCAGTATGAATATATGAATGCTAATGACATTCTTGCTGCATTATGATCATAACTGTGATTAAAACTAAGCTTTGAAGTTTAAGAATACATGGGTGATAGGCATGTCTTTGCAAACATTGAAATTAAATTTATTATTTTTTATATTAAGTTTCTCTGCATTTTGAAAATAATTGAAACTGAAATTCAATATATCAAATAAAGGATATATGAAAGCTGATCATATCCTTGCACCGGTCAAATCAAAATTTTATAAAAATCTTAAGTGTTTGAGTCTATGAATGGTAATGATATTTTTACTGTATTATAATCATAATTGTGGTTAAAACTAAACTTTTAAATTTAAGGATATGAATGAAAGTGCAATTTATTATTTATGTAAAGTTGCTCTGCGTGCTGAGAATAATTGAAACTGAAATTTAATTTTTTTTATTCAGGATATATATATGGGCTTCTGGAATGTCCTTGAACACATTGACAGAAAATGAACTTAAGAATTTAACATAATTATGGCAAAAGGTTACTTTGTAAATTTAATTATACTTGTATATGATACACCGAGGTAAATAAATTTTGTTCTTCTTCTTCATATTAATTATGTATGTACATATGTATGGATGTGTTCATGCATGTATGTAAATACCCTATAGGAACTCAAACTCATTTGTAAGTACCTTCAAACTGGTTTTTTAATAACCAGAACTGGTTGATTAAGTGACTTTTTTCCTTGTCGCCGACTCACTATTTTAACATAGGCATGTCATAGGCAGTAGTCAATTGGTCATCTCTCCATGACTTTTAAATTGACTACTAACTACTTATTTTTCAAGCACTCTGAAGTCACTTAATATCTATTATAGTTAAATAAATATTTATGTAAATCTTCATACACATTTGTATATCATATACATACATACATATGTATATACTATATATAATGAATATATATATATAAATATATATATATATATATATATATATATATATATATAGAAATAATTAGTATTTTTATATTGAAAACAAAAATACATACATTCATACGAAAGTTTTTCCTGCTCATAGAAAATATTATACATATTAAGTATTGAAATTATTATTTTTTTCAACACAAACATTAGGCATTTGATTTCATGGCATGCTTCTTTTGATTTTTTTTATTTCCTTTTCATTTACTTATTTTGCTTTTATTTATTTCTTACGTGTGCTTCTATTCAATATGTTTGGTTGATATCTGCATGAGATTTAAACCAATTTGTAGTCACTTGCAAAATAATTAATTTATAGCTAGTGTTTTTTGTCAATCGACTATTTTATTTACTACAGGGTATGTAAGTTAACACAAAATAAATTAACAAACCATTTTACACTAAACTGAATATTGGGTCAGCATATTTTATAAATTAATTCAAAAGAGGTTAACAAACTGTTTCCCAATAAACAGAATACCAAATCAGCATATTTTGTAAAGTATGATAATAAAAAAGCATAATGAAATTATTTCCCAATAATTGCAGTTGTGCAATTATTGCTAAATAATCACGCCACCTTTAGATTTAAGTCAATATAAATAAAGTACTTTTTAGTTTTTAGTTAGTTTTTTTTTGATTCAATAAAGTGCGGTCATTCTGACCAAAAACAAAAATTTTTTTAGAACTTTTATTTCACAAGTTCTTAACTGGCGCCCGAGCAGTTTTCGGTCGGTCCGGTAGAAAAAAACTGGCGTCCGAACAAAAATTTAAAAAAAAAATCCTTTTGTTAGTACGTAGGCTCCTTAGTAGCTAAAGCAAACCGGGGGTATACAACGTGCCAGCCTGTACTACAAGGAAAATAATAATAAAAAAATTCGTAAAGGACTAACATCGAATAATAATAATAAAAAATCCGTAAAGGACAAACGTTGGAAAAAAAATCCGTAAAGGACAAATATTGAAAAAATAAAAAATCCGTAAAGGACAAACATAAAAAAAAACAAAAAATCCGTAAGGGACAAATACTATTAAATCCGTAAAAGATAAAGAAGGACAAAAGTGATAAATATCTATAACAAAATATAAGAACAATTTTGTAAAAAGTGGAGTTACGCAGATAAAAAAAGACATCAAGTGCTCAAAAGAGAAATATTGTGACATTGAGAAGATTGAAACACAGTGGAAATGCCTAGAAGTAAAAAGAGCTAAGAATGTGCAGGAGGAAAAGTAATCTTGAAGAACATATTGAACAAAAATCACAAATCATCAAGTGCCTGCCTTCAGCAAATCTTCAGCCCTGTCAAAATAAGTTATACTCAGTAGCAGTGTGGGAAAAGAGGAAACCGTCATCCGGAACAGAAGTCATCAGTCTCTAGCAACATAAGCAACATTTAAAAAAAGAGGTATTTAGATTTTAGGAATTTGTTATACATAAATACATGTATATATAATAAGCATAGTAAATTTATTAAAGTGTGAATTAAGAAAAAATAAGCGATAAGAGCTGCGAATCCTACGGGACCCTCCAGTTCTGTGACATCGTCAAAAATTTAACTTTAAGCTAATATTAATATTGTGGAAAAGTGTTTTTTTATAAAAATTACAAAATGGCAAACCAAAATAATCTGATACGACCTCCTGTCCTTCCTTCAAATCCTACTCCTAGTACTTCCCAAAACGCTCAGTTAAGTATAGAAGACTTGAGGGCACTTATCTCGAATATAGCGGGGGAAGTCTTTAGAAATCAAGGACCGCAGGTTATACAGGAAACTCTTTACCCAAATGCCACGTTAGCAAATGTTAGTGATCAACCAATAGATAGGAACAGAGACAATTTAAATGATATGGACAAAATACCAGACGTTGTGAAATGCTTAAAAGAATTCTCTGGGCAACCAGGAGAATTCAATTCTTGGAAAAAAAACGTAGACAGGATACTGACAATATATGAGCCAATAAAGGGAACCCCTAAATACTATGGGATTCTAAGTGTTATTAGGAACAAAGTTACAGGAAACGCCGACATAGCATTGGAGTCCTACAACACTCCTCTAAATTGGCATGCGATCTCGCAATGCTTACTAACACACTATGGTGACAAACGTGACCTTTCGACTCTAGAATACCAAATGACAACCCTGGTACAGGGCAACAATAGCATACAACAATTTTACCAGAAGGTCTACTCGCACCTTTCACTAATTTTGAATAGATTAGGATGCCTTGAGATGGGTAATGAATCCCTTAGCATGCTTACTAAGGCCTACAGAGACAAGGCTCTGGATACTTTTGTAAGGGGTCTGAATGGAGACTTACCCCGCCTCCTGGGAATCAGAGAACCAGCAGACTTACCGCAGGCTCTCCACCTCTGTCTCAAATTGGAAAATCAAAATTTTCGTTCGAACCACGCTTACAACACAAAATGGAGTCAGCCACCACAACCTTCCTCAAAGCGAAACTTTGGGCAACAACAAAAAACGTTTCACCCAAAATTAGCTTACATGCCGCAACCATCCCGACCATTCTTTAATCAACAAGAACGAAATAACGCAAATCCTCCTCGTCCCCCTAAGCCACAGCCACGGCCAGAGCCACTGGAAGTGGATTCCAGCATTCATTCTCGTAGAATAAACTACATGAATAGGCCACAACCGAACCAATATTTCGGAAAGAGGCCAGAACAGTTCGAAAATCAGCAACAACGGAAAACCCAGAGAACATTTCATATTAACACATCCGAAATAGGTAACGAGCAACGTATAGATGAGGATAATCAATTCGGTGAACCTACCGATATCCATTTTTTAGCATGATTAGCTCTTCGTTACCATATTTTGAAGTAAAAACGGAGAGCGAAAAAATTTTGAAATTTTTGGTTGATACAGGATCAAGTAAAAATTATGTAAAACCTGAATTAGCAAAAAAACGTATATTGAATAAAAAGCCATTTTTTGCTAGATCAATCATGGGGGATATAAAAATTAGCGAACACACGATAGTAAAACTTTTTAAATTAGATGATAAGATAAAATTTTACCTAATGCCCTCTTTGGAAACCTTCGATGGTATTTTAGGGAATGATACCCTTAGGGAATTAGGGGCGGTTATTCATACAAACAAAAATATTATGGTACTAAAAAATGGTCTGAAAATAAGCCTTAAGCAGCTACCAACGCAAAGCGTGAATGCAATTAACATTAGGAAGGAAAATTTGTCAAGCGAACAAAAAAAAGGAATAGAAAAAATAGTAAATACGTACACTAAGCTTTTTTCCGAACCTGATGAAAAGCTTACGTATACAACGAGAGTTGTGGGGGAAATAAGAACTACAATAGACTCGCCTGTCTATACGAAGTTTTATCCTTACCCTGCTTCGCTAAAAACCGAAGTAGAGAGTCAAGTAGAAAAACTATTGAAAGACGGAATTATAAAACCATCTAGATCTCCTTTTAACTCCCCTGTATGGATAGTCCCGAAGAAGCCAGACTCGGCTGGGAATAAACAATACAGAATGGTCATAGATTATCGAAAATTAAACTCAATCACAATCGCTGATAGATACCCAATTCCAGAGATTTCAGAAGTTATATCTCAATTGGGCTCTAGTAAATTTTTTTCTGTCCTCGACCTCAAAAGTGGTTTTCATCAGATTCCACTAAAAAAATCTGACACCGAAAAAACTGCATTTAGTATCAACAACGGAAAATATGAATTTACCAGGCTGCCATTCGGGTTAAAAAACGCGCCATCAATTTTCCAGCGCGCGCTCGACGATATCCTACGGGAATATATAGGAAGATGTTGCTATGTTTACATAGACGACATCATTATTTTCAGTAAGACAGAAAATGAACACTTTGAACACATAACAAAGATATTTCAAGCATTAGAAGAATCTAATATGAAGGTGCAGTTGGATAAATGCAATTTTTTTAAAAAAGAAGTTGAATTTTTAGGGTACATTATTACACCTCATGGTATAAAAACAAATCAGGAAAAAGTAATGGCCATAAACAATTTTCCAGAGCCACAAAACCTTAAAGAGCTTCGTAGTTTCCTTGGCATGTCAGGATATTACCGTCGGTTTATCAAGGACTACTCTAAACTTGCTAAACCCCTGACATCCCTCTTAAGAGGGGAGGGAGGACGAACGTCCAAAAATAAGTCCGCGAAATTCAAAATATGTTTAAATAATGAGGCTAAAGAATCCTTTAACAAAATCAAGCACTCACTTACATCTGAAGACATTATCCTGGCTTACCCAGATTTCAGCAAAGACTTTGAGCTAGTAACGGATGCCTCAAACTTTGCGATCGGCGCAGTCTTATCGCAAAATGGAAGGCCAATATCATTTATCTCCAGAACTTTAAATAAAGCGGAAGAGCATTACGCCGCTAATGAAAAAGAAATGCTAGCCATAATATGGGCTTTGAATTCATTAAGGAATTACCTTTATGGTTCGGCTAAGGTAAAAATATATACAGACCACCAGCCTTTAACCTTTGCATTGAGCAATAAAAACAATAACAGCAAGATGAAGAGGTGGAAGGCCATACTCGAGGAGTATAATTATGAAATGTTTTACAAACCTGGAAAGGCAAATGTTGTGGCAGATGCTCTTTCAAGAATACCGAAACCAGAACTATATACGTTATCAATAGCCACGAATTCAGACGAAAGTTCGGGACATAATTTAATTTACAGTGTTGAGGCACCTATAAACGCTTTTAAAAACCAAATATTTTTGAACAGAGATGTGATGTCAACATACCAATTTAAAATAGTTTTCCCGACATACCACCGTCATATAATTACAGAACAAGACTATAACGATCACAAATTGATTTCCATTTTGAAGAGATATTTAAATCCATCAGTGGTAAATTGTATAAAAACAGAGGAACGGATAATGGGTAAAATACAGGCATTGTATACATCTCATTTTCAGAGATATAAGATAAGATTCACCCAAGTAATGGTGGACGATGTAACTAATGAAGAGGAACAAGAAAATATCATAGTGAGGGTACATAATAGAGCACACAGAAATTGTAAAGAAAATCGAGCTCAAATTCTTGAAAGGTACTATTTTCCCTCAATGGCAAACAAAATTAAGAGAGTTATAAAAAGATGTATAACGTGTAAAGAGAACAAATATGATCGTCACCCAATGAAGCCTCAAATTCAACCAACGCCCATACCGAATTTTCCCGGTCAGTTAGTTCATTTAGATATATTTGTAATCGGGAAAGAATTAGTGCTGACAGCAATTGATAAATTCTCTAAATACGCTGTGGCAAAACCCATAAAATCCAGAGCGGCAGAGGATATACGACAACCTCTAAGGGATATCCTTTTTTCACTTGTTCCTGAAACGTTAGTCATGGATAATGAAAAATCTTTCTCTTCGGAATCTATTAAGTTCATGATTGAAAATGAGTTTGGAACACAAATTTTTCGAACAGCTCCATATACAAGCTGTTCAAATGGACAAGTTGAACGATTCCATTCAACTCTACAAGAAATAATGCGTTGCTTACAAAGTGAACGAGTACATCGATCTTTCCAGGAATTATTAGAAAGAGCAGTAAAAGAGTATAACTTTTCAGTCCACACGGTTACGGACAAAAAACCAATGGAAGTATTTTTCGGTAGAATAGTAAGCAGCGATCCCGAGTTGCTAGCAAAAGATAGAGAGGAAACAGTTAAGAAACTTTCTCAGAAGCAAATTGCTGACCTGGCGTACCATAACAAAAACAGAACCATTCCCAAAGAATATGTAGAAGGACAGGAAATATTTGTAAAAGTAAACAGAAGATTAGGAGGTAAGTTATCGCCTAGATATCGGAAAGAGATAGTTGCCCAAAATTATAATACGACAGTCAAAACTAGGAGTGGTAGAATTGTACATAAAAATAATATTAAGCAATCCTGATAAAACACCCCTAAATATATATTATATTTTAATACCTTTTGTTACAGGACGAAACATGATAACTATTATAAGCTTGACGATACTATTAACAGTGACTGCTCAACATCTTGACATACAGGACCTTACAATTAACCATGGCTACATACCCATTCAAACAGGAGAACTCAAAACCATAAACCATTATGACAAAGTTCTACACTTCATCAATTTAAAATCGTATGATGAATGCATGTCAGCAATCTCTGAAAATATTAATGCTTTAAAAACCGCAACCCTCGAGGATAAACGACTTTTAGGAACTATTAACAAGAACTTAATATTATTACAGGCAAAACTAAATAGTTTACAAGTGCACTCAAAATCAAAACGAGGACTGGTAAATATATTAGGAAAAGGACTGAAATATATTGCAGGATCTATGGACAATGACGATGAAGTACTGATAAACGAAGCTATAACTCAAATACGGGACAACGAACGGATTACTAATAATACACTCAAGAATCTAATTCATGTAAATAATTTCTTATCGGAACAAATCAATAACGTTACGCAACATATAAATAAGCAGCAAGTGCTTATTAGTGGTTACATAAATATTTTTAGGGAAGAATCAATGAATAGGATACAAACGCTAGAAGACGAAGTAAAATTTATTGAACAAGCTTACAGAATTGACAACGACATATCACTTTTAAAAAATCACATTGATGACATAGGACAAATAATATTTTCAAGTAAACTAGGGATAATTCCTACCGACATTCTGACTCAAAAGGAAATGGACCTAATATCTGACTTTGACAGCTATAGCAGTATGAAAATTGCGGTAGTTTTTGACAACGATAACATTATACTTACTTTACTCATTCCCCAATTCTCCACCAATATTTTGTCCAAAATAAAATTTGAACCTCTCCCCAATGCCATGAATAAATCTCTAGTTTTAAGTCAATACGAGATATTAATTGATAATAATAACAACATTTATAATACAAACATAAAAGATAATTTAGAAAAAAACTTGGTAAGATTAGAGAACAAATGCATAGAAAACATTCTGAAATTTCAAGAAGCACATTGTGAGTTAGAAATATTAGAAGAGCCACCGGTAGCAGAAGTGGTGTCAGGAATATTAATTTTTAAAAATTTTTATAATGATATTACCCATAATTGTAATAAATTAGAAATAAGACAAAAAGGAACATTCCTTGTAAAGTTTGAAAATTGTAAAATCAATGTATCCACTACTACATACACAAATGTTAATATTAAAACACATGAAACATTTATATTACCTAATCTGATAACAAGAATTAAAGAGAGAAAAAATGTAACAAAACTTGATTTAAAATTAGAGAATTTATATATTAAACAAGTAAATCATGAAAATGATATTAAGCTATTAATGGATAAAAATGAACATATAAATATTGTTAGCATAAGCACCGACGCTTTAATTTTAGTTATTGTCATTTCTGTAACGTTTATCGTTTTTTCACTTGTAAAATATAAACAAAAATTCTTCTTAACATCAAGTAATGTAGAAAATGAAGTTCACAAAACAATTGAACCATATCTTACAATTTCAACATCTCAGTTTACCGATTCCCCTATTAAGCCACCCCGATTGAGGACAATCGACTTAAGAGGGGAGGAGTTAACACAAAATAAATTAACAAACCATTTTACACTAAACTGAATATTGGGTCAGCATATTTTATAAATTAATTCAAAAGAGGTTAACAAACTGTTTCCCAATAAACAGAATACCAAATCAGCATATTTTGTAAAGTATGATAATAAAAAAGCATAATGAAATTATTTCCCAATAATTGCAGTTGTGCAATTATTGCTAAATAATCACGCCACCTTTAGATTTAAGTCAATATAAATAAAGTACTTTTTAGTTTTTAGTTAGTTCTTTTTTTGATTCAATAAAGTGCGGTCATTCTGACCAAAAACAAAATTTTTTTTAGAACTTTTATTTCACAAGTTCTTAACTTGTATGTAGTATGTATGTATGTGTGTATAAAAATACTTCGATTGATTTACTCTGAATGTCACATATTAATGTTAAGAAATCCTTGCTTTCCTTAAGTTTAACATTTCGCCCCTTAAACACCCATCATCTGGCATCACTTGCAAGGGATTCTGCATGTGTGGAAAATACATATATAAAATATAACGCAACATTTTTTATTGTAACTTGAATTAGAAATAACATTAGTTGGCTATACACACACTGTATACATAAGTAAAACGTGTTTGTGCATGCATAAGAGCGGCAGTCAGAAAAAATTTTGCAACAGCTACAATAGTTTAGCAACTTAAAGTTCTTCCACATTATGTTTTTTTTGTTATTATTGTTTTTGGTGTTTGTGATTTTTTGTTGTTGTACACTTTCTGTGCTGAACACAGTTGTTAGTTCTGTGTATTTATTTTTTGTTGGTTGTTTTGTTCATTGGGTCAATGGGTTACCATTGACTTAAATTGTAATGTACAAGTGGAAAACAAGCTAACGAATGTAGTTATAGTTGTTAAAATACATACATATGTATGTACATGTATATATGTATGTTCACATGTTTTCATATTTTTTAAAGACTTCAAGCACGAAATGAGAAATTAGAAAAAAAAGATTTAGCAGCATAAAGTAATGGATCACGACGACTTGGAAAGAAACCTTAAGGGCTTAAAATTAGTGTTGATATAAAATTATGTACATATGTATAATGAGTCCTACTTGGTTATGTAAATTTTCCATTGAAGACAATAAAATACTATAAGTGCATAAGGATACGATGCAAATTTGTTACCATAAAATTTTCTGCTATCCAAGAAATTTATGAACATTTTCCTTGATTTCCAGAGAAACCAGACGCTGATCATAATCTGTTACAATAAGGTTACCTGATATGAATTCCCCTTGAATATAATCTAATTGAAAAATTTCTTATGCCGACTCAGCAGGTTGACTGCGTGATGAAACTTATGATTGATATGCTGGGACCTTAATCTCTGCATCGATGAATTTTGTAGGAAAACAGTTTGACAATGTATGCACATTTAAAGCACTTCCGCGTTTTCTAATTAAAAGGTTCAGTTCGCCATGGCCAGACTGTTTAGCACTTTCTTCGTTTTCTACCATTTTTGATTAGCTTGCTAGAGCCTGTTTTTTAGCCTTAAAACAAACACTGATTTTTTTCAATATTTTTATGCCAAAATGAGGCAGTAAAACTTATGGTCCTTATTGTCAGTATAACCGGTTGTAGGGTATTTAAAACTAACATAAAATCTATTCTATTTAGCTTGTTTGCCTAACACTCCTCACACATTTAACTTTTTTTCTCTGATTTGTTTTTGCTCCTGTTGTTTTGCTATTTGGTCCTTTTCTCGCTCTCTACCAAAACAAAGTACAATATAAAAATGTTGTTGGAAGTTGTTATTTAGTAGTCAGTATTCAGTACTCGTGTTTATATTATATTTAATTGTCATCTTTGCTGACAGTGTTGGTTCTGTTTGTGTTGTTAATAGTGATTCTTTTGTAGATCCTACATTACAGCTCGTGAGGATGCTTGCACATCAGAGTATATAAATAAGTTCGTCATGCTGTTTGTATTATTAGTTTTTTAAATACTCATGTGTGATCCAATAGGATTGTCCTTCAATTCTGGAGTCCTTTTATATCGTCCCATAACCACTAAAGAAGCTTAAGTGACATTATTTTCGAACATAACTTTTTTTTGGAGATAATCGATTATTAACGATCGCAAGTAATCGATGAAAACTTTTGTCGCTTAAGCTTTTTTGGCGGTTATGGAACAATACAAAACAAAAACTTATTTTTCAACATAATCTCCATTTAAGTCAATACAGTTAGTCCACTTAGTTCAAGTTTTTGTATCCCTTCAAAAAAATAGGATTTTTTGAGGTCACACTAGGGGCTAAATCTGGAGAAAAATTCATGGATTTTTGCCATGGAAACTGCATATGTATTTGTGGTCGATTGTAAGCAAACGCGGCACCCACCTTCCGAAAAGCTTTATTCTACCCAAGTAATCATTCAAAATGGAAACCACTGAGCCATGTGGGATGTCTTTGGCATCAACAATCTCACGCACTTTTACTCTTCGATCGGCCAACACCATATCGTGGATTTTTTTGACATGTTCAGGTGTACTGACCTCAATTGGCCGTCCAGAACGTTCAGCGTGATTTGTACTTGTACGACCACAACGAAATTCAGTAAACCACTTTTTTACCATTGAAATCCATGGTGCAGGGTCCCCATAGTATTTATTGAGTACTCGAAATTCACTTTTTTCCATTTTAAGAAAAATACACGAGGTTGTATGTTTTGAACAGCTGTTAAACGCAAAGTAAATGACGACACTTGCTCAAAAATTGATATTAGTCTCCACTAACAGTTATTACTTGATGGGAACAGTGTTGTATTTCATATAACTACGAGGGAAGGTCAAACAATCACTCGTATGTTTGCATGTCTTTCAACTTTTAAGACTTTATTCATATTTTTTTCTTCTTTTAATTTCTAAGAGGTTTATAACAGTATTTCATATAAAATATGTTTAGTAAACAATTTATAAACAAAATTATTTTTTGCTGCTTCTAGAAAAAAACGAGTACTCTTCATATAAATATTCTACTCAAGTAGACAGTATTTGTAGTGGAACAGGGTGTAAGTTATCAGAGAAATTTTACTCTCGAATATCGGTAAAATCATCATACAATTAAATAGATTGATATATTATGTTCGACGATTTTAGTGACTAGTTTTTTATAGGTCTCCAAGGATTTCACAAATTACTGAGCACACAAAAATTTTTGTAATGAGTTTTTTGCCAATATTTCTTGGACTTGGTAATAGCGAAAGGCCATGATACACTATACTATACAATCGTGCGATTTTTGAGAATTCAACCCTGGTATAGAGGAGTCTATGAGAATTTTCAAAAGACATTAACTAATTCATCTTTTATTTTATTGTATTTTATTTTATTTTATATTATTTTATATTATTTTATTATATTTTATTTTATTTTATTTTATTTTTAATTTTAAATTTTTAATAGTAAATAAACTTACAAATTAATATTCGATTATAGGAACTAGCTGCAGTGGCCCTCGTGCTTATATCAGGGTTGTATTTCTTCGTAACAAACTAACAAATCTTACAACATTTTACGCAAAATAAAAAATATTTCTTGGTACTTTTTTTGTAAAGGCAGGAAAATGTTTGTCCGAATAAATTATCATTTATTACATATTAAAAAATCTAACTTCCCTCCATGCTGAAGAAGGGTACATAAGATTCGTCCTCGCTACACCCCATACACTCTCAATTATTATAAATATATAGATATATATTTTTTTCTGTTGTTGTTTGAATTTTGTTTTCTTCTTTTATCAACAGCAATTGTTGTTAAATTAAGTGCAATTGTATGTTGAAAGGTGGTATAATTTAAACAAAAAACGGAAGTATTGCATTATACCTACTTGAATGTTAGTGTTAATATAAGTTCCATTTTCTCTTATAAGTTTATCTGTATGTTTGTGTAGAAAGAGTTTGTTTTTACAAGTGGTACAATAATTTTAGGCAGGGTTTCTTCGTTAAAAAGAAGAGGCAAAGAGGGAAAAATAACAATAAAATTAAATATACTCGTTTTTCTCAAGGAGCATGAAGTGTTAAAGCCTATTAGTATGCAAGAGACTAAAAAGTAGCTTGCTTAGAAAGCAAAACTGTTTTAGTTGTAAAAAGTCTTAAATTTTTGAAAACAAAAAAAAATAAAATGAAATGAAAACTAAGCCTTTTTTAATTGCTCAAAATGTTTTACCAAATTCCGAATTTTAAGATGGCAGTAGTGTAAAAAATATAATTGAATATGCGTAATAAAATTACTCTGCAATACTTTTGCTAAGCATCTAATTGTGATTCTTTTAACTAACACATCTACTGCATTACAAACTCTTATAATTTATATAAGGGCCTTATGCCTCCCCTTTTTCCTCTTAGGAACATTTTCTGAACCGTAACAAATCATTAACCGCCTTCCCCTTCGTGCAGCGTTACGTAATATGTGAATAGCCCCTGAGCGCTTATTTGTAACGAATATACTGCAGAGAGTTCCATTTGTCACTATCTTGGAATTTTTGTATTGTCCTTTTCATTGCGTTTTGGATGTATTTGTATGGTCTTTCGAGCTGTATTGGAAATGCGATGAAATGCGTCACTGTCTGCTGTTTATTTTCGAAAAGTTACTCACATGCGGGAATGTTTTTAATTGTTTCTTTTATCATAAAACTCACGGTGTAAAAATTTCAAGTCGATTTTATAATATTAACTCGTACCCCATCGAGGTCAAAGTGTGGGCTAAAGGGTTAAAAATCTACGAAAAGTCTAATAACTCCACCAGACCCACTCCTAGAAGGGTAAAATTTATGACTGACACCCACTAATTCTTTCTTCCCAATATTTTTTTTAAAATATATTAACCCGTGGCTTACCTCCTTAAGGGCGTTTACATATAAAAGTAATATTTTTATAAATATTTTTCTACGGTTCTAAGAAGTCCCAGGGTTCGTCTAGAGCAGTAAAATGTATGACTGACCCCATATTAATTTTTTCTCTGCCACATATTTTCTCAACATACCAAACCTTTATCTTTTTTATAAGATTTTACCATATTGTTCTTACTAGGCCCAGGGTGCTTCTACAGGAGATAAATATATTACTGACCCACATTTATTTATTTTCACTACATTTTTGATAAACACGCCAACTCCTTATCTACCCTCCATAGGAGCGCTCTCATACTAAACAGTTTTTATAAAGTTGCTGCTCTTTGTATGTATGTATGACCGACCCACATTAATTTTTTCTTCGCTACATTTTT
This sequence comes from Tachina fera, assembly GCA_905220375.1. NCBI lineage: Eukaryota > Metazoa > Arthropoda > Insecta > Diptera > Tachinidae > Tachina > Tachina fera. Next base: position 125,409,007 of record LR999964.1, read on the forward strand.
ACTAAACATACCAATGCTCATTCTCCAATATAAAAATGCTTTTTTTTATAAATTTTGACCCCATCGTCCTAACTAGCTCCAGGGGAGGGGGCTAGGGAAGCAAAATGTATGACCAATCCACAATAATTTTTGATCCGCTACATGTTTCTGAAGCACACCAACGTTGTATCTCCCCTCCTTCCACTACAAAATTGTTTTTATAAATTTTTATCACATTGTTTTAACTAGTCCCAGGGTGCGTATAGAGCAGCAAAACGTATGATCGATCCACAATAAGTTTTTTTAAGGATACCAACTCCCTTTATCACCTCCTTGGAGGGGCTCCAATGAAATGTTTTTATAAATTTTAACCCCATCGTCCTAACTAGCCCCAGGGTGCCTCTAGAAGTCACCTTAAAGACAAAACAACCTATCAGCAAAAATTTCAAAATTGAGTTTTTTGTGGATTATTATTCCTTATATCATAAAGCATATGTGTGCAAAATTTTTAACATCTACTATTACAAATGACCAAGTTATTATAGTTTTTGTACCTAGAGGATCATTACGTACTTAAAAAAGAGGTAATAAATCATCAAAGATCATGATAAAATTTTAATTTTGTTGCATAGTGTAATTTAAGCAAACATTAGGCACTTTTTTTGTTTAATTCATACGAATTAGTATTGCTGATAGGTTATTTGGTTTCAGATTTTTACAATTCCAAATAACCTCAGCGCCATATCATAGGCTGTGTTTAGAAAAACAAAGTTTTCTCAACCGATATATACTTCTGGTTTCATTTTAATCAGAATATATAATTATCGTTTCAATATTGCAAACAGTTCCAATTTTATAACGTCTTTTCTCCATCCTGTAAACTTTTATAAACTGCTAATAGGTGGTTTGGTCTTTACGGTGACGATGTATGTATATGTAATGTATTTTCTCTATTATATATTTTTAAACAAACAAACGCTCTATCTCTCTTTCTAAAGGAGGTTCCTCCCAGTACATTTTACCCTTCTACGAGTAGTAAGGACTCATGGCCAGTTGTGAGAACTTTTGGTGGATTTTTCGAACTTTATTCTGAAATTTCATATCGATGTGGCACTATTTAATATTATAGTTTCGACTTAAAGTTTTTACACACTAAGTTTTTTTTCTAAAACGAACAATTTAAGATTTTTGACCTAAATATTGTGACCTTTCGAAAATAAGAACCGCTATGCACTGCAGTAAAGCATTTTAAACAAGGTTGGCAAACGGTATAGTAAAAATACCGATACCGATTCAAATACCGCTAAAAGTAGATACCGGTATCGATACCGATACCGAATTCCATTTCGGTTAGAAAATACCGGTAACAAGAATACCGTTTACGTCTATACCGGTATGTACCGGTATACCGATTCCCACCAAAAATAAAATTTCAAAACTTTATTTAAATTAATTATAATTAATTATATATATATAAATATAATTATAGTTATTTAATTATAAACACGTTTTTGTTCTCCTTTACACATTCTTATGAAGCGTATCTCTAGACATATAAATGTTTTAAATTGGTGAAAAGAGCAAAGCCACTGTAAGCGAGAGTTATTGTATATGAAATCGCGAAAATTAGTATATTGGCTGTTATCGACACACAAGCTAATGCGAAGATTTAAAGTTTTGAAGAGTGCTTTTTTAATATATGTATTGCACATTAAACTGGTCCCAAACATATTTTTCTATAATTGATATACTGCCATAAAGTACCCGATACACAGTGAGGATTTTGTAAAAAAATTGGAAATAAATTTCTAAATTAGCTGTTCTATTGTTATGAAATCTTACACAGCATTGAGAAAGGTGCCACAGAGCTTAAGGGGCTGTTTCTCTAAATGCGAACGATAAATTTGATCGAACATTTATATCAAAAACAAAAACAAAAAACTGAAATTTTTTTTGTTTCCAATATTAATATTCGATCGAATTTATCGTTGGCATTTAGAGAAGTCTGGAATTTAGACTATATATCTTTAAAGGGAACGGAGCCACAAAGCACCAAAGTAGGCAACCTTGGGTTAATGAAAAATTAAAATCCATGCCAAGCTCCTGTTTTTGATCAGTAAGATTGCAATTGTCTTTTTTATCCAAGAGCTAAAAAAAGTCTACTACATTTATGGGTTTTCGCTTACAGTTTACGAAATATTAGAGAAAAAATATTAAAATTTTGACTTTTTTACCAACCTTTGTCCACTGTTCTGCTAATGGAGAAGTAAAATGTTGTTAGATTAAAAAATTTAAACTCATTGTGAACAAAGAACAAAATTGGTAATACTAAAAAAAATTGGTACCAAAATCACAATTAAGTCAAAACTTATACTCAATTGAAACTAAAATTTTGAATAAAATTCGATTTTCGCCGTTTTTTAAGAAACAAGTGTGTTAATTATTTCGCTATTATAAAAAAGAAAAGGTAGAAAATTAAGCAATCAATATGCAGTTTGCTTTTGAGTTCCCGGCAATTTCCAAGAAAATTCAATTAAAAATGGGACTTCAGTTTTTTTGCAGTATTCTTTTTATTTTTCGCTGGACGCTGATTAGATTTTTGTATATACATATTTAAAAACAAATCTTGTTTTAAAGTGGCCTAATACATTTTTTGTTTACAGCTTTGGAATTTGATATTTGTAAAGGGAAAGGGTTAATGGGTTGATAGAGATAATGGAGAAAAATTTTCGAAACTTTTATATCTGAAGTTAAAGATTGCCATTGTTACAACTTAAAGTTAGTTAAAAGTTGGATTTTATCGGACGTATAAAAAGTTGTTCATCAGTTCAATTTTAACTCAACCTAAAGTGAGCGCTAAGTTAAAGGCAATGTATCCTTCCTGGTAAGTTAAATTAAATTTATAATAATGAATAGCCTAAAGTAGCGTTTTATACGTCCGACAAAATCCTACTTTTAAATATATTTAAGTTGTAAATAATGGCCCTAAATGTTAATTGTACGAGAAATTTGTTTTGTTTGTTTATAAGTTGGCTACAAGAATATTGTTTATTGCTTGATATCAAATATTCAAATATTCGTTTCGTCTGAATTTGGCGAGTACGAATATGAATATCGAAAAAAACTAATATTCGGGAATTCGAATACGAATATTCGCACATCACAAAGTACATACAATTCTACATGTACTTCGTGTATAATGTACATACACTGTATGTATTTATTTTTATTATTTTGTTTAATTAACCAAAATGTATACTTTATACATATATACAAAGTTTCAACTGAAGTTTCCTTATTTTACTTTTTTAATAAATTGTTTTTTAATAAAAGTATACAAACGTATATAGAAACATATAAGTTTCAATGTTTTTACATGTTAATGTAAAAATACTTCCTTTTCGAAGTAATTTAATAAAAAAAGAGATTTTTTGCCATATCCACTGTCTGAACTAATAATTTAGCTGTCTTATCGGTATACCGGTATTATAAACTCAATAACGGTATGTACCGGTAATACTGATACCGAAATAAAAAAAATACCGATACCGTTACCGATACCGAAATTTAAAAAATAGTTGTACTGGTATCAATACCGATACCGTTATTTGATTCGGTTGCCAACCTTGATTTTAAAGCAGTTCTAATATTTAAAGTACCATTATGTATACGGCTCGAAGGATTATTTACATAATATGTAAAACACGACAAAAGCTTACACCGAAACTATTTTGCTTCATAACTCCAATGAAACAATTTCATTAATTATTTTTCACAAATCTAATGATAATTTCACAAATCCAAAGAAAATTTCATGAATATTGTGAAAAAATTTCATTCGAATTGCTTCCTTGATATTCTGGTTTCGTAGAATATTTTATTGGATTTACAATATTTTCTAATTATTAAGAAACCCCTTTATATTTAAGTTATTTCATTCTTTTCATGAAATTATTTTATTGTTTCGATGGAGTTATAACACTGCATTAATTACACTGTTAAATAAATTTGATGAAGTTTTCAATAAAATAATTTTAACGAAACTGGTTTCCATATTCCAACGAAGCGTGACGTTGGTTGAATTTTAATGAATTTTTAGATTAATGTCGAAATTCATTGAATTTCTGCCGAAAATTCTTTCAGTGTATAAGTTTCGAGGGAAAATTTAAGAATATATCATATTATATTCCGAGGGACATGTAAACTTATTTCTTGCATCACTATAATTTATCTGTTTCGATGGACCATGTGATTTAAAAATATTTAAAATGTTTTAATTTGAAATTTATTTACTGGTGGTTCAGCTTGGTCTATATGCATTTCATTGTTGCTGTAACAAATCATCAGTAGACTTCAACCACATAATTATGACAATATTTCGAATAATAAATTTCTTAAATGTTAAATATTTACAGCCGTATTCATAAAAATTTTAAACAGCGTTTCATAAGGTGTTTAAGCAATATTCGCTAAAATTGTATTCATAATAGAATTTTAGCTTAAAAACCGTTTTTTAAACCTTGCGTAAATTAGCAAATTTTAAAATTGACTGGCCCCATGTTTAAACCAATTTTAAGATGACGTTGTTGTATTTTTGCTTTGTGTTTGTTTACATTTTTAGTTTTGCCTGTATGTATGTATGTGTGTACTTATGTATGTACGTAGATATGTATGTACATGCGAATGTTATTTAGAAGAAGAAAATAAAATTGTATTTTTTTAGAAGCTCATGATGAAATTTCAAATGAACTCCAAATAAATATTTACCAGAGAAGTAGCAATCAGCTTTCCATTCCCATTTCGTCTTTTCTCAATGTAGGTGTAAAGAAAAATAAAAATAATAATTATAGTGATGTATAAAAACTCACAACAAATAAAATAAAACTCGTTATTCTAGTGCTTCCTAATCTGCAATAAAAAAAATCATATAATAAGCACTTTTAAGAAAGATTCGCTGTAATCTATTTTTATTTTTTTAAATTTGGACGAGTTGGAACACATTTTTTATATATAAAAACAATATTTTTCCAAAAATGGACAAAAAACAAATACAGATACGAGTACTTTGTGAATTAATAATCGTTGTTTAGCAGAACTAGGATGGAAGTGACAAATAGATAATACAGTGTTGCCACGATATTTTTAAAAAAGCAAGTTAATTGATTTTTAGTTAAAACACTGATTATGAATACCAATATTTAAAAAACCTTATTTAGCCTTAAAATGTTTTTTAACTAATATGGTTTTTAAACCTCAATCAACTTTTTTTTATGAATACGGCTGTTAAAATGTATATAAGAAATTTATTATTTGTAATATTGTCTTAAATTTATTTATTATTTTAAATATATTTGCTGGTGGTTAAGCATGTCTATATGCATTTCGTTAATGCTTTAAAGTCTAGTGATGATCTGGCAAAGCACCATTTAAGTGCATAAATACATGCTTAACCAGCACAAAATAAATTTCAATCAATATTTACAATATTTAGAAATCCATATTAAGAGAAATCTGAAACCTAAACGATAATTATAGCGATATATTCAACACTTTATGTTGCTCTAAATTACTTTTAATAAAAATAATGTGTGCTACAGCTACATATTTGCTTTTATTTCAAACAAACCGTGTCTATCCTATTAAAGCATCTGAGTTTTTATTAAAAATTTAAAAAATTATGATTATAGAAATTTGAAAATCATGCATTTATGTTATTAATTCAAAAACATTTGCGTTAGTTTTTATACATTATTTTCTCTCTATTATATAAACTAAATACTGGGTCACGTTCCTTTCTTTGCATTAGTTTAATGTTTGTTTGTGCGAGTTTTTTTGTGCGCATTTGTGTGTAAGTGTGCATGAGTTGAGTTAAATATTTTAGTTTTTACCATTTCCTCAGGGAATTTACACATGTTCTCAAATACAGAAATTGTGAATGAGTATGAATATTTGTGAGTGTGTGTGTATGCGACTGCATACAAATGTGGGCTTAAAATCAAACATTTTAACTAAAAAGTATTTGACTGCAGAGTATAAACACGTTACACGAGTGCTTTATAATTTACTACTGCAGGTGTACTTATTGCCGTTTTAACAAAAACAATTCAAATAGTTTAAAAGATGTGTATGCAACGTGTACTGTGGGCATGATTCCGTATAAAAGTTATCGTTAAAATTTTTTATTGTAATTTATTTTTAATGAAAATATTTTTTTAACATAAACAAATATTTAGCAACTGCTGCCGTATAAAAATATTTTTACTTGAAAAACATTTAAACTATTACGATAAAATTATTCGATTAGTAGGAAAAAAAAAATTTTTTAAGTTTTTGAAAAATAATACATGTCTGAATCAAACAGTTTTTCAGTAGTAATTAGTGGTTACGTTTTTTTGGGCACATGGCACACAAGAAATGCCAGATCTAAACTCAGCTTTAGTAGTTAAAATTATTCGTCTTAAATTTATTTGATTACTCAAAAAACATTTATTCGATTATTTATTATATAATTAAATAAACCAATTGACAAAAGGTTATTCGATTATTCAAAAATTTTTTTTAACAAAATTTATATACATATAAAAAATATTTTTTCCTACATTAAAAAAATTTATTATTTAAAAAAAAACAATTATTTATTTGTTCAAATAAAATATTTTTTAATTACACGAATAGTTTTTTTAATTGCCTCAACCAACTCACTGAATTAATTAATTTTAACTGATAAGATTATTCGAATAACTTTTATTCGATACAGTAAACTTCGATTAATTACGTAATCAAAAATGTCATGATATTTTGGGTAATTAGCCGAGAAAGGAATTTAAGCGGAGAAGTTTAATTGCCTGCTAGAGGTAACGTACGTTTCTGGAAATGATCCCACTGTAAATGTTGCAAAACAGAATTAGTTGTATGTATTTACGTTAGTTAATATATGTATAAGCACATACATATGTACATGCACATGTGCTTGTGTTTGAACACATTATAGTTTTTTGCCACCATCTTTAGAATATAATGAATGTATTTGATGCCATTGGGGCCAACCACTAAAGCTTAACGTCAATTAAAAGCTAAACGTGTGCATGATTGCGTTTGTTTGTATATTAATAATAAAGGGAGATTTGTTTTTTATTTTAAATAAATAATATATTTTTTAAATACACTTTTCATAACTTATAGAATAAAGTTTTAAGCTTCAATAAAGTTAACTATTTGTATGAATAAATTTCATCAAATAGTGCTGGCGAATAGGGGGCTATACTTTTAAAGCCATAAGGCCAATAAAGTTTAATGGAAAACTTTGTATTAATATGGTTTAACCTCGAGCTTAAAGGAAGTAGACAAGACAATAATGTTCAATTGCTTGCATAAATTATATTAGACTACTAAAATAAATTAAAAATTTTATTCGATTATGCGATTACACTTTTAAACAAACTAAATTAAGTCAACGCACACTAATGCCAATAAGTAAAAATGGTAATAAATCTGTATCTTTGAAATTTGCAATCCCATAACAAAATAATGTATGTAGAACGTAGAATTTTGGATGATACTGTTGAAATACACGTTCAACTGTAGGACATGAGAAACCTTGTTGGTATCATAGCTTTTATAAATATCATTCCATTTGAATAAAATTTCACTTGTTGTACGGTTTTTAAACAGACAAATTGTGTTATTATTTCATTACGATATATTTAATAGTTGTTATTGTGTAAGAAAAGTCTTTGAGTTATCTCAATTCGTATAGCCTTAAGAAAAATCAAAGTCAAAGACTTTGAAATGGGTGTGAAAAACAGTTAAATTTTGAGAAAATAGAACTTAATTGTTGGGAGTTTTTCTCAAAAAATTTTTAGAACTTTAAATTTTCTTGTTCAATACTTCATACTATACTACTTTATTTTTTTTTTAAAGATTCTATAAATTTATTAAATCATGGATGTATTTTTCACAACTTGGTACGCTTCTCAAGGGCATGAGAAGCGTACCAAGTTTTTAATTTTTTTTGCTCGAGTTTTTAAAATGGAATATTGAAATTAAAATCATCTGAAATATATTCAAGTCCCGGTTTGTTCTAAATGGACTTCAAAATAAGCAGCTGGATTTCAATTCGTTTGTAAAAAAGGGATGGCAAATTTGGTACAATTGTACCTTTTTTTGGTACTATTCAAACTCGGAAAGTACAATAGTACACATATGACTAATTTAGTACATTTAAGAAATCTGCTCAGTTTCACTCCGCATTTCTTTTCAAACGATTGCAATTCTCAATTTTCACTTTTGAACAATGAAAATCATATTCTACTCATTTGAAAGCCGTCTTGTGAAAGCAAAACGCAGCAAGATGCTAGAGCTCAGGCTATTAATTTTTATAAATATCTTAAATTTCAACTTAAAGAGGCATAACCTCCTAACTTGCAAGTAAATTTCTGACAACGATTCCGTACCCAGAACAAAGTCGATTACTTTAATAAAAACAAATAAAAATATGTAATTTAAAATAAAAATAATCTTTTAGTACAATTAAGGTTAAAAAGGAAAATTTTTTAAAGATGTTGGTACAACTTAAAATTCTCAATGCCGTCCTTGATATATAATATATCTGTGGCAATAAATAATAATGGCTTAAGTCGAAATTTCGTGATTTGAGATATTAAAGGTTTTGTCTAAAATAAATTGTGTTTGGTTTTTATATACAATTTTTAGCCACCGAAAAAGATACACATTTATTTAGAACAAAACTGTTAATTAAAAAAAAACTCGTTTTATTAGTTAATATTCATTGTTTTTTAGTTAAGAAGTTATGAAAAAATTCATTGGCAGACAAATAAAAGCTAAAGTGGACTTAAGCTATTATATTGAAAGGTAAAATAATTTTTATTGATAGTAAGTCGAGATAGTGTTTTAGTTTAAATTGGAAAATGCTGAAAACCTGATATAAGATAATTTTTTTTAAAAGCTTAGTTAAATATAAGTTGTTTTTTATGAGGAGTTATTTTAATGGGCTGTTAATTATTGAACTTAAATGTATACAAGTTTTAATGCTGAAACATTTTAATATTGATGTAGCTACCTTAAAAAAATTAAGTTGAGTTAAGATGTTATGGTTTAAGAATTATTTTCCAAGACTTAAGTTAAAATATAAATGCGTATAGTTTTATTAATAATTAAATTTATAGTTGAAATTTAGCTGAGTGATAGACCTTGAAGAAGAGAATAAGAATATGTAACAAAATGAAAAAGCACTTATGTCAACTTAAGCTATTATTATTTATTGCCACAGATATTATTTTATATTAAAAAATTTTCCCCTTGTTTAGTATCTTAGAGTATGAGTGATAAAACCACCGAATAAATTTATTAATCATACGCAAAGAATAATATATTTGCCTGAAGATATGCTGTATGCATTTATAAAATAAATTTATATTTTGATAAAGCGTTTATTCAACCAAACAGAGATAATGATACAGGCAAATCCCCGTATAGCGAACGATATAACGTCAGACCCATTCGTATATCGCAATTTTTTTAAATGTTAATTTTATTATTATTATTATTATTATTATAAATAAAAAAAACTATTTAGTTCTTTGGGGGTTACTATTACAAGCAAAAATTCTCGTCTGTCTTTTTATATTTAAAATAATAAAAAATTGTATGTTTTGTTGTTGTTTCCAATATAAACAGGCAGACGATAATTTTTATTTGTCTTCTTTAAAGTGGAAGTTCATAAAATGTACTCAAAGTATGTTAAGGATTATGTTAAGTAGTTACAATTTGAATTCTGTTTAGAAATAATCTTTTTTTAATCAGAAATAATTTTTAGTCAGGCTTAAGTTCAGTAATTTCAATTCTTATTGAATGAAATATTTTTATTAATTAATGTGAGTATCTAAAGAAGAGAAGAAAAATTAAACTTAGACTTTAAGCTGGGGGAAATACCGATACTTTTCTGTGCAGCCACGCACTTCATCAGCACCTTAGTCTATCTACTTGGGTAGAGATTCTTGTTAACATCAGCTATTTAACTTAAATTTTCAATGAAACGGAATATGAGAAACGATTATTGTGTATACAATTGATTTACCTTTGGCAAACACATTTATAAGTATCACTATTAATTTTTCTGTTTTTCCATTTTCTTCATTTTTCTATTTAGGTTAGCACGAAATTATATTACTCTACCTAAGTATGTTTAGTCATTCTTGCTTATCTTTTACGATCTTACGATGAATGACTAACCATACTTAGGTAGAGTAATATAATTTCGTGCTAACCTAAATAGAAAAATGAAAAAAATGGAAAAACAGAAAAATTAATAGTGATACTTATAAATGTGTTTACCAAAGGTAAATCAATTGTATACACAATAATCGTTTCTCATATTCCGTTTCATTGAAAATTTAAGTTAAATAGCTGATGTTAACAAGAATCTCTACCCAAGTAGATAGACTAAGGTGCTGATGAAGTGCGTGGCTGCACAGAAAAGTATCGGTATTTCCCCCAGCTTAAAGTCTAAGTTTAATTTTTCTTCTCTTCTTTAGATACTCACATTAATTAATAAAAATATTTCATTCAATAAGAATTGAAATTACTGAACTTAAGCCTGACTAAAAATTATTTCTGATTAAAAATCACTAAAAGTTCAATTAAAAATTTACAAATGTTTCTTTTTTTCTAAATTTTCAGAAGAATTTGGCACTGATGATAAATATTTCTCTTAAAATTTTCGAACATTCTGAAGATATTAATTAATTTATTGCCCAGAACTCATTAAGTCTAGATTTGTGTGTAATATTTAATATTAGAATTTCATAATAATAAAATCTCTGTCATACGAATTTGTATTGGTTTGTTCCCTCAGATATGTATAGTTTAATGTTTAATTCTTCATTTAAATTGCAAAGTAATGTTAAGAAATGCCATCCGGGAAATTCATGGTGGATGTTCACTTATTAAGTCTCTAAATATATTCAGCGTTATGTATAACTAAAAATTAGCTAACTCCATGACAATTTTTCGTAATATATAAGGCTGATTAATTCTTAATTAAATATTACCTACACAAAGTACACAAACTATACAATTATGTCAGACTTATTACCACTGATTGATGGCTTGAAAAAATAGAGTCTTAAACAATATTTATATTACTGATTATTTAAGCAAAAATAGCTATTAAAACTTTTCAACTTTTTTTTCTAAAAGCAGATATACTTTCATAACTAAAACAAGAACTTTTCACATATTTAAATTCTCATTTGTTTACTAATTTAACTAATTTAACTAAAAAAAATATGAAATTTTATTTGTTCAAGTTATTCAAGGCAAATAAATCAAATAAACTGAAACTAACTCATATTAAGTTCTAAATTCATGGCAAACAATAAAACAAGTTGAAGAAAGTATAGCAAATTTACGTGTCTCAACTTATTTGTTTTGTTGTTTCAATTCATTTGAGAACAAAAAAAAACAAGCTAACAAAATAATAATAAAAGCCCAAAATAAATTACTTGCCAACTTCAATTTACATTTGGTTCTCAAAACAAACGAATTGATACTCGCAAGCTTTTGCGCGGCAACAAAATGTGTGGTAACACGAAATATACAAATTATAAAAGGAAATTTCTTAAAACCAAAAAATCACGAGAAAAATTAAACAAGACCTTAAAACAATTATTGTTTTTCATACAAAGCCAAGTTGATTGTAGTTGGTATGTAGGATTTAAAAGTAAAGGTTTTTTAGTGGGACAGTGTGTAAATTAATTTTCCCCCATAGTTTTTTCATCAGTTCTACTATTCCATTTTAAATACTAATAGAAGTAAGAGGAAAAAAATGGCAAATTGGAATAAGGTTTATATGGCTTTTCTGCTCTAATTGTGTGTTGAATATAAACAAGGGGTGCTTTAGTATGAAGTCTAAGTATTAAATTAATTAAACAAAATAATTTGCAAAACATTTCACTGCCTGTTAAGCAATTTTTTTTGGTTATGACTTTAATATTAAAAATTTAAATGGGTGTAACGAATTTGTTGTACATGTTTTGTGTTTATAATCTCCTGAAATTTGTGAAATGTTTATATTAAACAGACCTTTTGTTATGAAAATATACGTAAACTGACTTAATGCAAACATAAATAATACAGATATTATTAGATAAAGAACATAAATAAGCATGTGTACAAACATACTACATAATGTCGAAGTAAATAATTAAAACAATTACGTCCAAGCCATTAGCACCATGTAAGAGCTTCTACAAAAGAGCTTTGGGCTTTCAGTCAAAAAAGAGCACAAAAACCAATCAGATCTCGGCGACAGCAAAGCACTCTGCTTACTTTGCAAGAAACAACAACAAATTGTAAAAGTTTTCAAGGCTGTTTATCGCAAATTTAAGTATCAAAGTATTCGTGTTTGAACGTAGCTGATTTAAGGCATTTGTTATGCCAAAAATTATTCTATACATTCTACTTATTAAGGAATATACAATCACACAAACACATAAAACCAATGCAGACGCAAAAAGCTAAAAATATATGCTTTTAAATTATAAACAAATAGAGCATAATTGTATAATATAAAGGTTAATTTTTAAAGAGTTATAAAACTTTAAGATGGCAACACTTTTTAACTGACAGCTAACAAGTCAAGTGATTTATGTTAAGTTTGGTTTGGCATTTAAACCACTTCCAAATTGTGCAAATTTATTTTGAAAATCAGGGTTCTGTTCGAAATACGTATCGCGGACTACGTGCATTTTACGGTCAACATAATCGTCTATCAGAGCAATTAATTCGATTAACTACGTTTTCACATAAAATTTATTCTAAATGATAATACGCATACACAGAAATCTCGTGCAGTGCGTACAGAAGAAGTCATTGATGCTGTAGAAAAAAGCGCAGAGGAATACCCGAATCAGTATATTGAGTCAATAATCAGGATGTAGAGCCATGATTACTGACTTTTTCGTTCATCAATTGGAACAACCATGATGCGCAGGAGCTGTGGTTTCAACAAAACGGCGAAACATGTCTCACAGCTTGTGCCATAATTGACCCATGAATTGGCCTCTAAGATTATTCGATTTAACACCGCTAGACTATTTTCTGTGGGGCTATGTGAAGTTGGTAGTCTACGCCGATAAGCCCAAAACGATTGATCACAATATACAGCCAAAAATGTTGGAAAAAGAAACCGAAAATTGGACCTCCAGATAAGACTACGTTCAAACCAGCCGTGGTAGTTATATGCCAAAAGTTATACTTAAATTATACCGCCAGAAAATTATTTTTCGAATAAAGTAGAAAATGAATAAATTTAAAAATTCATCTTTGTTTTAATACATTTCAAAGTTCTATATCTCTATAAAAACACTCTATACAATAATGTTCTATTATCAGAACAAAAAGCACAGGAAAATAAAGTACGAATTTTAATACGATCTGATGACGTGCTAGAAAGTTAAAATGGAAAGGCTGTTGAATGTGCTGTGTCTTTCTAAAAGCTTAATGTTAACTAGCTTGAGTATTGTGTAAGGCACAGTAAAGTTAATATCGTGGTATTCCACCAGTGAATAATTTAAAATTTTGTATACAATGCCGAATAAATAAAGTACTCTCGATTTGATAATATACTTGTGAGTTTTCATTTAATTACAAATATAACAACGTTTAAAAAAAATAAAAACATAACATCATGTATGTTTAAACTTAAATAATAAGAACGTAACAGTATGTATGTTCACACAGGAAACCTTCATATTAAAATCTATGAAAACAAGCTTAATTTAAAATTTTTCTGTAATAATTTTGCTTCATATGTATTTCATGTCAATTCAACATGATCTACAGCAGTCTGTAAAAAAAATTTCCTTTGAAAAATCCTATTTCATGTTGATTTAACATTGCAGTACAATTTAATTAAAATGAAGGATCATGTTATCATGAATGAGCTATGAACATAGCAAATTAACAACAACACACTTAAAAACATATTATTTCTTGTAAATTTAATATGATTTGCAATAAAACAATTTTGCCTAGAGGTTTTACATTGGTATTTTTTCCGTGTATTTGACTTTTTATACAATTTTTAATATTCAAACCTACTAAATCAACATTTTTAAAAGGTAAAAATGTAACAGTATGTATATTTAAGCTTGTGTTTTAGTTATTGTTGAAAGCTGAATTGACTTAGGAAAACTACTAGATGGCGAAACAAATTCTATTTAAAAACTCAAAAGTCTCATTATTGATAGAAAACTGTACCTTATTAGGTTTTAAAACCATTAGGCTGCACAAATTACAAACAAAATGTTAAACCCAAATACACTCCTCTGCACTTGTTAAAGCAAGTAAAAAAGGTCATAAGGCTTAATTACAATTTCACAAAATGAATTTTTATTTCTTGTTAGCAAAGGATTTTTTTTCTGGTTTACTCGTTCTCTTTGCCGGAAAAAAGTTATTGCGGGCTATAAATAATTTGTATTTTTGCTACTTAATGACCTTGAATTAGTAAAAAAAAAACCAAAAAAGTTTGTTCGCAAATTTCGATATTTTTTTTATTTTTTGTTTTAAAAAAGTTTTGTTGCATTAAATTTTTTGCTTTAGATTTTTTTAAATATACGTACAAAGTCATAAAACAAATGAAATCTTGCTGAAATTATACTGATAACAACTATTTAGTATTCAAATCCCTTTTGTGGTTGACTAATTATTGATATAATTTATGTTGTAAGAAAATGTTTTTGTGGCCTTAAAACGGCAATGAAATATTGTTAAATTAAGGCATAGCTGACGAAGGTCTAATGTTTGTACATAGTACATATTTGAAATTTCTTTTGCTGCCATTTTGAAAATGTGTGCAATGCCGTGTATATTAAGCCACGTAACGAAAAATATTGGGCCTCATCGTGGTTGGCGTATTTCTAATTAGGAATTATTAATTAAATCCTATAGATTTAAAGTTTAATTCATGATGGAGTTTATTTAGTGTGTATGTATTTAAAGAATATTTAAGATTTAAAACGCTGACTACCACAAGTTGAGTTCGAGTTCGAATTTTGGCCGGAGAAACCAACTATATATATAATACACAGACATTTACCTGATGCCTGTGCCAAAATACATAATCACTTAAATCAAATAATATATAAAATAAAATTAATGCATTAAATTAAATTCATGTTCTTTCAACTTGAAAAAACTTTAATTCAATACGGTTTTTCGTATTATTTTAGTAGAAAATTCATATTGTTTCAATTTGAAATATTTTTGATTCAACATGATTCCTAATTCTTTGGTTTAACAGTCATGTAATGTTAAATCAACATAAAATTTATTTTTTGAAATTTGCTGTAAGCCATATTGACTTAACATGAAGCAAAGTCAAATGTTAAATTAACCTTTTTTTTTGGCTAATTTTAATATGTGATGGTCGAAAAAATAGATTTTTTATTTTTTTATGATTCTTATAGTAAACAACACGATTCTTCTAATGCAACAAGTCGCAGCTTTCTAGCTCAGTTAGTTTTGTCATAAAATAACTTCAAAGCAAACATTTGCTAAAAAAATAAAGAAAAAATAATCCAATGTGAAAAACTTTTCTGCAATTGATTTAATTGGTTTGAAACTACTTACTCAGTGGAATCTGGTTTTAGATTTTAAGATTCATAGTCAGCGACGTCGAAAACCCCTGCGGTATGTGTTTTTAGCAGACCGAATAATATTACAAAAAGTAGTCCGCCATATTAGATACGCCATTTTGAATTTTCAAAATCTATCTAATACCAGGTTCGTAATTAGCAACCTCGAAAAACCCCGAGTAACGAGTTCCAAGCCATAAAAGTTTTCAATCGCATCAAAATCAACTTTTTAACTGCAAAGTAGTTTTTCTCCTAACTTATTTTATTAGCATAGGTCCCCTTTAAACTCTTTCCGTGTCACTTTAAATATAATTATTTTGAGATTTTACGAATTTTACTTAACTATAAAACATTTGAAACTCCAGGGAAGTTCATTTCTTCAAAAAAAAATTGTGTATTTTATATTTGATGTATTTCAAAGCCCATTTGTTTAAAGAGAAAAGAGCAGTAAAACTAAATATTTGGCTTAAAATTTAGCAACCCGCAACTATTGCTTTTTATTTTGTTGCATACAAAAAAAAAACTTTTCAGAATTTAAAAGCGAAACTATGTCCATATTGCAGCTGCAGAATTGTTGCCCTAAAAGCTGTTAAATACCAACAGTCATTGATTTTTGCTTAAGTGCAATTATTTCATTAAAGAATGTAAGCTAAACTTGAAAAAAAAATTTACAAAAATTTTTCTCTAAAGCTCAGACAGCCAGCTAAAAGCCCAAGGGAAAAACTTTTTAATTTTTACTTTTTCTGAAGCTACATGCTTCTGAATAAATTAAGCTGAGTGTTAATCTAAGCTCTACTATACTTTTGGAGGCCTCTAGTAAATCTAAAATGTGTTAAAACTCTTAACATTTTATACTACAGGCACGGCATCATCGCTTCCACTTAAAGTAACAACTTTTTTTTTGCTGTACAGCTGGTGTTTGGCGAGTATATTCGTAACATAAATGATAGTGTTTTTATACAAGATAATGCTGAATGCAACAATCTTCAACTTTTGAAGTGAATATTTTATCATTTAAAGCAAGGAGTAAAAAAGTTTTTAAAATTGCAGTTTTGTTAGTGTTGAAAGTTTTATAAGCACTTTTATGTTTTAAGATAGAATGTAGCCTGCAGTTGTTGTGGTAACCAATTAATATTAATATCATATAAATAAAATATATCATTATCTTCAACTTTCTCTCCGATAAACTAAAAAAATTCGCAAGAAAAATCGGAAATAAAAGACTTTATTTTTTTTTTGCGGCAATTGCCCTTTACTTTAAAATGCGATAACGAATTGCTGCTAAAAATGGCAATAACTCTAATTTTCACTTTCAAAATTACAGGGTGATTATCTTGCTTGTACAGGGTACCTCAAAAGATAGTTTATATATTTTTTTAAGTCAATTGGAAATTCAGTTGCTCTGCGTGTTGCGTATCCTATAGTTTTTTAAATATAGTCCTTTATATATATATACCTGCCGAGGCGACATAAGAAATTTCAATGCCCGAATAAATGTGTGCCGCAAAAAGGGTGAGGGCTTAAATTTGATTATTACTTTTCGTAAGGTTTTGTTTGGTTTTTAATCTATTCAATTTACATAATTATTTTTGGTCGCACCCTCTATAAGCACAAAGAAATACGCTCACTATTTTTTTTATTAAAAAATTATTGCTGCCTCTAACAAAGAACTTTTCAGCTCAAAATCACACCAATAATACAAACATATTTTGCATATTTTCTTATCTCTTTAGCTATTTACAAGTGTCATTAAGCATTAAGGTAGCAACACTTTGCAATATGCACATATCGTGCCATAACAGCCAAAAAAACTTAAGCGAAATAACTTTAGAACTGAAGTTTTTGACCAAAATCGATTATTTGCGATTGTAAATAATCGATTATGGTCAATATACGAGGTTCAAAAAATATGTCGGTTAAGCTTTTTTGGCGGTTATGGCTCGATGTGTCAGTGTGTCTTTGTGTGTATATAAGTGTTCAATATGCATTAAGGAAATTTAGTCGGTTATCTTAATGTTTGTGTGTATAAGTGTTGGTAATATTTGCTTAGTTTTATAGCCAATTTCTATGCTAATAATGGAAAAGAGCAGCAAAATAACTGCAAAAGTTGAGAGAGGAAGTACAACAGACACATTGCTTGCCAAAATAAATACAAGGTTAACTTGGCCATTTAGCACAAAGTTTGTTGGTTGTTCCGAGGCTTAAATAAATAAAGAAACGAAAATTTATAAAATGATCTACATTTTATTTTAAAACATATCAACCTAATAAGTTTGAGTCGTCGTTTCTGTTAGACCGTATTTAGACACTTAAACATTTGGAAGGGAAACATTTAGTTTGGTAGCAATTTGCGGGTGATGAAGAGAGAATCATTTTTGTGTTCGCTAATCGGCGACACCCTTTTTTCTAGGATTTAAATTGTCTTAAAAGGAAATGTAATCGATAAATATCGTGAATGAGAAATGTCGAAAATTTCTTAAGTAGTCATTTCTGAAAGTGTCCTCTGCGACAAGTTGGCAAATTATTGCTAGCAACCATCTTTTTTTGTATATGCGTGTTGACAAAATTGAAAATAATACCCCCAGCCTCCACTGGACTAATGAAAATCTCAATTTTCATATTAAAAATATAAAAAATAACTTAGACGTATTTTAGTTTTATAATAACATATATTTATGTATATCGATATCAACTGGTAATACTAAGATTGCTTTTTTCCATTATACAGTTTATTTATTCGTTTTCTCTGTGCGACTTTAATGTGATGTCGAACCATATGGGTTCACTAAATACACGCACTAACATAAACAAAAGTACTTACAAACACATACACACGCGCACCAGTCGTAATATTAATCAACACTGCAAACGATAGGTAGTAATTTCCAAGGAAATCACATGTGCTTAAAATGTTCATTCAATACGCAATTCATATTCATAGCAAAATAATAATATCAACCATAACAATAATCATAATAAAAGATATTAAATAACAATTCATTTAATTTTTGTTTTTGCCAGAATCCAATGACAACAAAATTATACGACAGTCTGGCATATGGACGTAACAAAAGAAAAGAAAAGAAAATAAATGTTTCAGGTTAATGATACAAAACGCTCATATAACAGGTCATTGATATATTTTGATAATATTTTTTTCATTAGGTTAATACAGTCCAATAAAAAAATAAATTATTTTGTGACAATATTTTTATTTTTTAATAATAACACTGTACAACAAAATAAAACTTGAGTGTGGCAGGGTAGACCGAAAAATTATACAAATGCACATACCGTTACCTGAAATGCAAAACGCCCTAACTAACATTTTCATTTCATTGCGACTTCCAAAAAAGGAGGAGGTTAACAATTCGTCTGTATTATTTCGGGGGTCTTACTTCGTAACTCGGTACATTTTAGACCGATTTAAAAAATTCCTAAAAAGGTATAGCTTCCAATTGATCCAATTGGAAAAAAGTGGGTGGGAAAACACCCACAAGTTTTTAAATTAAATTTATGATATTATACTTATTTGATTGTTGCGAAACGTATAAAACACCTTTGGTTCTCGTAATTACACAATTTGAAAGTTAAAAAAATGGGCGGGGTTACTCCCAATAAAGTTTATTATAACATTTCACGCGGTCCTACTGAACCGATTATTACGAAACCAACCACACACCATTTAACAAAATATGGAAAGATATTAATTTGAAGTATTAATTTATTAATTTTATTTATTTTTAAGAATCTCAATATACATTTTCTATTACATTGAATATTATTGAATTAATGTGACACGTAATTATTTCTAAGTTGCAGCTTTTCCCTGAGCGTAGGGGTTTTGCGTTTTAGTATTTGCCCCTTAAACATGATCGCATGTAATTTGGCTTACGAATTTTAGCCTAATCAAATCATAAATATATAAAGAAATTATCTTTAAAAAATTTAACTTTAAAAAGAAAATTCCCTTCAAAAAATCATCCTTTAAAAAAGTAGTTCAAAACAAAAAGCTTTACAAAAATACTTCAAAAAATTATCTTTTGAAAAAGGATCTTTTACAAAAGTACCTTCTGCAAAATTATCTTTAGCATAATATCATTTACAATAAATACACTCAGGGAAAAACTGCAATTTAAAAATAAGAATGCGCCACATTAATTCAATAATTTTCAATATACTCGTAATAGAAAAAACATTTATTGAGATATTTAAAAACAAATAAAATTATTAAACTAATACTGTAAATTAATATTTTTTCATATTGAAATAAGAAGTTTCAACATGACTAGACTTTCGTTAATGTTTTTTATTAATTCAATATGTTTTTTTTTTTGGTTTTAAGCTGTTTTTTCTCGGTGTGTACCTTTTGGGTACCTTTTGTAAAAGTTCCTTTTGGAAACGTCTCCTCTAAAAATGTTTCTTACGAAAATACGTTTTGAAAATGTACCTTATAAGAAATACTTTAAAAAAGTACCTTCAAAAACGTATCTTTAAAAAAGTACTTTAAAAAAGTGCATTTAAAATTTTTTTTGAAAAAAATATATTTTGAAAAGAAAAACCTTAAAAAGTACCTTTTGGAAAAAGTTTTATCTACTAAAATCTGCTTTAAATAAACTACTCCTGAAGGTATATTTTGAAAAGATATGTTTAAAAAAAGGATATTTAAAAAAGCAATTTATTATTAATTGTTTTGAAATAGTCTCTTTTAAAAAAGTAAATCTTAAAACATAACACCACCATAATTTTTTTTTTATTTTTAAGAACACACACAACTCGCAAAGCGATTAACTTGTCTCCGGAAAACACCCAAAGTCTATGGTGGGAATCGAATCCACGACCTCTGTGGACTGAGAGGCTGCATCGCTACCACTCACCCACAGGAGCACCTAAAA
Source organism: Tachina fera (assembly GCA_905220375.1). Lineage (NCBI taxonomy): Eukaryota > Metazoa > Arthropoda > Insecta > Diptera > Tachinidae > Tachina > Tachina fera. The sequence goes on from LR999964.1 coordinate 125,429,537, forward strand.
TAAATAAGTCCTTTTAAAAAAGAGCCTTTCAAAAAAGTACCTATTAAAACAAAGACCACTTGAGAAAGTATTTTAAAATAATGAAAGTATTTGAATTAATGAAAACAAGTAATTTGAGTCCGATCACAGGGGAGATGTGTAAGCATCTAGTAATGAAAATTTTTTTTATTTTGGCTTATGGTAACTAAAATAAGTTATAAAAATTTTTGACTCTGCTGTACTTAAATGGAAAACTGGAGAATTGCTCATATGCAAGTAGAAAATGTCAAATAAAAATTTTGATAAAGGTGGCGACTGTGGGTTTGCAAAATTTTTATTAAAATCTCCACCTATAATAATTGGCATGATATGGAGATTATTACTCAATTGTCGTGCACTAGCTTCAGTGTAAGGCAACAGTACGTAATGAAGATATGTTATAATATAATATTATAAATTAAATTCTTTATTATAAAGACTGCTTTATATCTTTTAAGCAAATATTTGACATTTAAAACGCGCTTTTATTTAAAAGTTAATATTTATTTTATTTATTTTATATTTTTCAACTTTTTAACAAAATTATCCCCACTGGCAACACTATTACATTTCACAAGCAATTTTTATTAAAATAAATATTGCTCCTGAAGGTATGCTTTAAAATTCGGTTGAGTGTATTTGTATGCAGCTGTTAAGTTTCTCTGTACCAACTTTTCTGACTCTAAAAGCACATAAAAATTTAAAAAAGCACAAAAAAGGTAATTTTGAATTTTTGAAAACAAGTGAAGCTCCAAACGACTAAAGTTTAATAATTTTTAATAATGTAATATATCCTCTATTCCGGCAATGATATCAGCATATATAATGAAATATATCAGACGAAAAAGGTATGCTTTACACTGAAAAAATAAATACACCAAGTTTTTAATAAAGTAATTTTAAGAAATTCACAAAATTTTTAAATGCATTACTTGCAATACTTAGTGATTTTTCTTAGTTTGGCAATAACGCTCAAAATTTGGCATTTTGAGTTTTCAAAAAGCACTAAAAATAGTTCCAAAAGACCAAGTTCGCATTGCTGCTCTGTACTTCTTGTTCGTATGATTACACTAATACATTCATACATAGCCCACACCGATTTGATAACGCTTTACGATCTTACTTAAAATTTGGTGATTATATTGTGAAATAGATTTTTACCTTCTAGCGTATAGATGTTTACACGTCAAAAAATATGTACATTAAGCTAGCTGTAGAGGTTTCCAAGAATAACTGCCGGTTATATGTATGAATATCACATTCCACTGCGTTGAAAACAATATGATTAATACTTTAGTTATGACATCTACAAGACCTCACAAATCAAATGGCTTAACCAGAAAATTATTTTCCACCGATCTAATTCAATTCAGGCAGTAGTAAAACTGTGATTTAAGCCCACACACTAAGTGCCAGCATACACACACACACACACATACTCTCATACACAAAATTTCGCCTGATAACGACTGTCTGACTGAAACATTTGTCAGTCTATTAATGTGGTTTAAGGAAATATTTCGTATATGTATTTATGTATGTAAGTGGTTGGTGTTGGTGTAAAGTGTTGAGTTTATTATGAACTGTGATTTTCTATTTGAAATTGTATGATTTATTTGAAAGCATTTGGCACAAGGAATACACAAGCCATTCATGTTAAATTGGTTCATTGATAATAAATAATTGATATTTATTAACCTGTAGATCGTTTTTGGCATAAGTATAAGCAATTTAAATATTACCAAATGATTGCTTAATAGTTGAGGTTAAATAGTGAATATGTATTTAGCATTTACGATAATCACTAAATTATACGAGTAAGAGAAATAAAATATTGTTTTATATGACTGTATTCAAGATAATTTGGCACTAAAAATATTGTTTGAAGTAGAGGCCTGCGTAAACAGTATTGAAATATATAAACATCTTGTTTTTTAAATGTATTCTCGTGGCATGTATTATACTAAACCAATAATAAATGCTGTTGTTTAATAAGCGAAGCACGATGGATGTATTGATGTTTGTGTATATAAGTGTTAACAAGCGATGTCGCGAAGACTTCTTGTTCGTAACAAACAATTAAAAGAAGTAGCGTTGATGCGTTAATGCTTGTTATTTTACATATTGTACGTTTGACTGTGTTTGTGTAAGATGTAGTTGGTAAGCTATTAAGTGTTTAAGGGTGGTTTTTTAAAGCAAGCTTACACAACTTATGTCAATGCATGTGTGCATTTGTATGTACGCAGAAAAATAAAAGATCATATATCAACGTGTGTGCGTATGTACCAGGGAAGTGCATAATCAGTAATTTTTGCCAATTACTGTACATACATAGAAACTACTGTGTCGGTCACACAGCAACAGCAATCTGTACAATCATTGTCGTCACAGTATTATTTTTAATCAATCAAGAGCGCACTCATGTTGTTTGTTAGTCATTGTCTCGTGTGTGTGTCATTGCCTCGTTCATAACACATCTTCGGATCAGTGTTTGGTTTTCGCTCATAACTACACAGCTACACAGCAGTCATTGCAATACCAACAACATAATGTGTGAGGCGATCACATTAGAATAAATCAATGAGAGTAGAGTGCTAGCGTGTGGAGTGTAGAAAGTGTGTTTGGTTTTTTGCGGTTGCGGTGCCACCGATACAGTAAGTTTTATATGTGTACAGTATCAAAAATGACACAGTTAGCTGATCTGCCAAAGCTAAATCAAACAAAATTAAAGGGATAACTAAAATTTTTTTTAAACGCCAATACATATTCAGTTTATGAAAACTACAGTACACACTTACGCCACCGCCACACATCAAGAAATGTTTATGCAGAAACGACACAAAGCAAAACATCTAAAAAAGACACTCGATTATGAAATTGCAAAGTACTGAGAGCGTTAATACACCCTGAGTGCTGTGTTCGCTCTCATCGCCTTTTTGCAATCGCTGCTTGCATACTGTGTCTCTGACACAGTACGAATAATGCAAAGTACAATTGTGATCGCATAAAGATATTTGCAAAAGAATGTTGAGTAAAATACACACAGCACAGTTTTCGTTGAGGTGTAAGAGATACAGTTGTCAACGATAGACTGTGTGTTTGAACTGTGTACTTATTGTTGCAATGTATCGCTGCAGTTGTCTGGTATGTACGTACATGCATGACGTTTGTATCTGCGCCCATGCGTATAAAGAAGCAAGCATCAACTATTTTTCAGTCACGAAGTATTTTCTTCTTTACTCCTATACCTGCAATAACTGGAACAAATGTGTTTGACAACAGTATTGTTTAGCGTTTGTTTAAAAAGATTTTGTTGTAGCAAAGCATTTTAAAAATACCTCATGTCTTAAAAGTTCTTGTGAGTGATCTTGTTGTCTAGTGCAGGACAGTAGTTCGAAGTATATATTTGTGCGTGATAGATTTTGTGCAAGCAACCTCATCATAATCATCGGGGTAGAAAATATTGGGGATTTAATTGAGAGCCTTCAACGAGAAATTCTTAGTTCAGTATTTAATTTAGATTTCTGATGCAGTTTGTGTAAAATAAACCTTTTATTAGGAAAAATTTTAGTGATGTTAAGCGTTTTACTTTTTAAAATTTTTTTTATTAACAATATTCCGTAATTAGATATAAACAGTTTTATTTAGTTAGCCGAGAGTCAGGGGATTGCGAATATTCCGAAAAATTGATATCTGCAGTTTGCTTAAATTTTTCACTAGTTAGCTTGTTTTCTCCAAATATTTTTTTTAATACTGCCTCACTGTGCAATGTTTGAAAATTATTGCCCAAAGGCTTTTATATCAAATCCGATGTACTTCATTTTACTAATGGTTAAGTAAACATTTTATATTATTTAAGAATTCTTTTATTTCAAACTGTTTGTAAATTTTTCTAGACTTTAAACGTATCACAATTGTTAACAAAAAGTAAAGTTTTGCCTCTTTATCCTTTGGTTGAATAAATGCAATATATTTCTTCCAGGCAAAAAAAAATAAACTAAAAATGTCACAAAAATTAAAAACCATAGATATTGCACAAAAAGAGGAGAATTTGTTTTCAAAATTCAAACATTTAAAGCAGTAGAAAACTTACCCTGTAGGAAGCTTGGGTTTGAGTGTATTCAAGTGACTACTTTTTTTGATTATTTTAGCTACTTTTTGTGAACATTGACAACTTGCTGTATCTACGGAACCATACTAGGCAAACCCTTCAAATGTTCAAAAATGTTAAAACTAAAACAAGCCCAAAATATTAAAAAAATCGCCAAAACGAAAAAACCAAAAAACCAATAAAATAAATAGTCAAAAACCAAAAAAATCGTCAGAAGGAAAAACGACTGAAACAAAAAAATCGCTAAAACTAAAATAAATCGTCAAAATCTTAAAAATTGTTAAAACGAGATAAAGCGCCAAAATTTAAAAAATCGCTTAAACTAAAATAAATCGTCGAAAACTGAAAAAATCGAAAAAATGGAAAAAACGCTAAAACTAAAAAATGCCAAAAAGAAAAAAAAAATCTGCTGCAAAATTAGAAAAAATTTAGAAAAATCTCCAACACTAAAAAAACATCGTCAAAAACCGAAAACAAGTTTACCGGGCAGTTGACCTTTAAGAAAAAGAAGACAGGTTCTCAGGACACCTGGTTATAGCTATGCTGGTTAGTTATCTAAAACAAATTTCATGTGTGAAATAAAAATGCAATAAAATTATATTATATGATGATTCCCAACTCGCGGCAAATATTTCAAAACGTTTCCATTTATTTACCCATTATTTTCTTTTCTAGCGGCGTACGATTAAATTAATGTATTGTTTGTGTCTATTGGCAGCTGTTAGCTAGTTTAGAGCCGATCAGATGTCTCCTTTGGTTTGTGCTCATGTGTAAAAACAATACAAAAACAAATTGTGCAATCTTCCTCATTATTTTTGTTTTGTTTTTTGTTTCAAAGAACGAAACAAACCAAATTCAATAAATTTGTTCCGTTTATTTTCGCACTCTGCTTTTAAGTACAAAAAAAATCGAAACAAAAACAAATTTATAACTGTAATAGTGTCGATTATTTTTGTTACGAAAATCACGTCCTAAATCATGTATCGTGCAACAAATAGCATAGCTATAAAAATCTATAAGTAAGATATTCGATTATGTAGGCTAAAGTTTCTATAATATTAAATATGTAGTGTTCGTGAACAACCCTTCGGTGGGAATCACAGTCGCTTATTTCTGCACTTATAATTTATTTTTAATAAAACACCAAAATATTATTAACATTTGCTGCAAAAAAGTACATAAATTGTGGACTATAATAACTAAAATGAACTGCATATGATCCAAGAATAGTTCTTCTTGGATCAATATATTGGCTATAGTGCCAAGATCACGAGCACATGTTAAATGTCTATAGCAAAACGCATTGTCTGGTGTCTAATGCGTCAGTATTACTGGTGACAAAGTTAATAGTGTATCAATACTCTTTTACTACTGGCTAGGGTTTTTTCCAGGGAATTCCTAATTCTCGATTTACCGGGATTCTTAAGCGGTATCTCGGGAAACAATAAAATTGAGTTAATTCCTAGAATATTTAAATTTTATTATTTTTATGGAGCGGGATGCCGGGTTCCCTTGATTTTTAAAAAATTTCCTGCTATCACGGGAAATGAAAAAGTGTGGGGTAAAAACTCTATTACTGGCACTTCCTACAGGGTTCTACCTCATGCATATACCACACATTCGTATAGTCAGCTACAATGCAAAATAAAGTAACTAACAAAAAATTTAAAAAAAAAGTATTTTAAATCAATTATTGGGTATTATATCGAAGCACATGACCCAACAAATGTTCAAACTTTTAATATATGAACCAACTGAATTTAAAATTAAAAAAAGGAAATTTTACTTTTCAGTCAATGGAATAATAATTAATATAATAATTTGGCTTAAAAAGCGATACGAACTTTAGCCCGTTCAAATCATAAATATATACTCTGTTTCCACAAGTCAGGCAGGTGACTCGTCTAGAAAATTTTTATGAAAACCACTCAAAAAATATGAGTGCTTTTCATATAAATTTTCTACTCAAGTCGACCGTTCGTGTTGTGGAAACAGGGGAATAGAATAATTTTAATTTTTTTCTCTCTCTCTAATAAAATTAAAAAATTTCAGCTAACGATATGTAAGCATTAAAGTGTGTGCCTGTGTAAAGCCTCAAATTTTTGGTTAAATTTATTTAGGAAAAAACAGTTTTGTCACAACCACCACTAACAGAAATGATGATATATTTGATTTACAATTTCATATATAACACAAACTTTTAAGAATCCTTTGGGCAGATTTATTTATGTTTAAATGTCAGCTATTTAACCAATCTTTTTAGAAGCATTATTCGTATGTATGTATGACTTTAGCCTTAAGCATTCCTCATTTCACAAAACATCTAATATAACACAAATGATAATGAAATTTATATTAATTTTTCCTCATTTGTGTATGTAAAATTCGTACGTGTCCATGTCCATGTCCACGTCCATATTCATATAACATAAAAACTAGTTTGCTTTACTAAATATTTGTAGCTTTTCATTTCGAACGAAACCAAGCCACAAAATAAAACAAACTGACAAGCATGTTTAAGTTTTCTTGTTTTCCCTTTAAAAACTATACAAAAAGATTGTAAATAACTTTCTATACAAATGATGCCCAGGCATACATACATCCATACATCAGAAGGGACTTGGAAAAAGAGATAAAAAAATATGAAATAGAAAATTGTTGGCACAACAGCCCAAAGCAACTTTTGCTTATTTAGACATGTGAAAAACATATTGGTTTTTGAATTAAACCAAATAAATTTTCATTTCTTGCCTGCAACGTGTGTGTAAGTTTTTTCGTTGTTGTTGTTGTTGTTGTTTTTGTACCCTTTTCCCCTTTAAATGACAAGAGCAAGTGGAAAGCATGCAAGTGCCTGATTTAAAGAGCAGAAAAATATAAAAATTTCTGGCATTTAGTATAAAGTATAAGGACTAGAGAATAACAGAAAAGCAACAATATTTGCACAATATTATAGACAAATATGTTAAAACATATTTTTTTTGCCTATAATGTTTTAAAGTGTGTGTTATTTAGCTTTATTTACTGCTTTCTTTTTCCTGTTTATGGCTAAAACTTGTAAATCTAGACATTATTAGACATTAAGTTGACTCAAAAGGCTTTAACAGTAAAGAAAAACTTTGCTCGGCTTTTTGATTAGATTATTTATGTTGCAAAGAAAAATAAACACACATACACACAGAAATAAGCCAAACATGTATTTTTTAGCTTCATGAAATAAGAAAAAGAAAGCAAAGTTTTTAACAAGATTCAGACATTTAATTTGGTGTGTTAAAGCGAAGGAAAGTTAGCAAATTTATTACAGTTCGTAATAAATAATTTGTTTTTTTTATTTGTATTATCTAGAAGCAAATAACATAAGCACTGGTATAGAAACTTCGGAATTTCATAAATTTTAATAAGTGACTGGCGAATTTCCCAGCAAACATTTGTAGGGGCAACACAAAGTATAGGATTTACTGCATATTTCAATTCGAGAGATTCTCATTTTCCAATTTTTTGTTTTTATAAAGAGAAGTAACACTCAGGCAATGAATGCCTACTACTACTAATAGGTGTTACCTTCTTTAGGAAAGAGATAGTGATAGAGAAGACAGGTGGTGAAGGAAGAGATATAGGAAATATTCTTTCTTTTACAACTCTACGTTTTTCACGTTATAATGCAGAGTTGCAGCGCCTCTGGTTTCAATGAGGAGCATTAAATTTTTTAAGCTGTGCTTAGTAGCCATTTTAATTCCTTATTTTACTTCGCGGATGATTCTGCTACACAATACACGAAGGATGGCACTCTGATGTTACATAAGGATTAGTATCAGCTGAAGTCGGTATAGTTCAGCGACCAGTGACTATGTCTTCATCGCTTGAACTTTCCTACAACAACTGACACAAAGGGGCACTAATGCACATCAGAAAAATGCGTGGTGTTGTTATTTTATTGACTGTTGGGTACAGGGATTGAACCCAGGTCCTTCGGTTTTGTAGTAAACGTGCTAACTATTTCAGCCAACGCCTCCCTCTTTAATAAGGATAATTCTGTAATATGTACAATAAAAATTGCTTTGGAAAGCGCAAAACTCAAGCCTTACTTGTAAAAACGTTAGGAAATTGTTTGAAATCTATTTTGTTAGTGAAGAAAAAAGTCTTTCGAGATTTTGTAATGTAATTTAATCTAGTAGTACTCTTTGAATGGGTTACAAGCAAGGTTGGCAAACGGTATAGTAAAAATACCGATACCGATTCAAATACCGCTAAAATTAGATACCGGTATCGATACCGATCCCGAATTCCATTTCGGTTACAAAATACCGGTATCCAGAATACCGATTACGTCTATACCGGTATGTACCGATATACCGATTCGCACCAAAAATAAAATTTCAAAAATTTATTTCAATTAACTTTCTTTTATAAACAATTTTTTGTTCTCCTTTACACATTCTTATGAAGCGTATCTCTAGACATATAAATGTTTTAAATTGGTGAAAAGAGCAAAGCCACCGTAAGCGAGAGTTATTGTATATGAAATCGCGAAAATTAGTATATTGTCTGTTATCTTTACACAAGCTAATGCGAAGACTTAAAGTTTTGAAGAGTGTTTTTTTAATATATTGCACATTAAACTGGTCCCAAAGATATTTTTCTTTAATTGATATACTACATATGTATGTGCTCTGTGTGAAATATGAGGTTTGCTGCCATAAATGCCTAGCGGAGCCTAAAGTACCCGATACACAGTGAGGATTTTGTAAAAAAAATGGAAATAAATTTTTAAATTAGCTGTTCTATTGTTATGAAATCTTACACAGCATTGAGGAAGGTGTCACAGAGCTTAAGTCTGGAATTAAGACTATATATCTTAAAAGGGGGCGGAGCCACAAAGCACCAAAGTAGGCAACCTTGGGTTAATGAAAAATTAAAATCCATGCCAGACTCATGTTTATGATTAGATAAATGGATTTTTTGCAAGTGTTTTTTTATCCAAGAGCTAAAAAAAGTCTACTACATTTATGGGTTTTCGCAACAGTTAAGGAAATATTAGAGAAAAAATATTAAAATTTTGACTTTATTACCAACCTTTGTCCACTGTTCTGCTAATGGAGAAGTCAAATGTTGTCAGATTAAAAAAATTAAACTCATTATGAATAAGGGACAAAATTTGTAATATTAAAAAATAATTTGGTATCAAAATCACAATTAAGTCAAAAGTTATACTCAATTTAAACTAAAATTTTGAACAAAAGTCGATTTTCGCCGTTTTTTTTTGAAGAAACAAGTTGGTTAATTATTTCGCTATTATAAAAGAATTTCACCAATCAATATTTTCGTCTGAAAAGTCTCTCTTAGGTAGAAAATTATGCAATCAATTATGCAGTTTGCTTTTGAGTTCGCGGCAATTTCCAAGAAAATTAAATTAAAAATGGGACTTTTCAGTATTTTTGCAGTATTCTTCATAATTTTCGCCGGACGCTGATTAGATTTTTGGATATACATATTTAAAAACAAATCTTGTTTTAAGGTGGCTTAGTACATTTTTTGTTTACAGATTTGGAATATTTATATTTATAACAAAAAATAATGGGTTGATAGAGATAATGGAGAACAAATTTCGAAAGTTTTATATCTGAAGTTAAAGATTGCCATTGTTACAACTTAAAGTTAGTTGAAAGTAGGATTTTATCGGACGTATAAAAAGTTGTCCATCAGTACAATTTTAACTTAACCTAAAGTGAGTGTTAAGTTAAAGGCATTGTATCCTTCCTGGTAAGTTAAATTAAATTTATAATAATGAATAGCCTAAAGTAGAGTTTTATACGTCCGACAAAATCCTACTTTTAAATATATTTAAGTTGTAATAATGACCCTAAATGTTAATTGTACGAGAAATTTGTTTTGTTTGTTTTTAAGTTGGCTACAAGAATATTGTTTATTGCTTGATATCAAAACGAAACGAATATTCGCACATCACTAAGTGCATACAATTCCACATGTACTTCGCGTATAATGTACATACACTGTATGTATTTATTTTTATTATTTTTTTTTAATTAACCAAAATGTATACTTTATACATATATGCAAAGTTTCAACTGCAGTTTCCTTATTTTACTTTTTTAATAAACTATTTTTTAAAAAAAGTATAAAAACGTATATAGAAACTTATAAGTTTAAATGTTTTTATATATTAATGTAAAAATACTCCCTTTTCGAAGTAATTTAATAAAAAAGAGATTTTTTTCTATATACACTGTCTGAACTAATAATTTAGCAGTCATATCGGTGTACCGGTATTATAAACTCAATAACGGTATGTACCGGTAATACCGATACCGAAATAAATAAAATACCGATACCGTTACCAATACCGAAATTTAAAAAATAGTTGTACCGGTATCAATACAGATACCGTTATTTGTTTCGGTTGCCAACCTTGGTTACAAGGTAATGCGTGGTTTTTATATACGTAATATCTTTAATGCTTCTATGACTATCAGCTGTTTGATTCGCAAGTGTCAAAATTAATTGAATAACAATATCCTGGTTGATTTTAAGCTATGATGTTTGAAAACTAAATTTAGCGCGTTTGCCTCTTTATACGTTTCTTAAAAAACTACGTAGAAATATATAAAAATGTTCATGCGTATTCATACATATATACTAAGATATGTATATCATTATGGTAGTAACTTGCAAGTTCGAAAGCAATTCCTTTCATTTGAAATTATACAGGCCTGTCACAGAAATCATATATGATTGAAATTGATTCCCATTCCGTAATTGGTTTCTTCACAAAACGAAAAACGAAGAGACTGCTCGAAATGAAACCATTTTATATTTGTTAACTGAATTATAATTTTCTATATTACCTGATTTACATTTTCCGAAATTTTCATGAGTTTTGTTGCACAAAATTTTTTCGGTTTGCTTAATTGCAGCGCTATAAGAGAGAATGTTATATTAAAAAGGACGTAGAATGAATCTATGATGCATTTTTGGGAACTTTTATGATATACTATAAGTTGCTTCTCGAGGCCTCCTATTGGCAAATAAAAAACTTTCTTGAAATTAATTTCATGAAGAAAATGCTTTATGTAAATGAGGTATACATATGTGTAAAAACAAAAATCCATTTGAAAAACTTAAACTTAAATAAAGAAAAATGTTTTAAGAAATTTATTTAAATTTGCTTCTATTATTTTATTTGTTTTACATATTATGGAATTTTCTCAAGTCATAAGGAAAAAATGCCACATCATAAAAAATGTAATATTCTATTCCTTAAAGGTGCTGCCAAATTTTGGATATTAAAGTTGAACTTAAGCAACCTTCACTCCTTTTCGCGGCAATTTTTCGGCGGACTGTTAACGTCTCTGGGTATCTAACACTGCATTAGGGTATTTTTATAAGAAAATTTTATGAAATTAAGGTTGCAATACGATTTCTGTTCATGGCTGGTGGGGAGATGGAGTAATTTGGAACACAAAATTTTCAACAACTTTTCGCATTTTGTTTTTGAAGGCATATGTGCCAATGACTGCGCCAGCTTGTAAAGCGCACCAAATATTAATTTTCTGTGGATGTAATGGTGTTTCGACAAAAGATGAGTTTGACGAATATAACAATTATTTTGATTAAAAATTTCATAAATTTATATGCGTTGCTCTGGTGTAAGTCGATTCATAAAGAAATTTCATAGCAAACTTAACAACTAGCAACTATCAGGTGCAAAATAGGTGTGATCAAATAAAACAGTGATGACAACTCAAAGTTGTGACACTCCATAAAAAAGCAATGTGAGTCCGATTACAGGGGAGATGTGTAAACATCTAGTAATGATTTTTTTTTAAATTGTGCTATGGTAACTAAAATAAGATATATAAATTTTTTATTCTACTGTATTTAAAAATCTATGGGAAACTGCATCTATAGTAGTGGAATTATTATAAGGGGGGGGGGGGGGTTTGTGGAGGCTTCCTCATATGCAAGTGGAAAACGTTAAATAAAAATTTTGATAAAGCTTGCGACTGTGGGTTTGAAAAATTTGTGTTAAAATCTTCACCCATAATAATTGCAATGAGAAGGAGATTGTTACCCAGTACGTAATGAAGACATGTTATAACATAATATTATAAATTCTTTATTATAAAGACTGTTATATATCTTTTAAATAAATATTTTGCTCTTTTATTTAAAAGTTAATATTTATTTTATTTCTTTTATATTTTTCAACTTTTTAACAAAATTATCCCTACTGGCAACACTATTACATTTCACAAGCAATTTTTATTAAAATTAATATTGCTCCTGAAGGTATGCTTTAAGATTCGGTTGAGTGTATTTCTATGCAGCTGTTAAGTTTCTCTTTACTTCTTGTTCGTATGATTACACTAATACACTAGTAATACATATTTCACACCCATTTGATAACGCTTTACGATCTTACCCAAAATTTGTGATTGTATTGTGAAAAAGATTCTTAACCCCTTGTGTATAGATGTTTACACATCAAAAACACCCTATACTCCAGTATATTATATTTTTTCAATTTATATTATATTTTTTCGATTTATGTATTAAGTTCTTTTAATTTCTTTGCTTCAACAATAATTTTGTTGCTTATTTATCTCTTCTAATAACAAAAATATTGCCACACTTTAATTGAAAACAATCGAAATGTAAATTCATTATCAACAAAATTTCGTGGCAAGCACAATTTTTAAACATTTCCACTTAAACTTTATTCAAATGTTTGATATTTCGTTAATACCAAATGATTTAATTTGGGAAGTTATTTCCAAGACCACAAAAAAAAGAAGAGAAGTGCCATAGGACACCCGGTTAAAGCTGTGCTGCTTAGCTATATAAAACAAATTTCATGTGCTCAACAACAGTGTGTTCAAATTACTTGTATTTGTAAGAGTATTTCATATAATTACTTAATTTTATTATTATTTATAAAACAAAATAAATTCGCCACAAAAATTTTCATGTGTGGTCATTTTGCATGTGAAAACACAGACTTATAGGAGAACAAAAAAATTAATGTTATTCAACCATTAAAAGTAATATGTGTGACACCAAGAAAACAGAAATACTTTTTCACTTACCCATTGTGCACTGTGACACTACTATTTTTAAAGGTTTTGTTACTCGTAACTTTTATAATATGCTTTTTTTTCTTTATTAAAAATGTACTTAGTATCTTAATTGCTAATTTTCCTACATTTATTTAACTTTGCAATGCAAAATATTTAATATGTATTTGCAACCAAAAGAAACAAAACATGCAGATGACCTTTAACTTCTATCAATTTCAGGTGTGAGTTATGGCCACATACATTTGCATACACACATGCATATTTAATAGAAATCTTTTAAGGAAATTTCCCAAAATCGTTAAGCGATTGCATGTGCAATATTTCTAACATTATGCATAATTGCATAATTTAGAAGGCTGAAATTTCCTTGTATGTATGTATCCATGTATGAATGTACTCTGTATGTAGTTGTGTAAGTGAGCCACAACAACTCGGGCGTATGAGTGATATTTAATTACTTTTTAATTAATGTTTGTTGCAGGTGGAACAAGCAACAAACATTTGCCTTAAAACTTAAGCAGGAAAATTCGTTTAGGAAAAACAAAAATTATTTTCTTATAATGCGATTTTCGGTAATCGGTATTTAAGCACTTTAAAGGTTCTATTAAAATGCTATTTAATATTTTTTTAACTTTAGTACTTTTACTTTTATTAAATGATAAAATATTTTTTTAAATTCATGTTTTATTTAAAATTTATTATAACTTTATCACGATATCATTTTCTTTTCTTTGTAATGCAATTTGCATTATACATACATATATATTTTGATAAAATTGTTTATATTCATACTTTTCTTTTTGACAGGGGAAAAAATAGCTCAAACAAGAAAAGAAAAATAAACACATAGAATTTGTATTAAATTTCACAAATTTTCTTTATAAATATTATTGTTATCAAGTCTAAGCATACGACAAAAGTGAACAAGTAACAAAAGAAGTTGTTGTTTTTTCCTCTTTTTTCAATGAAATATGTAAAAAAACTTGGAAAAATATGTACTTAAGAAAAACTAAACTGTGTTAAGAAAACACCACAAACATTGATGGTTTAAGAGCGAAAAGAAACTATGATGTGAAAGGGACCCGAATAAAAGCTAAAACTATGCGAAAAACTTGAAGCAAAACAAGAAGAATAATAATAAGACGATATCATCGTTAAATATGCCAACACTATTTATGCAAGAGCAAAGAAAGAATGAAAATGTTCAAACAAACGTCATACAGTAAGTTACAAAATATTTGAGCAGCATGAAAAAAACAAGGCGCTATGTTTCTTGCAGGACTAAAACGATTAAATATATATGCATATATAAAGAAAAATATATTTCATTCACTCAACAAATGCAAGATAATAAATAATAATGAGAACTACTTTCTAAAATATCAAACTGCCTCATATTGCTCTGATGCATATCGCAACCCGGAAAAATTACAGCAACAATCAATAACAGTCCTTGAAACCTTGGTGCAAGGACTTCTTACATTCCATATATTATTTATTTGAAGCTCCATGCTATTAAGATGCAAATTCAATATAAATGGGTAATAATTTCTATAATTATAATCTTTATAAAAAATTTTACTATAATCACATATCCTTAAAGGAAAAAATTGAGTTCCAACTTAAATCTTGATCCGAATGCAGTAAAAATCCTTAATTATTGTTAAAATTATACAATGAATATCTGTAATGAATTTCATTATTTAAAGGAACAAGAATATTGTTGTCTGCCAGATATCCTTAATGCAAAATATTGCTTTTCCGCTCCAATAGGCAGTTCTTTTATTATTATTAGGCACTGAAAATACTTCAAAAAGTTTTCACTCAAATTTCATTAGAATTTGACCAAGGATATGCATATTCCCCATTTATATCCTTATTATGAAAAATAAAATTTTAAGTAAATTTTGAGTAGAATTTGAGAACAATTAATAAATCTAAATTTTTCAATATGAAAATTTTCAAGGACATGAATAATCCCATATATCCTTAATATAAAAAAATTTACATTTAATCTAAAATATAGTCAAAATTCATTTGTAATTATTTAAAATTATTTTATTAATCATTTTGATAAACATTACTTTAAGCTGGTGCAAGGACATGCTCACCCACCCTCCATATATCCTCAATGTCCAAATTAATATTTTGAACAAAATTATAAACACAATGCAGTAGAAATCAGTAATTAATTTTGAATTAGTTTTCGGATATACACATTACATTTCAATTGAGGCAAGGACGTGAGTACCCTTCATACATCCTAAATGTTAAAAGTAGGCATTCTAGATACAGTAGAGATCAAACTAGAATATTAATATATTATCACTATTAGTTTTAGATAGTTAAAATAGCTGCAAAATTTTTTTGCAAATGTTAAAAGGACATACTTCAAACCTTCATACAAACCTATATATAGAAATAACTTTTATGATAAGTTTAATTTCTTTCAGGATAACAACAGGATATCTCACACATATTCTTATGTATAAAAAATATAGTTTCAGCCTTAATTTTAATCAAAATACCAAAAAACGTTGCAGTTGCTTTCCGCCATTTTTCCTATCAAATGCAATGGCTTGCTTACCTCTCATATCTCCTTTTTGTGAAAAAAGCGATGCAAAAACATTTATGATCTATAGAGAGCAGAGATGATACATACAATTAAATTTTCTCTTGACTTAATTTAATTTTTTTGTTGATGCATTTTTTTTGCAATTTTTTCTATTACTAGTTACAAGGACATGTTTTCCTATCATATGTCGTTACACTTAAGACAATTGCGTTCAATATAGAGTATATATTATACAATTAAGTTGATTCAAATGGATTTTCATTTTAATATAAGTATGCAGGGACATAGCTGTCCTCCATATATCCTTTATCAGAAGGATAGATCATAAAACTATTTATACTTTGTTGGAAGAATGCAGATTTCTGGCATTTAATACAACTTTGCACTTCTCCAGTTTTGTGTCCTTAATTGTGTCCCGCAAAAGATGAAACCATATACATAACTTTGTTTCTGAGCTTTTGTACTCTTATAGAGGCCACTAAGTATGGTATTAAACATTCACTCTAGATGTCATAATTCAGGTCATTGGACCACATACTTTCAAATTATGCAATTTTCTACATCCTTGACTGTATTTTTAACTATTTTTTTTGCTATGCACATGTATATATTTATATTTTTTCTTAAGAAACTTAGTGTATATTTACATTTCATAAGAAGAAAAAAAGATAAAAATTATAAACATTTTATGCAAAGTATATGAAAAATAAAATAAATGTAAGAAAAAAAGTTTGCATATCATTGCAAACAAAAGTGAAAATAAACAAATAAAGTTCTGCACATACAAGCTGGTATTATTTTGCACAAAGAAAAAATTACAGTGGACACTTTAATTTTTGTATATAATAACAACTAAATTTTTATTAAATTAACAAAATGGAATCTTTCGATTATATTTGATTTGCATTCAAGCATTCAACAAGTAACAAAATGGTCTGCTAAAAAACAACTTTGTCTCTTTTCCAAAGTTATTACTGTAGTAAAAAATTTTTGGGGTAAAATTATAGTGCATGTATGTATGTATATCAGAGATGAAATTTAACTTGTAGCATAACAACAACAACAACAACAACAATGACAAAAAAGGACTTATCTTAAAAGCAACTTTGCATTAGTATAAAGTCAAAAAGATGTCAATATATATGCATGTATTTTATATGTTAAGCATTTTGTAATAGGACCATGTAATATCTTATAATATGGTTATGACTATTTTCATTACTTTTTGGTTTGCACACATTTAGGTTTGATGATGTGCCAAAAAATTTATATGTATGTACATGCAACAAACTCCTACACAAAGAATAATAATATGAATCAACAATAGAGAATAGAAAAAAAAACTATGAATGTATTATATTGAATTGGAAACTTACACAAGCAAAACAACAAAAGCCTAAAAGTAGGCAATGTGCCACATATACATAACAGCACACTGGAATGTTTGTGGCGGCCTATAATTTAATTTGAAATTGTGTGTTAAGCAAAAAGTGTCTTTTGTTATTGCAAAATTCAATTATGTATCTAATTTTCTTAAAAAATAAACTTACAAATTAGTTTTTACTTTCGTTCTTTTTAGTGATACAATGATTTGATTACACACAAAGGAATTATAGGCAAGAAAGAAGAAGAAAATAAAATATGTAATTCTAACGCAAAAAAAAAAACGTTTATCTATAACTTTGAAAATTGTCTATCTGATTAAAAACTATTATCTTTGGTAAACATAATCAAAAAGTGTATTGTCGTAGCTAAATTCTAAGGAAATTGAAAACATACAAAAACATGCATATTTAGCTTTATCCTTTAGCTTTATCCTTGAAGATTCAATAATTTTGCGTTTTTCAATTACATATGAAAATTGCAAATTGTTAATAAAATTTGGCAAATATTCACAGAAGCAAAATATATAAAAAACTAATATTTAAATATTTTTAGTAGCGAAAATGTGTATACATTTTATTAAAGTTCTCTTGCATTCATCCTTAATTAGGCTCAAGCAAGGAAGAACTTCCAAACGAAAAATCGGTTATTGCATGTTCCTTTTTACATATAGTGTACTATAGATTTAAGTATAGCTTGTTTGAATATTCGAATAATTTTTTTTTTAATTCGTACAAATTTTATAAGGTTATTTTAATAAATTTTATTAAAGTACCCGAATACATTTTCGCAAAAATTTTATTCGAATTCATTTTGCTTGATTCTTCGAATATATGTATCTTAGGAAAGTGTTTGAATAAAATTTAACAGCCTTATTTATAAAACTTATTAAGGCTTTATAACGGTTTTTTAAAATAAATTTTCACACAAAATTTTTCTTAAAAAGCCTTTATAAAGCCTTAATAAGTTTTATAAATACGGCCGTAAATTATTATTTAAATAAATTTTGCTTCAACATTCGAAATCTTTGTCAAATATTATTAATAAAAAATTGATTCGATTTTTTAAACAAAAATTCGATTAAATTATTTATATAGATTCTATTTGATTTGTCGCATAAAGCTCTTTTAGTTACTAGAATTTAAATAAAATTGCATCAATTGTTCGAAAAATATTAGTTTATTTTATCCAATTTGATTAAATTACCTGAATAAAGTTTCGATTAAAATATTATTCGAATACATTTTGTTTAATTCTTCCAATATATCTTATGCAACTACATGAATAAAAATTTGTGCATTATTTAAACAAAGTTTGATTCAATATGCGAATATTTATTTAAGATTATTCATACAAATTTGATTCGATTACTTAGAAAAATTCGATAAAATTTATTTAAATAAATTTTATTCTATTAGCTGAGTAAAGTTCCTTTAGTTATTAGAACAAAATTTCTTCAATTAGTCGAATAAATTTTGTGTGATTATTTGAATAGTTTTTTTTTCGATTAATCGCTTAAATTCTATGCCTTTATATTAACCAGTTTGACTAAGCTATATGCGTAAATTTTTGTAAAAATTATATTCGATTCTTTTAACAAACTTGATTAAATTGTCTGAATAAATTTTATTTGGTTAGTCATTCGAATATTAAACTTTATTTTTTTCTTGAATTAATCGCATAAATTATGTTTGATTATTCGATTAAGTTTTTTTGTATTTTTTTTAATTGATCTTATTATCAGGCCAAAATCTGCTTATTCGAATATTTTTTATTATTTTTTGGATTGTTCACATAAATTTCATTCCTTTGTTTTAAATTTACTATCTTGGATTATTGGAATATTTTTATTAAAGTTTTCGAATAAATTTATTGGGTATTCTAATGAATTTTGTTTTATTATTCGAATAATATTTATTAAATCATTCTATAATAATTTTAAGATTATGTTTAAAATTTCGATTAAGTTAAAAAATTCGTTTCAATTGTCTAAATAAATTTAATTTTATTTCTCGCATAACGTTCTTTTAATTATTAAAATAAAATTATATTAATTGGTTGTATAAATTTTGCTTGATTATACGGATGGTTTGTTTTGATCATTTTTATTAATTTTATTCGATTATCTTAATTATGATTTGTTTGAGTTATATAGGTTAATTTCCGTTAAAAATAAATTTGTTAGATTGTAACAATATGATAAAATTATCTGAATAAATTTTGTTTGGTTAGTCAAATAAAGTGAATTCGGTTATTTAACAAAATTTTCTTCAATAACTTGAGTAAATTTTATTTGATTATTCGAATTAGTTTTATATATTTTTTCTTAAAACTCCTTTTATTATCAAGTAAAGTTTGTTCGCTTATTAGTTAGTTTTAGTTAGTTTAGTTTTTTTCTCTTTATTATTCGTATAAATGTTATCCAAGCTGAACCACCAGCAAATAAATTTCAAATTAAAATATATTTATGACAATATGTCGAATAATAAATTTCTTAAATGTTAAATTTTAGATTTTATTTTTCATTTTGCCTTGTAATTACTTTTATTGTTATCCAATGGATTTCTAATTGTATAAAGGTGTAGAAAAATAAAATAGATTCATATCGAATATAAATTATTTGCTGGGTTTTGTATGAGTTTCAAAGCCTACTGAGCTTATTTTGTCTTTGTGATTTTCAAAAATATTATCATTTTATGAATTCTCATATAGTTTTTGAAAATCTGTGCATAAAGTAAGAGGTTTGTGACTGTTCAAAATTTTGTGGTTGAAGTCTACTGATGATTTGGTTCAAGCGCCAATGAAATACGTATATAGACCAAGCTGAACCACCAGCAAATAAATTTCAAAGTTATTCGTTTGTTTTAAATTAATTTCTAATATTTGATTATTTTTATAAATTTTTCGAATTCATTTAATTGGATATTTTACTTAAATACTAGAGTAATTTTTTTCAATTATTCTTATAATTTTTATGCGCTTATTAACAAAATGTTTATTCGATTATTCGAAAAAGATATCAATAAATTTTATTTAAGTATGTAAAAAAATTTTTAAATTTATTTAAAATACCACAATGAATTTCAAGTTTTATTTCATAATTCGAATTAATAAATTTATTTTGTGTGGGAATATTTGAAAAAGTTTTAATCTCTCCTTTACTATTGACTTTCATTGCTCATACCCATATATTTCAAGTTTTATTTGAATATTCGAATTAAATTAAATTTACTATTCAACTAAAGTATGTTTGCTTATTCGAATATTTTGTATGATTATTCGTCTAAATTTTATTTATTTGTTTTAATAAATTTAATTGGATTGCTTAAATATTTTTATATTTTTCGAATAATCTTAAAATTTAGAAAATTATTCGAATAATATTTATTTGATTTTTATAGCTTTTATTCATTTATTAAAAAAAATTTTATCCGATTATTCGAATAAATTTTACATAAAAAAATTTAATAAATTTTATTCAAGTATTAGAAAGAATTTTCAAATTTATTTTGATTAAAATAATGAATTTTAAACTTTATTCGATTATTCGAATAAATAAATTTACTTTACGGAAATATTCGAAAAAGTTGTAATCTCCTCATACTCAAAATTTCAACTTTCGTAGGAATATTCGAATGAAATTCCATTTATTATTCACGCAAAGTTTAGTCGAATAAAAAAATATTTCAAAAATAAATCTAAATATCAAAGTTTTCTTTACCTATTTAACAAGTTTTTTCGATTATTTGTATAAATTTTATTCCTCTGTTTTAAAAAGTTTTTGATGTTGTTATTTAAAAATTTTTAATTAGATTTTTCGAATCAAGTTAACTAGGCATTCTAATCGAATAATTTTTATTTAATTATTCTGATAAATTTTATTCGATTAAAAATAAATTTTTATTTTATTTTATTCGAATAAATTATATTTAACGACTTATTCCAATTTTTACAACTATTTGAAAGATTTATTAAATTTATTTTGAGTGCAACAATGAATTTTATTCGATTATTCGAATGAAGAAATAAATTTTTTTGGAATATTTTAGTGAGTTCTAATTTTAATTCTATTTCTCATGCGTATACAGGATATTTATTGAGCAAAGTTTTCTTGTTTATTCGAATAGTTTGTTTTATAACTGTTTTGAATGCGAAAATTTTTGATTAAGTATTCTAATAAATTTTATTTATTTATTTGAATAATTTTCATTTGATTATTTTATATATAAATAAGTAAATAAATAAATAATTATTTGAATAGAAATATTCAATTATTTTATTGCAATAATTTTTAATTGTTTATTTAAACTTTTATTCCGAATAAAATATGAATTATCTGGAAGAAATTTAACCTTTTTTAATTATTTCCATGAATTTCGAGTTTTATTTAATTATTCGAATGAATAAATTTGTTTCATGAGAATATTCGAATGAGTTTTAAATTTTCTTGCATTACTTATACGCACATGTTAAGTTTCATACGAGTATACGAATGAATTATGTATACTAGACTAATAGAATGGAAAATGGATAAATTTTATTCGAATTAAATTTTGACGGTTACCCAAAATCATAAGAGTTTAGGATCACTTTCAACATGAAGCTTCAATGAAAGTCACACAATGGCAATGAATAGAAAATACTAAAGTACACAAACTGTGCTTTGCTTCCTGCTGCTCATGAACATTTTTAAGCCTCACGCTGAGCCTCAATTCTCATACGTATTGTAATACTGTTTTATGTGGCATATTTGTCCTTGAATTTCCCATTTTATTCTTCTACCAAATGTTACATACAGAATGACAGATTTGCTTTAAGCCTCATACACCACTAGCAGTGGTGGATCGCGGAATAAAAATGCTGACACAGCTAAACTAGGGAGCGAAAACAACGCGAAATTAAATGACTGCACTTTATCCGTGTAATTGTAAGCGCATTAAAATGTTAAATACTTGGATAGCTTACTTGATTCCTTTGTGCCCCACTACAGGCTTTTTATATCACTATTCATATATACATATATACATACATACAGACATATGTATGTATATACTATATATGTAAATGTTAACACAACTACTTGCACAAGGGCTCTTCTACACCTGCAAACAAACTATTAAAATGCTGATGAGCGTAGTAAACGCGAGAAGAGCAGCAAAAACAAAAAAGTACACACTATTTGCAATTACAAAAAAATTATAAAAGGGCTACACTATGTAGAAAACACTATTTACACTGAGTATATGTACGTATGTATGTATCTATGTGTGTCAGCCGTAGGTGTTTGTGCATCACATGCATCCGTGCTTGTATATGACATCTAAATGCTTAATATGCATGTCTGTTTATAAGAGATGTAACTATGTTAAGTACTTGTACTAAAATAAAAATAGAGGAGCGAAAAAATTGCAAAAAAGATTTCATGGATGGGGTAAAATTAATTGTAAAATGAGTTGAGCAAAAAAAAAAAAGATTGAGAAAGGCAAAGAAAATTCATTGTACTTACATAAATACGTTCATATGAATGAATGTATGTAAGTATTAGTGATGCACGAATATTCGTATTCGAATTGTCGAATAATCGGCCATTTTCAGGCGAATACGAATGTATTCGTCAAATTCAGGTGAATACGAATACGAATATTTTTCCAAAAAAATTAAATAAATAAATGCATTAATCCTAAACGAAATTTAAATAAATTACTAAAAATTTTAGTTTGTCCAAATACATTAATTTTTTATAGAAATTTGTGCTTTGTATCATTTTCAAATATTATTCAATGACGATCATTAAAATTTTGGGTACTTTTTATTAACTTTAAAGAACGCCAAAATGAGTGTGAAGTCCTTTTTCATAACAATTTTTTAATATTTCATATTGCATATAATATTCGTATTCGTATTCGCGAATATCATTTCAAATATTCGTATTCGTATTCCTATTCGCGAATATCGTTTGAAATATTCGTATTCGTATTCGCGAATATCAAAAATTGACATTGGTTACAGCACTAGTAAGTATGTATATAATAAAAAATACTCTATGGCCCAAATTTACAGTCATTAGTTAACTAATAGCAATAGTTTAACCAATACTATTTGATTCACAGCTCTTTATTTACCATTAGTTAAACCGCCAAATGTCATTGGTTAATAAATAGGTAGACAACAGCTGATTCATTGCAAACTTTATTAGTATTGTTATATTGTTAACATTCCCTATAGGAGAATGTGTCGTTGACTACAAAAATAGTTAACTTATAGTTAACTTTTCTTAGACTGACTAAAAGCTAAGTGCAATGTCATCCAGAACAAACCCAAAATTAATTCTTAAGTTGAGTACGTAGTCGAATTTGATGAGAGCCAGCGAACTTATTCTCACCTACTTTGAAACTCATTTCAGTTTTATGTTAACATTTTGCTGTTGTTAGCTTAGCTGAGAGGTAGAGTGTTGAGTACACAAATTGTGATGATACATATTCGAACCCCAGAAAATTTTTTTTAATTTACTGACTACAAGTTGGTTTAAAAAAAGTAAACTTTAAGTTAGCTGAAAGTAATGCAGAGTGAGCTAATTGACTACCGCCTAGAACATCGCAATGTTAAAGTAGTCAGTTGATTATATTGCCAAGTAATCCAAGTGTAGTATAATTAGCTTAAAGTTAGTTTAAAGTTAGCCAAATTTTCGACAGGGTTTTTATATACATTTCACACATACGCTATCAAGAATCTTCTTTGTATTTAGCTGTAACATATTCTTTTTATTTTATTTTCTATTATAGTTTGGCTTTTCCGAAATAATTTCAGCACTAATTCAATATTTTGTACGGTAAAGTTAGATGAGCCCGCACTGTTTTATCCATTTTTAAGAAATAGTACAGCAAATATAAACAAAAACCACATGGTATAACAGAGCTGTCGGCAGTGCAACTTAATTGTTTGATATGGCTACCATTCTTTGCTCATATTAAAAACTTTAGTTAAACAATGCATTGTGAATATGAAGAATTAGTTAACCAATAGTTATAATTTTAATTTATTAATAATTAACTAATGACTGTAAACGTGGCCCTAAGAGTTGAAGTTGTGAATGAGGGAAAGTATTTGGGTGTAATAATGGAAAGAAAATTTTCGTGGAAACATAACGCTGAGAAATGTATGCTATCTTAGCTCATCCCATGTAGGCTTAAGGCTCACTTAGCCGACTGTAATATAATGTAACTGCAACAATAGGGAATAGCTGTAGTGCGATTCAGTAACTTTTAACGATCAGACAATCGTAACTTTTGTCTGTACATTTTGTCGCTTAAAATAATGATTGTGTGATTCTGAAACGTATTTTTAATATTTTTAAGTATAGGACGCCACTGATATTTTCTGTTGATTTTTGTCGATAAAATTAACAGCACATAAATAATTGTCACTTAAATATCGACACAGCTGACATTAACCTACGGCGAATATCGTAAATGTTCGTTATAATTATTTTAACGATGCGATTATTATTATATTGTTATGCGAAAAGTAATGTACAGATTCTTATATCCCAGTTACATCTCCATAACCATTTTTTTACTTTTCACATAACAATATCAATCAGCTATTTCCTACCCTTACAGTTACATTTCATGTTACATTTCATGGCTTACTGAGCGTTTATGCTGTTCGATGACATAGGTCACCAGGCTAATTTTCAAATGCTAAAACTGTAACGTGTCGTTACAAAAATTCTCACATGTTGCTCGTATATATTGTGTTACTTACGCCATGGCCATGAGTTACATATTAACTTTATTAATGTAAAGTATAAAATTATTGTTTTGCTTATATTTGCTCAATTCGTAATATACGGTCGGGGACGTACAAACGTTGTTGTTTATTTCTATATAAAATTTATATATATAATTTTCTTTCAGATACGATATTTGGGATCTATATATTCCTAATAAAAAAACAAACAAAAAATAATAAAAAAATATATTTCTATTGTCAGAGTTAGTTTTCTAAAATCGTGCGATTTCAAATCGATCGGTTTACAGAACAGGACCTAATATGATATAAATTTAGCAATTATTTTATTTACATTGATGTTGGTCAATGTATCTTGTAATTCTCATTCAGTTATTGAGTGTAACTGTATAGCTAATGCTGAAATTTTTGTATCCAATCGCGGACCATGTGACTATTCTGTACGAAAGGCAGCTGCAAATAGGCAGCTTAAACTGCAGCTTGGCTGATTCTGGCTCCAAAGATAGTTAGATGCATATTGTATTGTAACTAGTCATATATTTAAATAAACCCTGCAGACATTCGAAGAACTATCGACCTGAAATTTTGACAGAATATGTTGAATCTTGGCCGCTACAACAATAAAAACATGACAGCTAAAAACTAAAGGGTGTTCCATAACGAAATTTGCAATACACTAAGTATTTTTATACAGACTACAACAATTCACACTAACATTTAATAAAATCAAAATTAAAGGCTTTTCCCTCGGTTAATGGTATTTTGATTATGTAATTTTAACAACTTGTTGTATCTTCAAAATCATAAAAGGCAAACTCTTGAAATTTTCAAAAACGCTAAAATTCGAAAATTCTAAAACTATAAAATCATTAAACCGACAAAAATCGCTGAAGACTGAAATAATTGCTAGAACGAAAAAAACGCCTATCTAAAAAATCTTTAAACTAAAATTAATCATCAAAAAAATCGCCAAAATGAAAAAACTCGGCTAAAGAAAAAAACCGCCAAAAGCCGTAAGATCGCCAAATGGCAAAACAAAACCGGCAAAACTAAATAAATCGCTAAAATTAAAACAAATCCTCTAAACCAAAAAATAAACGCCAAAAATTTAAAAAACGCCAAAACTAAAAAACGCTACTACTAAAAAAACCCCAAAAACCGGAAAAATAACATCAGAAAAAATCCAAAATTCGTATAGTATTCCATACATTTCTAGTGTCCGTGGGGAAACTTTCGTCGCACTTTACTGAAATTATTTTTATTTAATGACAAATCTGCGAAACAACAAAGTTTTTAAAATGAAAATACGCACCCATCAACAACTTAGCATGGTACACTTTTGTTAGATTTATAAAAACAATACTAATAAGAACAAATATTTTGAGTAAAAACTTTCATATTTCAAATAAATGTGTAATACGTAACAATATGTTACTACTTTCTTACTTTGCTATTACTACATAAGTTGACTTTTTCAGGTTTTAGTTTTCTATCAAAATTGTTTAAAGAATGTGTACTATTCAATAAAAATATAAAACTATTTATTTGGGTTTTATTGGCTGTACAAAAAATTGCTTAAAAATTTTTAATCTAGGTTGTGAGGAAAATATAAGAGTTTTATTTATAAAAATTATTACGGCTTTATAAAGACTTTTTAAGAAAAATTTTATACGAAAATTTGATGTAAAAAGCATTTATAAAGCTTTAATAAGTTTTATAAATAATGTTGCATGTATTTAATTTTTTAAAGTATTACAAATTTAATTAAACTTACTTTCAGCACAAGATTTTCTTCATAAATGTAGCAAAAACAAAAAAAAAGCTAATCTTTCAAAAACAGAAAAATTTAATCTAAAAATGTCTATTTTGTTTAAATAAATGTTATATTTTTTTATAGTACAGAATACAGAAATTGTATTAAAAAAAGTATAAATATTTCGTAATGGAATATGCTTTTCTGGTAAAGGGTGTTTTTATAGAGTGGCACAAGTTTAAATCATAATAAAATAAGCAAATATATTTTTAATATTAATGAAACGGGCTTTATTGGAAAGAAAATTTTATGAACTTAATGTTTAAATATGATTTTTGACATGTGGCCGCCACGGCTGGCGCGCAAAAAGCTCAATCTGGAACCCTAATTTTCAACAACCTTTCGCATTCTGATCATTATCGTTTTTGAAGACATATAGGCCAAATACTCCGCCAGCACATATAGCGCACCAAACAGTAATTTTCTGTGGATGTAATGGTGTTTCGCCAAAAACCAGAAATTTTCTCCATCGATTATGTACGCCATAAAATGTGAGAAGTGCACAATGAGTTTGACGAATAGAACAATTATTTTGATTAAAAGTTTCAACAATTTGCACGCGTTACTCTGGTATAAGTCGATTCACAATGAAATTTCAAAGCAAACTAAACAAAAAGCAATTATCAGCTGTTAAATGGGTGTTTAAATCACTGCTTAGATTCCAACTCAAAGTTGTGACACTCTAAAAAAAAAACACGCTATATTTTCTCTTACATTTTTCTGTTGCTTAGAATACGAAGAAAACACATTTTAAAGAGGGAATAATGTTTCTATTGCATTTCAAAATAAATATGTTTTGCGGTAAGGACTTAAAATTTTCTTTAGAAACTCAACTTATGTATTCATTATGTAAAAAAAAAATTTAAAGAATTAAAAAATTGATGATCTTTTTAAATATTTTTTTTAAAATAATTTTTTGAGACTAAATTTTTGCTATTTTACCAAAAGTAATTTAAGATTTCTTTTAATCTTAAAACATTGAAACTAAGAAAATCTTGCAATGCTAAACTGAACCAGTTAAGATATTCAAACCTAATAATAAAAATATATCACAGCATAATTATAGTATAGAATTTTAAAATTACATACGAGTATATTTAAAAACAACTAAGCATGCTTTAAAATGTGTAATTAGAACAACTTAAACTGCTCGCATAACAACAATTACATGGCAAAAATGAATGCTTCCATAGTTTGTCCCTATAAAAAATTATAAAGTTTTCCTACATTACATCGTTAAAAAAATTTGAGGTTTTTTTAAGCAACTGCAAAAAAATACAAGAACACAGCAAAAAAAAAAGGAAATATTATAATAATGGCTTCCGGTGCGAAAATAAAAAAGCTGCTATAAAACATTATATTCTTACATTACATCATTAGAGTTTAAATAACTACATGACGTAAATGTTGTAAGTGTGCGACAAGTGGAAATTTTATAAACGAACTTAGACAATTGTTTTTACTGGCATAATGACAAGACTGGCAACAATCTGTTCCTGTTTTTAGTTTCTAACAGATAGTTTAAGTTTTCATTTTTTTAGAGCAACTATTACAACATTTAGAAAAAAACTGTTGCAGAAAGAGGAAGCAAAATACCTAAAGGCATATGCAGCGGAAAGTACTTGTAGAATTGCGAAAGATATTTGATAACAAGAACTCTTATAGAAAGATAAAGACATATATTTTTTTTGTATAAGTTTAGAACATAGAAAAGCAAAGGCGGAAAATTGCCGTCGTGTAAGAACAAATGAAAATTACTGTAGCGTTTTTTTATTTAATTTTTTTAGTGGGAATTGCTACAATCTAAGTTTACTTACTTTAGTTATTAAAATAACAACTAGATAAAATATTTGCAATAAACACAAAAAAAAATCACATATTTTTCTTTTAAGGTGTGGTATTTTGTACACTACAAATCATCAAAATATGCAAATAAGACTGCTATTTCGACCTGTGCGGAATATTATATACCCTTCACCAAAGTATTTATAGAGTATATACATAAGTGAACAAATATATGATTTATTTTTTCCTCAAGTGCAATTTATAGAAAGTACCTGCCTGTAAGTACTTTTCGACAAAAGAATTTGATTCAAAGATTTTAATTTCGACATGAGCAATAGTTGAATATTTTATTCTGCATTGTGTATTTAAAATTTTTCTTACATTATTAATATTTTTCATTTTTAAAATGCATGAGGATAAATTAATTAGAGATGGTTTTAATAGAGATCATCACTTTCTGATAGGAAATTATTCACCCACATGTAAAGCAACTTGAACCTGCTTATATATACAGTTGAACCTTGATTATTGGGGTCTCTATCAACCGTGTACATCTATTATCCGGCATGCTGTCACTTTGTTTTTTGACCTCCATTAACCGTGCTTTTACATCCTTTATCCGCGATTCCATTTTATATACTTCCATTAACCGAAAAAGCAAAAAATTTTGATTTAATGTTTTAAGATAAAATAAAATTTAATTTTTTATTTACACAGAGAAAGAACTGCCTAGTAAAATTAATAAGATTTTCTCTATGAAACGTTTTTAGGCAAAGGGGTATCCCAGCAGAAAAAAGCGAAGATTTTTTTATAGAGATTCTTTATTGTTTTTATGTGGTAAATCTTATTAATTTTATAAAGAAGAAAACCACATAAAATCAAGAAGAAATCTTATTATTCACAACTTTTTTTACTCAATTTCCGTTACTTTTGGCACCAAAAAAAATCCATAGAGAAAATCTTCTTGATTCTATTAGGTTTTCTTATAAATTGTAAACTATAAGGATTTCTTATTGATTTCATTAGGTTGCCTTATTGATTTTTTCAAAACGGTTTTTCTTATTGATTTCATTAGGTTGCCTTATTGATTTTTTCAATAAGGTTTTCTTCTTGATTTTATTAGGTTCCTATATGATTATGTATAAAGCATCTTATTAATTTTTTAATAAGGAAATCTTGTTTTTATTAGGTTTCTTGTTATTTCATATCTATAAAAAAACATAGAGACAATTTTTTTCATGATATTTTTCGTTCTTGTATAAGCAAGTTTTTGTACAATAATTTCAGTGCGGATTCAGGCTGCTTGTTAGCATATTGGTTAGAGTTCTTGTCTATCAGTCAGAAGGTTGCTGGTTCAATACTTGTCTCCTCCCAAGTAATAAATATGTATGCATGGTGAGTTAGTTAATTAAGAATATAATATAATGTGTATGTATGTATAAATATATAACATATATATATAGTACATACATACATACATACATACATACATACATACATATATCGTACAGAATTGAAATAAAAATACAAAGTACAATTTTTTTATATTTTTTATTAGGTTGCCTAATAAAATCAAGAAGAAAACCTTATGAAAAAAATCAATAAGATAACCTCATAAAAACTACAAGATTTCTTCTTGATTTTTTTCAAAATCTATGAAATTAATAAGATTTCCTTATAGAAAAAAACCATAGAGATATCTTATTAATTTTGTTCTATTTTATGAGGTATTTATTAGGCACTGTTTTCT
Source organism: Tachina fera (assembly GCA_905220375.1). Classification (NCBI taxonomy): domain Eukaryota; kingdom Metazoa; phylum Arthropoda; class Insecta; order Diptera; family Tachinidae; genus Tachina; species Tachina fera. The sequence continues at coordinate 125,459,813 of LR999964.1, forward strand.
CTGTATACAATAATATGTATACTTTATGCTTTTATATAACTTTTATTAACCGTGCTTTTGGATTATCTGTGCTAAGTCCGGTCCCGGATAATCGAGGTTCAACTGTATATATAAATATAGCAATACCATATTGATTCCAACACCTAAAACTGAATTAAATAGCTACTAGAATTAATAATGGTACTTAAACAAATTTATTTTTTAAAACAACTGCAAGCAAACCTAAGCTGCATTTATGCATAATACGCAACATATCACAAAACTTCATAAGACTAATGACTGCCAATGTTTATGGTTAAATCATATTTTTATATAAAAACTGAGTTAAGAGCTTTCTAATAAATAAATCAGTTTAATTAAGAAGAAAAAAATACTTATTTTATTTAATTTCTTTTATATAAAAAAATTAAAATGGTCCAACCTTAGTACTATCACCCTTATTCTGCATTTCGATTCGGATCGTAAATTTCTCCGTTTGGCAACTTTGGTATTCTGCGCTCCGTTCTTCGATTTGTCTTTCGATTGTATGCATTCTGCATTTCGATCGTAACTACGTTTTTGTATGTTATTTTAGTGACGGAATGTTTTCAATTTTTGTTTGTTTAGTTTCAAAAAGAGATTAATTCAAAAAATAATGTATTTATTTATAATGTATTTAACTTTTTGCTAAAAATTTCGTAAAATTGCTTAACTTTTCTGTTCCTATTTCACCCGTTTCATAGCAAAGCAGCAGGTTTAAACATACTCTTCTCTTCTTCTTTTTCTTTCCATTCAGTTTTTTTGCAGAATACCTCTTTTCGATCCGTGCGTAACTGAATGTGGGAACGTAATCGAAATGCAGAATAGGGGTGTCTGTCTTTGTTTAATAGTATAGAAAATATGTTTTTCATTAACAAAGAAACAAACTAGTTTTATTTAATTACGCTTATGTACCAAACAAAGTTTAAGTTTTACAGCTCTGGAGCTGTGTTTTTTATTTTTCGAACTTTTCTTTCTAAATATCAATTATTTTTAGTTTTTTTAAAGAAAAAATTAGACTAACCTCCTTACTTTTATATATAAGAAAATAAATTTTCCAACCCTGGAATCATCCTTTTAGTGTTTTTTTAATTTCTTTTAGCAAAATATTTCTATCTATATATAAAATGTGTTTAATTTTTAGAGCAAAAGAAAAAATTAAGTTTAGTTGGTTACTTTTATATAAAAAAAAGTTAAAATTTTCCAACCCTGGAATCATCTTTTAGATTTATTTTGATTTTTAATACTAATATAATTTTTACTGAAATATAAAAAAGGTTTAAATTACAAAAAAAAAATAAAATTAGTCTCAGGTGGTTACTTTTTTATAAGGCAAAAAATAGAGTTTAAGCTTTCCAGCTCTGAAAACATATTTTCGATTTTGCTGATCTATGTCAGACCATTTCTGGTACATCAGTTTAAGATCGAAATATGCAGATTTTCTAGGAGCTTCGTAAAAACCGATTATTCGTCTTCCCTGTTCACAAGGGCCACAAATATATAGTTAGCTAAAATGCAAAAAGGCGTAACCATCAAAAAATTCAAAATCGAGTTTTTGATTGATTATTATGAATGTCGGTCATTACATGCTTTGACAAAATTTAATACTTCTGCGATCAAAAATTGCGCTGTTATTAACAAAAAACAAGAGGACATAAAGGCAAGTTTGTTTAGTTCTTTTTTTAATTTGTGGCTTCTCCAGTAAAATTTTATTTTTGTTAGTTACGCCTTTTTGCTATATCTATATATACTTTTGGCTGTATCCCAAAAAATATTTCAGCTTGAAGTGTACGTTAAAACAAAATTTTCATACATATTTTACAAACGAAGAATTGATACGGCCCTTTATCTGGCCCTTTATCGTTCGCATATTACGAGTAATATTGGAGAAATTAAACACGGAATGACAAACCTATATATATTTATTTACCATTTTTGGTGAAGGGTGTAAAAAGGCTGATTTTGATGCTGAATTTAAATTGTATAATAATGAATTTTATGCATAACCTTTTCTCCCTCATATACGATAACCTTTAACTTTTATTTGAAATTTATTTTAAAACACAGTACTCTTGTTTCGGAATCTATTTGAAGTTGCCAGCATATGGTACAATTTTTTCCACTTGTTACAATAAAGAGTGAGCTTACTTCTTAAATAACAAGTTCTACATGAATCACAACAGCACTAACAGAATCATCATTTATTTATATAATATATATTATATATTTAAAAAAACTAATCCTACTTTAATAAATAGTTAACAAAAATCTAATCATGCAGAAGTTCTTAAAATGTATAAAAAATTTTTACTTAGTTCTGGATAATAAGTTAACAATTTATTTTTATTAGCTTTTTAGAGAAATTTGTTGGCTTAATTTACTTAAGTTTCCTGTTAAAACAAATACATACACACACACAAAACACTTTGCCTATTTTTAGGCTTATTTTGCAGTCGCTTAAAAACCCTCTTTGTCGGAGACGAAAACACACACACACACACAATAAAAATCAATATCATTAAAGAATTTTTCTGTTTAAAATAAACTTATCAACAGCAAATAACAAGTCATTTACTTAAAAAAAAAATAAGTCTTTTTTTTTGATAAACATCTACTTTAATATCCTCTGCCACATTTGGCCTACTACTCACCACCATTCGCATTCTTATCTGTGTTTATATCAGAGTAGAAAAACGTTTAAAAAGAATTGTTGCCATCTATTTGTAGAAAAAAAGAAAAATTCAAAATAAGAAAACCCCCTTTGCTTAATGAAACAATGAACTTGGGTATATTGTTCTTTTTTAAAGACTTGCCATTGCATGACCTTTTCAGAGTATTAGAAATTAAGTTACTACAGATAAGGGAATGTACTACACAATCACAGCTATTTGCTTAAAGCCTTTGCTTAGGGGAAAATGCACACACACACACGCACACGCACACATACCACACACATACACCACACACACACATACATACTCCGTTAATGCCACTTTAATATACGTAGACAAATTTAAAAATAATCCTTAAATAAATGTGTACGCAATATCTTTAACTTTTAGTTATTAATCGAAGATTTTCTTTTTGTTTTTGTTTGCAAGATTTTGTGTTTGTTTTTAGAGATTCGTTGTGAGGATAAGCTTAAGATTTTATGCCAATCATCGCATATAGGAAAGCTTGGAGTTGGATTTTTTATTTTTTGTTATACTTATTCACTCACTATTAGAGCATGTAGGTAAAAAGCTAAATTGTTATAAAAAATTGTTAAACTTTGAAAGGATTTTGTACAGTGTTTGAAATTGTAGCAGAAATGTACGAATTGTTGATTTTGAATAATATTAGTAAGGTGATCGTAAAATATTTCTTGTTAGTTTTTAATTTCTGTTCTTAGTTTTGTTTCTTTATTTGATTTAATAAGGATAAAGTTTATATTTTAAGACAGTAAAATGAATAATTTTTGTGTTTCTAAGGGCTGCTAAATCTTCTTAATCAGCATGCATGTATTGGGTTCCTTGCAATTGGTAAAATTTAATGCTAAATTTTAGATTTGCATAACAAATTTTCAGTGCAAATGGAATACGAGAATTATTTTGATGTATCTTATTAATATTTTTTGTAAGATTTTGCATGTCCTTCACCAAAAGTGGTAAAGGGTATGTTATAGGTTTGTCGTGTGTAGTTTCCACAGTTTTCGTATGCGACCTATGAGTTAAATATACATATTTTGGGTCCTTATGAATAGGGAATGAGTATAACCCCAAGCTCTTATAAAAGTTAGATCTTGGTGTGTCAGAAATGAACCAAAATAGATAGGCTTTGAAAATCAACAAAATTAAAAAAAAGCTTCAGAGCTGGAAAATTTAAACTTTTTTTTGGTAAATAAAAGTATCTAACCAAAAACTTTTTTTTTGTTAATGAAACCTATTTTATATTTCAGTAAGATTTAGATTGGTATTAAAAATAAATAAAAGTCAAAAATAAGATTCCAAGGTTGCAAAACTTGATTTTTTTTGTATATAAAACAAACCTTCTAAAAAGAATTTTTTTCTCTATAAACTAAACATATTTTATATTTTAGAAAGAAATAGATTGGTATAAAAAACAAAACAAAAATTTGGTAAGATGATCCCAGGATGGGAATATTTAATTTTTTTATTTTTATTTATATTTGTTTTCAATATAACTGAGCGACAGATAGTTTCTTGTCGACATCGTGGGCCAGGCCGTAAATATATTTTATATACGAAAAAGAAATAAATGAGTAATGAAAATCAGAAAAATAAAAACCCAACTACAGAGCTGGAAAATTAACTAAATAAAACTATTTTTCTTATTTTTAATTAAATATGTTTTATATTTTAGAAAGAAATATTTTTTTTATTAAAAATCAGAAAATTCATATATAAGGTTCCAGGATTGGAAGGTCTAAACTTTTCCTTGGATGTAGAAAAGTAACCAAGTCAAATTAATTTTTTCTGTGTCTTTACAAATTAATTATCTTTTATATATATGAGAAATATTGTTTGAAAGTAAAAATCAGAAAATTAAAAACACAGCTCCAGAGCTGGAAAAGTAATTCAATAAAACTATTTTTCTTCTTTTTTAGTCATTGTATATATTTTATAATTCAGAAAGAAATAAATTTGAATTTAAAATCAGAAAAATGAAATATATGGCTCCAGGGTTGGAAAATTTAAACTTTTTTGGTTTATAAAAGTAAGCAGGTCAAATTAATTTTTTCCATTTCATTTGGCTGAGTGGTAGCAATGCTAGCCACTCAGTCCAAAGGTCGTGGGTTCGATTCCCACCATAGACTCTGGGTGTTTTCTGCAGACAAGCTAATCGCTTTGCGGGTTGTGTTTTTGTTCTTAAAAATAAAAATAAAAATAAATAAATAAAAATAAATATATTTTTTATGTAACAGAAAAATAGTTTAATAGTAAAAATCAGAAAAAAATAATAATCAGAGCTGGAAAAGCAACTAAATAAGTCAAATTAAATTTTTTGTTAACTTAATATATTTTATATTTTGGAAATACATAAATTAGTGTTAAAAATCAGAAAACTCAAAAATAAGTTTCCAGGGTTGGAAAATTTTAATTTTTTTGGTATATAAAAGTAGCTATATAATAAAAATCGATTATATTTTAGTATAATATATCGCTAACAAATAATTATAACTACAAAATAAATTACAGAACATGTTGCATTTCATTTCCTTGAAACTATTACTTTCTGCCGAAAAATATCGAAAAATTCTTTGTGAATAAATAGTTTGCATAATATTTTTGACATAAGTGATCGTGAAATTTTGGCAATGGAATGTTTGATTTGAGACCCTAAACAGTTTAGTAATATTAAGTTCTATAAATACAGGAAAATATAAAATAAGTCAACTTAGTGGGTATGGAAGTACAACACTGGGATTATCTTAGAACTTTTAAACAGTATCATGGATTTTAAACATCATGTTTTTATAAAAATAAATGTAAAAAAATTACGATTGTATTAGCTTTTCCACCCTTGCTATAGCTTGTGTGTGTGTTTCTAAAATGGCGCACTATGAGTCGTTTTCCTAAATTGTGCTGGTAAAACATGGAGACACTAGGACACACAAAAGTATTTGCGTAGTTAGTTAAGGTTGCTGCAGATATTTTAAAGCATAAATTTGTTTTAGTACCACTAGGCATACTTATTAAATTAAGTTTTCGTTGTCGGTATCAGTATAGTAATGGCTGGCGAAAGTTTTTTTCAAAGAGTATACTCCATTTTTGTTGCTGCTAGTTTTCTACGCTCATCTGTAGCAATGAAACTTAATAGCCAAGCAAGATTTTTTCTTCATATATGAATATTTTTTTTATACTTTGTTCTTCACCTTCTCTTCTACGGTTTTTAGCAATGATTTAACTTGCTTAAAGGTAACTTGAAATTGCCACAATTTGTTAGGGATTATTATTGAATTGAACAGACAAGAGAAAAGAAAAGCATAGACAAACGCACATACAGTAAAAAAAGAACGATTTTTTTAGCAGCAACAAATTCTATCAAGTCCTTTTAAGTAAACAGCTTTTAAGCAACGTCAATATAATGACTCTTAACTGAAACATTAAATAGAGGTTATGCTGTACAGCCAGTCTTCCACAGATCCCTTTTTTTGTTGAAGGCAGCAAAGAATTTGAGGGAAGAGTTACTGTTTTTGTTTTATGTGTAAAAATGTTTCAGCAATAGCTGGAAATTGTGTTTGTTGTATTGAAGCTAATAAATTGTTTTTTTAGGGAATTTCAATGAATGGTTTTTGTTTCTAAAGTTCTAAGCATTAAAGGAAATTGCCATGATTTGTAATTTTATGATTTTTAACTAAAGTTCTATTTAGTTTTTTTTTGTTTGTAAAATGGTTTGATAGATGGGTGTTTATTTCGTTTGAAATTAGGTTTAAGTTTTTTATGTAATTCGATATAAAAAATCTATTGATGCTTAAGAACGATATTTTGTAGGTTTAGAAAGAAATTAAGATTTAAGGCTGCTATTAACTACCTTGCATAGTTTTTTCTTTCTTTTGATAATATGACACCCTGAACTAACGCAGTTTGTAAAAAGGTAATAGTTTAAGAAACGTGCTTACCTTCAATTTTCTTTACTTGTCGTAGATAGGACAAAGTTAATAAAAAACTTAAATATCAGGACTTAAACAATTTAGTTGATTTTTTTATTTTTTGCTATTAACTACCTTGCATAGTTTTTTCTTTCTTTTGATAATATGACACCCTGAACTAACGCAGTTTGTAAAAAGGTAATAGTTTAAGAAACGTGCTTACCTTCAATTTTCTTTACTTGTCGTAGATAGGACAAAGTTAATAAAAAACTTAAATATCAGGACTTAAACAATTTAGTTGATTTTTTTATTTTTTTCTAAAATTTTAATACTGAATTTTATTTACATTATTTCATTGCGTGTTAAAAAATATTTGTTGTATATTCTACAGATCTCCAGATATTTATATTTCAGTGTAATTAGTGTGTGCTAGAGATGGGCGCGTGTCGTGTTTTTTTAATGATGGAAAATCTGTGTTGCTGCGTGTTATGAGCGCATTGTGAAAAAAACCACTAAAGGCCGTGATACACTATCCTATACAATCGTGTGATATTTGAGAAAATACATCCCTGGTATGATAGAGTCTATAAACATTTTCAAAATTCAATAACAATGCATCATATCACGGTTTTATTTCCGCGTAGATCGTGCGATTGTGTAGGATAGTGAGTCATGACCTTAAACAATTTTAGGTGCCTATTATATAATATTTTTTTGGGCTATAAAATAATTTTATTCTTAATCTAATAATATAGTCTAATGGAAATAAATAAAATAAAATAAAATAAAAATCAAATATAGATATATGTACATATATTCATGAATTCCAGTAAAGAAAAAAATTAACATTTTGCATCGTCAAAGACGCAACACTACATACTTTTTGATAGCATATGGGTCTCTTAAGCTTAAAGTTTTGTACACAATGAGATAATGGCATTCGATATCGAACAATGTAATAATATGGTACAATATCGAATCCTGGTATTGCATCTCCATGCCAACAAAAATTACAAAACTTTTGAGTGTCTCAAACCAAACATCCATTTGCATCTTTTAACATCTTTTTGAACATTCACTTATATCGCAATATTATATGTATAATTTATTTATTCCCAAAGAATTTTTCGATTAAGAAGAAGAAAACAGTTCCAGGGAAATAAAATGGAGTATCTTTTTTAATTTATTTTGTAGTTATTACTGTTCTTTAGCGGTATACTTATATCGTTTCAGTTTGAACATTTTGCTCATATGTAAAAAAAAATTAAATTTTCTAACCCTGTAATAATTTTTTTTATATATTTCTGATTTCTTATATCAATTGATTTATTTCATAAAAAACAAATTAATAATACATAAATAAAATAAGTTTAATTTATAGCGAAAAATAAAAAATTACTGAAACATTAGTAAGTTTAATTAACAAAATAACACAAAATTTAATTTTTATATTATATATGATTTTGAACTGGCTAAGCTTCATATCGTTTTTTAACCCAAATTACATTTGATAATTACTAATGAACATATAACACTAAAGTTAGTTGTAAATATTCTGACAAAGACATAGTTGACCGGAACAATTAGCTGTTTTCGAAGGCCACTAAACCTTCATCATCCGCGTTCTTTTCGTATTTCAATTTGCTGAAAGCTTTTTGTAATGAAAACTCAAATTTACTATCTCTAATTTACAACAGTCTTACCATTTTCATTTATTCTTTACTAATTATGTACCTGTTAGTTAATTTGCTTAGTATTTTTGGTCCCTGATTGTTTGTGACATGTAGCGGCGCTTATCCCATCGACTGAGTTCTATGGTTTGAACTCATGTGCAAAATCAATACAAAAACAAATTGAGCAATCGTTCTCATTGTTTTTGTTTTGTTTTGCTTTCACTTACTTCAAAGAACAAAACAAAGCAAAATCAAACAAGTTATATTGTTTATGTTCTCATTCCGCTTTTAAGTACAAAGAAATCAAAACAGAAATAAAAATATAATTGTATTGTTGATTATTTTTGTTACGAAAATCACCTACTAACTCCTGTATCGCACAATAAATAGCAAAGCTATAAAAAAATTTAAATTTTCTATCTCTGAAACCTTCCTTTCGATTTTGATGATTTTTAATATAAATTTAATTTAAACTATTTCTAAGAAATTTATTATGCGACATATTGTCATAAATATATTTTAATTTGAAATTTAGTTGCTGGTGGTTCAGCTTGGTCTATATGCATTTCATTGTTGCTGTAACAAATCATCAGTAGACTTCAACCACACATTTTCAATAGTCACAAACCTCTTATCTTATGCACAGACTTTCAAGAACTATTTGAGAATTCACATATAATAATATTTTTGAAAATCACAAAAGAAAAATAAACATAGTAGGCTTAGAAACTCATACAAAACCTAGCAAATAATTTATATTCGATATAAATCTATTTTATTTTTCTAAGATAAGAGGTTTGTGACTATTCAAAATGTATGGTTGAAGTCTACTGATGATTTGTTACAGCAACAGTGAAATGCATATAGACCAAGCTGAACCACCAGCAAATAAATTTTAAATTGAACTATTTCTGATACTTCAAATGGAATTCAGGTACAGACAGATAGACAGACGCACCGATGGACACACACTTGTCTTCCATATTCATAAGAATCCAGAATATATACACTTTATGTGTCCCATGTTAATATTGTAGAAATTACTTACGGAATGACAAACCTATATATCGTTACCTTAATATAGAAAACCCCTAACTAATTTTTTTTTGAAATCGAGATTTTTGCATGTTTCTATACATTATACACCCTTTACTATTTTTAGTGAGGGATATAAAACCATGTAATTAACATTTCCAAAAAAATATCCTTAAAATTTTTAAATATTATTTTTTTAGTTAAATTTTTAAGATTAAAGCTAAGACATTTTTTCGACTTAAGGAATTAAAATATTTAAAAAGTTAGCTTAAGCGACAAAATATTTGAACCTAATTTTGTGATGAAAGACGATTATTTACAATCGTAGATAATCGATTTTCGAAGTTCCAAAAAATATGTCACTTAAGCTCTTTTGGCGGTTATAGCTTGACACTTTTACAATTCATTTCGCTCCGGAAGAATTTTAGCCATTACTCAAAAATATGTTATGAAGATTCAAAATATGTATATGTGGTCTGTTTCACAATAACGACAGAAAACTTTCGACTGAAAATTTATATTGAAAACAACAATAAAATATGAAAATTTGGTTTTGTTTTCAATATAAATTTGTAAGACATAATTTTTCTTTCATTATTGTGAAATAGGGCAATCATTGAAATTATTTTCAGCTCTAGTTTTCGTTAATACAACGTTTGACAGTCGAGGCCTATCTTTAGACAGATCATTCACTACGTCGTTTCCTAGTACACACTCAAAGCATCTACATTAACTCTAGTTTAATATAAAATCTACAACTTCCGAGGGAGCTGATGGTTTTGTATTAACATACGAGTATATACATATTATAAAAATTAATATCCTGAATTCTATTGCATTTCATTATCGCTTTCCTCATTTTCATTGAACGTTCCTTTGCACTGAATCCTGCTACAAATCCTGTAACATTAAATAAGTTAATCTTTTGTCACATCTAAGTCTCAAATTGAAGAGCAAAAATTAAAGTAATCAACAAGGGAAATAATAAAAATAAAAACCTTAACACATGCAGAAATAAAAATGTTAATATCCCTTTTAAACGTCTTGAATATTTGCTATGGAAAAGAAAAACTAATACAATTTCGTTCAATGTGAATAGAACAATGGCACTCGTTAAGGAATTTCTTTAGCAATTTTCAAGGCGAATGCCATTTCTCTTTAACCAGCCAACATCTTTTTCCCATTTCACCTCATCAATGTAATTTTACTTACTAACATTCACCCACCAGATAAAAAGAAAAAAAAAATTGTCAGCAAAACGTTATACAAATCCTCACGCTTCATTTCAATAAAATTTTATATGCCCCACAATAATTCCAATGAAAGTTTATATGTATGGGTGAATTAAATTTTCCTTCGTGTGTTCTTTCCTTTTATTGAACACGTAGTTGTACTTTTTTATTTCCCTAATTTGATTTTTGTTCTTTGTTGTGTATTAAATGCGTAGAATTTCAAGGTACAACTGTGATGTTTTTTAAGGCAGTCTTTATTACTCGTATAAACATTAGCATATTCTAGGAAATCTTTGTAAAAGAAAAATAATTTGTGTTTTAAATACAAAAGTCAGTTTACAGCTTTAACATTAGGATACAAAAACATCAAGAGGTTTACATACACCGCAATTCATTAATTACAAATTGCGTGTGACAAATTATTTTCATGGAATATACTACAATGAGGGAAATAAAATAAAGCCCATTAAAATGAAACCTAAAAGAAAATAAAAAAAATCCCCAACAAAAGGTGATGAAATAAGTTCAAAATATGAAATTAGTTCCAGAACTCGAAATGAAACGCATTCCAATAATTGATACCAACTTCCTATGAAGGGGAGAGTGATATAGAGACCGTTGCTGGTATTTGTAATACAATAGAATGGAAAATTTTCGCGCCGTCTCTGGACACATACCTTTACACATACAAATTTCATATTGAAATCTACGTAAACAAGGTTAATTTAAAATTTTTCGACAATAACTTTCCTTGATCTTCAAAGAAAATATTCCTTTTGAAATAACTTTATTTCGTGTTGATTTAACATTCTCGTAATGTTAAATCAAAATGAAGAATTATGTTGAATCAAAGCTATTTTAAGTTGAAACAACGTAAATTCGTTACTGACATAAGATGAAGGGCGATGTTGAATTAAGGCTATTTCCTGGTGAAGCAGCATGAATTTAATTTAATGGTATTATTATACTTTACAACACTAATCAACAGTAAAAAAATACACACGATCTTGGCAGTATAGACTCTATAGTTCTAGTAAAGGGTAGTCGAACTATATATAAGTTTGGCTATTTTGGTGACCAATTTATTTATGGGCCTTCAAATATTTTGAAAATCTATGCGTACTCCAAAAATGGTGTCATCATTTTTTGACCAAAAGCTAATTCAGACTTGGTGATAGCTTTAAACTATATATGGAAATAATGTAGCCAAGAATTATCTAAATAAAATTTTTTAACATTTTATATTAAAAAAAATTCGTGCACTTTTTTGCAAAAGTAAATGACAATTTTTTAATTTTTTTCAGAATGATTTCCTGGGACTCCTGATTTTTTGTATTTTTCAAACTTGTAGATACGGTAGGCCTGAACAACATTTGTAAGCATATCAATACAATTTGAACATGTTTAGGCATCCTAATAGCTCATACAGACCAGGTTACCTTAAAAACTGTTGTTTTTCAAAATTTTTTGACGCAAAATTTTTTATTTATTTTTGAAAATTGTGTATCAAAACATACACTTCTCTCTTGAGTTTTAGTAAAACTTTTCGCTTTTCTCCCGTACTTTTTTTTTAAACCAAAGGATTTTTTTTGAGAGAAGAAACTTTCACTTAGGAATGAATGGGTCCTACTGTTACAATATCCTTTCTTTAGGAAAGGAATAATTTTTAATTTTATATAGTGGACCTCTACTCTTTTTTACACGCTTTTCATAATGCATTGTTGCCAGCACCTCTGGTGTCAACGAGGCATATTAAGTTTTTTTTTGAAGCTGTGTTTAGTAGAGGGCATTCCATTCTGATATTACATTAGAATTAGTATCCGCTGCAGCCGGTGTAGTTTTGTGACCAGTTCCTATGCCTTTATCACTTGAATTTTTTTACAACAACTGGTTCAAGAGACATTAATGTACATCAGGAAAATGCGTGGTATTATTATTTAATGACATGAAAAAAACTTCGAATGGAAATCATATTAAATTTATTAGAAATATTATGTTTTTCCACCGGGTTTACCTGTACTCTCTTGCAAACTCAGAATTAGGCGCAAGACAGAAGATGAAACAAATAGAAGGTCGGTTGGAAGAAATCATTGCGGGATCACAAGGAAGTTGAGGACTCATCTAAATAGGAAAAATACAGCGTCTTAAATTTTAAAAAATAGGAAATAAATCTCGATTCTATTATCCATACTAACCGAACACTGTAGGTAGTGCATGCACAAAGGTTAAAGGTCGAACACAATGATTTTTGCCGCAGCTGCCAGGATATCAATGAAAAGGAAAGTGTAGAATATTTTCTGTATTACTATACTGGACTTGCAAGAAAGAGAATGGCCACAATTGGCGCTATTAAATTCAGAGAACTTTCTGACGTTGCTAGTGTTGAGCTGCAACGTATTAGTAGCTGTTTAGTTCAACGGTGGGGACTCCTCATAAGCAGAGACTCCGTGGTATCACAATAAACCAAAACGGTCTAAGTGAATCCGGGATTCTGACTGCCACCCCTACCTCACCTAACCTAACCTATTATGTTGTTTAAGTGTGTTTATTTAATTTATTCAAAGCTAAAATGCACTATCAAAAGTACGGAGTAGTGTATGTTGAAAAAAGACATACATATCGTGTAAATGTGTACATATTTACCATTTTTGTGATGTATCGTCTTGATCTCGGTCTAGTATTGTAGAGACCTGTCACGTGATTGGTTTTGTGTCAGTTTGATTTCCTGCTGGGCAGTTTAAATTTGATTTGTTGATTTGTTGTTGTTGTTTTAGATGTTCGTTAATTGCTGACAAACTTCGCATTGCAGGTTCAATTTCTACAGACAAGCTTAAGTAGCTTCGCAGTTTGTAGTTTTGTTAACTTTAAATTTATTTTAAAATAAATTTCATGTTAAATGATTAATTAAAACATGTCGAATTAAAATTCTATTCACGATGGTATCTAAAGAGTATTTAAGATTGTTGTGGTTCAAGTTCAAACCTTGGCCGCGAAAACCAACTAAACAATACAACACACAGTTTTCCTGATGCCTGTCTCCTGTTGTTTCAACTTGAAGTAACTTTGATTTGACATTCTTCTTCGTATTATTTCAATACCAAATAACCGATGTTTCAGCTTGAAATAACTTTGATTCAACAGTATTCTTTATTTTGATTTAACAGTACTGGTATGTTAAATAAACATGAAATAAAGTTATTTCAAAAGAAAAAATTTTATTTGAATATTATTCTAAATCATGTTTAATTAATATGAAACACATATGAATTAAAATCATTGCTGAGAAAATATTATATTAACTTTGTTTTTGTAGATTTTAATATGGTTGCATATTGTGATTCACGGAGTGATTATATAGCAAATCTTTTATGAATCTGGACTAACAATAGCACATAACTTATCCGTATTCTACTGCATTGAATTAGAGCGTTGAATTTGCTGGAATTTGTTTTGTAGTTGAAGTGATTCTAATCATTTGGTGGTCAACGTTCAAAACAGTTATTTCCACGTTACTTCCTTTTACTCATTACATATTTAAGAGCACAATGTAGTGACTGTTACCTGTCATCTATTTGTCACTATACATTTTAGTCACCCTGTTATTCCTTGTAAATATGAGTAATCTCTTAATTTTTTGTATAGTTTGCAATGCGAACAATTCCAAAAAATAGCTAATTTTACAACGCTCAAAAGCACCATTGATTATAAAACTTTAAATTTTACCTTCCTTGATATTTATTGCAATTGAAATCCAAATTTATTGTTTTCCAGCATCCTACATCAATTCCAGCCAGCTGTTATACATCCACCACATGCCATAAAGCTTAAAAGAACATTTCGTCTTATGCAAAAAAACCCCCGAAAACTTATATGAGAAAGCGTGGGGCATAAAAATCTTTTAAATCAGATAAAATTTAAAATGTTTACCATGCAATACATTCATGACAGTTAAGGCTTTTGACTACTCTTGCGTTAAAATATTGTTGAGTTTTTCAAATTTGTTTAATACTACTGTTTGAAAGCATGAGAAAAATTTTAAAACTCTCCACAGGATATTTATTTCCTTTTCAGTTTATTAAGCAGAAATAAAGAATTTAACCTACACATAAAGTATTCAAGCTTGTTCTGATGTTGTAAATTTTTATTATTTACTACCAATGGTTTTGCGAACACGCTCGTTAAAACGTGCCATTTGTCCATATGGATGTTGTTGTGTTCGTTTAATGTTGAGGGAATACTTGATGGGAAGGTAAAGTTCCCACACACGCGCTTGTGTTTACAAGTAAAACACCTACGTACGTATAATGTGCCAGCAAACAATAAAATTTTACACAGTAAATGGTCCTACAGCAGGAAGTGGAAGTGCTTTTGTAGCAGATATCATAAAAATGCTTGAAATATATCGAAATGAGTTTGTAAGTTTATGACACTTTCGACTAGGTCTATCATTGTATATTTCCTGCTTTGGCTGTTAATCTCTGTATTTAACCTTCTATATCTCTGCCTCTCTATCTTTATAACATTATCTGGTATATAATTGGCATTACACAGAAGGATATAAGCCTTTTAAATTGTTCTTAGATAAGCTGATTCAATATTCTGAGACTTTACCTGAGCAATTATTACTGCCAGCATCTCTGAATTATCTTAAATGAATTTAAGAGCTGACAATCCTTGTGAAATCAATTCTGCTTTTCTACACGTTTCTAATAATGCAGTGTTTCAGTGCCTCTGGTGTCAATGAGGCGCATTAAATTTTTTTCGATGCTGCATTTAGTAACCATTTTAATAGTAATTTTACTTCGCCGATGATTTTTGCTATACAATATCTACAAAGGAGGGCGATCATATGTTACATTAGCACTAGAATCCGCTAAAGCAGGAGTAATTCAGTGGCCAATAGCTATGCCTTCATCACTTGAACTTTCCTACAACAACTGATAAAAATGGATACTAATGTACATCATAAAAGTGAGTGATGTTATTATTTAATGGGTGCCGCAGACCAAGCTCTTACCAGGACTTTTTGTTTCTGCCTCATTATGTCATTGTGTTTAAATTTAAAATTCAGCTTTCACTGTAAACTTCTTTTTGACATTGTCCTTCAGCTACAGCACATCAGTGAAGTGTTTGCACTCATGTGCAAGTTTTATCATGTGATATTAAGTTTGGTTTTAAGAGAACATGTCTCGGACACATCTGTGGCAGTTGTAAGGATTAGAAAGACAAAAGAATTGCACCAATAAAAAAAGCTTTTGTAATGAGAATGAGTTTCTCAAAACACAAAAGTGCTGGTCTGTGTATTATTATACCAACTATATATGTGATAAAAAAGTTAATACACACTTTAAAGGACCTTGATTACTAAGGTAATTGTGTTAACAATTAGCATGGGATTATCCATGACATTAAGCCAATAACTATTGGGAATATTTAAAAAAGATAAAGCTTTTGAATTTGTTTCAGGAATTAATGACTTTAACTTTCTTTTAGCAATATGTAGGTAGAGAGCTTAAGGTAACTTTCGATATTTGATGAAAAAAAAAATTATATTTACTAAACGCCCACGTTTTAATTATTATATATAAATATTACAAATAAACTGACGTCAAAGATTTTAAAATAAAATTACTTTAATGAACTTGAATTTACAAAAAGTGAAGGTAAAAAAGAAAATGTTAAATAAGAATTCACGCAAATAATTGATGTGCATACGAGGGTCATTATATTACCAATTGAATTTCTATAAATAATTTTGAAGACATACATTTCTGCCCAAAAAAAATTTTTTTTAATAATATATTCTTTTGTTGTGGTTTAGTTTGAAAATTTAATTAACCCTAAGATAGATGGCCTAGTTATGGCTTATTTCTGCTGCCGTATTCATAAAAAATATTTAAAGTTTATTAAAGGCTTTTTGTCATATTTTTATTAGAAATTTGTCAAATAAACTTCTTCTTAAAAAGAGATTTCATAAAAACATTTTCTAATTAAGAATTTATAAAACCTTAATAATTTTTATAAATAAGGCTGCGAGTTTCTTGAACCCTCTTTGATAAGCCGAAGTGGTAAATTTTGATATCTTTTATCTCCTCTTGTATTGGTTTGCGTAACTCTCTCAAACGTCTCAGGACGCTCCTGCGGGTGAGTGGTCCGATTACCGCCATATACCCTGAGTGTTTTCTGCAGATAAGCTAATTGCCTTGCGGGTTGTGTTGTGAGGTTTATGAAACAAATTTTTTATGGAAATTTGATTAATAATCCTTTAATAAAATCAAACTATTTTTTATGAATTGGACCCTTAATATTTTATGAAATTTTGATTTTGTGAAATGAAGTATGGTGCACTATGAAGTGTATAATAAATATATTGCACACTTGACATAACTGTCTATTCAACTGTTGTACGATGGTTTGGTTTGTTTTTTGTTTCCTTATTCTCTATATTTGCTTTACACACAATTACAATTTCCGTTACAAAAAATATTCGCCCTTGACAAATAAAATACAATACTGTGCATTTTTCCATTGCTTATGCTCACTTCTAGTAAAAACATGGTGGCACAAAGTAGTGTCATAATTATAATTTGCTGGTATTTTTGCACATGGTATCAAATTTCACTATTCTTTGATTTAAAAATTCAAAAACCCCTACTGCGACTAACCTTAAACCGCTAAAGATCATGAATGGTCATTCAAAACGAGATATCTTAAAAGAAACCTGAAGATGATTTTCAAATACCTGTCGAATGATATCCATTTTGATATTGTTCGCCGACTTTTAATTTATTTTCATATTCACAAAATGGCGTCTATTGTCCTCCATATTGAATTGGGTGATACTCCAGAGATGAAGATAAATCGATTAACTTGAGAATCATCAAAATCGGCCCACGCACTCAATCTATATAGTGCCGCAAAGGAACACACGTACATATGTGCATATCGTTACCTTAATATAGAAATGCCCTAACCATAGCTGTTAAGTAATGATTGGTAATCGTACTGATTACTAATTTGATTACTTTTTTTTGAAAGGTGAAGTAATGATTAAATTACGATTTTATTCAGTTACGCACGATTAATAATTGATTACGATTACTAATAATGGAAAAGTAATCTGTATTACTTGAAATTACAAAAAATAATCAAAAAGAATCAAAAGTAATAAAAAATAATAATAATGTGGTATTTACAGGGAAAAAGTAATTGGTACTAATTTTTTAAGATGCCGATGTCGTGAAAGTAAACGTAAACCATGGGTTATTATTGCAGCTCGATGCTGCAGTTTTTTTATGCCACAAGTTTTTGCACTCGTTCTAGATTATTGCTGGTTCCAACAGAACAGATTAAACTATCACAAAGCTTGGGCAACAAAGTAGATTTGAAGACATATTATCAAAATAATATCTAATTACTTAAGAGAATTTCTATAGCGACCCTCGTTAGATTGATATAAACCTTCAATTTTGTATTTTCCGTTCAATGAAAATCTTCTCCTTGAATTTGCAAAAAAGACCCTGCACTTGCACTTGCACCTGTACGGCGACAATGTCATGAGCTTTGCTCTTCGAAGTAAGTGCAGGTAGAAAAAAGTCTTTTACTATTTTAAAATCACTCTTTTATAATTCTTCAATGTCATTTGCCGCCTTCTTGGGCTGCTTTCTTGTTTTTGCATTTTACGGAAATTGTTTTGCGTGATTTTTGTTGTTGTTGTTATTGTTGTTGTTCTTGTTGGCTATTAGCCATGAAATTTGTGCCAACTCTAAAAATGAGTATAAACAAACAGTGAAAGGTGGCAAAATGGATTCAAGCAAAAAGTAAATTTTTTTGAACTTTTTTTTATATATATCAAGCTAGAAATTTTTATTTTATTAACAAAAATATTATAAGTTCATTTAAAAAAAGTATTTTTTTATATAATATTTTTTTTTAAATACGAGTAACAATTGTGTGTGCCACTGTTTCGATTTTCCTACTTAATTGATTTTGTGTTTTCTTCGAAAAACTATTCCTTTGAAAAAGAAAGAGTCGAGCGAGCGACTGCATTAAAATGCAAAAAATTTACAAAATTGATTTCAGTTTTAAACCAACAGCTGAAAGTATTAAAACGATGAATTTTCTTGCAATTTTTTCCATTTTGATCTCAGTGCAAATCATTAAAAGTGAAGTAACAAATCAAAAAGATATAGCAGCAACAGCAACAACAACAGCAGCCACAAACAGTGAAGTTACAGTTAAACAAAAAATTTTCCCCAAAAAAGAGGGAACACAGTCAACAGCTGCTGTCAAAGCGAAATCTCCCATTTTAGAAGTGAAAGTTAGTTAAAATGTTTTAATTATTTACATACATAAGCATAAAATTTAATTGAAATACTGACAATAATCTTTTACAGGCTTATGATGATGCTGCCTTAAAGTGGAATATAAGTGACTTAAATAGAAGGTATTAAATTTAATTTTTCACAAACGATTAAGAGTATTTACAAATATTGACAGACTTATTTATAAAAATTATTAAAGCTTTATAAAGACTTTTTAAGAAAAATTTTGTATGAGAATTTATTTTAAAAATCCTTTTTAAATCCTGTATAAGTTTTATAATAAATAAGGCTGTAAATATATATAAATAAATTAGGGTGCTTTACAAGCAAGTTAAATATTTTTCTTTGTAATTACGAGTACAATATCTATGTAAATAATTTTGTTTTAATTTTTTTCCCCAGACAATCCCAACAGGATGTCTTGCTCAAGCAACTTTTGGACAATATGGCCACCATTAAGAAATTTCTTATAAAAATAGTTAATCAAAATCCCCATTGGACTGTCATACAGCGTAGACAAGATGGCTCGGTGGACTTCTTTCGTTCATGGGAGGAGTACAAGGAGGGTTTCGGCGACTCACAAGGAGAATTTTTCATTGGTCTAGAGAATTTGCATGAAATTACTTCGGGCGATGATGCTCAAGAGTTACTAATTATTCTTGAGGATTTTGAGGGTGAAACGCGCTATGCCAAATATGATTCGTTCAAAGTGGGCGGAGAAGATGAGAAATATATTATTGAAGAGTTGGGAGAATACAGCGGCAATGCTGGCGACTCAATGACTTATCACAAGGGTAGAAAGTTTTCAACAAAAGATCAAGATAATGATAATAATCCAACAGCGAATTGCGCTAAGGATTATAAAGGAGGCTGGTGGTTTGATAACTGCTATTCGAGGTAAATTAATTGCTGGCTAATACAATAATTATAAAAAATTTTAATATTTATTTCTATCTCCATTTAATTTAGCCATTTGAATGGTCCTTATTATAATAAAGGTGCCCGTTCTTGTAGAGGCGGTATTAACTGGTATCACTGGCACAATTATGCCTATTCATTGAAGTTTGTGGAAATGATGATAAGACCCAAGCCAGCAGAGGAGGAATAATTTGTTTATATTTAAAACAGTATTGTAGCATTAATATTATTGTAATTATTATCTGTATTTATTGTTGTTGTTTTTTAATGAACCTAATGTTAAAATATATAATTGAAAGATTTCTGAATGCTAGTAAATTTAAAAGGGTCCGTGCACTTAGTTCTAAGTAAGTGATATTTTAAATTCTTAAGATAGCACGCATATGCCAGAACGGGAGCCACCTTTTTTTACATAGAAGCCAGTAATATCATTCTTTGATAATTTATTAGACTCTGTGTTTTTCAAAGACTGTTCTATTTAAACATACAGCAAAAAAACTAAAACGAAATGGAAAAAACACATTCACACACACATGCACACGCACACACATACACACACACATTTTTCTGATACTTGTGCCAATAAACTCAATCGCCAAAGTGAAATACTTAATTAAATAAAATGACTAAATTAAATTAAATTCATGTTGTTTCAACTTGAAATAACTTTGACTCAACATGAATCTTCATTTTGATTTAACAGTAATAAGATGTTAAATCTAAATGAAATAAAGTTATTTCCAAGGTAATTTAGATCACAAGGCGATACGAACTTTAACCTAATCAAATCATAAATATAGGGAACAATTTTATTTGAAAGCTAATGTAAATCATTTTGAGTTAACATGAAACATGTATGAAAACAAAATCATTGCTAAATAATTCTGCCAAAAAAAAACGACTTCAATGCAAAGATCTGATAAAAAATTATGGAAAAAAAATTTATAGAACATAAAATTAAATTGAAATCGGCGTGCCTCCACCCATTTTTCGAGCACAAGATTTGGTGCTTTTCAGAGTTCAGGGTGTGTGTTGAGTTTTGTAACCCATTTAAAATAAAATATTAAATTTTAAAGGGTGACTCGGCATATTTTGTTAAATGGAGGATTGTGTCTACTTTAGAGCTCAAGGTATGTAATAAGTTTCGTTTAAGTAGAAATGCGTGAAATATTACAATAAATTTCAATGCGCGTTACCCCTCCCATTTTTTCAACTTTCAAATTGTGTAATTACAAGAACCAAAGGTGTTTGATAGGTTTCGTAGCATTCAACCAAGTAGAATATCATGAAATTAAATTTAAAAAAATGTGGGAGTATCCCTCCCTTTTGCATTGGGAACAATGGGAAGGTTTGCCCTCTCAGGCAAAAAATTAAGTTTCACAATCGGTAGAGACGAACTGATAACCTCCTTCTTTTTTTTAAGTCGATTTAAGGCTACAAGCTCTTTCAACTTTTCTTTAATTTTTTTTCTTGTTTAAATTTTTGTTGAAAAATATGATCAGAATTCCATTTGAAGTATATACCTCCTCTAACAGAAGTATGTTATCAGGTTAACACAGTTCTGTTAATGAATTTAATTTGTGTCTAGGCTTTATAATTTCTTTACACACTTTAGTATTTTATACTTAAAGAATTCACTTACAGACGATTAATTAATAAATGCAATAAAAGAATCAAATTCTCGTATTCCATTTTGAATAATTGTTCGAATAGGTTTTATCCAAACTATTTTTGAAATAATTTTTGTTGAAAGTTTTCTTTAGATAATTTTTACTCGACCAAGTATTTAAACTAATTTTATTCGAATGATTATTCGAATAATAGTTCAACCAATTGCCTTGGTTAGTGTAATATTGTTGTTCACACATAAATTGCATGAATATTTTAAAATGTAAATTCCGTACAAGAAACATGCAAATACTCGTATGTTTTTCTTTTTTAAAATGCTTAATTTAAGTACTAATGAAAAAGTTATTAAATAAATTTTTCTCTTCTATTTTTTCCAGGTAAATTTTTAATAACATAACTAAATTCTTCTTTTTCGTGATAAATTGTTCTCTTCTATTTTTTTCCAGGTAAATTTTTAATAACAAAACTAAATATTTCTTTTTCTTGATTATTAAATAAAATACATATTTTTGTTGAAATAATCTCTATCTGTTTTGTTTTCATCTTCTCTAGGCTTTAGGGTAAATTTACAGATAAAGAATTTAAATCAGATTATAAATTTTATATAAAGAAATCTTTAATTTTTTGTAGTTGCAAATGTATTTTAAGTTTGTAATAATATTTGCCTGGTAGATGCGTTTATACAATTTCTTACACTTTTATTTAAATATTTATTTTAATGCAAAGAAGAAAACTAATTTATATACCTGAGCAGCAATATATTCTTATTTTTTTTTTTTGAACAAGTGTGTAAAAAGGAAAATAAAAAGTTTAATTTTCATATACAACACTTGGAATATCCTTCCGCATTTTCCTGCTCATACGCAAATATTTAATTTTATGTATGAATGAGTATGTGTGTGTGTAGGTGCATGTGTGTATATTTTTTGTACTCTTGTGTGTGAGTTCTTTGGAAGTGTGTAGAGAAAAATATGTTATACGAGTATCTATGTGAATGCGAGTATATTGAAAAATTACACACATTTTTGTAATGTTTGCTTGATGTATGTTAAGCTTGTCAGAAAAATCTACCTGAAATTATATGCATACGTGGGTGGTTTGCAAAGAAAATTTAAAATGTAAAACTTATACAACAACTATTTACAAAACTCAAAATAAAAGAAATGAAAATAATCTTAAATATATACCTGAACAGAGTAGGGATGCTAATTAATCGAGTAAAAAAGAGATATTCTGTGAAAAACATATTTCTGGAAATTTTATTAATTATAATATCTATAAATTTTATCACAAGTCGATTTTTATTTAAGGAATTATTTGCATAGCTTCTATTCGAATAAATAAACGTGTAAAGTTGTATTCAAGTAATTCATAAAATAGCTGTCTGTAAAAATTTTATATGAATAATTACTATGAATATTTTTATTTGAATGATCATTATGAAAAATTGTTATCGAATAATTATTATAAACATTTTTATTCGAATAATTATTATGAAAAATTTTAATCGATTAATTATTATAAAAATTTTATTCCAGTAAATAATATAAGAAAATTTATTCGAATAATTATTATGAAAAATTTTTTCTTGTTGAAAGTCTTATGCAAAAAAATTTTACTCGAATAGCTATTTACATTAATATCATTCCAATAATTAATCGAATAATTTATGTTCAACTAAATATTAATTGGGTAATTTTGCAATAACTGTTTTACTATTTTTTGTTGGAATAATTTTTATTCTCTATATAATTTTTCAGGAATTTTTTAAATAATTTTTATCCGAATCGCAAGTCAGATGAATATCTTTTATTTGTACAGTTATTCGAATATTTTTTTTAATTATTTATCCAAATGATTATTATTTGAGGAATTTTTCACATAATTTTATTCGCTATTTTTTTATTCGAATATTTTTTATTCGAATAACTCAAGGAATAATTTGTAAATAAATGCTTGTGTGAGCTATTATTTATTTACTTTAACAATTAAGTTGTCGAATTTTTTTATAACTTTATTCTAATTATTTATATTCGAATAATTTTTATTTGAACATATTTTATCCGGATAAGTTTAAATTTTATTTTAATTCTTGTCATTATTTGCGAATACAATTTTCCAGACTTATTATTTCGATAATTATTATTTGAGTAATTGGTCCCATAATCTTATTCGATAATTTTTTAATCGAATATTTTTTATTCAAATACCTTCTTGATTAATTTTCGGGAATTGTTTTTAATGGGCAAAATTATTCTCATATTTTTTATTCCAACAATCAAAATAAAATCCATCTACCAACAATATTTTTATCCGAGCATGTCAAAAAATATAAAATTTATTAACGAAATTTTAAAACTACTGAGAACTAAATCAACTTAAACTTATAAAGAGTTTTGCTTTTTCTGTAAAATATTTTCTATGCAACTTACGCCTTGTTTGAATTTATGTATATGAAGATATGTATCTTTTTTGTATAATCATTCGAATTTTTTTTTTTAATAATTTTTAATTGAATAATTGCTCCAGTAATATAATTCGATAATTTTTTATCGAATATTTTTTATTCGAGTAACTTGCCGAATAATTTTTTTTGAGTTGTTTTTACTGAAAAATAGATTTCCGCATTTTTTTTCCAACAATTAATTATTCAAATTTTTTTATTTGGAGTTGTTAATTATTATATTTTTAATTTTTTTAAGTTTATTCTATTCAAATATAATTATTCGAACAACATATTGAAAAATATTTTAATCAAATAAATTTTATTTTTGGTTTTCATTTTTTCATTTAAACAAGTATGATGTTAGTTTTTGCAAAAATAACTCTTGTTTCCAAAAATTATTCGGAAAATTATTCGTAAAAATTTTTAATAAAATAAATTCAGAGAAAACTTTTTATCGATATAATTTTATTGATAAACAAATTCAAACGCAACAACATTTACTTTTATACTCGTAATACGACTACCAGGCTGAAAATAATTTATAACAAAAAGCACTGGCCATTTTATTATACAAAGGAATTTCATTAGTTAAACGAACTATGACATACACATTTATAGTTTTATTCATCAACTTAGGAAGAATAATAAACGAGTTTGGAAATACCAGTATCGAAACTGAATCAAACAATTATATCTGCATCCACCTTGAAAAATATCTAAGCATAAATTTGCATGTGTAAATGTAAATGAGAGTGCGTAAGTTAAACGTGTCATATGTAGTCTTGACAACTTGTGCAAAACAGACTTTTCTATACCAGTAAGAATAAATAAATACATTAAAAACATGAAAAACGAAAAATCACAAAATAAGAATTTCAAATATTTTTCTCAGCCTTCTCTGGTTTGGCTGGCAAGACATGACAACATGCTGTTTGATTTTGATTTTAGAATTGAGTTTTTATAAAAAAAATTATATTTACACTTGTGTGTGAGTGTGTATCTGCTTTTGATCGTAAGTATGCTTATTTAAATATTTTTATTGACATTTGCATACTTCTTCTTCTTCTTCTTGTCAATTTTATTAAGTTAGATTGGAATTGAAAGGCAGAATTGCACTTTTATTTGAGGAGAAGAGGAAAAAATTTAAAATTTTTTATTCAACAAACTTAAATGATTTTCGTTCCTTTCCTGTTGTTTGCTATTGGTGAACGATTGTAGTATTTATTTTGGGTTTATTCAATTGTTTGCTCTCGTAGGTAATACTTTTCTTTTTATTTTTTTTTTATTTATTAATGTGGCTCAAAATGTTTAAAAAATTAATTTTTATATTCTTCAAAAGAGATACAATAAGTGAAGAGCTTTAGGTGAAATAGTATAGACTAGTACATACAATGAGGTCTCATTAGTAGTAACTTGTAAGAATAAATTTGATAATTTTATATAATTTTTATTGAGAAAAATTTGAGCGCTTAACTATTATTTTCTCTCAATCTAGAAAGTATTGAGAATAAAAAAAGAAGATGAGAGATGTCTTAAGACACCCTGTTAGAGCTATGTTGCTCAGCTATATATCACAAAATTACATGTGTTAAATAATAATGCAATAAAATTTTATTACATGATGAAATTCGGCGCAAATGTTTCTATTTATTTCACATTGAGCAATCGTTGTCATTGTTTTTGTTTAATTATAGCTATGCTATTTATTGCGCAAAAAGGGAGTTACGACTTGATTTTCGTAATAAAAATAATCCACACTATTACAGTTATAGCTTTATTTTTGTTTTGATTTCTTTGTACTTAAAAACAGAGTACGAAAATAAGCGAAATATATTATTTGTTTTTGTTTTGTTTCATTCTTTAAAGTGAGTGAAACAAAACCATATAACGAAGCCGATTGGCTGTAAGCTAGCTAACAGTCAGCACCGGCCACAAACAATACACTAATTTAATCGTACGCCGCTAGAAAATAAAATAATGGGAAATAAATGGGAACATTTTAAAATATTTGCGGAGAATTTGACTTCATCATATGATATAATCTTATTGCATTATTATTTAACACATTAAGTTTGTTTTATATATCTAAGCAGCATATCTATGACCAGGTGTCTTAAGGCACCTCTCTTTTTTTTCTTGTTTCACTCACTTCATCAAACATTTTGTTTCGTTTATTTTCGTACTCTGCTTTGAAGTACAAACAAATCTAAGCAAATATAAATTTATAACTGTAATAGTGTCGTTTATTTTTGTTACAAAAATCATGTACGAACTACTGTATAGCGCCATAAAGATCATTGCTCTAAAAAGAAAGTGCGGAGTTTCCTCAAGCCTACAATATTTGCAACTAACTGTTGAATTACTAAATGGTTTTAGGTGCCACATAATGATTGGTCACTTGGATGATGTTGGTTTCTATTGTTAATGTCATAACCTCCTCTTTACAATTAACTAAACATGCTTTGATTTCGCTTAAAATACTCGATATTTTGTAATATCCACAATAACCCCCTTAATCGAATACCTTTAAAAATTTTGTACTGTAAGTGGATATAAATCAACTTTAGCAACTTTGGGCTTTGATTTGAATTTTCTAAGATACTAAAATGATTTAAGCTCATGACATCCAACATCTTAAATCATGAAAAGTTGAAAAGTGAAATTAAAATATTTTCTACACATGAAACAAATGCCTGTTTTTTGCTAAAAACATCGACATGCATATGTATTTATAACCCTACATCCTTCTAAACCAAACTTGTTCGCATTTGATTTACTACAAATGTTTTTATTTATGAATGTGTATGTGTTTTTCGGAATATTTTATTTTCTTGATTTTCTTTCAATTGACTTTCATACGAGTACCATCAAAGCATATTGAACCTTAAAAAAGTTGCTAACATTAGCATAATTGAGGATATACATAATAGGATTTATTTGCCTTAACACACTTAACACAACAAGAAGGATATACACTTAAGGACTCATGGAGTGTTGAAAATACCTCCTCTTTACCCAAATAGTTTGGTTACAAGATAAAATAATTCAAGGGGAGGATTTGTTGCGTTTATAATCTTAGTGAAATCTCTTCCATAAAAATTTTTCTTCAAATTGATTTAAGAAGTCAAATGGTAATTAACATAAATTCTATGCCAAGAGTTAGTTGTGTTGTCAAATATTATGAGCCATTATTTTAAGCAGCAGCTTTTGGAAATTTTTTTATGTTTAAATAAATATGGTAGAAGTATACAAAAGAGAAAAGTATACATTTTACTTACTCAGAGGTTTCCTGCAAAGATAAGAAATAAAAAAACATAAATTAAATTTACATGATTAAGATGAGAGAAAATATTTTATAAAAACTTTCAATTTCTTTTAAGAATTATAAAAGTAATTATATTTGCATTTTAGATGTATTTAAATTTTTAAAATTTGGAAAAATTATATAAAAGGAAATCTTTAAAGGTAATAATTTGTTTTAGCTAAAAATTAAAATTAAATTAAATTAAATTAAATTAAATTAAATTAAATTAAATTAAATTAAATTAAATTAAATTAAATTAAAGTCAAACCACAAGGGAAGAAAGTTTATAACTCTTATATACATAATCTTTTTGGCATCTTGCAAAGCTTTCTCTACCAATCGATAATTTTAGGCAGTTATTGTCGAAGAATAAGAAGCTAAGTCATTAACTTAAAAAATATTCAAAATTATAAGGAAACTTGATAACAGGACATGCCTACCTTTTAACTACTAGGGCTATAGCAAATAATAAAAAACATTTTTAAATAAAAACGGCTTTATTGTTTTTCAAAATATTCCCCTTGATGATCAATACACTTTTGCATTCGTTCAAATCGTTTGTCATAGGAATTTTCCATTCCTCTTGAGACACCACCAGAACATGGTTTTTGAATGTTTCAACTGCTTTTTCGACGCTCGTAAATTGTTGATCACGCAGTTTAGCTGTGATATTCGGGAACAAGAAAATGTTATCAATTCGATGTTTTGACTGGTCAAAAATTCACATGTTTGACAAGGTGTGTGAGAGGAGGAATTATTTGTCTTCGGGGCTAGTTTTACGAATTTCTCCGAAGACTTCTGGCAAACAAATGATCGTGTATCACTCAGAATTGACAGTTCTGCGTTGCTTAAGCGGGACAGTGACCACATGACACATTCGGCCGAAGAAACAGTCTACCACTTACTTCGCTGTGCAACAACTTTTGTTTGATTTACTTCGTCTTGGAATGCCCACACGGTCATATTTTTTATGCAGGTCTCTTGGAGCAAACGGTTGAACTTTTTCTTAGTAATTTCCTTGCACAACTTGACGCGATCCTTTTTTTTGAGCGATTGATAAATTAAGGGGTGTCCAACGAAAACATTTTTTTTACAACCAAGTCTTCATGCAAAATCAAATATATTCAAAAGGGACTAGTGTGCAAGGATGCCTCTATCTCACAATATGTCACATGACGATCTTGCATTATCTGTTCACGCAATGCATCGATGTTTTGTGGCACAACAACCGATTCGTTGAATTCGTCGGCGACAGAACTAATACCACGATTTAATTCACTTCACCAGCGATGTAATGTGGTTTTTGATGGTGCTTTAACCCATAGAAAGAACTGAGTTCATGGACACAATCTTGTTGAGATAATCCGCATCGAAGGTCTTGAAAAATAATCCAACAAAAACCTTCAAATTTAATTTTTTTTGTCAAATTGATTTTCTGAACTAACTCACAAAAACGTTGTTAGTACGTTTATGCTAAAAAATGTCTAACTATATTATGGTGTTGCCAGATTTTAGCTATTGACATTAGTGTTGTCAGTTCCCAAAATACAAATAGTAGCAGCCGTATTAAAAGTAGCAAACCAAAATTTTTTATGTATAACAAAAACCATTAGCAGGCATGTGCATAAATAATAAGTAACTAAATACAATGGCAAGATTTTTATGAATTTAGAGTTCGTAAAATTGAGCTTTCATTACAAAAAAGATTTCAGAAAATTATAAACAGATGAATCAAAAAAAATTCACATATTATATTTGAACTGAAAAATATGTGTATAGATCTGAAATTCACATCAAATGACACCCCACAAAGTTTACCAAACACAAGAACGCTGATGATGAAGGTACTTCGCCCTTGGACAATAGCATGTTGTTCCGTTCTACTGGTGTTTACAGGATAGTTACAATAGCCTTTCTTGTCAGTTGTTCGCTTTCAGAGTTATAGGAATAAAATAAATTAAATATAAAAGTACTTCACACTTTGATAAATGATAGATTTAACGTCAGATAAATATATCGTGTATACATTTTTAAATCTTGTTTCTTTTTACGAAAATTGATTATTTACTATCGAAAATAATAGATTTTGGAAATTATGTCGCTTAAGCTTTTTTTGGGCGATTACGGCATAATATATACTTCAGTTTTTTTTAAAAAGAAGCTTGTGTATTTAAGAAAAATTTTTTTTACTTCCAAAAAGCAATTTAACAAAAATGAGCAACAAAATAAAAAGATGAAAGCAGCACAGCCAACAATATACTTTAATGATGATAACGTAAAATAATAAAAGCAAAATAACTTGCAACAATATTTTCAACTCAATGCTGGAGTTATCAATAAATGCAGTTGAAAGTAACAACGATGCCAACCAAGGCTCGTGTTTAAACATACAGAAACCAAAACTGCAGCATACCTTTTATTCGCATTGATTTTTTTTTTCATCTCTATTTATTTATTTATTATTTCTGCAAGATTTTCCTTTTTTGTAGTCTTCCACTTCCGCTGGTATTTTGCTGGCAAAAATTGTTGTAAAATTTTCTTTTTATTTTTGTATTAAAAGAAAAATTGTAATCTCTGCGCACAATTTTGCAGGTGTTTATGGTTGTAGATTTAAACGCTGTTGAAAAGAAATTTTTTTTGTAAACTTATGCGCCACCAACCACTATTTGCTGCTCGTTTAGTGGCAGTTTGCATTGTTTCGCTGCAATATGAAATTTGTTTTCATTGTATTTTGTTCGGTTATTTTATAACGTGTTGCACATTGGGGAATAATTTTAAGATTTTTTATTTTTTCACTCATTCTGTGTAGTTAATGGTAAATGTTCTTTATACTTTCGATTTTGGTTGCAATGCAACAGCAGTTGCAAGTATGATTCGTATTATCTGTGTTAAAACATGTTGATGTCTTTAGTGTTGTTACCATTTATTTTTTTTTTCTTTCTGAATGTTTTCACATCTGTGGCAAGTGTTCGCTACTGCTGCCGCTGCTGCAACACGTCTGTATGTTGTGAATGTGTAAGTGCATGATGCATTTACGGAAATGTTTGTATGTGTGTGTGAACATTTTTATATTTAAAGAAATTTTTAACATTTCGTTGATTTTTTTTGATGTTGTAGGAATGTGTAACTATTTTATGCTGTTTTATTTTTTTGGGATTCTATCTTTCAATGTATGTTGATTTTTTTTAATTATTTAATAACTCTGTTTTATTTTTACAAGTGTGTATATATTTACTAAAAGAAAATGGAGGAATATCTTGGAGTAAGGACAACGACGAGGATATATCCAAAGAGGATATACTGATGACATCATTGCAAGGGAAAAGTTTTAAGATAGGTTACGAGTATTTGACATTAGTTATGCAGAACAGACTAATGAAGAAATGGTGCTTATTTGCAGTACATTTTTTATCTAATTTTTCGACCTTTTTTATATGTTAAAATAAACTAAATATTTTTTAAAGCAATCTCGAAAAATATTTAAAATTAATATGTATTTAAAAAATATATTTTTAATATTTTAATTTTTAGTTTCAAAATTTTTTTAAATTTTAATTTAATTTTTTTAGATTGAAAAAAGGAAAAAAAAATCAAATTACAATAAAAAAATTTAAAAAAACATTTTTTTGAGATTACAAAAAATGGAAAAAATTTAAAATTAAAATATAAGAAATATATTTTTGAAAATTAAAAATCAATTTTTTATATTTTAAGCAGAGCTCTTAAATTTCGATTACGGTTAGTAATCAATTAGATTATGTTTTAGAAATAATTGTACAGATTCTATAATTCCCTTTAAAGGAATTTCTGATAAATAGTTGATTATAATTACTAATAATGAAAAAGTAATCTAAATTACTAGAAAGTGCAACAAATAATCAAAAAGAATCTAAAGTAATCAAAAAAAAATTCGACTACTTTTTAAAGATTACTTTTGACTATTAATAAATAATCAAAAATAATTAAAAGTAATCTTTAAAAGTAACCGGTTTATTTTTTAATTACTTTTGATTCTTTTTGATTATTTTTTGTAATTTCAAGTGATTCAGATTACTTTTATTAGTAATCGTGCGAAGCTGAATATAATCGTAATTTAATCATTATGTCACCTTTCAAAAAAAAGTAATCAAATTAGTAATCAGTACAATTACTAATTATGACTTAACAACTATGATTTTAATTTTAAATTTTTTATATTTCAATTCCCAAAAAAAATTTTTTTTAGATTAAAAAAAAAGAAAAAAATTAAAAATAAAAATATAAAAATATAGGTCTTGAAATTTGCTATCGTTCGCATTTATATAAACAGAAGGCCCATAAAAATATCAAAATAATATAAGACCACTACAATAATACCTACATGCATGTACCGATGGTACATCGAATAAGTAAAAATAATTAATGTGATTATCGCTAAAGATAAGCAAGAATAGTTAAACATACTTAGGTAGAGTAATATAATTTCGTGCTAACCTAAATAGAAAAATTAAAAAAATGGAAAAACAGAAAATTAAGAATGGTACTTATAAATGTGTTTACCAAAGGTAAATCAATTGTATACACAACAATCGTTTCTCATATCCCGTTTCATTGTAAATTTAAGTTAAATAGCTGATGTTAATGAGAATTTCTACCCAAGTGGATACTAGGGTGATGATGAAGTGCGTGGCTGGACAGAAAAGTATTGGTCTTAGTTTAATTTTTCTTCTCTTCTTTATAAACTCACATTAATTAATAAAAATATTTCATTCAATAAGAATTAAAATTACTGAAATTAAGCCTGACTATGAATTATTTCTGATTAAAAATGAAAAATATTAAAAACCCGCGAGCATATCTAGAAAAGATGGGATATCATCTAAAAGCCTAAGAACACTCTCGACCCAGTCACCTTTCAAACAGAAAAAACTAAATCATAATCGATCCAGCAATTTGGCCTGCACGTGGACACGGACAGACACACAGATACCTAGATACACAGACACACACTGCAAACTTATAACACCCCTTTTTTTACTCGGGGTTAAAAATAGATTTCCTGAAGAAATTAACCGATAGTAAAACTTTATATAAAAATAAAAACCTAAAGCTTAAAAAAGAACTTATTTGCAGCGCTTAATATCAACCCCACAGGGACTACTGCTGTTTCCTTCAGCAGAAAGAGGACTCTCCCTTTTATAGCTCGCATGAGGAAAATTACCTAGAAATAATATAAGATTCAATTCTGTTATTTAGACAGTATTTAGAGGCTATGCCAAATAGCAAAAGAACTAATGGTTTGAAGATCCGTTACAGGAAAACATAGCGTTATACATCCTTAATCTTGAGTTGGATATCCACCACTGACTGCGATTAAAGATCCGTTAAAGAAATCATAAAAAGTAGCCTGTCCCTGTACAGGGTGGCCCAGAAAGACCGAAGTGGTGTGAATTCCTTATAACTTTTTATTTAAGACATATTTTTTTAATTTTTTGTTTTTTAAATACAGTAAATTTATAGGGAATATTTTTAGATTAGTTATTAAAAATTGTATCCCGCAAGTGGTGGCCATTTTCTGCTTCGTACAAATGTGCTCTTTCCATTTCCATTATTCATAACTTATTTATGAGTGACGAAGCCCATTTCCAATTAAATGGGTTTGTTAACAAGCAAAACTTTAGGATATGGGCTAAGGAAAACCCGAGAGTACTTCATCAACGACAATTACACCCAGTTAAGTGTACTGTTTGGTGCGGTGTTTCTTCAGAAAGGATCATTGGCCCATATTTTTTGGAAAATGAAAGAGATGTCGCCATTTCCATCAATGGTGATCGATATCGGGCCATGTTGGAAAATTTTGTAAGGCCAGCCGTGGAATACCATCCGCAAATATGGTTCCAACAGGATGGAGCCACAGCGCACACTCCGAGGGCCACAATGGCTATTTTACGCGACATCTTTGGGGAAAGAATAAATTCGCGTAGAAGCAATTTTAATTGGCCTCCGCGTTCCCCGGATTTAACCGCTCCAGACTGTTTCCTTTGGAGTTATTTAAAACGGAAAGTTTATGTTAATAAGCCTAGGACTATTGAGGAATTAAAAACCAATATTCCAGACGAAATTAACAACATAACACCGGAAGTTTTGCGAAAGGTCATGGAAAATGTGTTGAAAAGAGATCATTTGTGCGATGCAGAAAATGGCCTCCACTTGCGGGATATCATTTTTAACAACTAATCTAAAAATATTCCCTATAAATTTACTGTATTTAAAAAACAAAAAATTAAAAAAACATGTCTTAAATAAAAAGTTATAAAGAATTTACACCACTTCGGTCTTTCTGGGCCACCCTGTATAACTGAAGCCAGAACCTGCAGTACTGCGGTAATGCAAGCATTCCTTGAACTCACACCTCTGACAATTGTGATAGAAGCTGCTGTCATCAACATTACGGGTAGAATGGCATGTAGTGATTATCTAATTAGCCAATGGCAGCTATAATCCCTGGCAGGACACTTCACTCTAATTGCGTAACCCTCTCCTGACCTATAGAGGGGAATAGATCATACATGGCAATACATTTCCATCAAAACATTTATCCAGAAAGTATTAGCTAAAGAAAAAAATACAGCAGCGTACGAAAATACCACAAGATGTTCAAATAGACGCAAAAACTATAATAAAACAAATTAATTTATTACTGGTTTAGCACGTGAAGATTTATTGCGTTGTTGCTGAGCAACATATCAGTAAATTTCATCTATAATTCAAAAAACCTTACAAAAAAATTAGATCGTCTTCATTTTGATACTTTTTAAATAAAATTAAAATAGTCAAAAACTATAATGTTATACTTTGTCCTTATTAGGAAATATACAACCACATAAACATGTAAGCCAATGCAGAGAAAAGAGGTGAATACAGACAAATAAAGAAAATGAATTACAACGAAATAACGACATGATTGAAATCTAGAATTTTAGTATCTGTTGAATAAGCTTTGACTTTATGAATGTTATTAACATTATCCCACAAGAATTATTATTACAAGAAAAAGCAAGCAAGTACAAGAAAAAGCAAAATTTCCCTCTAAAAAACAGTATTCTATACAGAATAGAAAAATTAAACTCGTGGTATTTCAGCAGTGACTTATCTAAAATTGTGTATTTAAAAGCTCTTAATTTCTTAATAAATAAAGTTTTATTAAAAGTTTTTTAATTAAATGCATATTTTTGAACCTATAAACACAAAATTTTTAACAGGTAAAAAATTAAAATGTGTATATCAATTTGAAAAAGACCTTTCGCATTAAGGTTGAGTACTTATAATATAGTCGTGATATATTTTAAACTCAAGGCATAAAGTCAATAACTAAAAAATACATTAGAAAAATCTTACAATATGATATCAAAAGACTTTTAAAAATGTATATTTCGCAGCTAAATGCTACCATCATTTCTGGCGTATGAGTAACTTTTAATTAAAATCGAACCATTGCATACTTCAAGTAATCATTTGTTCTTGTTTTTTTCTATCTTTCTCTTCAATTTGATTTCTAGTATTTGCTTGAAACCTAAACATCAGCTCATGCATGTGATGCATTGAGACCGCTATCAAAATGTCTTTCAAAAAATTCGAATGCAAATCCAGTTAACTTACACTAAAACTATGTGACTTGTACAAGTAGAAATTTAGCAAAGGGAAAACAAAGAATAGCACAAAGCATTTTTTTTGCAACTAGTTGGATGGCTTGTTTTACAAGCGGAAAAATTTGTAATCAAACAAGAGCAACAACAACAGCACACAGGCAGATGACAGTTAGGCAAACAATGCAAGTTGTTACAAGAGGAATATCAGGAAACTAAAAAAATAGTATCCTTAAAGCGAAATATGTAAAATGAAAATGGTACACAGAAAAAATTATAGGCAGGTTTCTTTTAAAATTATTTTCTTCATTGATGAAAAAATCATAAAAAATTCAATTAATATATCTTTACGAAAATAATTGTAAGTCCCTGTCCAGACTTGCAGCAATTTTTGAGTTTATGGGTGACAGGGGTGAGAAGAGGTTTCAGTTTCATGTGCTCGGCAATTATCTTTTGGTTTGAAATTCGTACGTGTTTATATCAAGTTGTTAGTTTTATTTGACGATTTTTATTTATTTTATTTCTTCAGTTGTGCGAAAAATAAAAAATATAACAAAAAATTATATAATTGTCAATTTTTCAAGGAAATTTGTGGTGTAATAGAAATTTTTTAATGCATAATTGCAAATTAGAATTTTGTAATGTGGACACTTATGCAATTTCAAAGCAGAATTTTAAGAAATTGCAGCAACAAAAATTGCAAGTCTGGACTGATGCAATTCAAATTTTTTCCATAAAAAATTTTGTAAAGAAGAATAATTCAGAAATAATTAGCTGAATAATATAAATACACCAGCATACATGACGTTATTGAAATAAACATTGACAGCTAAAGAATAACTATAATGCCATAAAATTTGAATATTAAGAAATATACAACCACACAAACACATAAGCCCATGCAGACGAAAAACACAAACAACAACGGCAACTATAATGTTTCTGCAAAAAATATACGATGATGTTTTATTGTTAATATTCATACACACAAACCAACAGAATACACTGTTATGCGAACTAATAACATGATCTAAAGCTAAAATTTAGGGGTTGTTGAATGTGCTGAAGTTTACTGATTGTTACCAACATTTTTCTAAAAGCTTTATGTTATATACCAAAAGGATGATGCATCTGCTAATAGTGGAGTCAGTTGAGTTGCGTCAAATATTGTATTGCAGCGAAGGTAAGTAACATTGTGGTATTTCAAGATTGAATTATTTAGCATTGTGTGTCTTAAAATCATGTAATATTAACGTTGACCAATAAAAAAGTTATTATGTGATAATAATTGTACATTTAGGTATTTTTTATTTAATTGCAGATATTCTTCCCTAAAAATAAAAACTGGTATTTTAAATAAAAATTTAATAATGTGAATCCATTCAATCCTTCTTTAAAATAGATCAAATTATTTTTAAGTTTTTGTTCAAGCTTTTTTGCCTGTTTTTATTTATATATTTAGTAATTCTTAATATTTACTTATTAGATTAATTTTGAATTTAGTTTTAGTAAATTTTTTTTTACATTAAATTAACACTTTAACTGACATCAGGCCGATGTTCTCTGTTTGTTTAAAAAATTATATATATTATGAAAAAAAACAATTTTTTTAATACAAAGATATTTTTTTTATTAAATATATAAAATTGTTTTAATTCAAAACATTATATTTTTTATTAAAAAAACTATATTTTTTCATTAAATGAAACTATATTTTTTATTAAAAAACCTTTATTTTTTATTAAAAAATTATATATTTGTATTAAAAAAATACCTATTTTTATATATGTTTATTAAAAAAATATAGTGTTTTTATATTATTAAAAAAAAATATTTTTATATTATTAAAAAATATTTATTTTCTTAATAAAACTAAAAAAATTATATTTTTATATTAAATATACATATATATTTATATATTAAAAATATAAATTTTATATTAAAAAACTATATTTTAATTAAACAATATATAGTTTTTTATTAAAAAAATAAAGTTTTTTATTAAAAAAAATTACATACATACATACATATTTTTATTAAAAAATTGTCATCATCATTTTGATCAAAGGTGCAAAATTTAACAATTTTTTTGTTGTTGATTCCAGCATAATTTTATATATAATAAAACCAATTCTCATATTCATATTTCATTAAAAAGGCAAATTAAATAGTCGATGTTAGCAATCACTCCCTGTCCAAGTACATTGAACTGAATGCTGACGAGTAGCGTGCTGGCACAGAAAATTTATAAATCAAAATAAAATAAATTAAAAATTAATAAACTAAATAAATTCAGGTAAGGTAAATCAATTGTATACACAACAATCGTTTCTCATATTCCGTTCATTGTACATTTAAGTTAAATAGCTGATGTTAATAAGAATCTCTACCCAAGTAGATAGACTAGGGTGCTGATGAAGTGCGTGGCTGCACAGAAAAGTATCGGTATTTCCCCCAGCTTAAAGTCTAAGTTTAATTTTTCTTCTCTTCTTTAGATACTCGCATTAATTAATAAAAATATTTCATTCAATAAGAATTGAAATTACTGAACTTAAGCCTGACTTAAAATTATTTCTGATTAAAAAATCACTAAAAGTTCAATTAAAAAATTTACAAATGTATTTCTTAAGTTAAACAGTTTCATACATGACTAACACACAATTTTGTAAAATCCAACATGATTGGAAACTGTTTAACTTAATAAAAATACATGTCTGAATCAAACAGTTTTAGTGGTTACACTTTTTTGAGTACATCGCACACAGATGTAAGCTCGGCTTTATTATTCTGCCCTTAGGAATTTCAAAATACTCAACTTAAAAAATAATACTTTTTCTGTTGCTGAATTAAGACTTTGCAAAGTAAACTTTGATTATGGTGTTTGTTAGTAATTCATTCTAGTTCAATTAAAATAATAAACATTTATCACATTTTTATTTTTTCTGTGTATAAGCAAACATACAGATATGTAAGCAAACAAATGCATGTTCAATACTTATTTGTGTTATTCACAGAGTACATGTCGCTGGTTTAGAGCAACATAGCCATAACTCAATATAACAACTTTTTCAAAAAAAAAAAAAATAAAGAAAAGGAGAATGAAGTTTTCAATCCTCATACAATTCAATTAGGTTATTAACTGTCAGCTTATCATAGATAATTAAAAATTTAAGTAAGCTTATTTTTATTGAAAACAAAAACCAAACATTTAAATATGGAGTCGACAATTTAGGATTGTCTTAGATAAATTAGCAGTAAAAAGTGTTCTCTCAAGAAGTGAGTGCTTATAAGCTTAATACAAGATAAATTTAAACTTAATGAATTTATCTGCACTATCATCTATAAAATTGTATTTCTTGAGATATGATAAAATTGTTATAAAAAAGAAATTGTAGTGCATTACATACACATACCGAATTTAAAATGAGAATTTCAAAACGAAGAAAAAAACACGAAACAGAAAAATATTTTCTAAACGTTTGAAAAAATAGACAAATGTAAGCAAATATGTCTAAACAATAGAAAAATCGTCAAGATATGAAAAGCAAAACAAACGGACAATTTGAGGGGAAAAAATCCGAAAATA
The DNA here is from genome assembly GCA_905220375.1 of Tachina fera. NCBI lineage: Eukaryota > Metazoa > Arthropoda > Insecta > Diptera > Tachinidae > Tachina > Tachina fera. The sequence goes on from LR999964.1 coordinate 125,498,195, forward strand.
GCAGAAACCGAAATGAGGATAAATCTAGTTCTGATATTCACTAAAACAAACTTTTTCTTTAAATCAGTTGCAATATGCGTTTATAGATGCGTACTTTGTGTGTCCATAAAGTTTTAAGTTTTGCTTTACTATTAGCAAACTCTTTTTTTATAGCAACATGCATCGATATGAAAACAAGCAAAGAACCATTTAAGTCTTTAACATACAATAAGGGTTTCTGGCCTGTAGCCATAGGTATAGGAGGGGAAGCGTTCCCCTTCAGAATTACTTTTGTCCCACCACCCCTGTAAAAATGCCTGTAATGATATCTTTTATTATCACTCATGAAATCTCCATTCTAATGGATTTTGTATGCCATGCCAACATATTTAATAAAAAAGAGCAACTAAAACCATATAAATATTGAGATAGAAAAAAATTTCACATGCGACATATCAACATTCATCACATTCAAATATTGTCACATGCGAATGCCTTGGTTTTTTCCAATTATGTATCTTTTAAACAAAAATTATTAAAAATTACACTTAAAACCAAATGTACGGCTAATTAATAGCTATAAAATATTATTATTTTTAAAATAAATATCCATTTTGTTTTGATGTTTTCTTTTTTTATAAATGTTCAAGACAGTCACGTTTGTCATCATGGAAATGCCCATATATAGTACAGTACTAAATTTTAATGGGCACGCCCCTGCCAAATTTTTTAATCGCAACTTAGAACTATGAATATGTGCCAAGTTTTGTAAGAATCACTTAAATAGAAGCAGGGGAAATATGCCAATAAATTTTACTGGGCGTGCTTCCGCCCACTTTTACAAGTATCGTGTCAATTTTGAAGCTCAGCATGTGTGCCAAGTTTCTCCAGAATCGAAAAATGACAGGCATTTTAAATATAGGGCTAATTTTAAGTAGGCGTGGCCCATTCTACTTTTTTAAATCTTCAATATTAAATAATTTCAAGAATATTCGTGGTAATAGGTCATTGAAAGTTGGCTTGGAGCTCAATAAAATCACCAAATTAAGGAAAAAATTAAAATTCATCAGCGGCCACCCCTACCACCTACTTCTCATGCAAACCATATCGATTTGTTTATTTAATCTCTTTTGCCATATTAGAAGAAATCTTAAATTTTGTACACACTCTTTCTGAAATGAAAAAAAGACCCATCCCTAAATTCGTCAAAATTAGCCACCCTCACCATCCATGAAACCCAGGCACAATATGGATAAAAAAATTTCAATATTTTTGTATCTTTCCACAAAAATATATCAAAGTCCAGTGGTATTATCAAGAAAATTTTGCATAGATATGTGGACCACTGAATTACATGCTTGGCAACTTTGCAAGGACTTTAAAATATATAAAAAATAATAAAATAATTTAAAATACTTCAGTTATTTTAAAATAATATAAATGTTTCTCTTCAAAATTTCAAGTAATCGAAATTTAATTTGGCTTACTAAGCGATACGAAGTTTAGCCTGATCAACTCAGAAATATAGAAATTTAGGCTTTTTTGATCACAATATCCCACTGTGCATTGTTTCATTGCTATCGGTAGGTCTTCCTTTTTAAGCAGTTATGTACTTTCTTAGCAAGGAATTTAGTTCGTAAATGGTCTTAGCTAGCTTAATGATGCATATTTAACAGAGGGACATGGATGATGATGAAGTGCATGGTTGCGCAGAAAAATGCTGGTATTTTCCTTTCTTCTTTAGAAAATCACATTAATTAACAAAAATATTTCATTCGTATTCGAACTCAAGACCGAAAAAAATGTATTTCTGATTAAGTTTCGTTATAGAATAATTTACCTTGATTTGAAAAATCAATTTCATGGTAGACTCCACTATATGCTTAAATATCGTTACCTTAATACAGAAAGACCCTAACTAACATTTCTTTTTAAATCGAGTTTTTTGTACGACTATATATAGATAGAATAACATATAATGTATCGAAAAATGCAAAAATCTCGATTTCAAAATAAATAACGATTTAGGTACGGCCTTTCAATATCAAGGTTTACTAAAAGAAAGGCACAATTTATTCGTAAAATTTAAAAAAACGCCTTCTTGTAAAAATTTATTTTTACTTCATTACTTTAAAGATTAATAACACAATAAATAATTTCATGTGATTACTATTTTATATCAAAAGAAAATGTACATTAATAATTCAAAGTACTAAAAAAATATATGTACATATGTATGTATGTATGTACGTACACTGCCTTAATATTTATTTTCTTAGGAAGAACGAAACAAAAAATTTAAAAAGATTAATATTATCTTAAAAGGGAAATCAGTTAGCGCCTCACACACATACATACATACATATGCATGTATATGTTTTTATGTGTATATATTGAAATGAAGATATGTATGTATGACTTTATATATGAAAAGTAGTACTAAATAAAAACAAAGAGAATAAATCATAAAAATATTAATAAGAACAACAACGAAAGCAACAACAAGATAAACAAAATGAAGTAAGAAATGAATAAACATTGTTAACAATACACAAGAGTTCCATTGTTAATACAAAAGAATAATGACACGCACACGCATACACACGGGCTCATTTCAACTCATTTAGAATAATTTAAATTTTAAACACACACACACACATACTCACCTTTTCAGAGCCTCAACTTAAATTGAACAATATGTATGATATGTATAATTATAACAGCTTTTAAAAGTGTTTTACTTAAGTGTGTGTCTGTATGCGTGTATGCCTGCGAGTGAGCGGAAGTGTTTGTTTGTTTGCAGCAGGAGGTGTGAGCACAAGCGTGTTTGTAATACTCGTAAGCTGGAGGTAAAAAATAATATGAGCACAAAAGCTAAGTATTTTATTTATGTACTTGATTCAGCATATGAGTATTTCTTTTTAGTATATTTTTTTGCTAAAGTAAATAAATATTTCATCTGGGAAAGTAAACAGAAACCAAGATGAGCCAAACAAAAACTAAAGGGGTATACTCACAGAGGACAGACTGAAAATTGAATTGCAAAAATGTAACAATGCTTGAATTGAAAAATACTGGGGGCAAATCGCGGCTCTAATTATCGAACGAAATTAAGAAATATTTCAATAGAGTTAATATGGAAATATTTCGTGATTTCGTTCGATAACGAGTGCCGTGATTCGCGCTCTTAACTTAAGCCCGCTTAATCAATTATTCCTGATGAAAATATATGTATAATTTTATGTGCATGGAGATATAATTGAAAATTTATAATCCTAAGCATTGACCATCGTGTTTAGCAGAGCTCTGTTAACAAAAATATATATAATAAAAATCAACGGGCAAATCCCAGCACTCGTTATCTAACGGAATTACGAAATATTTTCATATAAACTCTATTGAAATATTTCGTAATTTCGTTCGATAACGAGTGCTGTAACTTGCCACCAGAGTTTATCTCACAATATGGGCTTGATGCTTGATTTTTTTAAAGACTTTTACCGGAAAACAGTCGGCTTCCTTCGCCTTACTTCCTTTATTTAAATATCACACTTAGTACCTAAAACGACAAGGAAAAATCCATATCTTTACCCACAGTCATAATACGGATTTTTACTATTGCTTCAGTATTTGTAGAAGATGGGGAGAGAACTTCTGGACGTCCTTAGATAAATGTTGAATTTTCGAAAGTCATAAAATCTTGTTTCTTTTAGAAATTAAAACACGAATTTCTATAAACAAATTTTCAAGTTGAAAAAGGCTTTTGGTATATTTTTTTTAAATCGTAGAAAATGAAGAGAGAAAAATATTGGACAGGATACCAAGACGTTTCTATACTTATTTCAAGTAATCGAAAGTCAAAACACTTTGTGTTGGAAGAAATTAAAACATAATTTCGAAAAAAAATCAAGTTGAAAAGGGATTTTGGTATTTTCTAACAAAACTTGTAGTTGAATAAAATATTAGAAGAGATTCAAGCACGTTTCTAAGTTTATATCTCATAGTCGAAACTCATAAAATTTCGTTTTAGTAGAAACAACAACGCACTTTCTAAGAAACAAATTCAGGTTTAGAAAGGATTTCTGTAATTTTTTTTTGAAAAATCGTTTGAGATGAAGGAAAACAAAAATTGGAGACGAATCCGACTCCTAAACATCTCTACATTAATGTCCAGTAGTTAAAAAAAATCAATTTGAAAATTGTAATTTTTTCAAAAACCGTAGAAGATGGGGATGAAAACCCCAATATTCATATCAAATAAAATGAATTTGAAATTCATTCTAGGAAATCTTTATATGAAAAATTTGAAATAAAATACATTTCAAATTCATTTTAAATTTTATAAATATATATAAATGGGGGAAAGAATATTGGATTTATTTTTTTGGGAATCCTGTTATATCCTCTACAAAAACAGTATGTTATGACTTTCGGCTATTGGACATTAGTGTTAACTTTAACCTGTATATTAAAGATTAATGTAGAAATATTCCCACTAAATGACGAAATATTTTTTTTTATTTTTGCAAAATATATTTAATTATTGAAATTTATTTATTTTACATATTGTCAGAAGTGTAAATACTACAATAATAGAAATTTATTTGCTGCTGGTTTAGCATATCTATATACGTATTTCATTGGCGCTTTTTTGTGACTATTCAAAATTTGTGGTTGAAGCCTACTGATGATTTGGTTCAAGCGCCAATGAAATACGTATATAGATATGCTAAACCACCAGCAAATAAATTTCAATTATACTTAATTATTTTACTAATAAAATAAAAATGTTAACACTTTATGAATTTGTCATAAAACCGTATGATTTATATTGCGACTACTTCATACATTAATCATACGCTAGTTAATATTTTTAGCATTGTTCCCTAAAGTATGCTAAAAATTTATTATTTCATAATTTTGTTAATAAGCAAGCAAACGAACATATACATACATAATTTGTATTCAAACTCAGGAACACTCACACATTAATTTCGTCAGAAGTAGCGGGGGAGGGGGAGAACAAACTGCAATAATCAATAATATTTCTCGTTACTTCACATTAATTATTACAACTGGGCAAGCATGAATTGGCAAATTAATTTCGACTACAGTATGAACACGATTTGCGCAACCGAAAGAGAATCGGGCTTGTTCGTCTTAAAAAAAAGTTGCTTAAAGCAACCATTAAAATATTAACATACAAATGTGTATGTCACAATATAACTTTATTTATTTTGTTTTATTTTTTATAATTTTAAATGATCATTAATTACTCTCAATTATAAAATTATTGTTTTATAAAAGAAAAAGCAAAATACTGTTTTTTGTAAAAAGTTGCACTTGCATATAAGGACTTCAACGTACAAAAAAATACTTGCTGCGCTAACCGTTGTGTTACAATAGTCGGTCGTTGTGAAAATCAAGCGCTTGCTTACTTCAAAAAGCTCAAAAATCAAAAATTTTTAATTTAAATGCAAATATCTTTAAAACCACATAAGATATACATATATATTATTTTAAATTGTAAAAATTATAGAAACTAAAATGTAAATGTCAGTGGATTGGCCAATCCCTTACAAGGCCATAGAAAGACATGATAAGAATGCCTTAGAATAGAACCCAAGCTACAACCAAAGGACAAGTCGCTCTACTCACACGCAGAGAAAACACGTTCAGGCAGAAATAGCTGCAACGGATAAGAGTTGGATGGCACAAGACAGAAACATACAAACAATTTTTGAGCTCGTAAGTATTATTAAATTATTATGAAATAGTTTTTAATATTTTCTGTGTAAATTTCGCATATTTTTTTCAGAAACATGATGAAATTCCTAAAATTTCAATACTTCCATATTTGTACTCTAAATCAGTAAAATATTTAGGATGTTTTTGTTTGTAAATATTTTTGGATTTTTGATTTCTAATTCTCTAAAAGTGTGTTAATATGTAAGCAAAATCTAATACTAACGAAAGATTTCCATCAAAATCTTGTAGATTTTTAATTAAAAAATCTAATTTATCACTACATTTTGTTGACATCTACTTACAATCCAGTAAAACGTAAAGATTAGACTATGTTTTCTTTTTAAATTGTTCTAAGAAATAAGTCGCTGTATCTGGTTATAGTTTAAAAAAAATTCAGTCCAGCCGGTTTGTTTTGTCTACGAAATCTTTATAAATGTAAAATAAACTAAATGTAAATAGTATAGATTTTGATAAAGATTTCCTTTGAAATTAACTTAATTTTGTGCAGCTGTAAAGGTTATTTAAACCACTTTCTTCAAAAATGGTTGTTGTCTTTAATAATAAAAACTAAATATATTATTGCCATATTTTTAAAATAAAAATATTAAATAAATGGCGCGTTTACATCTGGAGCAATGAATAAGGAAAACAATAGTTTGGAAAATATATAAAAAAATATTTCTTATATATAAGAATTTAGAACAATAGCCGTGAAGCATGAACATAAACCTCTTAGCATAGGCAATAAATAATATATGTCTTAAGGAGTAACAACTTTAACTTCTCTCCGCCATCTATGGACAAGACGACACAGCTGTCGAGCAGAATATGGACATAAGCCTCTCAAGTTAATGCTATATAATTTAAATCGTAGGAAGAAACTAGGAAAATTAATTTTTTTATTGTAATATTTGACGCTGTTTTTACCCTTTTGATAAGATCCTCGTTAACAAATTTTTCAAAGAGTTGTTTGCTTATACTTGATAAAGATGCGCACAAGTGCACTGAATTGCACAAGTTTAAGTGCTTTTAATAATATAGATATGAAATAGTCAGTAGCAGTGCTTCACTTCTAAATTGGCAATGTTACTCAGTATGACTAGATATAAAAAGTTAGAATAAAACTTCAGATTTATTATTATTGGCTCAAGAATGTAAACCTAGTAAATAAGACATTATCTTAAGTGTGTACTTAAAAAAAAAGAATATTTCTTGCCTGAGCAAGAAAAACTAGATAAAAAACACAAACCGCTCAGTTACTGAAAGAACGTCATAAATAAAAAAACCAGTTTTACAGAAAACGAGTTTGATGTTTCCAAATTACACACAACTTAATGGAAAAACTAAATTTAATTTTTCTCTAACGAGTTGAGGAAACAATATATTTACATATATTAATAAAATAAAAGAAATAACTTCTCGCTCACTCTGTAGTGGTTATGGAGTGTGTTTTTGTAAGATAAAAATATCATACAACTTATTTTTTTTATCGTTTATGCAAGAGACGTAATGAGATAATTCCTTTATGTACTTTTTTCAGTAATACTTTAATGCATACTCTTGCAAGACTTTAACACATAAATACATACACAAATGTTTTACTTTTTCTTAGGGTTACTACGTATGAGTTATTATTTACTTTTCCCATATTTATACAACAACTTTAACGGCAATATTTTCACTGTCATCGCTGCACATAAATAAATCATAATTTTTATGTCTTATAGCCTAAGGATTTTTCTCCTGCCATCAACAAAAATGAGAATCGTAAATATCTACGCAAACATAAACAATAAAGTGTATCAATATTTGTAATGTATAAAATTCTGCAGGAAAAAATTAACAGCTCTTTAACACATTTGAGATTTTATGCATGTATTTTAATATGTTTTCTGGCCCCTTTGAGGTCATACATAAGTTTAGGATATCTTTCGGCATACGTTTTTTTTATTAAAGCAAATTGAATTCTATAAAATTTTAAAACATTTTCAGAAACAAACTTTTATTGAATTAAAATTAAAACTACTATAAGAAAATAGTAAAACAAATAAGTAAAAGAAACTCTTGCTATGGAACAGTAGAATTTTCTGTAAGAAAACAATAAGAAAAAGTTTGTCCAATTTTCTATAAGAAAAACATGTACGCAATGATTTTTCTTTAAGAAAAGTATGCTGTGACTTTTCTATAAGAAAAGTTTGCAGTAAGGCAGTAATTTTTTTCGCTGTTCGCTGTCACACAGTCAACTTTTCTGTAAGAAAAGTTCGCTGTGGCACAGTCAGCTTTTCTATAAGAAAAGTTCGCTGTGATGAAGTAAACTTTTCTATAAGAAAAGTTCGCTGTCACGCAGTCAATTTTTCTGTAAAATATGTTCACTGTGACAAAGTCAATTTTTCTACTGGAAAAATCTGCTGTGACACAGTCAAATTTTCCATAAGAAAAGTTTGCAGAAACACATTCGAATTTTCTGTAAGAAAATTTTGCTGCGAAAGATTTGACTCTTCTATTGAAAAAATTTTACATTGCTATAAAAAAAGTTTTCTATAATAATGGAATTTTCCACGTTTTCCAGTGCTGTTCATTATCTTTGGCGCCCTGATTTTGGATTTTCAAATTTTCAAACTAAATGGTCTATTTCGGGATCACAGGTATGTTTAGCGCATCCTTTAAGTTTCTCAAACTTTTAATATTCCTCAATCTACTACAAGTTGTCATATTACAATTTTTTAAAACTCTCGTACGTGCAGTCCTAATCCTCGAGATGCTGCACGAATATTTTGTTAATAAGAGCCACGCTCTATCTTGAAATATCCTGCATGCTGCTCAGATTAGTCATACACACGCATTAAACTAACCAAGTTTAAATTTTCTTTTAAGACACTTTTTACAAAACTTTTTCTTTGCTATTTTTAGTGAACTAAAAATATTTTGTTTTATTTACTCTTAAGTGTTTGGTTACAAAGATATTTTGTGCAAAATGAAACATGTTCTTTTCTAATTTTCTTTACTTATTATTTTCCTTATTTGGAAAATTTAACCAATTGCCACCTTAACGCTTGAATTGTGCCAGTTCATGGCAAAAATATTTTAATTAAATTTAACAAAGTTGCTTGTATGCATAGAGGGGATAGTAAATGTCCATCGTATGTTTGTATAAGGTTGTTCATGTGTTTTACCTAAATAAACTCTTAGTTTAAGAAAGTATGTTTGTGAGTGTGTGTATATGAATGTTTATCTAAAGAAACTTTCATTTTCTGATATATTTCGATAGTAGAAGCAAGTAGATTTTTGTACATATGTACATGCATACATTGTCAACAAAGATTTTATTCGTATACACAGCTGAAAATATTATATATTTATAAAACAAACACGCAAAGAAAAATTTTTTTGAGATCACTAAAATCAAACCTATATATATATGTATATACAAAGAAGTGGTAATGAAATAAATCAAAAAACTGACTACGACCATATTTGAAGCGTTAAATATCCTAAATGGTCATTCATGAAAAATCATAAAAGAGATGATTTTAAAATACCTGTCGAATGATAACCATTATGATGAAGTTCCCCAACTTTTTTCTTGTTTATAAAATGGCGACTGTTGGCCGTCATTTTGATATAAAAACAACAAAATTCCTCCACGCGTTCGGCGTATGTAGTGCCGCAAAGGAAAACACATACATAAATACATACATAGGCTGTTAAAAACGATATTCTTCTTTGCGTCGTGCAGTAGGGTAAAAAAGGTGAAGATTTCTCGGTCACGGGTCGCAAGACTAAAAGGGATTTTCATATGGTGGGGAAGCACCTTCTCCACCAGATATTATGAAATTTGATGTGAAGAATACAACTCGTACAGCTCGCTCAATAACAACAGAAAGTATCGCTAATGTAACCCAGGTTTGTCCACTTCTGGTTGATCTTTGAAATTGGAAAACCAGGAAAATGCAGGTTTGTATATTTATCGTTGAACTTTGGAATTGTACATTAACTCCAGTCATTTCATCTTATATTGCTTTTATACCTGTCTTCAACTACACAAGTCAGTCAGCTGAATGAAACAACGTTCAAAGCAGAGCTGTTAAATTTCGATTACAATTAGGAATCAATTACATTATATTTTAAAAAGAATTTTACTGATTATATAAGCTCCTTTTAAAGAATTTCTGATATAGAATTGATTACCATTACTAATAGTCGAAAAGTAACCTGAATTACTAGAAATTACAATAAAATAATCAAAAAGAATCAAAAGTAATCAAAAAATAATCCGAATACTTTCAAATATTAATTTTGATTATTAATAAATAATCAAAAGGAATTAGAAGTAATCTTAAAATATAATCGGATTATTTTTTGATTACTTTTGCTTCATTTTGATTATTTTGTTGTAATTTCAAATAATTCAGGTTACTTTTCGATTATTAATAATCGTAATCAATTTTTAATCGTCCAAAAAAAAGTAATCAAATCAGCAATGAATACGATTACTAATCATTACTTAACAGCTATGGTTCAAAGCAAACTTGGGAGTGTTTTTTTAAATAAATCCTAATGAAAAGGGCTAAAAAAATAATAATTAATAAGTCCCAACAAAAAATTATTTCCAAAACTGAAAATGAAATAAAAGATATGTAATGGTGGCTTGAGCCATGTTTTGTGAATTCAAAACCGTGAAAAAACAAAACTGGTGGCAACTTTATTACAAATAGGGGGATTTTGGGGATTTTAATACTGATGTAATTTTCAGATTAGATTAAAAGATAAAAGATCAGCATTAAAATGCCCGAAAATCCCCCTATTTGTACCATGGTTGCCACCAGTTTCGGTTATTCCTGATTTTTAATTCCAAAAATAGGCCACCATAAACTACCTACTTGAAAAAATTTATATAATTTGCAATGATATGTAATTTAAAGGAATACATTTTTATGGAGAAAACACTTTCTGCATTAGAAATCCTTTGGTAATCGAACCCAGTTTCAGACACTGTTTAGATAGGAAAATCCTTGACCCCAAAAATGCTTTAGATATCTTATCCGGGCTTGCATAAACTTCGGAGAAGTAAATCCTTGAGCCCGGCAAAAGACTGCTAATACAAAAATGTTTTGGTTAGCGTAGGCGGTCTTAAACATACGAGTACCTCAGAGCTAAAAATTCTTGAGGCCGTAAATAAAATAAAAAGATAAATAAGTTCCAAAAAAAAAATGATAGATCCCAAATTGTTTCGTTATGAAAATCTAATATTTTTTTTGAAGAGCGAACAATTCCCAAATGAAATCAAATAAGTCACAAATCTCTTTGCCGATGCAATAACTCGCAAAAAAATTTTTGGAAGTTATTTCATTTTCAGTTTTGTGGTATAATAAAGGAAAAAAAGGAATGTGAGTCCGATCACAGGGGAGATGTCTAAACATCTAGTAATGAAAACTTATTTTAATATTAGCTTATGGTAACTAAAATAAGATATATAAATTTTTTACTCTACTATATTTAAAAATCTATGGAAAACTGCATCTACAGTAGTCGAATTATTAGTTGCGGGGGTTTGTGGAGAATTGCTTATATGAAAGTGGAAAACGTCAAATAAAAATTTTCATAAAACTTGCGACTGTGGGTTTGAAAAATTTGTATTAAAATCTCCACCCGTAATAATTGGCATGCCATTGAGATTGTTACCCAATTGTCATGCACCAGCTTCAGTGTAAGGCAACAGTACGCAATGAAGATATGTTATAATATAATATTATAAATTCTTTATAAAGACTGCTATATATCTTTTAAACAAATATTTGACATTAAAAACGCTCTTTTATTTAAAAGTTTATATTTATTTTATATTTTTCAACTTTTTAATAAAATTATCCCCACTGGTAACACTATTACAATTCACAAGCAATTTCTATTAAAATTAACTCCTGAAAGTAAGCTTTAAAACTCGTATGAGTGCAGCTGTTAAGTTTATCTGTGCTTCTTGTTCGTATGATTACACTAACGCACTCATACATAGCTCACACCGATTTGATAGCGCTTTACGATCTTACTCAAAATTTGTGATTGTATTGTGAAAAAGATTTTTATCCCCTAGCGTATAGATGCTTATACATCAAAAATAAATAAAGATAAGGACACTATCATTAAACCGTATTCAAAAAGATGTTTTATTGAAACTTAATGCTTGCTTAAAAAAATGTTGGCGTACTGGAGACATACTTGTATCCTTTGTTATCGCAACAACTGATAGCTCGAAGTTATTTTGCAAAAGCAGTCTTAAATCAAAATTTTCCTGGCATATAACAGATTTTATTTTCTTTCTGCTGTTTAAGAAAAATAGATTTTCCTTATTGACTTTTTTATACAGAAAAAAAGAAGTACTATTTTGTATCTGCTATATATCGACCTACCCAGCATGATAACGCAAGGAGCCGTCTTTTTATAAATAGTCAACAGAAGAAGTAAACAACTTAAAAAAAATTGTGACGCATATACTATGATTTATCTTTGGGGACTATGTTTGAAATTGGGGGAAAGTTCTCTAATAAATACAAATAACTGATTTTGTAGACACACGTAATTTTTACCAACATATGCTGCATATTTTTCTACATACATATCGTTACCTTAATATAGAAAGGTAACAACTCATAATTTTTTTTTTATCCTTTAATGAAAGATACAAAAATCTCTACTAAAAAAAATAATCAGTTAGGGCCTTTTTATATTAAGGAAGCGATATTTAGTTACTTTTTTTCTTTAAACTTTTTTTAGAGCATATTTTATTACCCTGCATTATTACTTGCTACTCTTGCTTATAATATTCACAATAAATTTGTTTCTCTCTATCTCTCTCTCACTCTCTTAGCAATTTCTATTGATGTGTTAATGTGGTATATGGGGGGTGGTTAATGAGTTATGGCAACCCATTTGTGGCTGGGGCATAATGTAATGTTTTATTCAAGATGATTTTTCTTATTTTCAATGTCAAAATTGAAAAGAAGAAAACTTGTTGATGATTTATTACCGAAGTTTATGACGTGCGATATATTTTGTTGCTTGTTTTGTTTAGTCTTGAGTTGTTGTAAAATTTTCTAAATATAATTTTTTTTGATTTGTTTTCATAACATAAAAAGAAACATATACTATTAATATTATAACAAAGAATCAGTTAATGTGAAAAAGTTTTGTAGAATTACAACTTAAGAAAATAATATGTTTATTATGCATGATTATGATTGATAAATGAAATGAAGTTTTATACTTAAATTGTAATATAACAACAATAAAGAAACTATCGAGAATGGAATTTACTTAGCAGCATTAATTAATCATTCAATAATGATTACAATGGTATCGAATAGAAAACGAGTGAGTTTGTTTTTGTGAAATCGGCAATCTGCAAGAATTATTTATATATCTCAAGTCCTTGAAAAATGGTTAAAATTTTGGGTCTTGTAATTTTAATAAAAAAAATATCTAAATTCCTGCAGAGGTTTCCAACAAATAGGTTTATTCATTTACTAATAATTGTTGCAAATTTGTAACAATTGTTACCGGAAAGTGTTCACTAACTCAAAAAGTTTAAAAGGAGAGAGCTTCAAAAGAGAGAAAAAAAAGAGAGACAAAAGAAATGCTTTCAACTCATTAGTAGTAAAATTTTTACTTGCAAGAATTATCCCAACCACCTGTTGTGTGCTTTGTTTTCAAATTAATTATTTCAAAAGTATATGAAAAACCAAAACTGAAAAATTTGCATTTTTTTTAATTTTTGTTAATTTACTGTTTTTCTTTCCTTAAGCCACATACGTAAATTAAATTTTTTAATAGCAAATAATGTTGTTTGTTTTTGATATATGATCATAGATGGAAAGTGGAATTTTTGTATTTGTTAATGAATAAAATTAAAATTTTTTTTAAATGCATAAAAATTAGTAAAACTACATACAACTGTCAAAAGAATTTTATATTAAATGTTGATTTCTAAAAAAATTGCTATTTAAAATATTATCCAACAAAATACATCAGAAGAAGTATAATTGTATCATGATTTCCATCCATGGTTCTGATATGAATAAAATTTTCTTGCAGTTTTTTACAAGTAAAGTGTTCATTTCCTTTTTCATATTTAGGAGAGTAGTTTTATAAATCTCTGTCTTACTCTCTCGTTGCTAGCTGGGAAAGTAAATGAACAGTAATATATCAAACATGAGCATCGTTTTTTTTTAATTAAAAATTAAAACTTATACCCTGTTTTCACAACACGTTTATAAAATTTGTATGAAAATCACCCAAAAAAATTATTGCTTTTCATATCAATTTACTACTCAAGTCGACCGTCTGGTTTGTGAAAATACGGAGTTAAAGCAAGAACAAATTCTTACTGGTTGACAGCGACACTTATTAAGAAAATCATAAAAATATTATTTTTCGGGTTGCCTTTTGAAATATATTCATTGTCAATCGGTTATTCGATAATCGATGTCTAATCCCCGGTTTATACAACCCACACTGTCGACTTATATGAAAAACACTAATTTGTTTGAGTGATTTTTATATACATTACAGAAAAATTTCATATTAAAATCTATGAAATTAATTTAACATTTTTTGGCAATGATTTTACTTTACATGCGTTAATTCAACATGATTTACAGTAATCTTTGAAGAAAATGTTTCCTTTTAAAATAACTTTATTTCATGTTGATTTATCATTCCAGTACTCAAATTTAATATGAACTGCAATCAAAATCATGGTGGTAAGTTTTCTGTGTGTTGCAGAAAACTATAATATTAAGGGGACTCGAATTGGTTTTTCGGATCCTTAACTTTTCGCTTGCGGCCATATTAATAAAACTACATCATTTCGACTTGGCTGTCATTTATTCAATCTTTATGGTGGAATAACAACACGTGCAAGGGATAAAACTGTTTAATCAAAATGGATGTTCTGTTAAGGGAACATTAGGCACGCTTGGTCCATTTTACGGTCGTCATAATAGTCCTACCAAAAAGAACATTCAATTCGCACTGTGGTGAATAAACTTGAGTCCACAGGTTCAGCAAACAATCAATTAAAACCGGTCGACATAATGCAAGTTATGCCATAGACATTGCCGCTGTCCATGAGAGTGTGCATCACTCAGGAAATCTCTGCCTTTCGCAGATTTCAAATTGGCGGATCAGCTGTCGTAACTTGGGCCTATACCAAAAAAAAAACTAAATCATTTGACATATGAGCTAAAAGTAAATTGCACATAGACACTGACATGAGTTTGCTGAATAGGTCGTAATTCAGTTGGATGAATGGAATTTCGGACGATACCAATCGACAAGAGATTCGAGAGCGTCCAACGCATACAGAAAAAGTCACTGTTTGTTGTTGATATAGCTTTGGGAAGGATGTTGGTAACCTTCTTCTCTGGAGGTTGTTTAATAAGAGCTCGAGTTTCTGACTTAGGAATAAAATTTGATTTCATGCGGCCTTTTTCAGGCTCAATAAGTTTTAGTTTTTTATATATTCCCTCTCCCTTAATATATGCCAGCCTATAGCCAGGTATGCTGCATTCACATCAGTAGTTTGGCTTTACAAGTCATGTGTTCATTCATTTTAATTTGGCAAAGTAGTCTGTTCATTTCCTTACAAAAGGACGCTGTAGTCAAAAGTAATGTGGTAATGGAAAATACGTATTTCTTTCTTTATTTTTAATTTTTACTCATTTTCGTAATATTTTTTGTGTGCTGTAGCGTAAATGTGAAATGGCATTATATTTAATGAGCTGCTTGCTATTTGCCATCATCATCATTCATCATAATCATTATCATCATCATCAACATCCTCATCGGCCTCTTCCGTAAAATATTGCACACAGTTTTTATTTCATAATATATGTACATACAGTGCTTTATAGCAAACTTAAAAATCATAAAAGTTACCTGTAACTAATTGAAATGAATTATACAATAAGAAATTTATGTTATTTGGAGTTTAAAGGATCTTCCCAGTTAAGTTTTTAGGCGCCAGGAGCTGCTTGCTGCTTTATTCAGTGAATATGTTTTTTGCAAGCATTAATTTTGCACATGTATTTTCATACGATTTGTTAGATCAGATGATCCATAGTGTTATAAACTATTATTCTGTTTACCCATATACTCTGTTTCTATAAGTCGACTCAGCTAGAAAATAAGTATAAAAATTACTCAAAAAAATTAGAGGTTTGCATATAAATTTTTTACACAATTCGGCCGTCTGGGTTATGGAAACAGAGGGTAAGCCTTTATTTAAAATTTTGCAGGAAAATAATTGAAACAGTTTATTTATCTTTCAAGAGTTTTTGGCAAAGTTATGGCATTCGAAAAAAAATCCTTTTAATACAAACTGAGTGCAAATATTTGGAAACTTCGCTCCACATTTAACAAAGTGTCATTTTCATTAAGGAATCTCTAAATGAAGTACTTTTTTTTCGAATTTCGCTTTTACATAAGCTGCCATCAATAAAATACCAAAAATTTGCATTTATTATGTAATAAATGTAAAATATACATTTGATATGCCACAGCTAGTGGTGAGTAAAGTTATAAAAGTCATGACAAATTTCCTAAGCTCAGTTTCTTTTTAAAACAAATTTATATTAGAGTAAAATAATTTTATTGTAACAAGCTTAATAACATAATTTTCTTTAACTAAAATTATATTTAAAATTTATATATACCTAAAAAACTACCTCAACTGTTTAATTCAAGAGGTAACCTCAAACTTTCTCCGCATTTTCATTAATAATTATAGCTAAAATTAAATTTGCATAAAAAAGGATATATGGGAGGATGCTATATCCTTGCACAGATTTCAATATAATTTATCACACAAATCAATCATATAATTTTGAAATTAGCTATATATAAATGTTTGATTTAGTGGTCAATTATAGGCAACATCTTATTTAAAAATTAAGGACATGTGGAAAATAAACATTTCTTTGCATATATAACAATAAAATTATCTATATGGCTTAGCTACAGATATCTCTACACATTTCTTGATTTGCGCTAAATTCCAATTAAAATAAAGTATATATGGGAAGTACGCAAGTAATTTGAGCGATTAAAATGAAATGAACAAAAAAGTTTTATTGCATTATTATGAAATCAATTATGAAGTTCGACATTTGAGGACATTTGAGAGATAAAGTTATGTTTGCATCTATTGACATAACACTAAGCGGGGAACTTAAATTTATAACTGTTAAGAATGTAACACAGTCTAGGTTTATATCGCTCTTAGCTGCAGCCAAAATTAAATTCTTTTCTATAAAGGATATATGGGAGACATGCATAACCTCGCACCAATTGCTGCTAGTTTTACCAGGCTATAACTGCCTATATAATTTGAAAGATATATTTATTAAGTTTTGTTACATTCTGATTGTTTTTAAGGCTGCAACTCGATTTTTAATATTAAGGATATATGGGAGGTAGCAATACTCTGGCATGAATTGCCATGATATTCTAAAGTTAAAGTCTGCTAATCGTAAGGTAGTAACTAAATGTAGTTACACTGTGCTTATATTTGCACCTGAAATTAAAGTTTTAAAATTAAGGATATATGGAAGGAAGGCAAGTTCTTCAATCGATTAAAAAAGTTCTCCCTAAATTTTAAATATGATATTCTGGAGACTTAGTAACCGTCTTAGAGCACTCTGATTTTTAAACGAACTAAAATTTAAATTTTAGCATTCAGGATATATGGGAGGTAAAAATGAGTTTGCATCAATTGACTAGAGAAGTCAAATACATACACATGTTTTATAAAAGTCTATTTATTTTCCGATACTAACTCTAATTAAAATTGTAATTTTTTATTTTACGGATATCTGGGAATCAAGGCATATCCTGGAATAAATTTACTTGAAATTAACAAAAGAGCTTAATTTTATGTTTTTGAAAGTTGTCTGGTTGAATTCGGCTAAACTTTTATAAAAAGAGGACATTCGGAAGGTAGGCCTATGCTTGGATCGATTGATATAAAATTAAGTAGAGAGCTTTATTGTATAATTCTACAAATAGTGAACAAATTTCTGTTCTGAAGGAGATTTTTAAGCTAAGTTAAATACATAATTTTAAAAGTATGTAGATATAGGAAAAGTGTAGTTGTTTTCCGATTACAGTTTTTGTCAGAATACATTTTTTATATTAAGGATACATATGTACATGGGAGCTAAGGAATATTTTAGCATAAATTAGCTTTAAATTAGCACAAGAGCTTAGGTATATGTTTTTGAAAGTTCTCTAGTTGAATTCTGCTACTGATTGAAGTTAAAAATAAAATTTTATAAAAAAAGACAATCGGGAGATATACCTTGGATCGATTGACAATGAATTAGGTAGGAAGATTCATTGTGTAATTCTACAAATAGAAAAAAAATTTCTGTGTATTCCGAAGGAGACACTAATACATATTTAGATTTTAGCAATAAGGATATATGGGAAGTAGACATAAGTTTGCACCTATTGACATGAAATAAACTAGCTAAGTTAAATGTATGATTTTAAAAGTATTGGCAAAGTCTAGTTGCTTTGCTATCATAGTTTTAGTTAAATTTAATTTTTTTTGTATTAAGGATATACATACATATAGGAGCTAAGGCATATTCTAGCATAAGTTAACTTTACATTAGAAAACGAGCTTACATGAGTTTATGTTTTTGAAAGTTGTTTAGTTGAATTCTGATATATTCTAGTTGAAATAAAATTTTTATAAAAACGTCATTCGGGAGGTGGGTTTGAATCGATTGATATAAAATTAGGTAGGAAGCTTTTTTATATAATTCCACAAAAAGTAATCAAGTTTTTGTGTATTCCGAAGATGATTTTTAAAAGAACTAATCCAATTTACATTTTAGCATTAAGGACATATGAGAAGTGGATAGATTCTTGCCTTTAATGACATGAAATTAACTATCGAAGTTTAATACATGATTATAAAAGTATAAGCAAAGTCTAGTTGCTTTAAAGATATATGTGACTTAAGGCATATCCTAGCATAAATTAACGTGACATTAACAAAAAACATTAAGTGTATGTTTTTGATAGTTCTTTAATTGAATTCTGCTACTAATTGAAGTTGAAATAAATTTTTTTTAAAAAAGGACATTCGCGAGGTGTTCTTATGCTTGCATCGATTAATTTGAAATGAGGTAGGGAGCTTTATTATACCATTCTACAAATAATAATCAATTTTTTGTTTATTCTGAAGATGATAACCGCTGATATTATATGTTAAAAATAAAGGATATATGGCAGGTAGCCATATTATGCCAAGGACGATAGTTTTGGTTTAATTTAAATTTTATAGATTTTTGAAATTCTTTAAATCTCATATCATTACATTTTTTCCTACACAGATTTCACAATCGAGGGATATGTAAAAATGTCAATAAAGAAACTAGGACTGGGAAGTTCTTCAACGAGAGTAACTGTATTTTTTAATAATTAATGAAAACCTTTTTTTTTGTATTATATACAATTTTTGAGATGAAGGATGTGGGCAAGGAGTAGTCACAAGGTCCATTTTTTAAACTTAGTTGTAAAGCTTGTCTATCTTCAATTACTGCTTAAATTTTGCTGATTCTCTTTATGTGAGTAAAGCACTGTGCGGTTTTTTTTTAATTATTTCGTGTATTTTTACTTTGTAGTATTTTAAAATTAAAAACTGAAACGTACAAATTTTTATTTTTTGTTTCATTTGCTACATTTTTTACTTTTCTGCGGCTTTTTATGCGGTTGTTTGTTGTGGCACAAAGTTTTTGCATTTGTTTTTGTATTGTTGTGAATTTTGACTGACTGGCTGGTTGAGAGTTTGCTCCTTGGTTGGTTGGTTGGTACGCTTGGTTGGCTTATTTGAGGCTTATTTCACCTTTTTTTTCATTCATGCTCTAATGATTTAACGAAAAAGAAAAATCGTAATATTTTAGCCAGGATCCTTTTTATACACTTTTTTATTGTTTTATTTTATGGAACGTATGTAAGACTCATTATGAAAATTAACCTGTGCACTTTTGGCAGTTACTTTTGACGATTCAAATTAACATGCTTTTAAAAAATTATTGAGGGTTTTTTTTTGGCTTTATGTGTATAATTAATGCCTCAGTTGTTGCTCAAGTTTTTAATATTTGTTTTAAATTTTAATTTTTTAATCACTATCAGCAAAATGTCTTTAAGTTTTAAGGCTTGTGGGACTGTTTTACAGATTTTTATCTCGCGTAAGGCAGTGCATAGTTTAGCTCTTCACTGCACTCGATTTTATGCCAGACCACAAGGCGAATTCACTCTAGGTGATCTACATAGTATCAGGAGATGATGATTAGCAGTGAATTTCTCTGACGTCAAAGCAGAAAGTTTTACACCAACAAATATATGTACATGTTTTTTTTTAAGACACATATTTTCTGCTGTCAGAGAAAGTATTTAAATTAAAACATTTCACATTCTTTCTTAGCAAATTTCAAATAAGTAAAATAATTTTTGGCAACAATTTGCCCTTCTCCTTGCAAACCATTTCAAATGGTCTGACCTGGAAAAGAATTGTTACTTCTTTAACTTCGCCTTAACAAAATATAAGATGAAGAATAAAATAAAAAGTTGGCTTGACCAAAACATGTTGCAAGGTAAAATATATTAAAAATGTTACAGTGCATCTGTTGTTACTTTCAAATACTTTATTGTTGGTATTCTTGTCTTATTTTCTTAATGTTTGTTGCATTTTTAATTTCCTTATTCTTGTTCTGAATTTTTTTCACTTGGTTGTGGTTTCTTTTCTTAATTTTGCGTTGTTTCGTTCTACCAAAAAAAAACAAACAAACAAACAGCACAAAAACCTTAAGAATACTCTTCTCCTTCTTGTACTCAATTTCTTATCGGCATCATTTGTTCTTAAGAGGCTTCTCAGACTTTTAGAGTCATGGCATGCAAATGAAAAAATTATGCACAAAAGAAGTTTGTGCAAGAGCGTGTGAGAGTGCATGCATGAGCTTGAATTTGTGTTGAAGAATGCATGACAACCTTGTGTCTCAAACTCTCGAGGCAAACAAAAATAATAATAAAAGGGTTTTATATTTTGCAAGAAGGTACAGTGAATGACAAAAGCTGTCCTATTCCTAACAGTTTTGGCATGTTAATTTTGTTAGCACACATCGAGTTTTCTTGATCACATTTTAATATATATGAAAGATACAAGAGAAATAAATATACATACGTATATCGTTTGTAAGCTTCTTTCTATTTTTTTCTCAGTATAAAATTTAAAGTTGATTAAGAGAACTCTGCTTTTATATAATAAATTATAGATAACGATAACAAGTCAGGCAGACGATTCGTTAAAAAATTTGTATGACTCACAAAATCGATTTTTTTTTTCATAAAATAAACTCAAGTCGACCGTCCGTGTTGTTATAGCATGCGGTAAAAAATTCCGTAAGTGAAAGTTGCTAAAAGTCGAATGATTAAGAGCTTAGGCTTGAAGAGGACCAAGCCGGCAGTGCTACATTTATTGCAAATAATTTTTCTCACTACTAGTTAAATGATATATCAACTCGTGAACATGAGAGTCATATACTTGCATATACGAAAAAAATTTAAGGGGAAAAACATTTTCGTAGACGGGTATTCGAATCGACATACGCAATACGAGTGAATGAGAGAGAGCGAGGGTATTGCAAAAAAGAGGTCGTCACATCAGTGCTGCCAGAAAAAATATTTTGTCAATATTGTTGTTCATTGCTCCAAAACTCTTTGCACAGCTCTTCCAAGAGATAACCATCTACGGCCCTATCCATAATGAAAAACTAGCATAAAGTTAGAATGAACATGGTCTTAACGAATTTTACCATACATTTTACATTAAAAATCCCACTTTTTTAACCCACTTTTAAATCCTATCGTGATTTTTAATGTCAAATTTTTATTGCAAAACTCGTTAAGACCATGTTTAATTTTGCCACTTATGATAACTTCATGCTACTCTTTTGAGTCCACACTTAAATTAATTATATCGAATATTTGTTTGAACTTAAGCGTTCGCTAGTGAGAGTGAAAATAACAAGAAATTATACAGATTTGGGAATTGATTTTGCCACTTGTAAGCTGCATAAGTTCAGTGAATTTGATGAAACTATTTAATATTTTTTAAAGTATAAAGAAATATTTTTGAATCGCGCACATGGCTTGCACTATCTCTTCCAATAGCAGTTATGTTACTAAAACTTATTAAACACATAGACCACGACAGGGTACACAACTATTTAATAATTTTGAAAATGGCAGCAGCACCATAAGATCATCATATTGAGGTATAAATATATATTGCAGTGGTAAAGCTTTGAAACATTTCAGATTTTTTAAAATAAAAAACATAAAAAGAAATCAATTTGTATATCTTTTTTTTGAATTTTACTATTTACAGGCGGTAGGAACTAAGTCCCCAATGAACTAAGTCCCCAATGAACTAAGTCCCCAAAACATAAATGAACTAAGTCCCTAAAGTTTGGGGAGTTAGTTCGCTATGAACTAACTCCCCAACCCATTTGCACTCAACCAGTTTTTTTCACAAACACTATAATGATTGAAGTTTTATCAACATAGATAACATTATTGTAATAATATAAATTATCTTTTTATATAGTATGTGAAAAAATGCGTTTTAAAACTTTTCGGTTTTAGTGTTAAGAACTTTTTAATGTAAGTGGATTAAAAGTTAATCACTAAAAATCTATTAATTTTGTATGTAATACAAATACAATAATATTGGCGGCAGGAACTAAGTCCCCAATGAACTAAGTCCCCAAAACATAAATGAACTAAGTCCCTTAAGTTTTGGGAGTTAGTTCGCTATGAACTAAGTCCCCAAACATAAAAATTAACTTGGCCCCCAAAAATTTAACTAAAAGAGATCTAATTCCACAAAAGTCGTTGTTTTTTTTTTCATATAAAACTTTGGGGGCTTTGTTCATATTTGTTTTGGGGTGTTTTGTCATTAAAGATGTATCACCTACCGAGACTAGCAGTAGGAACTAAGTCCCCAATGAACTAAAACCCCAATAAGCATTTGGTATCCATCAATAGTATTTTGGATCTTAATGCCAAAAAAGAACTTTTTATTAAATCAGGCGGTAATAAAGGAAGTGCCAAAATTTTGTGGTAAAGTCTTGACGCATATTTTGATACCTAATAAAATCTAATAAGGATTTATGTTTTGTCACATTTCGTCTAACTGCCTGGCAAAAATGTAACCTATAATTAAGAAACCATATTTTAAGATTTATATATTAATTTAAAGCTTATGAAGGTTTGTAGTGAAATTATAATTATGTATGCTACACTCACCTAATTTTTTAGAAACACTGTTGTGATTCAGGCAAATTTCAATAGGTAATATTGTTGTATTTGTATTAAATAACTTCTTTCCATAAAAAATTAAAATTTCGCGCGAAATTTTAATTTACAACCCATTTGCACTCAACCAGTTTTTTTTCACAAACACTATAATGATTGAAGTTTTATCAACATAGATAACATTATTGTAATTATATAAATTATCTTTTTATATAGTACGTGATAAAATGCGTTTTAAAACTTTTCGGTTTTAGTGTTAAGAACTTTTTAATGTAAGTGGATTAAAAATTAATCACTAAAAAGTTTTGACCAAAACGAATTTCTTAGCGCTTGTTCGTAGTCGGTTATAAATATATTTGGATCCAAATTAAATATATTTTCCCTAATATATTCAAAGAGTGCTTTGTAAATTTCATTTGTTTTTTATCCACCAGAACAAAGAATATGGGAAAATCTAGAAAAGAAATTGTTATTTCTGTCGCTAGAATAAATTTTACTTACTTACCTCTTCACAATATTGTATGTAAATAAAAAGAAACTGCTTAAAGCAGCCATGTGATACTATTTTAAACGTAGCATCAATGAGATATGTTCTCTTAGTTGGAGATATATTTGCTTTTATTAATTCCATTGTTTTCAATGATGAAAACAAGCAGAATGAAAAATTTTCCTCCTTAATTGCCGCGGTGAAGAAATGCTTGGGTTTTGCCCTGTCCTTCGACAAGCCAAAGCCGTTCTACACGCTTTCAATATTAAATGATTCGATGATATCTATAACTCTTTCCGTTGGTTGGGAATTAGTTCGTTTTTTTTCGGACTTAATTCACAGAGGACTTACTTACTATGGCCTTCAGACGGTAGGAACTAAGTCCCCAATGAACTAAGTCTCCAAAACATAAATGAACTAAGTCCCTAAAGTTTGGGGAGTTAGTTCGCTATGAACTAAGTCCACAAACATAAAAATTAACTTGGCCCCCAAAAATTTAACAAATAGAGAACTAATTCCCCAAAAATTGTTTTTGTTGCCATCCATATAAAACTTTAGGGACTTAGTTCATTTATGTTTTGGGGACTTAGTTCCTGCCGCCAATAATATTACCTATGGACATTCGCCTGAATCACAACAGTGTTTCTAAAAAATTAGGTGAGTGTAGCATACATAATTATAATTTCAATACATACCTTCATAAGCTTTAAATTAATATATAAATCTCAAAATATGGTTTCTTAATTATAGGTTACATTTCTGCCAGGCAGTTATACGTATATCATTGGCGCTTGAAATATAGACATGCTAAACCACCAGCAAATAAATTTCAATTATTGTAGAATTTACACTTCTGACAATATGTCAAATAAATTTCATTAAAGTTCAATTAAAGTTTTATTTTTCATTTAGCCTTGCAAATACTTTTATTGTTATCCGATGGATTTCTAATTGTATAAGGAAGTAGAAAAATAAAATGAGTTCACCTGAATATAAACTATTTGCTGGGTTTTGTATCAGTTTCAAAGCCTACTAAGCTTATTTTGTCTTTGTGATTTTCAAAAAATATTATTATTTTATGAATTCTCATATAGTTTTTGAAAGTCTGTGCATAAAGTAAGAGGTTTGTGACTGTTCAAAATTTGTGGTTGAAGTCTACTGATGATTTGGTTCAAGCGCCAATGAAATACGTATATAGACATGCTAAACCACAAGCAACTAAATTTCAATTATTGTACTATTTACACTTCTGACAATATGTCAAATAAATTTCAAAAAAAGTATTTTAAAGCACAATATTTCTTAAAAAAATATATAAACACTTAACGTTGTATGTAAATTACACTTTATTTTTGCAATCACTGTTAGTTAGAGCAACAGCACGAACGGCAAGAGAGATAGAGGAACAGTGTAAAACAGAGAAGAGTGCAAATAAAATATTAATGCTTGCTAATCCCATAGCGACAGATGGCAAAGTACAGTGAAAATATTGCAGCCACAATATCAACAACAATGACAACATGCGGCAACATCATTGATGACAACTTCAAAGTTGAGCAAAAATTTAAGATAAAATTATATGTATGTATAAAAAAATATAATTTCCCTTTGTCAATGTTCTCTTGCTGTTGCTGCTGCTACTTCAGAATTGTGTAACTCGTACTTGCAAAGTTTTTTGTTTTCTTGTTACTCTACGTAGTTGCAACCGCATGCTGTCGATCTTAATAACATCCGTTTAAGCCACAAGGCTTGCTGTTAGTGTACTGTTGCTTTATTATATAACTACATTGAATCAGTAAATGTAAATGCTGCCAGTATTTTATACAAAAATGTTTTTCAACATCCTTTCGGCTTAAGTATTTTTTTGAACAGAAAAGAGAGAAAAAAAATTTATTATATAAGATATAACATTTTATTTTTGTTTAAAATCTTCAGCCACAACCGCACAGGCGGCAGGATAAACTAAATGAAACACACAAAACAAGAGAGCAAATAAGACAACATCATCCTCATCTTTATCACTTGTGGCATTAGCATCAGTTAAAATTGATGAAGAACTTTTTCATGTTGCTGCCTGCTTGCAACTAAAATATAACAGCAACTAGCACGTCATTGCTTAACATTTGCAAGATGACTAGAGATAATAAATACACATGCATACATTCATTGATTCATTCATACACTTATGTCTGCTTAACACATCCATCCATCTGTGCAACCGACCATAAAATCCTCTGCAGTTAAATACGTCTATCATTCAGACTGTTTGTACGTCTGTCTGTCTGTCTGTCTTTCTTTTCCTTTCTGCCTATCCTTTTTTCTTCAGTAGAAGTAGCATACGTACTCGTATTTAATTTCAAAAACTAATGCCGCCAACAGCTTTTAACTGTTGCTGTTGTAGTTATTGCTGTTGCCTGCTACTGTTGCTGCTAAGATAGTTGTTGTTGTTTATTGATGACGCTGATGAAAACATTAAGGTTTCTTTACTGTTTTTTATATCTGTATATTTTATGTATTTGCTTTCATGTTGCCAATGCCAACAACCCAACAAAACCTCATTCGTGCCAAAATAATTTTTTTCTCTTTCTTTTATATTAAACAGAAAATTTTTGGGTTTTGCTTAAATAAACTTTTACACAGACAGCAAGATGAGTTGCATATCCTTCCGAAAACTTTACATCTTCACACGATCTTTACATTGATGATTCGAGGAAAAATATAAATTGCTCCAAAAAGCTTTAAACACATAGACCACAGCGGACTAACGAAACCAATCTTTCAAAAAAGAATACACACGTTTACATGAAGATAATTATTCTGACGCCATCACAACTAAATGAACAGTTTTGTCGCTGTAGTCAACTTATGCATTAAACACATTCACCACAGCAGAGTACACGAACACACGACTTCAAATACCGTCAGATAGTTCATTCTTTTGGAGCGGCATCATAAGCACCTGATATTCAATAAAATAAATATTTCGGTGGTGTGCTAGCATCAAATATTTCACATACACCCAGCAAAAAATTCCACTCCAAAATAATTATGAGAATGAAGAGTTTGCAATCTGGAAGTAGTGAAAATTTCTGTCCAATCTAATGATTTTTACATAGGGTTGTCATTGCAAGAAGTTCTCTTTTTCGATGCCTGATCACTTAATTGGAAGCGATATTTAAAAAAATTCCCTTTTTGTGTTCTATGATAATTAGGGAAGTAACGATACGCCATTTTGAAGATCCGATACCGATACCGATACTCAAAAAGAAATATCGACGATACCGATTCCGATACCGATACCGATACGCATATTGAACTTAAGTTAAAATTAACAAAACCTTTTATTATACAAAATTATAGTGTAAGAGATTATTAATATTTAAAATTGATATTTGAATTCATTCTTAACAAAATCAAATTATTTTTTTTAATACATACATGATTTAGCATTGAGAGAACATTTCACTACTATGGTGCAAAGCAAAATAAAAGAAATATGTAGAATATGTTATTTATCTTAGCTTTTATGCAAAAAAAAAATCGTTGAAAATTGAATTATTTGTTCAAAACAGCTCTTAAAAATTTGAGAAGCATCGACGTATCGACAGTAAAATATCGCCGATATCGATATATCGGCAAATCAGAAATATCGCCTATATATTGGAATCGTTATTCGTATTCGTTACTCCCTACTGATAATATTTTCATTTCTAGAAAAAATGATAAATAGTTACATATTTTAACAATGACTTTCTTTTTATACGAATTTAAGCCCGAAACAGTGATTTCATGTAAATTTAAGGAAATAACTTTTAAATTTTAGACTAAAATTAGTTCATAAATTTCTTTAAAAAATAATTTTTTTTAAATTCTGGTCAGTATTTTCCAACACTATGGAGGAGTTACGAGGTTTTGTATGACTAAAATAAGTTTCTATATGGTTTTTGCTCACTGTCGGCAAATTAAAAATACCGATTTTTTGGAAGCAATGAAAATGTAGTTTCACTAGAATGATTTCCATTTATTTTACTGGGCATATATATAAATAAAATTCCTCTTTTAAATGTACTTCCATCACGTAAAAGTATAAAAGTTAACCAATTTATTTCTTTAAATTAATTTCGGGATGTTCTTTCGGTTAAACAATATGAAATTATTTTAAAGTATCATTCGTTAAACATTTTGTATTATAATGGCAACATTATATTTGTCGGCAAAAAAAAAAACAGAAATTAGTTTAATTGGACTACAACGATAAAATGAGCGCGGACAATAACGTTTCGCTGAGTTGCCTTGCTGTCGTCCAAAAAAATCATTCTCATATAAACATTGACATTTGACGTTCTCATATAAACTTGAAATTTTTAAGCCGGTAGTTTGGTGTGGTAAATGTGTTTAATAATTTAGATTAATTTTTATTCTTTTTGACGATGTAATATTTTATGAGGTCGAGCAGAGAGCAAGCAATTAAAAAACGTTGATGCTCGAACTTAGACTAACTTTCAGCGTTGTCAACTTTTAAATTTCAAAAAGCATTGAAACCAGGAAAAAGCGCGTAATTTAAGTAAGAAAGCACTAAATAAAAAAAAATAATTATATTAATAAAATTGTTATTCATAAATATGTATGTATGTATGTATAAAAAATGTACGAAACTGTTGATCTTGCATTCCATTCCTAAAATTTTAAATTTGAATCATGCAATACACATTTTAATTATGTATACATATAAGAATCAGTTTTGGTTTCAAATTACCAAAAACGGCAGCTATATTCACAACACAATTTTCTGGAAAATTTTTTATGTAAAGCAAAACGCGATCAACTTCCGCGTTTAAATGTTTAAATTGGAGGGTTATATGTCACGTACTTTTTCAACCAAGCCTTGTACAATCTCCATTTAACTTCAGCGCTTATGCTTTTTAAATGATAGGTTAGGAAATTTCTCTTTGATTTTTGGTTAAGTGCCACCGCCTCGAAACAAAAAGCACCGAAAATGAATTTAAAAAAGCACTGAGCACTAACTACAAAATTTTCCGCGTCGAAAATTTCAAAAAGCACTAAAAACCGTGCAAAAAGCACCGAGTTGACAACGCTGCTAACTTTATTTAATAACAAGTAAGAGTGCTATATTCGGCTGTGCCGAATCTTATATACCCTTTACCAAAGTGCGTTTATGTAGTATAGAGATACTTACATAAGCACAGAGATATGTATGTAGATATTAATTTTGTGAAAAAATGCATACTTTTTTCTCTAGTGCAATTTTTATGTTTTTGGCATTATGTTTAATTTGGTGCTGTTTAAATTTTAACGATTTATTTTATTTTGATGATTTTTTTAGTTTTTGCGATTTTTTTATTTTTTTTTATTTTTTGTGGCAATTTTTTTAGTTTTGACACTTTTTTTCTCGTTTTGGCGATTTTTTTCGGTTTTTGGCGTTTTTTTTAATTTTGGTGATTTTTTTTCCTTCTGGAAATTTTTTTGATTTTGACAATTTTTTTCATTTAGGCGATTTTTTTATTTTTTTGGCGATGTTTTTCATATAGGCAATTTTTTTTTGTTTATGCGATTTTTTTGTTTTTTGGCGTTTTTATTTCTTTTTGGCAATTTTTTAGTTTTGACAATTTTTTCTCGTTTTGGCGAGTTATTCGGTTTTTGTCGATTTTTTTAATTTTTGGTGATTTTTGTTCATATAGGCAATTTTTTTTTGTTTTGGCGATTTTTTTCATTTTGGCGATTTTTTGATTTTGCCGATTTTTTTCATTTAAGCGATTTTTTTAATTTTTGGCGATTTTTTTTCATATAGGCAATTTTTGTTTGTTTTGGCGTTTTTTTCGGTTTTTGGCGTTTTTTTTTTTAATTTTGGTGATTTATTTTCGTTTTGGCGTTTTTTTTTGATTTTGGCGATTTTTTTTCATTTAGGCGATTTTTTTAATTTTTGGCGATTTTTGTTCATATAAGCATTTATTTTGTGTTTTTTCATATAAGCGATTTTTTTTCATATAGGCAAATTTCTTTTTGTTTTGGCGATTTTTTCGATTTTTGGTTTTTTTTAAATTTTGGCGATTTTTTTTCGTTTTGGCGATTTTTTTTTGATTTTGGCGATTTTTTTTCATTTAGGCGATTTATTTTTAATTTTTGGCGATTTTTGTTCATATAAGCATTTATTTTTTGTTTTGGCGATTTTTGCGGTTTTTGGCGTTTTTTTGTCATAGTGGGATTTTTTTTAGTTTTGACACGTTTTTCTCGTTTTGGCGATTTTTTTCGGTTTTTGGCGCTTTTTTTAAATTTTAGCGATTTTTTCATTTTGGCAATTTTTTTCGTTTTGGCGATTTTTTTAAATTTTTGGCGATTTTATAATTTTCGGATTTTTTAGTTTGACCGTTTTTGAAAATTTCAAAATTACATAGTCAAAATTGCATTAACTGATGGACCACCCTTTAATTTAAATTTTTAAATTTTAGTGTTAATTGTTGTAGCCTATTTAAAATACACTAATTTTACAAATTTCAAGTGTCAATTGTATGTATATTACATGGGATTTTAAAAGTTTTCGAAACTCATTTTGGAACACCCTTTAATTCTTAGCTTTTATATATTTCTTGTTGTAACGATCAAACTTCTACATACACTGTCCAAATTTCAGACCCGTAGCTCTTACCGTTCCTGAGAAAATAGCCTTCTTCCTAAAACATGAAATATCTTTAATTATTAGAAAAAAAGTTAAAGTTGTCCAACCCTGGAAACGTTTTTTTAATTTGTTAAATTTTAATTTTTTTTTCTAATTATAAATACCAATTTTATTCATACCGAAGTATAAAATAAGTTAATTTAATAAAAAAGTAATAAAAACTTGTTTTCGGTAGTTATTTTCTATGGGAAAATAGAGTTTGAGTTTTCCAGCTCTGAAACCGTCGGCCCGATTTTGCTGATTTTCAGTAGCAAAATTTTTCGGAAAATTTCTGACACACCAGTCTAAGAACGAAGTCTCTAGCTCTTGGCTAGCTTGGGAAAACCGATTTCACGTACAGACAGACGGACATCACTTGTTTGTCTTCCCTATGCATAAGGATCCAGAATATATATACTTTATGAGTCGCTTATTAATATTGTAGAAATTACAAACGGAATGACAAACCTATATATACCCTTTTACCATTTTTTGGTAAAGGGTATAAAAAAGAGAATGCCAATTACTTAAAACTAATATAACGTCAAGTTACCAGATTGTATGCATAGTAGATGATAATAAGCAAATGCAGTACTGCCAACATAATGGAAAATTTTAAATAATATTGGATATTATTTAGCAGTAAGAAAATCTAAAAATTTATGTATAGAAATAAATTGATTCGTTTTTATACTTTTACGTGATATTGTAGGTACAATTTAAATAAATATTTTTGATTTTATAAATATGAAATATTTGAAAGTGGCACCATTGAAATACATATGTATGTACATATGTGCAATGTACATATTTATAGTTCAATATCAGGCACATATGATGTCCTTTTTATTTCATTATAATTATATATATATATTTTTTTTAATTAAACAACTTTTTGTTTCAATTGCTATTGAAGAGCGGGACAGCTTGAACAAATATTGGAATTTTGCTTTAAATTAAAGTTTGTAAGGAAAGCAATTATTTTTCTCTATAAATCTGCAGTTTTAAACCCACACCTGTGCTCAATCATAATCAACCAGTAACATTTCCATATCAGGAATTATTGAGAAGAGTACTTGTATCATAATTTTAGGTCCTAGATCCTTCCTAACTCAACTTAAAATTGTGAGTGGAATTGGAGTATATCTAAGCTCTCCTACAATGAAATTATGTGAAGAAAATTATTGCTCATAACTTTTGATAGAATAGTCAGATTAATACCAATGAGTTAATAAACGACGAATTTAGAAATTCCCAGCACAACATGTTAAGTTATGTCGACTTAGAATGTTTTGGAATATGATCGTCGATATGCACATATTTTTTTTGTTTACATACCGTAATTAACTTCTATCAAAATATGAAAACAAAACCAATTACATACATATATTATTATGTTTGTATGTATATACATATGTACGTATGATATGTACAATATATCGTTGATACATACATATATACATACATACAAACAAAATTATCACTCTTCATTGAAATGTAAAACATCGCCAATTCTTTACACATTAATAAATATGTAAATAAAAATTTCTCTTTATATTACATATGCTCATAATTATATTTGTATGATACATACATACACACTTAACTATCACTTGAAATGTAAAAGATCTCCAAAAATGTGTCTTTATGTTACATACATATCTACATACATACATACTTGCATATGTTTATAATTCTGCATCATCTACTTCTGTTTACATTGCTCTGGTATAGAAACTCTCTCTCATTTACAACGATTATAAAAACAACAGCAACAACAACACACATTACACGACCGAACGCCACTAAATTATTTATCTATACATTTAATTGATGATTAATAAATTTATAAAAAAACTTCTTTTGTATTTAAAATTATTAAAGAATACTAAGACTTTGGATCATCCACCGCAGTCTCCAGACCTTAATCCTATTGAACATTTGTGGGAGCACCTTGACAGAAAAATCAGAGAGAGGACCATTTCCAATAAGAACGACTTGAAAAATGCCATAATTGAAGAATGGAACAAAATTTCTCCAGAAGTAACGGAAAACCTTGTTAAATCCATGCCTAGAAGATTAAATGCGGTGCTAAATGCAAATGGAAAGCAAACCAAATATTAAATGTTAATATTAATTTAGCTTATGTACCTAATTTTTCAATGTACCGAACTCTGTTTACTTTTTTTTGACGCCTAAAAACATCACTTTTTGGAGATAAAGTGAATTATTTTTGTTTTTATTTACTTTTCGTTTAATGTGTATACAAAATAAAACTCTTATTATATAAGCCTCTTAGGGTACGACCAGAGTGCGCGCTGAAAGCCGATGCGAGATTGTCAGTGCTATAAAGATTATTTTCATGCGAGAAGACAATTTGTATATAACACAGTGAATGCGAGAATCAGCGCTGAAATTCTGTTTATTCCATGTATTTTGCTTTTGTCATTTAGTCTTCTTGTTCATTTGTGTTTATAAAATTGCTGTACACGGCAATGGATTCATCTGATGAAGAGTATTTTGCTTCTCCTGGTGTGATTAATGCAATTATTAACAAAAAAGAATTTGGAAAACATCCAATTACACTAAAAAGGAATGAATTTGATGAATTTCATCATTTATATAATGATTTAAGAAAATATCCAGCTAAATTTCAACAATACACCCGAATGAAAATTGAAACCTTTGATTACATTCTGGACAAGATAGGTGTGAAACTAAACAAAAAAAAATTTCACTTATTATTTGAACGGTATCCATTTTTATTATTTTTAAACCATTAAAAACACGACTGCACGCTAAAAAACAAACATCAACAATGCAAACAAGCACGCAAAAACGCTTTGAAACTGTTTTCTCGCACTCATCGGCGTTTCTCGCTGCTTTTGTCGGCGTTCACTGTGTTATACACAAGCTTATTTGTATTGACTTGCATGTAACCAGTTTTATCGCACTGACAATCTTTATCGCACTGACAATCTCGCATCGGCTTTCAGCGCGCACTCTGGTCGTACCCTTAAACTGCATTTCAACATTTTTAATTCTTATAAATAAATGTACTAAAATAAAAGATTTAATAAAGGTGAAATAACTGTTTACTTTCTTTTGACGCTCACAGTATAAAGATTTTCTAAAATATTTTTTAGCACACATGTAAAACAATCACTGCAATTTATTTTTATGTAAAAATTATTACAAGAGAATACTTGTCAACTACTGAATATTTAATTTTTATTTACTACATTCCGAGGACGAACCGCACTGTTTGAAAAAATTAATAAACTGATAAAGTTCAATGAATCTTTTACATACATACATATGTATGTACATATGTATGTATTTTGTTAAGTGCTGACAACTTGTGCTTTTTTGTGATCTATTGCCGAGGATTTGCAAGGATTGCTATAATTTAATATTATTGTTGTGGTAATAAGAAAATTATATACTGTATACATACATATATAATAATTAATATTGTTTTATTTATTTATTTATTATTTAATTAATAAAGTAATTAATTAATAAATTTATTAGTGTAGTTATTTAATTGTTAGTTTATATATTTATTTATTTATTCATTCATTTGTTTGTTTATTTTTTATTTATTCATTTATGTATTGATTTATTTATTTATGTAATTATTTATTTATTTGTTTATATATTTATTTATTTATTCACTATATATTTATTTATTATATATTTGTTTATATATTTATTTAATTAATTATTATTTTATTTTTTTACTTCATTCATTCATCAGTTTCGTAAGTCAAAGCTGTAGTGGAGCAATAAAAAATATGTCGTACAGTCTGACAATATATTTAAATAATTATTTAAAGCAATATACCTATGTATGTATGTATGCATATATGTACATATTTTATTTTAAGGAGATATTTTCGTCTTGTGAATTAAATTTTAGCTTCATTTTTTTGTAGATGTGCTGCAATCCTTAGCAAATGCATTTTCATATTTAAAAAGTAAACAGACAGACATGGTTTGTTAAAGAGCTCAATAGTAGAGCTGATTATAAGTTCATCTTTGAATAAACACTTTATTCAATAATTACTGTAGTTTTTTTATATTTTTTTATTTGTTCTAAACTTAAGATTTAATCAGTTATTATCTATTTCATAAGTGTTGGTTAGACGAGCAAACAGATTCAAGCGTTCGTTATCCTTAAGCACTGTTACTGCAGAGAAAATAATTTTCAAAATTACATTTTCCATTTGTTTTATCATGTCTCACCACTTGCAACCGAAATGTTTTGATGACTTTATTTTACTGAAAAATGAAATGCTATTGAACTTTTTTTGCTATCATACCTCAAAACATAATAGCCAGAGTTCCGAAAAGTCAATATTATTCAGGTAGGAACTTAATGTAGTGTTAAAAAATTTTTGATTTATGTATACTTTCTTAGTACGATAGTACGATATAAGTTAAAAATTTAATAGTTGTGCGATCTATTCCATGCATTATATTCCGCTCATGGTATAATTTTCAGTAGTATTTCAAAGCTAATTTAGATGAACAATTATTTTTAGACCAAAGTGATAAAAAAGCTCTATATTTCAAGTCAAGATCAATCGATATATCAGCTGATTAACTTTTTTTCTCGTTTAGTTTAAATGCTTACTTTTAAAAAGCTTTTTACAATTTTCGTATGCCTCTTTTTTTTCTATCTGAAACATTTTTATTTGTTTGTATATAATATTATTAATTTATAAATAATTTTTTATTGCAGAGACTCACCGCCAGTTTCTACAAACCAGACAGACGACTTGAGTAAAAAAATTTTGTGGAAAGAGTTTTTGACGGATATTTCTTTATTCTTTCCTCTATCTTCTATAAACTCATACTTGCTTCCAGAAAAACTGCCGTGGCTAAGACAAAACTAAACAATTTTTTTCCTTAGACTGGGTTCACACACACGACAATTTTAATTGTTCAACTTTTGTACTAATGAAAGAGAGCTTATAAGATAATAAAGAGTGAAGCGGAAAAGAGAAAATCTATTTTTTAAGCATTTTTATTATTAAGTTTTAATATTTGTATCGCGCTTTTTCCCAAAATTAGTACTTTACTTGTTCAGTAAGATGACAATAATTTTAAGAAACAATAATTGTTTACTTGTTTACTTTACTGTATCTTAACACGTCATTACCCTTTACCAAGGTGTGTATATGGTCCACCACACGTGAAATACTAAAATACTTGTATGACATCACAACATGTTGCTACATATGTGGTGTTGACACTTGCATCTTGTCTAAGTATCCCTGATATAAGATGACAAACGACGATTACTGAATGTAATTTTCATTGTAATTTTGCAAGTAGACACGTGCATATGAAGATGCAATTTCAATTTAATGAATGCTAATTTTTGTTCAATGACAATAAAATCATTTAAAGGAGAACTGACACAGGAATCTTAAAGTGATTTCTTGGGGAGAATGGAAGGAAATATTTTATAGGTTTTCCTTTAAAGAGCGCACAATAGGCTTTAAGAGCATAAAAGTAATCCGTGGTGTAATTAAATTAACTTTGAGGGATGTGTTGGCTGAATTAATTAGCACTTTTACTACAAACTCGAAGGTTCGAGCCCGGTCATCAATACAAAGTCACCAATTTACAACCCCATGCATTTTTCTGATGTGTATTAATTAGTGTTTCTTTGTGTCAACTGTTGTAGGAAAGTTCAATTGATGGAGGCATAGTCAATGGTCATTGAACTGTACCGGCTTCAGTGGATAATAATCCTAATATAACATCATGTAAGCACAGATTCGAAGATTTAATATGCCTCATTGGCACCAGAGGCACTGAAACTTCTTATTAAAAAGAACGTGCAAAAAAACTGATTTATAAAAGAATGAAGCTTTGCTCTGTATCTCTTGCTTCATCATTTGTCTTTTCCATCATTATACCTAGTAATATATATAGGCATTTATTGCCTAAATATTACTTCCCTTAAAAAGTATTAACCTAACCAAATTTTTATTTTGAGATATTCTGTATTTAAAGTTAGTGCAAAGAAATCAAGGAATCGTTGCCAATCGTTCCTCTTATTTCCTTGAGAAAAATACCTCAATTTTTTCTCACTCATCCAGTTACTCCCAACAGCAGCAGGTGTATGATGAATGAAAGGTAACTTGATACTTGAAAAATGCAAACTTGAAAAAAATCTAAACAAATTTTGGCAATATCATCCTCTTCTTAAGAGCTAATAAGGCTCATCTGTGCAAGTAGTATTTTGTGGCAACAAATCGCAACTTGGCTTTTACTTTTTTAAAGCTGATCCTGAGCATTTTCAATTTTTTCTTTGTTTAAAATTTTTTTTCCATATAACTGTTTTGTTTGGAGCCAACTATGACAACTCGTTAAAACGTAAAATTTTTAACCTTTATGAGCCAAAAGGCCAAATAGACAGTGTATGCATAATTGCATAAGTTAACTTGTATGAATGCATGTACATATATTGAAGCAAAAACACACTTGCTAACAGCAGCAAAAAAAAAACCAAGTACTAGAAACATATTACTTATATGTGTACAAGTGAAACTATCAACTGTGTCTGTATGCTTGAGTATACATATATACGAGACCTTCCTTCCATCACTTACAAACAGCACACTAGAGGAAGTGTCAATATAGCATTCAACAAACAAAAAAAAATGCAACAAGAAAAGATAATTGTGGCATGGTACTAAGGAAAAACAATAGCGCTGCTGTTAGCTAAACAGCAAGACCAAACCATTTGCAATCATACTCGTATACAACAAAAAGTTAATTTTTTCTCCTTTATGTTTTTTTTTCTAAAAATACAAACACTGCAAGTCAACTTGACCTTCAGCCATAAAGGTCACAAACAATCAATTACAATTTTTCAACCACAACAACACTGTTACAAATTTATGTAGGAGTACAACAAACAGTTTTCATGTGCTTAATGTAACCAACCAATTTTATTCAGCTTACAGTGGGATGTTACTAAAAAGAAGAAAACAGTTAATTAAAAGTTGCTAAATATGTCACTTGGTTGAGATAAAATCTCTCTCCCTCTCTCTCTTCCACTCTCTCGCTCTCTTTTCAGTATAAATGTAGTTAAGCTTCAGTTTTAATGATTAAACAGAATTCCGGCCTAAACACATTTCCCATACAATTTGACACAAAAAACCAGCCGCAGAAAGCAGTCGTGAGATAGAATCTATTTTATTTTGAGAACGTTTTTTCTTATTCTCTCACATATCAATACTGATTCTCACAAAAATGTAACCATACTTTCAATAAATTTCATATATTTTGTAAACAAAACTACAAAGAATATTAAGCACAAAAGAAAATAAAACAAAAATCAGAGAGCATTTGAAGTTACTGCCGTCGATTTTATTATGGGCTTTATTAATTTGTCAGCGATTTTCCTGAAGTTGCAGACTTTATTCTGTTTCATCATTTAATTTGAATGCTCTCGTGTGAATTATTTTTTGAGATCATTTTTATATTGAGAAAGGCTAGAAGAACTCAATATCCTACTAAATAATAAGACTTGAAAAAATACAACCCTGATCTAATAAATTCTTATTTTTTTTGAAAATGTTTCATAAATTCTATCATACCAGGCTCGTATTTTCTCAAAAGTCGTACGAATCTTTAAGGCAAGATTTATTGCACTATACCTGAATAACGATCCTACTATCACACTTATACATTATAAATCTGGTTATATACTCGTATGGAAAATAAACTCAAAAAGATGAGAATGATATGATGGTCACATTTATTTTCAATCCACTAGAAACTTCTAACACTAACTTTGTTATCAAAGCAATCTACTATATTACATTTAGTTTTAAACCAAATGTCTGTCTGTCCAATATTTGGCTGCATTGTCAGTGAGACAGAGTATTTGTGGTGTTTTATAGAAGACTGATTTAGGAAGGATGACCAAATAAAAGGTGCGAGGGAGAGGTGGCTCAGCAAAGTTATCTTAGATTACACTGTACAGCAAATAATAAAAATATAAAAATAAATAATAAAGATTCTAAAAAGTGATTTTAGCAGAGGAGCCAAACAAAAAATGCGCAAGTATCGAAATTTTTGAAGGCTAATGACTGATTCCTATGTAAAAGAGATGTACTGAATGGCGATTTGCACCTAAAACTTTGCTATACACCTATCCCTCGATTTACACAATATATACGTTCATAACAAAGTCGTGTAAATCGAAATTTTAAATTTTTTTATGAAAAATCGTGTAAACTGAAAATAAAGACAGCATCGCGTAAAAAATTTTTTTATTAAGAAATTATATATGTATTTTTCGGTGTTGCCACATGAATCTTAGTTGTTAGAAATAGACCTTATTTTAAAAATTGATGTGAGAACACATTGATTTAAAAAATATTGTAAAAACTGACTCGAACGTCCTATTACAGACAAAAATATTCAATAAAATACATAAAAATCATGTAAATCGAAGTATTTCATAAATCTCCCAATGTACATGAAAACCAAAATAAGAGTGTAAAAGTAAAATCGTGTAAAACAAGTTTCGTGTAAATCGAGGGATAACTGTAGTTACAATTTTTGCTGTAATAAATTTGTTTTATGGATTTACCTATAAAAATTGTTTGCATACAGTAAGATTTTTGCAGAATTTGTATTATAACAAATCTGAGGATTAAATTTATTTAGGTTAAGAATGAAAAAAGGGGCAGTCAATATTGACTCAATTTATTTGGGATTACACTTATGCTTTGATAGCATAGTGTGCTATATACAAATTTTAACTGCTTTTTATTGATTGGTTTAACCAACTTTGTTGGTTGGTGAATTTTTTTTAACGTAAGAGTTATTTAAATTCACCTTCATTTTTATTTCTTTGTATTTTGTTTATTTCCATTGCAAAAAGGAAAAGACAGACCCAGGGAGAATGTCTCCACTCTAGAGGCCGCAAATGTTCCATAGAAATGGAAAGTTTTGTATATTTTTTCTTATATAACATTCTTTGAACCTTTCCTTTAGCCAAAAATACTAACAGAAATACAATAATAATTTTTTAGGCCGTTTATAAAGGGTGATTTCTTTACCAACTTTCTTTTTGGCTTTTTTCGTGCAACACGTTACTGTTAAACATGTTCAGTTTGGTCTATAATTTAACCATGAATCGACTCACAAATGAACAACGCTTGCAGATGATTAAATTTTATTATCAAAATTCTTGCTGGATTAAGAAAGTGCATCGTGTCCTTCTTCCATTTTGTGGTCAGTTTGGGCGACCTTCTGAGGTGCCTACTCGGAATTTTATAATTAAATTTCGCATCAAAATTACTCTTTTTTTTAATGAACAAATACAACCCGCAAAGCGATTAGCTAGTCTGCAGAAAACAGCCAAGGACTACGGTAGGAATCGAACCCACGACCTCTGGACTGAGAGACTAGCATCGCTATCAATCAGCTACAGAGGCATCTACATTATATACCAACACGCATACGTACAGCGCGGACAGAGGAAAATATCGCAGCTGTATCCGCCAGTGTTGTTGATGACCGTTGGGCGCCATTCGCAGCAATTGGTCCTCTGTTACTTTTTTTTTGTACAAAATGGAAGAGCTGGACTTGGCTGACTTGTGGTTGCAGCAAATCGGTGGAACATACCAAATACCACACTAAATAATAGCCCAATTGAGGGTCGAGTTCTGTTAGTTCTATAGTTTTATTCAACGCCTTTATACTATTTATTTTGGGGGTTATGTTAAGGCTGATGTCTGTAAAGACCAGCCGGCAATTTTCGATGCACTGGAAGACAATACTGAATAATTTATTTTTGAGATACCGGCCCATATTTTGCTGGGAGTATGCCAAAATTGGACCCAGCGTATGAACCATTTAAGGCGTAGCCGCGGTTAATATTTACATGAAATTATCTTTAAACATTGAATTATATAGATCGTACTATCGACTCAAATATAGTTTTCATAAATTTCTTTAAATTATTTGTGTTTTTCTTTTTATAAATCAATTCCAAAAGTACTTAAAAAATCACCCTATGGACACCAGAGAAAGCCAAACAGTTACTTTTTTACTGCTCAATACATATCGATGCCCCGTCGACTATGAGTATGATAGCACACTCGCTTCAACAAGTATGCTTGCATACATGCATACATATCTATAGCTATTAGCACAAATAAGTGCTCATATCGATAGGTGCTAGTTCGATCAAACCAATGTGCTATAGATATTCGTATCAATACGTGCGCGCACAAGCATATAATGACGAGTATGACTATATGAACAATGTTACCAAATATGTATGTACATAAAAGAATCATTGTGTATAAATTTAACAAATACCTAATTTATATTATGCATTTATTCATGAAGGCTTTTTTACGAAACTTTTTGCCAATTCAAGCTCTAGAGAAGAGAGTGATATATTGAATCTCTGAAGCAATTTGGACAACTCTTTTGATCTAATTTGGTTGTTCAGGCCTCCTATTGACAAATGAAAAAATTTTCATACAACCAATTTAATGCAAAAATGCGTAAATGCGTGGCGGCATTCTTTCGAAAATTTCTACTTAAAAAAGAAAAAATTATATCAACTCGCAAGGATTAAAATAGTAGAAAAAATATTTTAAAGCTGATTATATAAGCCGCGAAAAAAGGAATAACTCGAAAATTTGCTCACAGCATATAAATCGCGAAAACTTGTAAATGAGAATATATTTAAAAAAAATTCCAAAAACTTTAAAAAATTTAAACGAAAACACTCAGTAGATTTTAGTTATCAATAGATCATTTTTAAAAAGTTGCAAAAATCCGGGAATAATTTCTTAACTGAAAAAAAAATTAAAAATTTATTAGAAAACGCTAAAGTGGTAAGGAATGTCAAAAACTTGGAAAAATTTGCGTTAGAGATATCAAAGTCTGATACAGATTCAAAATCTTTAAAACTGTAAAAAAATCAAAGAATTGAGAACTTCATTTTTATTGAGAAAAAAAATATTAGCGACAAATTGAAAACAGGCCCTAAAATAGCTTCTAAATACCTAAAGATCTAAGGAATGCAAAAAAAAAAAACGAAAATTTGCTTAAATTCGCTAACATCGAATAGATACTTACATGGATTAAAAATTGGAAAAAAGTCAAGATTTGGCTAAAAAGTCACAAGTGCTAAATTTTTTTAAAAATTGCTAAAATTTTAAGGATAGCCATTCTTCAACTAACTGGGCTATTAGTTCAGATATATTTGAAATGGAGCGTGTTTTCACACTCACGATTACTTCCGTAAATGTTTAATAGGACTTAGGTATAAGGAATGCGAAATATTTAACAGGGCATAGGTATAGGGATGACGAAGAAAGTGGTGTAGGTAAAACAGATCAACAACTACAAACTAGTATTTCTGGCAACACTTATCAAAAAACATTTAAAAAATCGAATGTGTTGCAAGTCATGGGTATGTCGATAGATATGCGTAGTTATGCGGGATATAACGAAGAATGCGCATCGATACATACAAATATGAAATAAAGTGCGCAGAGGTATACGCAAGAATGAGAATAAATGGGTATCAATACCCACTAGCATAAAAAAATTTCGATATGTGCTGTATCCAAAAATTTTTTTGTCGATTGGCTTTCCCTGATAGACACATGTTTCTGATGATATACACACGTATGAATGAATGAATTAAGTTAAAGGGGAAGCAGAGTAACCTGCGATCAAAGTAGATCTATTGTATCCCCTGAAAGGTGCTAGAACACCCCATCTAGACCTACTCTCCTGATGAATCTCAGGATTGCCAGTGGGTCCAGAGTTGGTAGTTCCGAATACTCCAATAGGTGCTTGCCCAATTGGCTTTACCTTCTGTGGCATAATGCTTCACAGTACTTCAGAATATGCTCTGGAGTTTTATCTTCGTAATCACAGAATCTGCACAGGCTGTTACTCTCAATACCAGGAGTCTCTTTAGGGGTTTTCTCAGTCTACAATGGCATGTGATCAAGCCTGTGAGCATTCATGGATTATTTTTACTCAGTGACATGAAAGCTATGAAATGATTTTGATTATACACTCCAATCATTAGCTTTGCATGCCTCAACCCTGGGAGATTGAGCCAGAAGTGTTCCCTATTACTCTTGATCTCTGTCGATATATCTTCCCGCAATATAGTTCTGGTCCGACCATGGGTGTAGTAGCTCCCCTTCTGGCAATTTTTTCTGCATTTTCATGTCCTAACAGTCTGGCTTATATACACACGTAAGTAAAATACAATGACTACATTAAATTAAATCATGTTATATCAACTTGAAATAACTTCAATTCAACTTATTCTCCATTTCGATTTTAATACGAGTAGTACGGAAATGTTAAATCAAAATGAATCAACATTTTTATAAATCATGTTAAATTAACATGAAACACACATGAATCAAAATCATTGCCGAAAAAGGTTTAATTAAAATTGTTTACGAAGATTTTAAGTTGCGGTTTCGCTGTGTGAGGGGAGAGGAGCATTTCACTTTCTTTTTATACTAAGTTCAGAAGGAAACTTTCAAAACGCCGCTTTAAAAATTTTTTGGTAAGAATATTTTTCCTTAAAAAAAATGTAAATTTTGTAATGCCGTGTTATTTACAAAGTTATATTTATTATGATTCTCCGGTATTGTTAGGACTAATAAATCAGTGCAAGTTTAAGAGTTGGTTTAGTTTAATGAAACTTATATTAATATCTAGTTTAAGCTCCAAACTTAAATAAAAATATTGTAATAAATTAAATTAAATTAATTATTATATAAACATTAAATAAAAATATTGTAGCAGAAAATGCTCTTCAAATGCTCTTTTGCAGCAGGCTGTCTTTGTACAATAAAACAAAGTAAAAAAAAATTAAAAAAGTTCATATATGACGTTGTTTGAGTATATGAGCGATTTGGTCTACATGTAACAAAATCGTGTGGTCTGTGTTGTATTGTTAGTATTGTTGTATTGTTAGTTTAAATGCCCAACTTAATCCATTTATGGATTAATTATGGTTTAAAATTTACACAATGACATTTAAACCTTAAATATTGTGTTGGCTTAAACAAATTTTGAAACAAAAAGAGAGATTAACTTGCACTGATTTATTAGCTCT
The DNA here is from genome assembly GCA_905220375.1 of Tachina fera. Classification (NCBI taxonomy): domain Eukaryota; kingdom Metazoa; phylum Arthropoda; class Insecta; order Diptera; family Tachinidae; genus Tachina; species Tachina fera. Next base: position 125,541,614 of record LR999964.1, read on the forward strand.
TAGTGCGCTGTTGGTTTAACTCTTTTAACTAGGTCGGTGCAGGTTAATTTCCCAAACAATACCAACGTGGTATTATAAATAAGTCTTGGTTAGATATATGCAGTTAGATTTAAAACCGTTTGGCCAAGTGGCAATTGGTTAAGCTAAGCAAAGACACCAGCAAATACAGTGGGTCGGATACATGAACAGACGGACATATATTACGGCAGTTAAGTGGGCTGTGGCAAATATTTTACAAACACAATGAATGTGCGTTTTGTTGCATTTAAATTTTTCTTTTTATAATCATAAAGATGATGACGATGGTGATGATGATGATTATATTCTTGTCTATGTGCTGGCCTGTTAAGTTTCCTTAGTTAAGGTCATACTATGTGTCGAGATATTTAAGTGTGTCTGTATATTCTTTATTTCAAGTTGTGAGCTTTTTGTGCAAATATTCTGTGTCGAGGTCTTGTCTTAATATCGTGTAGTCCAAACATTTAAACAACGAAATTAATTGAAAAAGTTGTAGGATTAAACTTCCTTTTTGGTTTTTTTTTCTTTTTTTGTTGCCTTTCTTTATCTTGCTTGCTACTTTAAAAAGAAAGAAGAAAAAAACACAAACTGCAGCATTTAAGTGTTTTTTAACAGCCAAGAAAATAAATCTTGGTTAAATGTTGATTTTTAAGCTGATTGAAACCATTTTTATAAGCTCAGTATAATATAAATATAAAAACAAAATATTAAATGTAATTTCTGTGGCAAAAAGGAGAAAAGTGCTTAAGTTGAGATAAGCTGATTTTGAGTTAATAGCAACTCCGTAATCTATACTTTCAAATACCCCTGGTCGAAATTTCAATTAATTGGTGTTATTTTTCGTCAAATTATATCACTATGACTTGCAACTTATCTTTTTTAGACTTCTAATCTGATTTGGAATAATAATTTAATTCAGGTTATACTCTGATATATTTCAACTTAAATGTATTACTTATAGTCTCTACAACGATGTTTGCTTAAAAAAAATAAAGCTTAACTTTAAAGAAATTTATTACTTGACATAATGTCCGAAGTGTACATATAATAATTGAAATGTATTTATTGTTATCCGATGGATTTCTAATTGTATAAGGATTTAGAAAAATAAAACGAGTTCACCTGGATATAAATTATTTGCTGGGTTTTGTATCAGTTTCAAAGCCTACTAAGCTTAGTTTTTCTTTTGTGATTTTCAGAAATATTATTATTTTATGAATTCTCATATAGTTTTTGGAAGTCTGTGCATAAAGTAAGAGGTTTGTGACTGTTGAAAATTTGTGGTTGAAGTCTACTGATGATTTGGTTCAAGCCCCAATGAAATACGAATATAGACATGCTAAACCAGCAGAAAATAAATTTCAATTAATAAAGCTTAGCACAGAATTTTCCAATTTAACTACAAAAGAAATAAATTTTTGAAAATCGACTTGATGGCTTAAAAGTGCTTTCCTGCAAAACAGTAAAATATGATTTAAGCACCTTTTCCTTATTGCCACAGATTTATATTTCTTCAGATTTTAAAAAAATACATTAACTTAAAAAAAACATTTTATGTCTGCCCACAAAAAAATTCGAGTGTACAAAACAGTGTGTGCATTTTATGTCAGTAATTCTATGTGCACTTCTTAAGAAGTTGAAAGAAAACCTTGAAAAATATTTCTCTTTTTTTTGTATATTTATTTTATTTTTATACTTCTGCTTATCCCTTAGAGATTTGTCAATGTTGGCAAAGTTATAATTGTCTGCGAGTGTCAAGTTTTCGCTTAAAGTCCATCGGTAAGAAGAAGAAGAAGTAGAAGCAGAAAAAATAGTTTTAAAAATTGTTCTGCGTGTAGATTCTTGGAAATGTTAAGCTTTCAATCGTAAAACAGATAAACTTATATCAAGTTGCTCTACTGGATTAAAGTTATTTTTTTTCATGGAACAATTTTAGTTCAAAAAAAAAAAAAAACACTGCGAACTTAATTAAAAGCAAGAATTTTTCAGTAACCAGCAGCAGCGATGAGCATTTAATGATTTTAATTTAAAAAGCAAATATATAAAAATAAATTAATATTCACTAAAGGTGCAAAAGTTTCTACAAGTTTGCTTATATATAATTATAATTTCGGTATTAACCGGTTAACCGATCAATAAAGTTTTTCCATAAATCAAGAGTTTTCAACAAATGAAATTCGCATACATTATTTATTCATTTGATTTTATTAGTAAAAATAAGAACGCAATAATTCTTAAACGAAATCAAGCAAAAAAATTCATAATGTGTTCATTAAAAATTAACAAGTTTATGAGTTCATTATATTTGTTACCTCAATAGTTAAAAGAGATCTTTCAACACAATCTTGCAGAGAAATAATTTGGTTTAAACGTTTGGGATTTAAGCGATTATCTTCTTTATTTTTGATAAAACTTCACTTGGAAAAATCTTTTTAAATATTTCTCAAAATAAAGTATGATATTTTACTGAACTTTTTGTGTTTTAAAAACATGATAATAATATTTTTTTCATTATCAAAGACAACAACCATTTTCTGAAGAAAATGCTTTGTACTGCATTTACATTGTCTCGATATCTAGTAAATTTGATTTGAAATCTTTATCAAAATATATGTCGTTTACGCCAAGATTTTTTTTAATTTCCAAGATTTTTTAGCTTAAGCTGCAGCCTTACAAGTGCTGACTTAGCTCATTTCCACACCTTCAATGGATAATTTGTAGAACATATCTGATTCACTCACCTTTATATAAATATGTACTAGAGTATTCATTTAATAGGGGTTTGAATTTGATCGGTTAATCGCTCGATTAATTAATCGAGGTTTTGGCTTAATCGGTTAATTTCGGTATTAACCGGTTAACTAATCAATAAAGTTTTTCCATAAATCAAGAGTTTTCAACAAATAAAATTGCATACGTTATTTATTAATTTGATTTTATTAGTAAAAAAAGGACGCAATAATTCTTAAACGAAATCAAGCAAAGAAAAAATTCATAATGTATTCATTAAATATTAACAAGTTTGTGAGCTCATTATATTAGTTACCTCAATAGTTAAAAGAGATCTTCTAACACAATCTTGCAGAAAAATAATTTGATTTAAATGTTTAGGATTTAAGCGATTCTCTTCTTTATTTTTGATAAAAGTTCACTTGGAAAAATCTTTTTAATTATCGTAGATGCTTAGGAAATGTAATGAAATCCATAGAACAGAATATCTAGTTCCTCAGTCCTTTTCTTGGATTTCTCAAAATATATAAAATCTTTCATTATGCCACTAGAGTCCTGTTTTATTTATTTTTTTTAAATTCATAACGCTTCCAATTGTTTTGGTTAAATTTGTTAGAGCATTTCTTGTCTTACTATCGATAGTTCCTTCTGTTAGCGGGTCATCATCTGACTCATACTGGCAGAGCTCAGCAACGAATGTTTAGCAAAAAGTTCATTGCTGATTTTCTTAGCTTTCAGCTTTGTACTGTATTTTTTGTTAGAAGGAAATATATCAGAGTGTAGTTATAAGATAATAGAATTCGTCTCTCATTAAATCTAATCCTTAACTAAGTCGTTGGCAACGGTACTATTGGCTTATATTAAATTATTAAACTTAAACTTAATTATTTCCTCTAGTTAGAGTACCAGAGTCTTTACTAAACTCTTTTATAGCCGTGTCCAAGGATTTTGAAGTTTTACTTAAGTTAGGATCACTGAACATACTTCTTTGTTTGTAGGAAAAATAATGTCTAAACACTTATATTTTGTAAATGATACGAAACAAATAATTTTTCATACAAAAACAAGTTGTAATTCCACATAATTTAAAAAAATTTGTTACGTCGGCTAATCGAAAAAATATAATTTTAAATTAACCCATCAGTTAATCGGGTAGTAATTAACTGGTTAACCAATTAACGATTAAACGATTGAATACCCTAATAAATACTAGCTTTTACCCGCGCATCCGCTCTTAATAATCTGTTTAAAAAATACATAAAAACCTTAACCATATATTAAAAATTGGTTCCGAATAGGATAAAAAATATCCTTTCCATTGTCCAAAAATCTTTTAAAGTCGATATAGCTGTTTGGGCGTGAAAGTGTAGCAAACAAACAAACTCAATTTCACATTGATAATATTAACAAAGATGTTGTATATGCTAGCAAAAAAATAATAAAAATATTAGATTTTTAATAGACTCCGTGCAAATCTACTGACAAAGTAGATTTCGTTTTTGTAGTAAATAATAACTAGAACTAACTCGAAATGTCCCAAGTACTCGACACAGTGCAAATTCCCTATAACTAAATTCTGGTATTAAATATATCTTCCAACACAATCTTCTTGTAGTGCGTTTATATTTGAGCAAAATCTAGTACTAACAAGATTTTAGGCGAAATCTAATAGATTTCCCAAGCAAAATTAAATCTAATTCGTTATTAAATTTTGTCTAAGTCTATTCAAAATCTTGTGAAATTTAATGTTACAGCATTGTTTTTTTATTTTTATTTTTACTTGAAAGTCAGCTTGTATTCTTAAAAAAATGGTGTGTGAATTGGCTACATGTCCAGTGTTTAGTTGTAGTCTTCGAACATTTTCAGGTAATAGTTTTTGTTGAAATATCTTGATAAATGTCAACGAAACTCGGTGTAAACTGTAAATATTTTAATTAAAATCCGATCAATTTCATGCATTTGTAAATGGCCTTCATGATTCTTTTCCTATTTTTGATAAGAAGTATTAAAAATGTTTATAGATTTTCTAGTATATTTTCTGATACATGCATGTATAACATATACATACATATACTACAGCTAACAGTAATCCTGATTTTAATTAATTTCATATAATTTACCATATTCAAAATTTTACCTTCACTTAACTTTTTTTTAAACAAGAAATGGTTCCTCTATTTGTTAAAAACAAAAATAATTTCATAACAACTTTGCTATCAAATTGTTTGCTTAAAAACATACAAATTTGTTACTTTATACAACACGAGATATTAAAAAAGTTTTAGAGTTATAAAACATTATATTTGCAAGTGAATTTTATAGCATAAAAGCTTTAATATATTAAGGCTTCTTTGTTGAATTTTGTTTCAAACTAAAACTTATATAAAACAAGTAGTAACAATAAAATGGTCGCCAAACCATTTATTAGCATTGTTAATAATTTGTTAGTGTAAGAGTTGTTAGTGTAAGATTTTTATAAACAAAAATATATTTAATACTGTTATTAAGCAGCTACAAATGGGTTTGAAAATAGAATATATAAAAAATATTTTGCATATAGAAGAATAACAAAAGAATACAAATTTCCAAAACTACAACCAAGAAACTGCAATGTAGCCAATTCACACACCTTTTTATGTACTTAGGCTGGCGTTTTAGTACGAACTTGAAAAAAATCAAAGTTGCATCATTTAGTTCTGCAAGGTTTTAAGTAGGTTTGGACAAAGTCTAGTGAAGAAGAGGATTTTGTCAGACTACACCATGGTATAGTCAACTATTAATGAAATTTAAAAATCTAAATTAAAAGGTATTCCGTCAGTTAATGTAATTCTCAGTATGTAATTTTGACAATTTGCTGAATCTTAGAAACCGTAAGAGCCAAAGGATTGAAATTTCAAAAGCGATAAAATTAAAAAAATCCCAAAATTGAAAACATGCCGAAACGAAAAATTGCCAAAATAAAAAAAGCGATCAAATGAGAAATATCACCAAAAAAAGAAATAGGGCTTCTAAAACGAAAAAAATCATGGGAAGTAAAAAGTTTGCCAAAAAAATAAAATATTTGCCGAAAACCGAAGAAAATCGCCAAGCGGAAAAAGTCGCTAAAAAAACTTTCGAAAAAAATCGCAAAGACCGAAAAAACTATAAAAACTAAATAAATTTATAAAACTAAAAAAATCGCTGAAACAAAAAAAAATTGCTAAACCAAAAAGTCTCCGAAAAAAATTGAGAAACCCGAGAAATCTACTTTCAAAACGAAACAAAAGGCGCCAAAAATAAGAAAATCGCTTAAACTAAAAAATCAACAAAAACCGTAAAACAACTGAAAAGCCAAAAAAAAACGTTAAACTAAAAAAACTCTAAAGCAATTTTTTTTAAATGTTTATCTCAGGTTAGTAGTATCCATACGGAGCCCTTTATGTATGAGTCAAAGCGGGCACTCTATTGAATTTATTTATTTTAATTTGTTTCAAAAATTGTTGTCACAATTTTGAAACACCTGTTTTATGTTTACATTTGTGCCAAGTTAAGAAGCATAGAGTTGAGCAACTTTTCACATTTTATACACAAACAAGCGTTTAATTTATGAAATTTTTGATAAGGCAATCTATTAATTTAATAATAAGTAAATGCATTACTTTAAGATTGTAAAGTAAGCGACAAGTCGATAATTAGTGGATCTGTTATGCTGAAGAACAATAGGTGACTTGTTTTCGCTCACTAGAAATCATACAAATTTTGGACTCACTTGACGATGGACATCGTGGATTGGGCTGTAAAATATTGCAGTTGCTGTCATTATTTTTATTTCACCGATTATGAAAAATATTATTAGAGCACAGGTTTATCCATTAATTTCTATACTCTTGTCTCATTTAATATTATGAAATCGTTTGTTTTAGCTTTTTTATATGTTTGAACTTTTGCAACATTTTTCTGCTTTTATTGTGTATTTGTGATTTTTGGTGTTTTATTTTGTGCATGTTGCAAATTTGTTTACTAAGTTTATTTTTATGACAATGCGTATTCCAAACTAGGTTCAGTCCACCCTGCAACATTTATGCACATTTTTATAAAATAAGTTGCCGTACTGTTGGAAAAAGTTGCTTATAAAAAATCATTTCCTTAACTGTATTATCTTATGACTGACTTTAACTTTATGTAGTTTTTTATTAAAAAAAATAAAATATTTAGAAATATATACATATATATTATTTTTTTAATATTTCGCTTAAAGCAAACTTTTACATGGCCGGCTTAAATCTCTCCTCTGATTTCTTGTGAGTGTGTGTGTGTGTATGTTTCTGTTTATTTTCAATTGCTTGCTAATATATTAGTTTGTAAGATATAGGACCGCACCTGGTTTCTTAAGAATTTGTTACTAATTTCACCAAACAACAAAAAAAAAAATATAAAAGTTATTTTTTTTTTTCTTACAAGCAGAAAAACAATTGATTTAAAAGTATTGATATCTGGCTACAAAACAACAGTAATAGCGACAAAACAGTTGGGTTTAAAGTTTACAATCTTTTGGCTGGTTGGTTGTGGTTTTATTTTGCTTCACAGTTATAGTTTTCAAGGAAGTACATAAATAAAATTTAAAGACTGTTTGAAAGGAAAGTTTCTGTGTGTGCTTTATTGAGACTAAAAGAAAAAAAATATTATTTGCTTAAGTCTTAATTGCAATTTATTTATTACTTTTTTTTTTGCTTTCAAATTCGCTGTTTACAAGACCACAGCTCTTTTATAAGCTATAAAAAAGAAAAATATATTTGAAATTTAAGTAAGTCGCAGAGGTTATGTTGCTAAAAACAATAAAAGCAGACAGACTACATGGAGTTCGTTTATAATGAACGCCAGTTATAATGAATTTTTTCTTTTAATTGACCACTTTTCCCGTACCAAGAGTTTTGCATTAACATTTCTTACAAGTTGAAATGCTTATAGCATACTCCGTTTTCAGTGAATTCTGGGTTTAACACATATTTTTTTTAATTCCAACAAACTATGCTTTATAGAAATTTTAAAAATTTTCACGTTTTGTTTCTTGTGTTTTAAAATACAATTATAATATAATATTTCTTAAATGATTTATAATTTTCTTAAGATATAATTCATAATTTTTTATTTATTTTATAAACGTCATTCAAAGTAAAAGAAAACAAAAACACCTTACTTTCATTTCTGTATTTTTATTTCTCGCTTTAAAAAAACTGCTCGGTTTCACCTGAATTCGTTATAACCAAACACTACTCCATTGAATTTAAGTTCAATAATAATAATTGGGATCCTGTCATATAATAAAATAGTCAAGGAAATTTGCTTTGATACTCATGTAACAAAAAGTAAGGATTTTTGCGCTGCCTCGAGTGAAATTGTCTGCCGGGTCATTAAATTGAGTCAGTTAATTTATTTTTAATATTTTGGATTTGACCATTAATTTGTTTTAAATTTACAGCGAAGGACGGTCAGATAGAGCGGAGGTGTTACAAATCAAAAAAATCTCTGCTATTATCTCCTCTTCACTCCTCTCCGCTACGCTCCTCTTCTTTCCTCGCCCCTTCTCTAACTCGTCTTCTTACCACTCCTTTTCTCTAATCTCCTCTCCTCCTCACTCCTCTCCACTCCTATTCTCTTTTTTTCTCACTCCTGCTCCCTCTTCTCTTCTTGACACTCCTCTCCTGTAATGTTCTCTCCTCTTATCTCATCTCATCTCGTCTCATCTCATCTCATCTCATCTCATCTCATCTCATCCCATCTCATCCCATCTCTTCTTCTCTCCTCTCCTTTCTTTTTTCTGCTTTTGTTTTCTTTACTTTCCTTTCATATTACATCATTTCCTTTCCTTTACTTTCTTTTCCTTTCCTTTTCTTTCCTATCCTCACCACTACTCACTTCACCTCACCTTACCTCAAAACACCTCACCTCACCTCACCTCAATTCACCACACCGCACCACCTCTCTCCTCTTTTCAACAGTCACCTCATCTTCTCTCGTATTCTCGTATTAGATTCGATACGACACGTCTTGTCTAATCCCATCTCATCTCCTCTCGTCTCGTTAGTTTCGTCTCATCTCGTCTCGTCTCATCTGCTCTTCTCGCCTCTCCTATCATATCCTCTCCTCTCTTATTTTTTTGGACATTGTATGTACGGACATATTTGTTTGATCTCTCACCGTGAAACCATTTTGTTTATTGGATAAAGTTTGCCGAATTGTTGCAGAGAATGGGCCATCAGTAGCATGCAACTAAATGCTTTTGAATTAATTTTCCTCCGTTTAAGTGAAGTCAATTGGCTGGTGCTAACAAACCGACTCACAAAAAGGATGTTTTTGTAATCAATCCCAGAATATATTACATAGAAGATCTTCAGAATTAGTCGTAATGATGCAAATAATGCCAACAGTTTTCCTCAGTCAACACATAAGAAGATTAAAGAAAATACTTGTCCTTGACCAATGTAATCCCTTTTTAAGAATCTTCACATTTTAATCAAGGAAATTCTTCTTCATTTTCATTATCATAAAGTATTCGCATTCAAAAGAATTCCCTTGTCACAAAAAAAAACAAAAGTGTGAAAGGAATGTCATTCATGTGATACGTTTTTATGTGTCTTATCATTAAAAATTTTTTCTTCTTACACTCAGTTTGTCTTAACATACCACACATACACACACTCACACGCACATATAGCAAAGAAGACTCTTATTTAAACTTTACATATGAGTATGTTGAAGAGCAAGACTTTTGAAATTATTAAAACTCATATCGTAAAATACACATGAATAGTCCATTATATTGTACTTAACAACACAAGGAATGCAAGTAACCTTTATAAACATATATGATGTCCTGTTATACGCTTTTGTATGTCTTACACATCATTTTAAAGTAATACTGCTGGTCAGTCAGGGAAGAAAAATATAATAATAACTTTTACTAAGACTTTTGAACTTGAAGTTTATCTGTAGCACTTCATCAATAATGGTTTTTGTGGACAAAATGGATAAAGCACAAAATTGCTTTTAAATCATAAACCACACTCTAGTATGTTTCCTTTGTACTGACTTGCTATAGTCTTTTTTTCTTTTGCTCCAGTCAGTTTTTGAGATTTGTATCATAAATTGTCTGTGGAGCACAATTTTCAAAGATGATTAATTGAATTTTTAGTTTTGTGTTAAGAAATTTAAATTAATCTTTAAAACTTATTTGATGTATTTAAGGACTCTACAAAATATTTTTTGGCTGTAGTTATGCAGAGCACAAAATTATTACATAATCAAAATCTTAATAAAGAAAAAAAGTTTTATGTTTAGTTAAACTATATTTAAACAATAGTAACATTCGAATATTTTAAGAACTAAATAATACCTGATTTACACTAAGCATTTTTTCATGAAATTTCATGAATTTTGTTGCACGCAACTTTTTCTATTTGCTGATTGTAGCGATATAAAAGATAATTTTATATAAAAAAGGACGTAGAATGATTCTCTGATGCATTTTGGGCAACGTTTTTGATATAAATTTCTCTTCCAGGCCTCCTATTGCTAAATAAAATTTTTTCATGCAACTAATTTCATGAAAAAAATGCTTAATATAAATCAGGTATTAGTGTATAAAATTCCCAAAATGTACTTAAAAACATTGTTATTTGAAAAGTACATTTGGATAAAAAAAGCTTTACAAATGTAAGGTACAAATAGTATCTTTAAATCAAGTTTTTTTTGAGATGTTTTACTAAAGTACCTTAAAACAGTATCTCAGAAAAATTACTTCTCAGAGAAAATTTCCTTTCAAAGAAAAGTACTTGAAAACATATAACATTTTTAAGAGAAGTACATAATAAAGAAAAAAACCTTTTTAGGAAAATTGCCTTTTTATGAAATATTTTTTTCTAACAAATATATAAACGTACTTTTTAAGAAGGGTATATTTAAAAGAACACTTGTTAAGAAAAGTGCCTTTCCAAAAAAGTACTTTTTAAGGAATGGTACTTTTTCCATAAAAGCTCCTTTAACTAAGAGTACCTTTTACAAAAAGTAAAACCTCTTAAAGTAAGTCCCTTTCAAAAAATTTTATTGTAACAGAAGTACCTTTTAAACAAAAGAACCTTAAAAAGAAGAGTACTTTTTAGAAAAAGTGCTTTTAAGAAAAAAAACCTTTTAAAGAATTTTAAAGAGAAGTTACTTTTTAAAATAAAGTTCCTTTTTAAAGAAAATTAGAATAATCAGAAAGTACCTTTTGACAGAAAACTACATTCTTGAGAAAATAGATTTTTAAAGAGAAGCATATTTTTTAAGAAGAAGATTACCTTATTAAATAAAAGTATATTTTTAAAGAAAATTTTCTTTTTAAATAAAAAAAAACGTTTTAAAAGTAAATAAACTTTTTAAAGAAAAGTTCCTTTCAAAGGAATAGTAGTTTACAAAAATATTACCCTTTTTAAGAATAATATCTTTTTATAAAAAAGTATATTTTTAAAGAAAATAAAATTTTTAAGAAAAATTTCATTTTTGAAGAAAACCCCGTTTTTAAAGAAAAGTGCATTTTTATTGAAAACTATTATTTTAAAGAAAATAACCTTTTCAAAGAAAAGTACCTTTTCAAAGAAAAGTACCTTTTCAAAGAAAAGTACCTTTTCAAAGAAAAGTACCTTTTCAAAGAAAAGTACCTTTTCAAAGAAAAGTACCTTTTCAAAGAAAAGTACCTTTTCAAAGAAAAGTACCTTCTAAAGAAAAAGTAAAGTTTTAAAAAAAAGTACTTTTTAAAGGAAGTTCCAATTTAAAGAAAAGGACCCTTTCAAGAAAAGTACCTTTTTAACGAAAGGTAAATTTTGAAAGAAAAGTATCTTTTTAAAGGAATTACCAATTTAAAGAAAAGTACCCTTTCAAGAAAAGTTCCTTTTTAAAGAAAACGACATTTTTAATATAAGTACCTTTTTAAAGAGAAGTACATTATTAAAGAGAAGTAATTTTTAAAGAAAACTAAGTAACTTTTGAAGGAAAATTAAATTTTTAAAGAAAAGTACATTTTTAAATATAAGTGCCTTTTCCAAGAAAAATAAATTTTTAAATATAAGTGCCTTTTCCAAGAAAAATACATTTTAAAAGAAAGTACCTTTTTGAAGAAAAGTACATTTAAAAATAATTACCTTATTAAGGAAAAGTAAATTTTTAATGAAAAGTATTATTTCAAGGAAAGTACTTTTTAAGTAAAAGTACCTTTTAAATAAAAGTACCTTTTAAATAAAAGTACCTTTTAAATAAAAGTACCTTTTAAATAAAAGTACCTTTTAAATAAAAGTACCTTTTAAATAAAAGTACCTTTTAAATAAAGTACCTTTTAAATAAAAGTACCTTTTAAATAAAAGTACCTTTTAAATAAAAGTACCTTTTAAATAAAAGTACCTTTTAAATAAAAGTACCTTTTAAATAAACGTAAATTTTTAAAGAAATGCAACTTTTTAACTAAAAGTATGATTTCAAGAAAATTACTTTTTAAATAAAAGTACCTTTTAAATGAGAGTACTTTCAAATAAAAGTTCCTTCTAAATAAAAGTAACTTTCAAATGAAATTACTTTTTAAATAAAACTGGCTTTTAAATAATAGTACCACCCGAGAAAAGCCCTTTTTTAAAAAAGTACCTTGGATTGCGGTTTGATTAAAAATATCAATGAAAAAAGTAAATTCAATAAAAAATATTTTTCAGTTTAAATTGATTAAAATAATTTTCCGTGTATAAGAAAAAGATATACTTTTGAAAAAAATTTTATATTATAAATTTTGTGTACAAGTTCTTAATTAAAAACCCTGCTTATTCATGTTTAACTTCTTGTTGTGCGTTTTACCTCTCTATCATTTAATTTATTTACTTTTTTACGACACGAACTGAATATGCTAATTTTAAGAGTCGTTCATTATTTGTAAGCACTCGTATTTTATTACATTGTAAAGCTAATTGCCATTATAAATTTAAACAATATCCATATTTAAATGGACTTAAATTAATTTCATTCACTGACATTAATGTCTCTTTAGGTTCGTAATTTTCCTTTTTTTGTTTTTTTTTTTTTTTTGTTGACACTGCTTGTCGTTTGGCCAAATTAATAATGACATTAATGTAATCGTGTGTCGGTGGAAGTTAGCCAGACTGCCCTGGCCTGTGTATTAATTTAACACACAAAAGAATTATACAGATAACATTGAATGTTAATCAGTATCATTGTGAAAAATAATAAATTTGATTAATTTTCACACCCACTTTGACACACAATACATTTGTGTTGCCACCACTGTTTGAGTTAAGCGCGGAGAAGACCATTTGTTTATACAGCTTATTTTTTAAATTAATTTATTTATGCATAAACGAGTAAGTTTTGCAAGCATATAAATTGCTGAAAAGGCGGAAATAAGATATTTAAATAAAAGTTCATTTTATATTGAGTTGAAATTACTTGAATGTGGTTTTTATCAAAATGTACTTTTTTGTAAATGATTCTTTTTGAAAACAGACCCTGTTTTGAAAAGGTATTTAAAAAAACGTTGCTTTCAAAGAAGTTTGCGAAAAACAACTAGAGCAAGATGCGTTTGGGGACCATTTTGGAAAAACAAAAGGCTAAAATTCAGTACGAAAAGGTTGCAATATGTATACATAGTGTAAGAATGTGAACGTGACTTTTCTTTTTCTAATATGAATGGTATGAATAAAAAAATTATCACCGGAGAGATTCAATCTATGATTTTAAATTAAAAAAACAGGTTTTTGAGGCTTTGTGTTAGATATCGCGGCCAAATTTATATATTGAGATTTAAGGATATATGGGAGGTAGGCTGACGTTTCCATCGATTGACATGAATTTAAACAAGAATGTCGAGTATAAATACATTTTAAAATAAATTAAAAATTATTCTGTATGTATTTTGAATCAAGATCAAATTTTGAAAATAAAGGATATATGGAAGGCTATCGTATTCTTGCATTGTTTAAAATGAAATTAAGCTGTGAGCATATATGCATGATTCCACAAATAGTTATCCATTGGTGTTTCATTTAAATCACAATTCGAACCCTAATGCAGTTTTTACGACTTAAGGATATATGGTACCTGGTCATATCCTGGCACAGATTGAAAAAAATATTTAGCGGAGAGTTCCAGTGTAATGTTCTAAAAATAGTAATATTTTTTCCATACAACCTAATCGTAATTATAAATAAAAACTAAAAATTAAAAATAAAAGATATATGGAAGCTAACTGTATACCTGCATCGTTTGCAATAAAAATAAGCATACAGCTTAAATATAACATTCTGTAAATAGTTACAGTTTGCAATTCATTTTGTTTATAGTTATAGATGTAAATAATATATGCTAGACAAGCTTATACTGTTAGTTATTGAATAAAAATTAACATAGATGCTTAGATTTAGATTTTGAAAGTTGTTACTACTTTTTGTGGCATTGCGATTATAGTTAAAGCTTTAATAAAATTTTCAAAATTAATTATATAGAAGACTTGTATACACATGCACCGATTGTAATGAAATTGTGTAAGCATCATAAGTGTATCATTCTGTAAATAGTAAAAACCACAATTAGAGCTTAAAGGCAATTTTTTAAGTTAAGGATTATTGGTATTATTTTCCACGAATAGCAATATATTTTTCTTGCATTCGGATCTTATTTCTATACAAAAGATTAAAAATTAAAAAAGGATATATGGGAGCTTAGACTATACTTGCATAGCTTGTAATCAAAATACGCATGCAGCTCAAGTACATCAGTCTGTAAATAGTTACCAATTTGCACTTCATTTCGTTCATAGTTATATATGTAAAGAAGATTTTAAGGTAAATGATATATGAATATTGAATGCAAATTATCAGAGTACCTTAAATTGTAAATGCAGTTACCACTTTTTGTGATATTGCAATCATAATTATAGCTTGAGTAATATTTTTGAAATTAAGGATATATGGCAGGATATGTGCAAACAATTTCTTGAATATATACAGGATACGTCATACGTGTGCAATTTTAAAAATGTCTTGAAATTTTCGCTACACTTGCATTTATTATATATAATTATTGCTGAATTCAACTTTTAAAATAAAGGATATATGGGAGGCTTGTGCACACATGTGACCTTTGGTATGAAATTATTCAAGCAGCTTGAATGAACAGTTTTACAAATAGTAATAGATTTGTGTTTGATGTAAACCACAATTATAGCTGTAATGAGGTTTTTACAATTAAGGATACATGAAATCTGGGTATGTCCTAGCACCGCTTTGAAACAAAACATATCACAGTCCTTTAATTTAATATTCTATAAATAGTCATACATTTCCCGTGCATTTCGATAGTAATTCCAAGCAAAAACATAAAATTAAAATAAAGGACATGTGAGAGATAGTCATGTTTATTCTTCAATTCATATGAGTTAAAGTAGGTAGCTTTGGCGGGCAGTTCTACAAATAGTAACAAGGTATCGCTGACATTCAAGTTTTAACTTTAAGGATACGATATCATTTTAATGCTTGGAATTAACATAAAAAAGAGTTAACTAACTCTGCACTTGTAATAAAAATATTACAATTTCCCTGAATTCCGAACATTTCTTTCTAAATACAGAGTTTGTAATTAACGTGCAACTAAAATAAGAATTCATTAGGAAATTTTTATCCTTACGATAGATTTATACTCCAAATATTTATTTTATAAATATCCGTTTTTTTACTACTTTATTTTCTTTTTTTATTAAAAAAATTAAGCTTTGCAGTATCATTAAATTTATAATTTTAATACAGCGTAAATAAAATTAACAGCGAATTAAAGAACACAACACTTAAAACCACAAAACTGAATTATTGCAAGAGAACATATTGACACAAATTCAATTTCATTTCGTAAATGGTGTTTTTTCATATTTTTGTTTAATTAAGTTTTTACCTTTTGTTTGTGTGTGATAAGCATTATATTGTTGATTCACAAATCAGACATTTCAGTATTTTTGTTCGCTTTTATGCAGGTAGAGTATTTACAAAGTTTATATTTATTTAAGTATAATGTGTAAACTGTTTGTGTTTAACATTTAATGTAGATTTTCAAATACAAAATTGTTATTTGTTTTTATTTAAAGTATGTATTAATTTCAATATATGCATATAATATTTTTACACCCGGAAGAAAGCAGAAAACTGTTTTATTACAAGCTATAAATACTGTTAAAATAATGGAGTTTCAATTCCACTCCACTCACGTAAAACTTTTTTCTATTAAAAATAAAGTTCTCTAAGTAAAAAAATAGTTGTCATATACCCTTTACTTTACAAATTGAAATTAATCTTTAATTTTAAATGGAGTGCAAACAAAGTTTTCTACTATTTATAGAATTATACAATTAAGCTCCCTGCTTAGTTTCATATGCATAGATGAAAGCATATGCTTAGCTCCCATATATCCTTTATTTTGTAAATTAGTCTAAGCCTTTGTCCTTATTCATAGATGTCTATTTTAAAAATGTAGTTTTAGTTATGATTTTAATAAAAATTCAATGAAGGCTTGTAAATAATTGGAAAATTGTACACCTAAGTGCACTGCTTAGTTTCATATCAATAGATGCAAGCTTATGCCTTCCTCCTATATATCCTTTATTTTAAATATTATATTTTATGTACGATTTGGACATAAGAATACGGACAATTAGCAAATATTCGTGGATGGAGCTCCCTACGAAGTTTTATGTCAGTCTATGAAAGGATATGATTACCTCCCATATATCCTTTTTTAAATATTTTATATGATTTAATATTTTCGTAAAATAAATTCGCCACTATTCGTGGATTTATATACTCGTATTCCCTGCTAAATTTCATATCAAGCTGCTCCCTGCTTAGTTTCATATCAATCTATGAAAGCATAGCTTTTTCATCCATATATGCTTTATTTGAAATATTTCATTTAGTATAAAATTTTAATAGGATAAATTCGCTACTATTCGTGAATTTATATACTCGTGTTCCCTGCTAAATTTCATATCAATCTATAAAATCATATGCTTGCCTTCCATATATCCTTTATTTGAAATATTTCATTCTATCTACGATTTGAATCGGAAAACAGCGAAAATTCGCAACTATTCGTATATTTATACACTCAAGTTCCCTGCTTAGTTTCATAGCAGTTTGTGGAAGCATATGCTTACCTCCCTATATCCTTTATTTGAAATATTGCATTTCATATACGATTTGAATAGGAAAGCAGCGAAAAATTTCAAATATTCGTGGGTTTATTCACTTGAGTTTCCTGCTAAGTTTCACATAAATAGATAAAAGTATATGCCATCCTCACATATATCCTTTATTTTAAATATTTGATTTTATCTATGATTTCGCCAGGACAAGTTCACCACTATTCGTGGATTTATACACTCGAGTTCCCTAGGAAGTTTCATGTCAGTCTATAAAATGAAATGCTTACCTCCCATATATCCTGTATTTGGTATATTACATTTTATGTAAGATTTTAATAGGAGAAATTCGCCACTATTCGTGGATTTACATACTCGTGTTCCGTGCTTAGTTTCGCATCAATCTATTGAAGCATATGATTCATCCCATATATACTTTACTTAAAATATTGCATTTCATATATTTGGGAAATTTTACACTCAAGTTGCCAGCTGACTTTCATATCAATCTATGAAAGCATACGACTACCTCCCATATATCCTTTATTTAAAATATCGCATTTCATATACGGATTTTAGAGGAGAGCATCGAAAATTCGTTACTATTCGTGTATTCTTACACTCAAGTTGCCTGCTAAATTTCATATCAATCTATGGAAGCAGCTGATTACCTCGCATGTATCCTTTATTTGAAATATGACATTTTATCTACGATTTTAATACGAGAGCATTCGTAAATTTATGTACTCAAGCTCCATGCTAAATTTCGCATCAATATATGGAAGCAGGTGATTACTTCCCATGTATCCTTTGTTTTAACAAACAAATAATGGCTATAATTATGTAAGAAATGGTCCAGTTTTTTGAGTTATACACTTAAACTATCTGATTGCATTGATACAAATCAGCGCAAGGATATGTATGCTTATCACAAAGATTAATTTTAAAACATACACAATTACAATCCATTTAGAATGCTAAAATTTAGATCTTCACGTGATTTTTTTTTTGTGAAGGATTTATCTAACTTCCATATATTTTATTATTTTCTTTCATTTTAGTTTTATTACAATTATTAAACTCTATTGTGTATTTTTTGTCAATATCCCTTATTTTTTTCTTGTAGTGTATTTGCTTACACTAAAAATTTTGTAATCAAAATTTTATTTATTTTATTTAGCTGCAAAAAAAAAAAAATAATAACGTTGACATTAATTTACCATAAAATCGCAGTCGAATTAGCTGTCTAAATACTGTGTTGTAAATAATTAAAAATGATAACACTTGTTTTATTTATTTTGCAGCCGTGACTCTGCGTGCTGGTACTACTGGCGTAATTAAGTGGATATTTTGCATTTAGGCAAAACGTGGTTATTTATAAAATATTTTATTTAATTTAAATTAATGGAGAAATAATAATTTAAGGGAAATTATTTAGAAATATGACCAAGGACACGTTGGCCCAAACTTAAATGAAACGCAGTAAGATTTAGCTGGCATAAATATAATTAAAAATCATGACCTTTAACTTTGATTTATTTAAATAAAAGTAAAAAATCTCTCTAGTGAATTAATTTTCTTGAGGTGAAATAAAGTAAATACAATCACATGCTTATCATATTTGGAAAATTAGTATACTTTTTAACACTTTTTCTAATGACCAGTTGTAATTTTATTCCCCTACCTCTTAGGATTTTTTTTATTTAGAACAATCTTATTGCCTGTTTTTTAAAAGCGAAAATTTTTATAGGATATTGACACACACATATACTTTTTTTTTTATTAAAACCACATTAACATGTTCGCACATATGTATGCGTGGTTATAAAAATATATTTGTATTTTTTTTATGTCATTCCAGTTATTAATTTACTTTTACATCGCTGCATTTATGTTTCTTTTATGTGCTGTTAAGCATTTTATATCTTTCAGTTTTTTATAACTTAA
The DNA here is from genome assembly GCA_905220375.1 of Tachina fera. Lineage (NCBI taxonomy): Eukaryota > Metazoa > Arthropoda > Insecta > Diptera > Tachinidae > Tachina > Tachina fera. The sequence continues at coordinate 125,560,503 of LR999964.1, forward strand.
TAAAATCCGATTTTCAGTTTATATTGCACTCACATAGAGCAGATGTTATTTTCAATAAAAGAGAGAGAGAGAGAAAAAAAAAACAACAAACAAATTATAGACATTTCAAACATGATTTTTATTTCCTACAACATCGACTGATATTAGCGGCAAGAAAAATATGTTACAATGTTTACCATAACTTGGTTTTAATTTAATTAATGCATAATTAGTAAAATCAAATCTATGTTTCTTTTCTTTTGATTGAGTATTCAATCCTTATTAGTCATTTAATCATTCGATGTTGTTTATTTAATGCAGCTTTTTAGCTTGTTATGCTTAGATTATTTAGTAATTCCCAATTATATTTTCGTAGTTTTTGTATAACAAATGTGATGAACAGTTTGTACACAGTAATATTGGCAACAACAAATATCATGTCCAAAAATATTGATCATTCAAGTTGAGACCACCGCAGCGAGAAGAGCCTTTGGAGAAATTGAAAATGAAAGGATTACTCACATAGTGAGTATCATTTAAGTTGTTTGCGTGGATTTGTGCACGTTTAGTGATTTGCTAGTAACGAAAGGGGCTAAGTATATAATAAGAGAACCTAGTGCTATGTAATTTAGTGATTTACTAGTAACGAAAACGCACGTAAGAAGCAATAGTTATATGCATGATACAATAATATAAAGGTAAAACCGTTCTCTCTTTTCGTCGCCATATTAACCTTCTGACGTTTGTCCCAATTATTTTTTACCCTCAGAATTAATGCTACCTTATTAATTTATGAAATCCGAGTTTTTGATTAATTTCTTGACTTTTTTGTTTATTTAATGTAAAAATATTGAAAAATATTTAAATTGTTTAATTATTTCATAAAAAAAGAAAAAATACAGCAGCACCAGCAAGGGCAGTAGCAAAGATACAACAGCAATCACAAAGTATACAGAGGTTACATATTTTGTGGAGCAATTTCAAGGAAATTTCAGTCTGAACAGCCTCTACTTCCCAATCAAAATCGGAACTTTGTCTTCGTGCTACGTCTAAGTCATATGTACAATGTGGAAATGAGAACGCAACAGCCAACCAAGAACAAATTTAAAAGTTTTTAAAACTTTTTCAACTCAAATCCAAATGTCAGAGTATGTGTGTTTGGTGTTTCTATACCACGACTTGCATTATTATCAGATTTCTACTGGTTGTAGCATCCCCTAAATATAATTGGACTACGTGGTCCTTTTTTTAAATAAATTTAATAATTGTAACATGGCCCTATGTTTGCAAACAAAATTTTGATGGTAACCGACAAGTGCAGTATCTTAACATTAAAAATTATTAAGAAAAACTAACAGCCTGTTTGTGTAAGACGTTGACGATGAAAATCTTGACGTTATGCGTTCAAACGCAACGGCTGCATAATTTGCTGTAAACACAACTGGGACCAACGAATAATATTTCTTTACGAATATTCGTCGTAGGAAAAAAGGAAAAGTTTATTTTCTTTTTAACAGTTCGTCAGACCATTATTGGTTTGTAGCATATGCGATTTTTAATAGATTTTAAGGCTTTTTTCCGATTTTGCAAATTCTCGTGAATTTGCAATGTTCGCCATGCCAAGTAAGTGAGCTTTTTTCAAGTATTCTGCTTAACAGTTTTCGGCAATTTTAACCAATATATATTATGTTATGATGCTTTTAGCAAGTTTTTGCTAATATTCTCGTTTATTTTGCCGAATTTTTGATATTTTCAAACATCGATGTTTTTAAGAATGATGTTGCACCCCTAGCCGTGAGGCTTTTTTATTATCAGGTGAATTAAATAAAAAATCAAACATTTGCTTACTTTTGTAGGTCATATTACAGGCAAATTTCGTTATCCTCATGTCCAATTGATACAACAATTCAAAAAATATGTATTAAACTATAATTTCTAAACTCAAATTACACATTTCAAAAAGCATTCCTAAATAAAAGTTACCATTAAAAAATGTATGTGGCAACGTTTTCCTCTCTGTTTACAAAAAAACAGTATTCAAATAATTTTGGTAAAAGTCATAATTAATTTTAAACGTCAAATGTGGTTTTACCTTTATATTATTGTATCATGGTTATATGTAATTCATGTGAAGTGGGAAAACGTGAGTGATTTCCTAGCCACGAAAACAGACGTAAGTATTTAGATATATTCAATTTCTCATGTGTCTAAGGTGAACTTCGTGTTATAAGTGCAAAGTTATATTATATTATGTATCTTGTGTCCACGTGAGTTATTACCTAGTCACGCAACTGGACGTAATTAGTTAATTTTAAGTTGTATGTCATGTGTCCATGTGAGTGGTTTAGTAGTTTCGAAAGAGGGGATAGTTATAAATCAAACTCAGTATCTCATGTGTCCACCTGAGTGATTTCCTAGTCACGAAAGAGTACAAAAGTTTATAATTAAATTTAGTTTTCCCGTGTATCCATGTGAGTGAACTCCTAGTCACGAAAGTATACATTAGTAGTTAGATATATCCAGCATCTTGTGTGCCTACCTTAGTGATTTAATAGAAATCAAAGCGGGCACAATTTAATTTAAATACAGTGCCTCGTACATATGTCCATGTGAGTGACTTACTAGTCACGAAAGAAGAAGAATACATGAGTGTATAATTAAATTCAGTTTTCACATGTGCCCATGTATTAGGAAAGAAAGCATAAGTAAAGTTATATTCAGTGTCCCGTGTATCCACGTGAGTGATTATCTTGTCATTACAGCGGTCGAAAATAGTTCATTATACACTGTATCTCGTGTGTTCACCTGAGTGACTTGCTAGTCACGAAAGAGGACAGAATTATAATTAATTAAATTCAGTTTTGCCACGTGTCCATGTGATCGGGTTTCAGTCACGAAAGTAGACATCAGTAGGTAGATGTCTGCAGTGTATCGTGTGTATACGTGAGTGATTCCCTGTTACGAAATCGGAGGTAAGTAGTTAATTATTGCCTGTATTCCGTGTGTCCATATGAATGATTTATTACCCGTCACGACAGATAAATTGAGTGTTTCATGTGTCCACGTGAGTGATTCACTAGTCACGAAAGACGACACAAATATATAATTAAGTTTAGTTTTCGCGTGTGCCCATATGAGTAATATCCTGGTCACGAAATTGGACATCAGAAGCAAGTTATATATATTCAGTGTCCCGTGTGCCCACAAAAGTGATGCCCCAGTCACGAAAGCGAAGGTAAGTAGTTGATTATATCCTCTATTTCGGTTATATACGTGAGTCCTTTATAAGTCACGAAATAAGTCATAAGTATATAATTAAATTAAGTTTTCCTGTGTTTCCATGTCAGTGTTAGTCTAGTCACGCAAACGGACGTATTTAGTATATTATAACTTGTATTTCGCATGTCCACGTGAGTGATGTTCTAGTCACGCAATTGGTCATAAGTAGTAAGTTATATTTAGTGTCTCATGCGTCCACGTGAGTGATTTGCTAGTCACTACAACGAACGTGATTTGAATATTTGAACATAAATCGGGTAAGTTATTACCTAGTTTTTCTAGCCATGAAGCCGACGTGATTGAAATAGTTCCCACCAAGAATATTTAAAGCGTAAGAATACCATTCGAGACGAGCAGCAAGAAGTTAAAATAGTAGTAGAGGCAGGGGACAGATGAGAACTATAGTAATTCAAGGACAATATTCTGGATCGAGTATACAAATTTGAACCACCATATTCATAAAATTTAAAGTAAGTTTGAAATGTATTTGATTTACAATTTTTTATACAAAATTTTCTTAATAAAGATTTCAAACACATTAAATTTTTTTCTAAATATGGGGCATAATATTTAAAATGAGTTTGAAATGTATTTCGTTTAGAGTTTTTCATAAAAAATTTTCTTAGAATGGATTTGAAATTCATTTTATGTTTTATTCATTAAAAGTGGAAATATTTTTAATTTAATAAACTTGTTAAAGCAAAAAATCAAGTTACAATTTTTGTATTCTTATGGGGACTTGGAATTTAATTAATTTTTGAATTGAATTTTTTGAAAAAATCAGTCAAAATGTTGATTTGAAAAGTAAAAGCAAATTTATATTATATCCCAATAGGGTAATTAAATTTACGGTCTGTCCAATGATGTCGTTAAGAAACTTTCTATCGCTTACTTATATTAAAAACAATATTTTTTTCTCTTTTTCTTAATTGTGGTTTTTAATACAAGTTGTCAATCGAAAGTTTCTTGTCAACATCATCAACAGCCAGGGGGTTGGATACCATATCAAGCAACGGCACTAATTGAAAAAAAATATAATAATATTTTTGGACTCCTTTTATCTATTTGAGAATAAAGTTTTACAGCTTTCTATATGAGAAAATCTATTCACAAAAGCAAATATAATTTTTACAGGACTTTCTCCTGAATTTTTATTGTTATTATTTATTCAATAAGCAATAAAGTAAAAAAAAACATCAAATATATATTTTAATAAAATACCTTAAAAGCATTTTTGAAATGTGTCATATTTATTTTATTATATGTAGATCTCATAAAAACATATAATATTTATACTCGTATTCGTAAAAATTTTAAATGTTTTTGTTCAATAATGCACAATAAAAATCTGCAGATACACACGAGTACATACATACAAACGTATGTATGTATGTAATAAATCAAATATGTTTGATTTATTAAAAGTTTAAAATAAATAACAGAATTTGTTTCTCTTTCGCCTAGTGATAATAAAACCATAAAATTGCGAGAAAAAAACCATCATTTACCATTAAAGTTTGCTCAGTACAGGCTAAATAAATTTGAGAATAAACTGTTTATTATTTTTTTAAGGGAAAAACATTAAAGGTTTGAATGTAATAAAACATTTAAAAAATAAAAAGAGAAATTATATAACATATGAAAGTCATAATATGCCAAAATACAAAATTAACATACAAAGGGTTTACCAAAAAGGTGGATTGTTCTTTATTGTCCTGCGGAGATAATATAATAATTATTATTACTGGTATTTCCAAGCAAACTAAGAATGATTCTTAAGATCAAATTAACATTTTGGCGAATTACGGATTCTTAATTTGATCTTAAGTATTAGTAGACAGAGCAGCGTTCTTCGCGACGAAAGCTGAAGAAACTACTCTGAAACATAAATTCGTATGTTCAAATAATTCTGCTAAAAAATCGACTTCAGTTCAAAGATTTGATAGAACATTTTCGGAAAAAATGTAGTGGACCAAACTGGAATTAAGCTCTTAAAAAAAATTTTTTTTTAAATATTTTTGTGAGTGAAATACAAAATTAAATTTTAAGGGGCGTCCCTTCTCCCATTTTTTAAATACAAAACTGTATGTTTTTCAGAGCTTAGGGTGTTAGTTAAGGGTTAAATAGAACCACTTAAACTAATGACTCAGGCCATTTTGTTAAATGGAAGATTGTGTCTTTTCTAGATCTCAAGGTATGTAGCAAAGTTTCATAAAAATATGTTGATTAGAACGACGTGAAAGATACTAATAAATTTAATGGTCGTAGCCCTACCAATTTTTTTAACTTTTAAATTGTGTTATTAGAAAACCAATCAAATAAGTGGAATATCATAAAATCAACTAAAGACAGTGGGCTTATTCCCGCCCACTTTATTTTTACAATGGGATCAATTGGAAGCCACATTCAAAAAAAAAAAAGAAATTTTTACAATTAGTTCAAAATTTACCGAGTTTTGAATTAACAATCTCAAAAATAGTACAGACGAATTGATAACTTCCTTGTTCTTTTTTTTAAGTCGGTTAATTAAAATAATTTGGTTATCAATAAAAAAATTTAACTTTTTTTCGCATAAATAATTTTTTTATATAAATAGTGGATTAATATTAATAGTGGATTTTATTAACCAAACTTTAAATTAATAGGATTAATCGAATAAAATTAGTTTGTAGTCTTTCCTTCTTACTTGGCTGTAAGCTATTTCTGCAAGTAGGATTTTTATTCATTCACTCTAACAACAAAATAAAATTTTTCATTCGCTATCTGATCAAATAATCTAATAAAATTTCTCTATTTCTATTAGTGTAATAATTTAAAAACTGATGCAATTCATGCACTAGTATTGTCAATTGTCGGATTCCAAACAGGTTCGGGTAAGAGGTGAATACAAAAAATTTTATTCGAATAATTACATACATATATGGACAAATCCACAGAATGTCACTTATTATGTCTCGTACGTTGACCAATCAATTAAGCTTGTATTTCAGACTAAACTCAAATTTTTTTTATTTTTTTATGTACTTTTAAGGAGCGTAATTAGCTCTACTTTTGGTAAAATATAACGGTAAATATAGCAGCATTGATTCGAAATACAAGCTTAATGGGTTCGTCTACGTACGTGACATCGTACGTGAAATCGAACGTGATATTATACGTGATATGGTACGCGATACTATATTAAGTTCGAGTTGATTACTGGAAGGACTGATTACTAAAAGCCGTATAAAAAAGTTCGAAAATTTTTGTTATATACAAAACGTTTTATTCAATATAACGACTAAATTAAAATATTTAAAGTGTTATTCAAAAAATGACCTGCAATAAGAAGCTTCGAAAAGTAAAAATTTGTATCGAGTAACCAAACCAAAATTAAGTTTAAATCGATTAATGGAAAGACAGAAGCAAAAAAAAGCCGAATATAAGATTATTCTAATAACATTTTCAAACAAACGAGTAAATTTAAATATTATTTGAATAATGGAATGCGATAAGGAAGGAATAATTGAAGCTGAAAAAATAAAAACTTTTTGTCGAGTAACCGAATAAATCTTAAGTTTGAGTCGATTAACGGAAGAACTGATCTTTTAAAAGCCGTATACAAAAATATTCCCATAAAATATTTTCAAATACCTGCGAAAATTGTATTTCATTCAAACAGTTGTATTTACGCAAACGAGTAAATTAAAATATTTAAGATTTTATTCGAATATTCGAATGTCATAGAGAAGGAATGTTTGAAGTTGGAAAAGTAATAACTTTGGTCGAGTCACCCAATAAATTTCAGGTACAAATCGATTATTTTGAGGGCTGATCAATAAAAAATCCGTATATAAAAATATTCGAATAAAATTTTTTTCGATTACCCGCATAATGTTATTTAGTTAAAACAGTTGTATTCAAGCCAACGAGTAAATAAAAAAATATAAACAATTTTATTCGAATAATGAAATTGCACAAAGCAGGAATATTTGAAACTAGAAAAGTAAAAATTTTTGTCCAGTAACCGCCCAGTAAAAAAGAGACTCCAAAAAAGTCATCAAAATGTAGAGTTTACGATGCGGAAGTAGTGCAAATTTCGATCCGATCTAATGATTTTTATATATGGTTGTCACTGCAAGAAGTTCTCTTTTACGATGCCTGGTCATTGAATTGGAAGCGATATTAAGAAAAATTCCTTTTTTTTGTGTTCTATGATAATATTTTCATCTAGGAAAAATTGTATACAGTTGCCTTTTTTAACAATTCGTTTCTTTTTATACGAATTTAAGGCCGAAACAGTGTTTTCATGTAAATTTAAGCAAATAACTTTTAAATTTTAGACTAAAAATACTTCATAAATTTCTTTAAAAAAATAATTTTTTTTTAAATTCTGGTGAGTATTTTCTAACACTATGGAGGAGTTAGAATATTTTTTGTGACTAAAATAATATTCTACATGGTTTTTTGGCAAATTAAAAATATCGATTTTTTGGAAGCAATGAAAATGTACTTCCGCTAGAATGACTTCCATTTTTTTTTTCACTGGGCGAATAAATATTAAGTTCTCATCGATTACTCGATAATAAATTAAAGACCGCATATAAACAGATTTCAATGAAGTTTTTAAGCCAACGATTAAATTAATGCACCTTAAACATTATTCGAATAACGAATACCTAAAAAAAGAATACTTGAAGCTGGAAAAGTAACAATTCGTATCGAGTAACCGACTTAATTTTAGGTTCTATTCGATTAATAGGAGGAATTATCAATTAAAAGCGGTTTATAAAAAGAGTCGAATGAGCATTTTTTCGAGAACCCGCATACATTTTATTTGACTAAGTAAATTAAAATATCAAACATTTTATTCGAATGAAAGCATGCATTAAGAAGCTGGAAAATTAAAAATTTCTTCAAGTAGCCAAATGAATTTTAGATTTTAATCGTTTACCCGAAGGACTGATAAATAAAAGGCCGTTTATAGAAAATTCTAACACAATTTTACAGGCCAACGATTAAATTTAAAAAATCATATTTTATGTTATTCGAATAAAGAAATGCCAGAAAGAAGGAATAATTGAAGTTGGAAAAGTAAAAATTCGTATCGAGTTACCGACTTAATTTTAAGCTCTAGTCGATTAATGGAACGACTTATCAATTAAAAGCCGTTTATGAAAAGAGTCGAATAAGCTTTTTTTCGAGTACCAGCATACATTTTATTTGACTAATATAGTTTTATTTAAGTGAATGGGTAAATTAAAATGTTAAAACTGTTATTCGAATAAATGCATGCAATAAAAAAAGCTGGAAAAGTAAAAATTTCTTCCAGTTGCCGAATACATTTTTAGTTTTGATTGATTACTCGAGGGACTGATAAATAAAAATCCGTATATAAAAAAGTTCGTATACAATTTTGCAAGCCCACGATAGAGTTTAAACATTATAAATATTATTCGAATAATATAATGCAAGAAAGAAGGAATATTTGAAGCTGCAAAAGTAAAAATTTGTATCAAGTTGATAACTGGAAGGACTTATCAATAAATATCAGTATATAATAAAATTCGAAAAATTTTTTTCAAGTAATCACATGCATTTTATTTGATTAAAACAATTGTATTTAAGGCACCGAGTAATTAAAAACGTGTGTAATCGAGTGTACGTGTGTAATCGCTATTCGAATACTAGCGTGAAATAACAAGCTGGAAAAGCAAAAATTTTTGTTGAGTAACCGAATCAATTTTAAAATTTAATCGATTACTTTAAGTACTGAGCAAAAAAGTCAGTATATAAAACAATTTGAATGAAAAAATTTTGTCGAGTAACTGAATAAACTTTAATCTAGAGCAGTTAACATAAAAGAACTGATGAATGAAAGGCTGTATATAAGAAGACTCGAATAAATTTTTTAAGTAGCCGCATACATTTTATTTAACTAAAACAGTTGCATTCAATTTAACGAGTAATTCAAAATTATTCGAATAATGGCATGGAATAGGAATAAATTTTATATTTAACTCGATTACTTGAAAAAAATAAAATTTTTTCGAATACCCGCATAAGTTTTATTCGATTAATCGTTTTTTTACATATTATTTGAAGTTTTTATTTATAGTTGCTTTTTTTCGAAATTATAATTGTCATGACTACGTTTTTTTTTTCTTTTTGGTGTTTCCAGAATTGACGTTATGTTCAGCAATATTATTTTAAATTTACGATGTTTTATTAAACTGTCTGGTGCAAGCAAAAATATCATAAATATCCTGAGTCATTTTATGTCAAATAAGCAAACCAAAAATATTAAAATGAAAATAATAAATATGAAGAGCAAAAGGTCTTACCAAATAAAATACGAATAACTTTCATATATAAACATAACAACCCAAAAGTACGACATAATTTGCATACTAATGAGCATTTTCGAGCCTTTGCAATCGATGTAGTAGAAAATTAACAAATTTTCTGTTTACATAAAATAACCAAAAATTTAAAGTAGTTTAATGCATTATTCTCTTGGAAACAAAATAAATATTTTGGGTAAAAAAAGTGATGACCACAGTAACGATTGCTTTCTTGTTTATGTGCGTACATATGTGTATGCATGCCTTGATTTTATGATTCGATGATTGTTTTCTTAAATTTATTTAGCTCTGGTGCATTTCTGCAAGAAAAAAATATGTATATAAACGTGATAATTACACTGATAACGACCACAACACAGTCATGTGTTTTTTTCATGGGTTCGTTTAGTTTTCTTATAGGGATTTCTGCATCAGCAAAATGATTGTACGGTTTTTGCTGAATTTTATATAAACAAAAAATTACACAAAAAAGTGTTATTCTCCTCATACACAAGTTAAACAAACATTGTTTTTAATTAAAAATTCAAATCATACAAAAAAGACGTAACTTTCATTGAAAACTTTTTGTTTGTTTTTATTTTATTTTTTTGCACTGTGCAACAAACTCCCCAAGAACATATTAATGTTGTGGAGAGAGTTGCCAGTGTAGATTTTTTGCAAGTTAAATTAATGGTGAAATTTTTTTAAGAAACCTAATCCCAGTTAAAATGATAAAAGTTTTCTTGTTGCAGCAACGTTTCAATGCATTCTTAACACATGAAAAGGAAACCTATTGTTTTCTCTACAATTTATGTCTGTCCGTCTGACTGTCTATCTGTCAAATTATATTTTCTCCAGAAACAACAAATATATGCCAGTTAAAAATTAAAGGGTGTTCCAAAGGGAGCAACGAATCATGTTGAAATCCTAAGGTAATATACAGACTATTATATTTAGACACTGGAAAGTTAGCCTCTTTTTCTGCGGACTATACCAATTAACACTCAAATTTAAAAAGCAAAATTAACTGATAGAATACTATCAGTTAATGTAATTTCGACAAGAGGCAAAATAAGTCTTCAGATTTTCAAAACCCAAAATTCAAAAATATCCCAAAATAAACAAAATTGATAAAACAAAAAATTGCCAAAAGCCACAAAAACCGCCAAAAACGAAAAAAATCACAAAAAAAGAAAAAATTCCAAAAAAAACGCTACGACTGAAATAAATCGCCAAAACAAAAAAAAATTGCCAAAAATTAAAATTAAGCAAATAACCTAAAAAATCCTAATATCAACAAATAGAAACATGGAAAATAAAAATGAATGAAAAATATTATCAAAAATAACACAAATGGCTCAAATGCAAAAGTCACTAGAAGTAAAAAGGTCGCTCAAAAAAAAAAAATAAACAAATCACTAAAACGATAAAAAATCGGTAAAACGAAATATAAGTGCCAAGGCCAAGAACATTGGTAGATATAAAAAAGCGCCAAAACGATAAAAGCGCCAGAACGAAAAAAACGCTAAGAAACAAACGAAAAAATCGCAAAAGACCGAACAAGATTTCCAAAACGAAATAAAAGCGTCAAAGCTTAATAAAATCGCTAGAACTAAAAAATCTATAAAAAAAACGCTAAAACTAAAAAACTCCGGAACAAAAACTTTTTTTTAAAAAGTCACCATAAATAAAATACAACGCTTAAATGCCAAAAAAAATCACAAAAGTAAAAAAAGGCGCCAAAAACGAAAATAAATCACCAAAACCCGAAAAATGGGCAAAAAGAAATAAGCGCTTAAAATAAAACTTAAAACAACCAAAAACATCCCAACAAATTGCCAAAACGCAAAAAATCACCACAACGAATTGAAGCGTCAAAACAAAAAAGATCTCCAAAAAACTAAAAAAATCAATTCATCAATATTTGATTATATAGACTAAAGTTGGAGTAGTGTGCGGATGGAACCCTTCGTGTGCGATTCAAATTCTCTGAATTTGTTAAAGTTATTTCTATTATTGAAAAATATTGTAGTTGCAACCGCTCCTAGCAACTCTGTTTGTTACTTTGTTCTACAAATTTGTTTCTGTTTTTCATGTGTCCAATCTCACTGAAAATAACAAATTTTGTCAGGCTGCGACAGGGTGTTGTTGGCTAAAAATTAATAAAATTCTTCTTATCTACATACATTATTTGACAAACTTGTTGCAGTTTTCATTCCAGCAGGCGAGGTCTTTGTTAATCTTGCAACATGCAGTTATATTCTAAAACACCCCACTGCATAGTTATCAATGACATTCAGAGTTTATTATTGCAAAACATAAGAGAACTTTGCAACCACATTATTAGTCTTAACCCATGTTAACATAATAGCAATCTTTGATAAAACACTGATTTACATTTGCCAATTTGTTGACAAAAAATATTATACACTAACCAGATTCCCAGCCCAATCGTAGTTCGCTTTCAACTATTCAATTTATGTATTTGCCTAACAAAGTTGCAACAACAGCAAATTTATATTACTCGCATTGTCACTATACAAATTACCAACTAAGGCTAAAGGAAACACATACACATGCATTAAGTTGAAACTAGGCAATTATTTTTTTTTCTTCTACCGACTTAATTCAAATTGTAATTTAAAAAATTTTTTTTTTGGAAATATGAAGTGTTAATTTGCACTTACCCATGATTTATTTGTTGAAACATGTGCATGCACAATGTTGGCTTGTAGCAATTGTATTTATAATTGTTTTCTTGCATTGTAGACGGCTGCTTGTTGGCTCTGATGTAGTGGAGTAAGAAACGAAATTAATGCCACCTGAAATGATGGGAAAAAAATAAAGAAAAAAGTTATTTTTAGAATATTTTAGTATTACAAAAATTCTATTTTATAGCGAAATAACCCAAGTTTATTACACAAAACATCCTTTTGCAATAATACTTCATTATAGTTATTGACATATTCGAAACGCAAGAATGAACAACTGAGATCTAAACAAGAAAAATACTTGTTCATAAGAGCTTAAATATGATTGATGATTTCAGAAATCTGATTGTTTTCTTTCAACTACGTAACGTTCATTTTCCTCGAGAGTGTCACAAGTCGTAAAACTTAGTTTCAATAGATGATTATCAAAAAAAAAAAAATAAATAATTTAAATACTATTCAATTATTTATTTATTGAATTGCAAAATATAGCACAAAAATGTTTTTACCCAATTAATTTTTTTCTCATTAATTTTATATTTTTTTATTGTTGAAATTAATTATTTCCATATGCATAAATAATTCGGGGATTAAAACGGTAGTCTTAATGTGTTATACTACAACCCCCTCTCCTATTTTTTTTCATAACTCCATATTTCGTAGAGTGATTTAAAAAATAGAGAAAGAGAGAGATACTATAGCTTTGATTTGGATCCAATACAACAACAGTTTGCAGGACCACGACACTTTAATTTTTTCAATTGCGAAAAAGCTTGGCACACACCTAAGCACCTGGACGGGGATACGCCTACTAAAAATTTTTATATTATAGTTCAAGTACTTCTACTTAAAGGGTCCTTACAATTTTTTTACACATCTAAAAATTACGCAATATTTTCAATTGAGAAGGAGCCGGGGCACACCAACTAAAACTCAATGTTACGAGGGTGGGTCAGTAGTTCAGTGACTCCGAAGCTCAGGTTTTATTTTTTTTAGTTTTCAACATAGTATCTTTTGAGTTCTATACACTTAGTCCAACGCTTCCCCAATTTTTTTATTCCTTCCGAAATAAATGATTTGTATAGGTCATATAAATAGGCTAAATCTGGAAAAGGGGATTGATGAGGGAGCGATTCGTGCCCTAATGCATGGATTTTTGCACGGAAACTGCAAATGAGCTTGGGGTCGATTGTCAGCAAACGCGACACACATCTTACGGAAAGCTTTTTCGTATGCAAGTGATCATTCAAAATTGAAACCACTATGCCATGTGAGATGCATATGGCTTTCACAAATCTCTTTCACTTTCAATTACCGAGCGGCTAAAACCATATCGTGAAATTTTTTAACTGTTCGGATGTAGAGGCCTTAACTGGAAATTTAGTAAACCACTTTTTTAACCTTGCAATTGATGGTGAAGAATCGTCATTATATTTATAAGTGTTGCCATTTCAATTAAGACACTAAGTTCATAAAACACGCTTGTGTACATATACATATGTACATATATATATATATATATACATATATATATATATAGATATTTTGTTTTTACTAAAAGTACCTTTTGTTTCAATTGCTTGAGAAAAGATATGAGTTTGGCGCCTTATTTTCAACTTTATCGTAAGCGACAGAAATTAAATTTTTCAGGAGAAGGTTTTTTTAAAATATTCAAATTTGTTTTTGTACGTAAATTGTCGCTTACGATAAAATTGTATAGCATGTATCTTAAAAGTTATTAAAAATTTTGGCATTTTAATAATTTTAAACTATGGGTAGGCCCATAAAATTTTAAATTCAATAAAAAAGTATATTTTCGATAACATGTCACTTACGATAAAATCGAAAAAGGTCTCGTTATGTTTATATGTACGAGATAATGTATCATTGATACATACATACTAAATAAAATCATAATTATCACTCTTCATTGAAATGTAAAACATCTCCAATTCTTAAGACATTAATAAATATGTATGTAAATAAAAATTTCTCTCTATATTAAATAATTATGATTGTATGATAAATCCATACATATGTACAAAAATATCACTTCTTGTTGAAATTTAGAACAAATTTAATGTAGTGAATATTAATAAATAAATATGTAAGCAAAAATTCCCTGCAGAAAGTGCGAATAGTGAAATTGTAGCGATTTACTAGTGACATTGTCAGTAGTACTACTGACCAGGTGTACCCCAGCCAATGGAATCATCTATTGACATTTAACATTAGCTTGTCATTGAAAATCCAACACTAGACTGTAGCACTGTTGAGTAACTAGTTCTTTTGGGACCACATGTAGACATTGGCACCAAAGATTCACTAGTAATTTTTATGGGCTCTAGTCTACAATATCGATATTTCCTCAATCGATATCAATAGTAAAATAGTAGTGGATTACTTGTGACAGTCTCAACAGTACTTCTGACTAGGTGTACCCAGCCAATGTAATAGCTTATTGACATATAACATAGGATTGTCATTGAAAGCTTACCAGTAGAGAAGCACTAGTCATTTGCGACCATATTGGAGACATTTAAACCAAAGATTCAATAATCGTCTACAATTTTATAAGGCTTGAGGCAACAAAGTTAAACACATAAATACATATGTAATATTGTAACAGTATTGCACAACATAATAAAAAAGAAAAACAAACCCTTGACGCGTTCGCTGACAATGTCACCAGAAATACACTAGAACTGTTGTCTCTAACGTATCTCTACTCTCGCATAAAAGGAAAGTTGTCGACATTTCAACTAGTGCAATTGTCGCTAGAAAAAGAGTGTTGACACAGAGACATAGGCTTCTAGGCTGACTAGAGAATTTCTCTTTATGTTACATGCATACATACACATATACATACTTGAAAATTTTTATAATTCTTCATCATCTACTTTTCTTTACGTTGCTCTTGTAAAAAAAGAAACTCTCACATTTACAACGGTCATAAAAACAACAACAACAAGAACACACATTACACAACCGAATGCCACGAAATTATCTACTTATAAAATTAATTGATGACTAATAAATTAATAATCCCAGCTAAAAAAAATATGTATGGAGCATATATGATATCCCATATATGGTTCGGATTCGAAAAATGAGGGTGTATGGGCATATATGATTATATATATTTATACATTTTCATACATTTGTGTGTAAATTCCCTCCACAGTATGCAAAGTTCATATTTATACACTCTTGATTCACAAAAGCGCACTGCTGTGCAATAAATTAAATTACTAAAATTAAATTTTTTTTAGACTTGAGAGAGAGGTTGTATCCCAGCAAAAAAAAGAGACTCCAAAAAAGTCATGAAAATGTAGAGTTTGCGATCTGGAAGTAGTGAAAATTTTGATCCGATCTAATGATTTCTACATAGGGTTGTCATTGCAAGAAGTTCCCTTTTTCGATGCCTGGTCACTAAATTGGAAGCGATATTAGAAAAATTCCCTTTTTTGTGTTCTATAATAATAATATTTTCATCTAGGAAAAATTTTGAATACCCAGCTAAAAAAATATGTATGGAGCATATATGATATCCCATATATGGTTCGGATCCGAAAAATGAGGGTATATGGGCATATAAGATTATATATATTCATACATTTTCAGACCTGTATGTGCAAAATTCATATTTATACACTCTTGATTCACAAAAGCGCACTGCTGTGCAATAAATTAAATTACTAAAATTAATTTTTTTTAGGCTTGAGAGAAAGATTGTATTTAATGAAACATTTGTTTGGACAAATAATTCAAAACGAATAAAAGTCATTTCATTCATCAAAAGGTGAATCAATTATTTTAAAATCACAGAAATCATATTCGTACATAACATTTAGCTTAAGAAATCAGATTAAAAACTAATGCAATTAATTATAAAAGAAAAAATTATCCGTCTAACAATAGTTTTCAATACAGTAATATGAACTTTGTTTCTTATCTAGAGAATTTTGTTATTTTCTATAAAATTAATGACTGGATTATCCTTTTGATTATTTGATATTTTAAATGAGGCCACAATGTATAAAATCATACCAGAATGGTTTTTTTTTGTAACAAAAAGTTTTTCTTTTTTAAACTTTGAGGGTACGCATATAAACTTTGCGTACCGTATGTATTTGCTTATGAATTTCCAATTCAGCAGTGATAAAATTCCAAGCTTTTTTGATTGCAAAAACGATATTATGTGAGATATCATGTATGTATACATTCGTATATGGCTCCATATATAAAATCTTATATTTATATATGGATCCACATATGAAGAGCTTCATAATTAAATTTTCATATATGAGCTCATATGTTATAATACAATTCATATATTAGTCCATATATTAGTTCATATATAATAGTTTTACCATGTATAATCCCATATATTTCCATACATGAATTCATACATATTCATATATAGTTATATACACTCATATATTAAAAATATATGGACCATATATAATTTTTTTAGCTGGGAATACAGAATATAAAGATTTTCTAAAATATTTTTTTAACACACGTAAAACAATTATTGCAAATTCATTTTTATGTAAAAACTATTACAAGAGAACACATATAACTAATAAATATTTAACTCTTTATTTATTTATTTATTTACTTACTAAGTCTATGAATTTACAATTCTTACAGACTATTTATACATGTACGTATATACAATTTTGTAAAAGTTATTAATTATTCAATGCGATTAGAATATTACTTTTGATTAAATGATCTTTTAAAGAGAAATCAACATAAAAATAAAGTTTATTAAAATCTCTACAACTTCTTATAAAGGGATCAGAATTAGAATAATTGGTTCTAAAAGCTTTAATAGAAAGTGGTGAGTAATGTCGTGTAAGTCGCTGCGGAACACAGAAACAAATGTTTTCAATTACACATAACATTTAGCATAGTTCTTCGACTACTTAAGGATGGTAGTTTAATAAGCGCAAGCCTAGCTTGATACGAAGGAAGATGTAGGGGATTCCACTGCAATCCGCGAAGGCAAAAAATTAAAAATTGTTTTTGTACCGATTCAATTGTATTAATATATATTTTATATGTTGGGTCCCAAATTATTGAGCCATATTCCAGGACAGGACGAACAAGAGATGTAAAGAGTTGCTTAGTAATATAGGGGTCTTCAAATTCCTTAGCCCAACGTTTGATGAAGCCGAGTAGACATCTTGCTTTATTTATAATTAATGTAATTTACTATATATTTACTACATTCCGAGAACGAACCGCACTATTAAAAAATTAAGAAAATGATAAAGTTCAATGAAGCCATTTTACCAAGTGATGTCAACTTGTCCTTTTATGTGATCTATTGCCGAGATTTTGCAATGATTGTGACATTTTAATATTGTTGGTGGGAAAATAATAAAATAATATAATGAAAACGCTATAAACGGCTGCCAAATGCAAACGAAATTTAGACAGGAGTCAAGTGACACTTACCTGTTGATAGAAGTAGTGTTGTCATTTCAATTAAAAGGCCGAAAATTCAACAAGACACTGAGTTAATGAACTCCTATCCTCGTATATTATACATTTTTTTACTCAGCCGATTTACGAAACTTGTTAAGCAGTTTAGGTTCTTGAAATTACACAATATTGTGCGAAAAAAGTGGCCTGTACTATGTATGTATGTATATTAAAATTTAATTTTATATATCACGTTTTGTCGAAATATTAATAATTACTGCCAACAGCCAGCCGTAGTTCAGGTTCCTTGTTATTAAAAAAAAACTACGAAATTCTTTCAGTATAATTTTATTGGGAATATTTTGGTAGAGAACCTCAAGCTCTAATATATCCTTTATGAGGAAGTTTTTGACCCTTGCTTTAAAAAGTGTCAAAAAAGCCTAAATGTTAGCAGATTAAAAGGGTTAAATGTTACACTTAAATATCATTCATAAGATCTTAAAAATGCAAATACAAATTTTAAAGTGACGTTAGAAATATTTACACTTTTATTCATAAGAAAATGCAAAAACGCATTTACCTTTTACCGTATACCGAAAAAAAGCACTTACACTCAAACTGGTGTATAAAAGTATCACACACACATGCAAACACAACTACTGATTAAGAACGATTTACAAAAAGCAAACACAAAGTATGCTTCTCACTCAGGTCATAATATACTTGGCATAAGTAATCAAAGTTTGTACACAAAACTGGAAACAATGTACGATACTGTACTAATGACAATTATAAGAGAGGCACTTAAGAGCAGTATTTGAAAAACTGCCAGCAAAACAGTAACTCCACTAAAAAATCTGCTTTTGCTGTGCTGCGAAAAGTTTATTTATTTTTGTAAGCTTATGTTGGTGTGCTGTGTTGTGCTGCGCACATTTATGCAGTTAAATCACAGCACAAGTACATTGTACGTTGCTGATGACTGTTCTGTTGCTTTAACTTCAAAATTTCAAACAATTCAGTCAAAGCACAGTTTTAAAGGTTCGCGGGTCTTTTTATCCTATAACTGCTGACGCTATGAATTATCGTTGGTTTGTTGTTGTACTTAATTGTTTAACAAGTTAAGCCCAGCAAAACCGCCAGTCGAATTTTGTTTGCTGGTGCTGTTGCTTAGACTTTTGCTGCGTAGAACTTCACAGCACAGCAACAGTTAAGTTTTTTTTTCTTTTATGCTTTCGCTTTGCTGTCGGCTTTGAAACTTTTGGCAGTTACAGTACATTCAAGGGAAAAGAATTTAAAAAATTAAAACACTTCCAAACTCTGCTTAAAAGTGTCATCCGCATAGCCTTACCGATTCTTGTTCGAGCGATTGCGTAAATGAACTGGATACGAAGTCTTCCGAATCTACCACGTGTTCGTTATAGTTAGCTGCATTGGTATCCGAATATAGGGTCTCTCTAATTTACTTTATATTGGGTGGTAATATAATGTATTTCGTAAATTAGCCAAAACACGAAGTCTCCTAAATTTTTTTCGTATTTGCTGCTTTCAGAAGCTTATAATAGCCAGTCCTCCTTTTAAAATAAGTTCTAAGAAACAACTTCCAAACGCCCATAAAAGTATTTATGGTTTTTTTTGCCTCCTTTGCAAAAAAATTACCTTCGTTTTTTGTGTCAAATGCATAGGCGGTAACGGATTTGACCCAAAAATTTTGTGACATAAAAATAAAATAAAATCTATTAAGCAATCTTTTTGGTTGATTGCTTTTAGTGTTCTGTTTTTAACTAAACATTTATATAAATAATAATCAATTATAATTGACACACATAAAAATACAAAACAGACTCTCCAATTTTTGGGCCAATGAGCATGAATTAATTACAACTTATCATGACAAGTTAATCATGAAATTCATTTCATTTTACAAAAGCAGATTTTTGTAATAATGAGCTTACTAAACAAAAAAATCTGAACAAAAAACACAAAATCAACGTCACTGAGCTGTCCATATTTTCCATAAAGTATCATTTAATAATAATAAATAAGAATTCAATTTATTTAGCGAATGACAGGCGAAGGAAGACCAAGCAGCCCTCCGGACAATCTGATGACTACAACAATGTTTTTTTGTCAAAGCCAAAGTGCACTGATCCATAACTGTCAAGTACTTAAACTCTTTGGCCATAAATTATTGTAACTCATGTGGTCTGGAAAAATGAGAACAAAAAGTAAAACGCAATAAGGGTGGCTTTAAGTTATTCCATTTTTTTATTTAAACATTTATTTGGGTAACATTCAACATTTTATACATACATTCAAGCGCTTGTCAATTCGTTACAGCATTGCATCAATTCTGCCTCAAGTGTCAAATGTGTTAAAGAGTGTTACAGAATAAATGGTTTTTTGATACAAGATTTTTTTTAATTGAAAACGCTTAAGCATTCAGCAAAGCAAAAGCAATGAATATATATGAATATATATATACATATATGAATATATATAATAAAAATATGCATGTTATTTTGAAATTTTTTTATATATCACATCGTCTCGAATTCCCTTTTGTAAGCCGGTATTTTTCCTGTTGCAGTTGTTGACATCAAGTATTAAACATCAGAACTTATACTGTAAAGTACAAGGTACACACAGCAGATATCTTGTAATAAAATCAGGATGTTTTTGTTTTTAATCTAAATTGACAAGCTTGCTTGTGTCGTCAGCTAAAGTTCTCCTGTAATATTTTTGCTTCTCCCTTGCTCTTATTTACAATTTTAATGCCTTATGACAGGCAAACATTATGAATGATGAATAAAAATTACATAAAATAAGATTAAATTTATTACTGTCAAACTCATATCCTCGTACTCAAAAGTTTCCTTAAACAAGTCTTGCAAGTAAAATATGAACTTTAAATGGACAGTTTACTAATAAAACTTAATGCATATCGAATCTTAAAATAAGCTCTAAAGATTATTTTGCATGGTATTTATCAAAATCATAAATTATCTAGATAGGTATGGGCAATTATAAATTCTAAGCACCGTGTGTAAGAAACAGGAAAGTTATACATTTTTCGTATAATACTCAAATTAAAGACAATTACAAGGGAACCAATTTTACAGCTTTTTAAAAGTAAGCATAAGATTTATTATTATTTCAAACTCAAATTTGAATAAATTTTTAATTTTGATATTTAGGCTGTGCTATAAATGATATTATCTAATTGCATAGAACTGCACCTTTAATATTAATTCCATAATTTTAAAATATTTCTGTTGCATTGTGGTGAAAGTTAAGGCTAACTTTTCCTCCTTTTCCTTTTTTTGTAACAAAATATACCAGAGCAGTACCTGTATAGAAGTAGTTATACAATTTTAACTTATTTCGATCATACTTTTATGACAACAATGATGTATGAAAGGTAGGCATGTCCTTGCAAAAATTAAATAGATATCACCCATAATATTGAAATATAAGTTTTTTAGAAAAATATTCAAGCTTTCAATGTTTTACAATGACAGCTATGGCTAAAAATAAAATTTTCGAAAAAAGGATATATCAGGGGCGAGCAAGTCCTTGGTCCAACCACATTCAAATTTACCAGATATGTTATAAATAATATTATACGACCACTTCTAAATTTTCGTGGCATTCTGACAAATCTAAAACTCAATTGAAATATACATATATGCATGCATGTAGGTGCTATATACATACATATGTACATATGTATATCCTCAAGCCGATATAAATGAAATTTGAATATGCACATATAGTCGTAGCAATAGTTTTAGTTTCGGTGCATTGGCAATCATAATCCCTGCAAAAATAATTTTATTTTTATTTTAAGGACATACGGAAAGTAAACATGTCCTTTGAGGAAGTACACTAAAAAACCAAGAAAGCCTTAACTATATAATTTAAAAAAAATTAAAAATTTTCGATATATTGAGATGGCAATTGAAGTTGAAATTAAAATTTTAACAAAAAGGATATATGGGATGCGAACAAGTTCTTTGTCCAATCGTACCGAAATTTACCTGAGAGGTTAAAAGTAATATTTTACAACTATTTACCAATTTTCATTGCATTCTTATTATAATTAAGGGCTGGAACTTAATATTTTAAATGAATTATATAAAGGTGCAAAAATATCCTTGAACCGATTAAAATGCAAATCAGCAGATATATATTATAGGAATTGTTTTAATTTCGATGCTATGGCGACCATAATTCTAGCAAAAATAATTGTTTTTTGTCCGAAGAATACATGGGAGGCCAACATGTCCTTTAACGGTCTACATTAAAATTACCGTAAAAGCCTTTACTATTTAATTAAGAATAATGTGCAACTTTTCGTTATATTGTGATGGCATTTTAAGCTGAAATTAAAATTTTTGTAAAAAGGATATATGAGGGCCGAGAAAGTCCTTCATCCAACCACACTTAAATTTACCAGAGCATAAGATTAATATTTAGCGATTATTTCTTAATTTACACCGCGTTCTGAAAATTATTAAGGCTGAAACTTAATTTTTAAAATGAAGGATATATACGTGCCAGATAAATCCTTTAGGCGAATTAACTGAAATTCTACAGATATATATTTTAGCAACAGTTTTGAATTTGCGTACAACAATTCTAACAGAACTAATTTTTTTATATTTAAGGATATATGAAAAACTATCAACTCCTTTTACACATTAAATTAAAATTACCAAGAAAGCCTTATCTGTTTAATTTAAAAATAATCTTTGACTTTCCGATATAATATGATAAAAATTGAAACTGATATTAAAAGTTTTATATAAAGGACATATGGGAGGTGGACAAGTCCTTGGTTCGATCAAACTGAAATTTAGCAGATAGCTAAAAAGTGTTAGTCTACTGATATTTAAGACTTTCGGTTGTGTTTTAATTGTTATTAAAGCTGAAAGATATATGGGGCGTTGGCATATCCTTGCACAAATTTTATTGCAATTCAACATATATACATACATACATATACATAAATTAAGAAATAATTATAATAATCGCTAACTTTATTAAAATTATATGGTCTCCTAACCTAAAAAAATTCTATTTATATTTCAATAATTCGCCACTCCTCTTTTGGGGGTCTTCTTCATCCTGCAGACAATTTTAATTTTTTATTTGAAAAATATACAATTTGTATGTCCTTCATGACCTAAATGACAACTATCCATATATCTGAAAGAAGTTTTTCATCCATCACCGTCAAAAGAGAAATTGAAATTTATATATAAAAGATATATGGCCGGCTGCCAAGTCCCTTATTCCGTCAAATCAAAATTTTCCAGAAAGCTTTAGTGGTATATTATACTACCATTGCAAGTAACTTAAGTTAAAACGTAATTTTTAAACTAAAGGATATATAGGAGGTCGGCAGTGATTTAATTAGATTCATATTCTTAGAAATAATTTTTGATACTGAACTTATTGCGCTAATAGTTGTGGCAAAAAAGTAGTTTTTTAAATAAAGGACATTCAGTGCCAGGCGTAGAATTGCATGGATTAAAAGGAAATTTCCCAGAAAGCTAAAGTATAATATTTTGCGATCATTTCAGTATTATCCTTGTATTTTTATAATAATTTAAACTGAAAAAATTTTATATTTAAGGATATATGCCCGGTTGACAAAGATATTAATCCATTGCAGTTTTTAGAAATAATATTATATTTTTTTTTCAAACTAAGTTTAAGCAAAAATATGGTTTATGAAATAAAGGACATTCGGATAAAACTGCACGGATTGAAAGAAAATTTTCCTAGGAGCTTTATTATAATGTTCTGCCATCATTTGCTTGGCATCGTTATTATAATGAAGGCTGAAAAACTATTTTTAAATTCAAGGATATATCGTCGGTTAACAGTGATTTTAATTAAATTCTACAGATATATGTTTTTAGAAATAAGTAGCTCTTGATATTGTTTTTATACCCATCATAGTTGTGGCAAATTGTTTTTTAAATAAAGGGCATGGCTTCATATTGCATGGATTAAAAGAAAATTTCCCACCGAGAGCTAAATTATAATGTTCTACGATCATATTCGAGCTATCCTTGTGTTCTTATTATAATTTAAGCTGAAACAAAATTTTTAAATTAAAGGTTATATGGGCGGTTGACAGTGATTTTAATTTAATTCATTAGATTTATGTATGTGTTGAAATAATTTTTAATGTTGGTCTTACTAAGAACCAAGTTTAAGCAAAAATTTAGTATTTCAAATAAAGGACATTCGGGCACTAGGCGTGAAACTGAATGGATTGAAAGAAAATTTCTGTGGGAGCTTAGTTACAATATTCTACGATAGTTTCTTAGTTGTCATTGTATTCTTATTGTAATTTAAGTTGAAACGTAATTTTTTAAATTCAAGGACATATGGGTGGTTTATTAAATTCAAAAGATTCATGTTTTTATAAATAATTCTTGATACTGAACTTATTCCGCTCATAGTTGTGCCAAAAATTTAGTTTTTCAAATAAAGGACACTCTAGCGCTAGGCATGAGCTTGCATCGATTTAATGAACATTTTCTGGAAAGCTTGAGAGTATTATTTTACGACCATTTACAAGCTGCCGTTGCATTCTGCTCCAACTGCAGGTGAAACTTAAATATTTACAAGAAACATGTATGAAATATCGACGCATGCTTCGGATACAGAAATAATTTTTGTTTTTGTATTATTATTCGAATTATAGTTTCAACATTAATTAAGCATAACACATTTCCCATACAGTTTAACTATTTACTTTTAGGACCATAATAAAACTTAATTTTCAAACCCAAAGACAGAGGTAAAGAAATATATCCTTGTAGCAACAACAACAACAATACTTAATTCTATTATTGTAGAAAAATTTCATTACTTTTTTACTGACCTATATTGAGAAAAAAAATTATTGTTATTTTTACACTTGGACCTCTTTGGTTTTAAGCTTCTCATTCAGTCTTTGTTAGAGTACTGTTCCGTAATTGAATTTACAAACCTTAGATTGTCAATGTGGTAGATAAACTATTAGTTTGTCGCCTGCATTACGCCACCCCAGTGTTTCTTCTTTGTGTGCTATTCGTTATATTTAAAATTTAATTTGTAGCAGTGAACATGTACTCTAACATCTTTTGGTATTTATTTAAAAGAAGCAAGTACACCTTACATATATTGAACATTCTAATACATAGCAGGCTTATTTATTGTGCTCCAACAAGTATTATATGTTTGTATAAAGGCCTAATACAAATATGCTCATGTTTGACTGTACTTTTATTTTATTACTTACATTTATATTGAAGGAAATCGTAATTAATGAAACAATGGCGGTGTATGTGTAACTTGTTTAATTAAAACCCATTTATCTTTACAATTCCAAAGACAACACCTTAATAGCCTAAATGATTTACCAGAAATTTCCTAAAATTTATGTGCACACACATAAGTCCTTGTTACTCCTTCCAAAGATGACTAGATTTTGATGAAACTAGGGCAAATGTACAAAAACACACACGCACTCATACACACCCACTCAATTTATTAGTATTTGTCTGGTTCAATTGTAGTTGCAGTTCCAAAAAAACTCTTTATTTCACTTTTAAGTGTAACAAATAAACCCAGTTAAGTGAACCTATTTGCATGTGCCTGCCAGTGTGCTGAATTTAGTTAAAATATTTAAAAGAAGCACAAGTCTGGCGTTCACAGGACTTTGCTAACGTTAGGCTTTAACATAAGGTTTAAAGACCTGCAACCTCACTTAAATGTTACACACACACACACATAAACAATATGGTCAAGTGCTCTATATGCAGATGTGCGATTGTGTGTTTTGCGAGTGCATTCATTAAGAAAGTCCTTTTTTTTGCTGAAACTACATAGAAATGCAAAAGGCCATGCACAAGGCACAAATGCTTAAGAGCCAAAGAACATAACTGAAATATAGGAGAGCTGGCCGAAAAGTTCTTTAAACTTTTTCTTTCATAAACAGGCATTTGTGGTAATTTTTTTATTGTATTGTTTCCTTTTTCAACAACTTCATATTTGTAGTTGAATTTTTTTTGTTTTAAATAATTTCGCATATGAGCTTCGCATGTAGTGGCTTAAAGGTATAAATACTTTGGAATTTGCATATCTTTGAGTGTTGATGCACAGGACTGTGTATGCAAATGGGGAATATTTACGTGTTTGCGTTGCTGTTTGTTTGACCCACAACAAAGAAAAAATAAGCACACATACAAGAATAAAAAAAATATAAAACGAAAGGCAAAACTGGGTAAATGAAACAATATTAAAACATTTGTTATATAATACAAATGTTAAATGCTAACTACAAAAGCAAAAGGCCAAAAAGGATACTTGGTCACAAAATGTTTTAAAATGCAACTATTTTGTCTTAAGACTAAAGCTTTTGCAAGGGAAGCCTTTTAAAGGCAACTAGAAAAAAAAGGATTTTGATACTTGGAAAAAAAGGAATTCCCTTGAAGACTCTATGTTATTAAAGGCGATTAATAAGGAACTAATGCTTTATATTTAAAATGTTTCGTGACTTTTAATCGCAAATGAAACTGACAGTAAAAACTTTCGTCCTTGAAAAAAAAAAAATATTTCGAAAGCAGGTAAAATTCATCCCAATTCTTGATACAATCGCAAAAACAAAACAAAGTATTGCACAAACAGATGTGTGTTCTACTTTGAGTGCCCACTGTTTTCTCAATAATATTTTATATCTCCAAAAATTTAATATCCCTGAAATTTCTTTATACCCTAAAGTTAGTTGTGTACTTCAACTCTTGGTATAATTATAATTTATTTGCAATATTGTTGCAGACTTCATTTCGGTAAACATTTACTAACTAATGCCTTAATATTCATTATGGAAATAATTCGTATAAGAATTTTTGTTTACCAAGAGTAGGAGTAAAGTGAGTTGAGGGAGGCCAGTGTAGATTTTGTAATCAATAGTTTGCAAATTAAAAAAAGCATAATAAATTTGTACATAATCTTAAAATTTTTAAGGGAAAATGTTAAATCCAAAGCCATGCAAATTTTTAGAAGTTTTATGAAATTTAAATAGATTTTTTATGATTCGAAAATCATCTCTGAACTTAGATATGGAGCCACAAGCCCAAAAATACTTAAGCGACATATTTGGTTTTTTTTAAATCGTAAATAATCGACTTTCGCCAAAAAGTTGTGCCTTAAAATAATGTCGCTTAAGCTTTTTTTAACGGTTTTTACACGATATTTGAATTTGAAAGAACTTCATTAGAGGACATTTTACCAATTTTCGTGGCCAAAATTAATTACAGCCAAACGGCAGAACCGATTTAAAAAATTCTTTTGAAATGAAACTTCGGTAGCCACTCTCATCTCCCTTAAACTCATATCATTTAATCTCACAAAAAAATTTTTTTAGCACTCACCCTCACGTCTTCTCAGCGTAACAATTTTTGACTAATATTAATAACATACTCACCTCAACATTATTTCCTGTTTTTTAATAGCAAAATTTATAAAAAATTTAATAAGAGCCGCTTGTTATTCTATCTATATTAAAGCAAAAAAAAAATACTTTTTCACGCTCGCGCATTCTCGCTGTTGACATTTTTTAAAAATATCTTTCTTAAACCTTTTTAATCGATTTAATTATGCACTAAATAAAATAAACTTATTTTAGACAGGATTTACAATGCAATGATTTTCTATTTCTTCTTCGTACAATAAATAGTTCGTTGTAGATCTAATATAGAAAAACAGGTATAACTGAAATATTTAAAATTGGGAAGATAATTAATTTTTCGGGGGTCGGTTTGTCCGTAGGAACTATGGGCCTGAATATGTAAAACTTTGACAGCCTTAACAACAAACATATGACAGTCAAAAATTCAAGGGTATTCCAAAGCGAGCAACGTAAAATATAGAAATCTTTATTTAATATACAAATACTTTTATAAATACAGGGTGTTTTTTTTAGAGGTATAGAACTTCGAATTGAAATAAAACACAAGAAAATCGTTTTAATGTCCATCAATTTGGCTTTATTGGAAGGATAATTTTATGCCATTGATGTTTAAATATGATTTCGGGCATGTGGCCGCCGCGGCTGGCTCGAATAAAGCCAATTCTTCAGGTCCAATTTTCAACCACTTTTTCGAGCATATGGGGCCGTATGTTGGCAATAACGCCACAAATGTTGGCTTCTTCTGGTTTGTTGGCGTAGACGAGCGACCTCACATATCCCCAAAGAAAATAATAAAATGGTGTCAAATTACACGATCTTGGTGGCCAATTGACAGGTCCATTCCGCGAAATTATGCGCTCATCGAATGTTTCCTTCAATAAATCGATTGTGACGTGCGCTGTGTGGCATGTAGCGCCGTCTTGTTGGAATCACAACTCATCCACACTCATGCCATCCAAAATCTTCCATAAAGTTAATGGACAAAGCTCCAATTGCTGTGCACGGTGGCGAATCGATTCATTCGGGTCCTCTTCAACACTTTGCTCTACAGCGGCAATTGTTTCTTCGGTGCGCACTGTTCGACGTCTCTGCGGATGCGTATTATCACATAGAGTAAACGTAGTGCGAAAACGATCCATGGTTAACCGAATTAATTGCTCTGATGGACGATTATGTCGACCATAAAATGGACGGAGCTTGCGGTAAACTTCGCGAACTGAACCATTATTTTCGAAATAAATTTGCACGATTTGCAAGCGTTGTTCTTTTGTCAACCTGTTCATGATGAAATGGCAAACCAAATTAAATATTAATCACTTGACAGCTGACAAAACGGCCGCCAGTTAAAAAAGTGATGCCAACTTAAAGTTCAATACCTCAATAAAAAACACCCAATTTTTTAACAGAATATACCACTTAACCCCGCAATTACACATGTAAATAATTACTTGTAAGTAGTGTATACGTATTATAATCGAATATTTCGAAGAAATAGCCTAAAGACTTGTAAGTTGCTTGAATGTTTACACAGTAAGTTGTAAGTTCAATTTAAAACTTTTTTCGAAGCGTAGACGTCTTATAAAAATAAGTTTTCTTTTGAAGAAAAAAAATATGATTATATAAAAAATATATGAAACCAGTATTGCCGTATCATAAAATTTCTGAAAATTATATTTTCTTTAACAACTTTTTTGTCAAATTAATGAAATTCATATATAAAAACATCATTAAGATGCGCTGGTTTAAAGTTGTGTTATTTTTTACATATTATTTATCTAAAAATACGAAGGAAATAAGCAACAAATATTACTTTTATTTTTCGAAGTACTAAAAATTTATACAAAACTCATTCTCGGTAACAATGTTTCTTCAATTGCCATTTAACTTACAGAAATTTACTTACAATGAAATTGTGCTGTAAGTTGAGCAGTAAGTACAAAAATTTTTATTGTATTAGTAAAAAAGTGTGAGTGTATTGAGTTTTTCGAACTTGCACTTACATGTGTAAATGCTAAGTAAAAGAAATTCAAATTAAAGGTTATTCTATAAGTTAATGTAATTTGGATAACTTGCTGTGTATTGGAAACTGTAACAAGCCAACTCCTAAAATATTCAAAAACGTTAAAACTAAAAAATCCCATAATCAAAAAATAAAAATGTTGAAACAAAAAATAATCAAAATAAAAAAAGCACTTGAATGAAATTTATCATAAAAAAATTAAATAGCACAAATACAAAAAAAATATTATCAAAAGAAAAAGGTCGTAAAAAGAAATAAAAACCTTCCAAAAAAAAGGAAAAAAAAATCTCGAAAAAATAATAAAAACGGCAAAACTAGAAAAATCACTTAGATTAAAAATAAACCGAAAAACCCCGGAAAAAATCACCAAAACAAAAACAGAACGCCAAACCAAAAAATATCGCTAGAACTATAATATTGCTATACTACTATAATATAAAAAAAATACGCCATAACTAAAACATTTCGAAAACTTAAAAAGAGCCGAAAAAATCTCAAACAACCGAAAAAAGTGCTAAAACTAAACAAATCACTTCAACAAATTTTTTTCAAAATATCTACATTAGGTAAGATATAGGCTAAAGTTAATGTAGTATCACATATCGTCAGGTGGGTACTGATTTGCCGCACAGTATATTTAAAATACATTATTACAGTATCTTTACGGAATAGACTTAGATCGAACTCATTCAGTAGCAGTGTCGCCAAGACGGTGGTTTTCCCGCTATATATGACTGTATTTTGTTGTCTTTAGCGGCAAGTCTATTTAAAAAACCACCAGCGGAAATTTTAGCGGAAGAATTTCTTACACTGAACCAAAAATTTACCTAAATACTGCAAAATGGGGTGTAAAAATGAAGAAATGTAGGTTATTATACAGCTAACAAATTCGTTGATCAGGTCTACGATTTTTTTTCGTTAAAGAAAATAATTTTAGTAAATTGTTAAATAGAAGAAATTTCTTCATTTTGACTATTGTTGTTTCGTTATTTAGTGGGTGAATTTTTATTTATAACAACTAATTAATGTAGTTAATGTGAATATTTTTTATTTACTTTGAAGAAGTTTTCTTCAAATGAAGTAATGAATTTAGTCCGTATGAATAACTTTTTATTCATATGGAATAACTATTATTCACTTTTACTACCCTATTTTATTCAATTCCTAAGCCCCTGTAGGAACATTTTCTTTGCCTTTTAAGACAATTTTTATTCAAATTGTAAATAGTAAACTAATTTAAGCAGCTGTGTTGATTTGTTATTGTTTACTGTTTACAAATTATATAAAATTCTCTTAGTGAAAGATAATGCTATTAACGATATAAAATGTAATAAAGTAAAATTGAATTAAAACAAAAACAGTACAAATTACAAGAAAAGTATAAATTTATTATACTAAATCAATATAAATGCATTAATGGTTCTAAAATTGAACCTGCAACTTAAATTAATGGTTGAACTCGCACTCTTCTTTCATACTTTTTCAGCAACTCTTCTTCACAGGCACCAACTGTGTTTTCGTCAATTATAAAACTTCTCTGCGAGTCCCGTATGGAAAATCTTGTACATATTTTCTTTCCGTTTGAAACATTAAACATTTTTGCTGATGGTACCAAAAGACTATGTAGAAGATAAAATATTTCAATTATTATTATTTAAAAACGTAACAACTTGAAACCAAATGGCTTTTTGTAATGTGTCCATTTGTTTAGTACGTCAGAAGTGCATTTCGCATGAGACACTTCGTGGAGCCGGTAATTTTTGGTTGCAGCCCAATGAAATGTGTATAGTATACATAAGTAACATAAATATTTGTATGTATAGTAATTATTTTTTATAATATAGTTTTCTTAAATTTCATTAAAATTATTGTATTTATAAGAATTAATTTTTTTAACATTGACACCGCACTTATAATCAACCACAAATGAAATAAAGCGTTCGCCAAACAAACCTAACTGTTCTTGCATACGTTTTTTTTTGTGCGAAATGAAGAAATTTCTTCACTTTTACATGCCTTTGTTCAATGTAAAGAAAATAAAATTGTTAAAACTAACGAAATTTCTTCAATTCCACTGCCATTTCTTCAATTCTACGTACTTTTAGTTATTTCAAAAATCTTATTCAATTCTAATATATGAAATGTTGAATCTTCAAATCTAGAACGTTTTAGTTCATTAAGTCTTCTTCTTGTTGTAACGAAATTTTAACTGATTAATATTCAAAACAACACTTTTTTGGGAGTTGAATTAACAAAATTTATTAAAATAAGCGATACATTATTCTAATTTACTTCCTTCAACGACGTTAATTTAACTATTTTAGTTTTAGTTTTGATTACCATGCGATTCTACTATTTTACCACTGTTTTAACTAAAATTTAGTTTATTTAACAGAGTTTTAGATACTATTTTAATTAATTTTTATTCAAGCCAACAAATTGTATTTTACTACATTTTTAACAAAAATCTATTATTTGTTTTGAAGAAAATTTGTTTATATTAATAAATTTTCTTTACATTTGAATAAAAAGCCAGTATATTTAACGATTTTTTTCGTTAAGGGTCTACTAAATTTTTTCGTTAATATTACCTACGACATTTGGTTCAGTGTAGTTGACGGATTTTCAGCGTTTTTCTGAAACTTATAAAGAAAGATATTAAATCAAAATAAAGTATTTTTAACGCAGCTATGCGACACGTATCCTGGTATTTATGAAGAAGCTAACATTACTTTTTTTGCAAATAAAAAATTGTCATATTGTGGTCGTGTAGTATCAGAAAACAAACCGAAAACTGGGTGATTGGACTAGTGAGTATGAGTAAAAGATAAAATCAACCAAAATCTTTCAAAACAATAACTTTTTCTGAATAATTTGCTTTTCATTAGACTTTTATTGAAATTTTTCTTCGAAATTAAACTTCAAGCCAATGTGAAGTGAGACACAGAGTTTATTTTATCAACAATATTTTTTTATTTCAGATAGTCAGAAAATCAGAAAATTTTAACAATATTTTACAAATACTTCAAGTAAAATGGCAAGATATTATTGCATATTTGTACAATATTTAGGGTCTACCGCAGAAAATGTTGAAAAGATACTGAATCAGCTTAAACATTAATATTAATAAATGGAATAGTCCCTTGAATTCTAATTTTTCCTTGTTTGATGTTCGTATATGGAAATTCTGCAGGAAATAAAATACCCACTTAAAGAGTAGGCTTAGTTTTGCTTACAAATATTTGGGAAGTATGAGATTCCGACAAACATATATCTATGCATATGTACACTTATTTTATAAAATTTATCTTATTCTTTTTTTTTACCAATAAACCATAAAAAAGACATATGTTGGTTATAAAAAATTCAGCGGTTATATTAACGTTTATTCTTATCCAGCTAGCGGTTTTTAGTGGGTTTTCAGCGGCTATATGGTGGGAAATGCCTACAACATTTTGGCAACACTGTTCAGTAGTTTGTTTTAGACATCATCAAGTATCAAAAATTTCATTTAAAAAATTTCAGGCTTATTTATACACATTATTAAGGCTTAATAGGAGGTCTATAAAATAGATTTTCATACAACTGCTTTGAAATATTTAAATTTTATTTTCATGGCAATAAACTGCGCTTAGATATTAATTTAAAAAATAAAAACATTTTTTTTGTAAATTAAAATTTGCAGTTTTTACAAATCTTAGAAGATATCTTACAAGAAAAGGAAGTTTGAAAAGAAGACGAAGAATACGTAGAAGAAAAAAATCAACCTCATATAAAAAATTTTGAAGACAAATGGCATACGAGAATTGTTTTGACTTACCATATCATAATTTGTTAAAAACTTTTTTGCAATGAAAGACACACCTTTTAGCTACGATGTTTTACTGACAAGTATTATAACAATTATATTTACAATAATTGTATAACGAAAGTATTAGTAAAACAGAGTTGGCGAACAATTTTCACAAAAACCTCTTAAAAAGATTAAACATTCTGTTTTAAAGTGTTTTAAAATAAATGCCAGCAAAAAAGAAAATATATTATATAGTATTTTTTATTATTTTGTAACAAGGCTTAATTCACACTTTTGCATATACATTTTTAATTCAAATTAATTCTCATTAAACGTATCCCACCAACCAAGTGTCAAATATAGCCCAAAAATTTACTTAATATATTGTTGACCTCTGGAATGTGCCAGCAGCATGTTTGTAAAATTTTAAATACTTTTAATGGTTTCAATTTAAAGCTTTCGCCAACCGTTATCATCATTAATCAATATGTCAATTTAAATTTATATCCACATATAGTTTTGGACCATTTAAATTTTATTTTATTGACATTCTGCGAACATGCAGATTGTTCCTCTTCTGGCAGCACACGTTTTTATCATCAAGTTAAATGTCAATTTTATCAGTAAACAATATCAGCAGCAAAATCATCAAAAACAATAGCAGCAAAAAATGCAGCGTTAGCACTAGGCGTCATCACACATACGAGTATAATTATAATCGATATGGCAAAACAAACAATCAAACAATAAAAATCCACACACAAGAGCAGAAAACGAATTGACAGTTTATCAAAAATCAAAAATATTAAAAACCAAAAAATAACTGCATAATATTAAAATAAAATAAAATAATATAAATTATATGTGTATGTATGTATTTACATACAAATGTATACATACATATGTTTGTATATAAGCAAAATTTATTAATTGGGGGCAGCGACCATTAAGGTTGCTTTATCATTATTAAACGTAAATTTATTAAAATAAATAAATTACACCAAAGAAAATTTTAATTAGTTTAACAAACACTAGCAAAAAAAAAGAACAAGCTGTTCACAGCATCAGTAATCCAGCACTGGTTCCACTGCGCGTAATGACATAAAAATAATAAAAGTTTCAAACTTATAAAATTTTCTTTAATCTGAATTGCATACGAGAATTATTTTGACTCATAGTAGCAGAATTTGTTGAAAGTTTTTTTATTAAATGAAAGCTCAAATGCAGCCGTAAAATATGACTCACCGTATCAGAATTTGTTGAACGCTTCTTTTGAAATGAAAGCTCAAATGCAGCTATAAAATATCACTCACCGTATCAGAATTTGTTAAAAGCTTTTTTTTTAAATGAAAGCTTAAGTGCAGCTCAAAAATATTAATAATAAATAAAACACATGTTTCTACCTATTGTTTAGAAATCATATAATTTTGTTTATTAATGCATAATTTTTAATATTTTTGCCGCTTAATTTAACTAAAAAGCTACAGAAAAGAAAATTATAAATATATGTAACTTAATGTGTTTGTTTCCTAGTTAATAAATTGTATTTTTATATGTTTAACAAGTGGACTTAAATCAAAATGAGAAAAAAGGAAGAAAACATTAGTTAAATAATATTTTAAATGATAAATCGCTAGCTTTTCGTTTTGTTTTAAGTATTAAAAACTAAACAAAAATTTATACAAAATTAACATTTAATTAATTAGTTTAATATTTAATAAAAAAGAACTATATTTATTTTTATTAAAAGTTAGTAATACATTATTTGTATGTATGTGTTTATATAAATGGTAACAGATGAGACTTTAGTTAAGCCAACTAACTATAAGTACTAAATGTTTTGCGAAGAATATATGTAGGAATAAATATTTGTAGGTTGAAAAATTTCTGCCTTAAAATTGTTCATACAAATTTTGTTCTCTTGCATAGAAATGAAATATACTTTAAATCGTTCGTTATTTGCATATAAAATATAAACTTATATAGATTAACTACATACAAACATTTTTCTTTCTCTCTTTTCTCACTTAATAATAAATATCACATAATTTATGGTTAAAATATTTTTAGGTTAGCATGATTTTCTTTTTCTATTTGGATTTACATAGTTAACAGCTGGCTGGCTCTTTACAAATTTCACTTTTTATTTTATTTATTTTTTTTAAAGGGAATTTTATAAAAATATATGTAATTTTTTAGATGGGCATTTTCACGAAAAAGTTCACTTTTTTGTCACGTGCAACAGCAATTAATTGAGCTTGTATTTTAGAATAATGTGACTCAACTCTTTTTAGAATTTTATTTGATGTAGAGCAGCTACCAACCTACACAAAAATATATAAAAAAAGTAAACTGAACTTTTGTTTTCGTTAAAAAAATATAAGCTTATTCCATTGGTGTCGAACGTTACAAAAAGTTGACATTCCTGTGGAAATGCCTTTATGACAGAAAAATGCTGTGTATTAATTATGTTGAACATAATAAATGATTTCCTGATGGAGGAAACTAGTCGACTGTAGTAGCCGTGAGCTCCCAGTCTTCACTATGGAAAATTTTGCAGCGAATTCCTAATGGATCTGAACGTTAATGTGTATGTCTTAAAAAATAGTAATTTATGTATTATATCCCTAACAAGAGTTTCCTTACATTTGGAAATAAAGCTGAGTTGTTTTTTAAGACTTTGCCCCACACACTAAACAGTTGTTAGGGGCTGTGAGTTAGAAAATATAAAATTATGTTTCGGATCAACGAGATTTTTGTCTTGATAACCGAAACTCAGGATGATTTTAGTACCGAATACACTTGAGTGAGCACTGTCGGCCCCTTTAGAAGTTTCAATTTCAGCTGGACTGAACTCTACACTTACTACCTGACGAGTGATTGAGCTGATACAAACCTCAAACCATCAAGCATCTTTCTATGACTATATAATAACACATCCTTTCCTCTAAAATATATGTAGGTGCTGACCAGAGAATAACAAAATTATTTTTTTAAGTTCTCTTTGAATACTGGCTGTCAAACAACTACTAAAGCGTAAAGCTAAAAATAAAAAACACGCTCATGTTCAAACACAAGCATTAATTTTTTTTAAAGTCGAATAAGTATAACCATAAATATCCAAGTATGTTTATACACATTTTTTAAAATTATTCAGCACGACTGTGTGAGCTATAATCATACGCATGAGTAAAAAAAATACTCTGACTATTAATCGCATGCTCATGAGTATATGCAGGGATATTTTACTTAAACACATACGCACACATTTTCTATTTAATTTTACATACACAAAAGGATGTATACAGTGGCAAATGCATAAGTATCCCAACTATCATGTGCATATTTTTTTGTCCGATTAAATACTCATAGCCTGAGTATAAACGTTGTCAAACTGAAAGTATGAGAAAGAGACAATACGCTTGATTTGCATGTGCTATTATTATTGTGAGTTGTGGCTTATTTTAGCATTTTGCATAAACGAAGTAGAGTTGCTCTTGTTTGTTGGAATCCACTTTATTCATAATTGTGTGCGCTATGATTAGGATTATACACAGTTATTAAAATTACTACTATTTACTTATGTACATTTATATATAATTTTTTTTAGTACTCATTGTCATTCTTTGGTGGTAAACTGGCTAAAAGGAATACTACCTATAGCACTGTAGTATGAGAATAATTATCATAAGGACGCGTATCATCAGTTGCAACCTTTCTTCCATAGAACTAACAGGGCCAAAACAGAGTGGTTTAATCTTATATAAAGGTAGGTTAGGTTAAGTTGACAGGTTTCTGATAAGAAAAAGTAATTTTTCAGCTCACTTGGGTCCAAATAAGAGGTCCCTTTGTATTTTCTGTCAGTAGGTTAAAAGATGGTAAAGGGACAGATGCATATATGGAGACAAGAAAAACTTAATTCATTTATTAGATTTTACAAATCTGCAAAGTTCTATTTGTTAATTTTTATAGCATCTTTGCAGGGCCTCTATTACTTTAAGCTTTAAGCAGGCTGCTAGATATAGATTAGCATAGATCAGTTTTTTTCCAAGACATATTCACAATGTGTAAACTTTTAAAAAGGAGGTTTTGTGCTTTTACACCGACGAGAGTCCTCTTTAAAGCTGGTACTTACAGTACTACATAATAAATTGAACTCTGATCTAATGGAGTTAAGAAAAGTTTCCAGAAATGGAGTTAAGAAAATTTCGAAGTCGAAGGATTATGCAGGATAGTGAGTACCACCTTTTAGCCGATTCAAATACATTGG
Organism: Tachina fera; assembly: GCA_905220375.1. Classification (NCBI taxonomy): domain Eukaryota; kingdom Metazoa; phylum Arthropoda; class Insecta; order Diptera; family Tachinidae; genus Tachina; species Tachina fera. Next base: position 125,597,786 of record LR999964.1, read on the forward strand.
TGTGATTAGATCGAGTGGCGACAAGATCTTGACATATAGAAAGTTGTGGAAGTATCAATCAGTTAAAAGTTGACAACATTTAAAACAGCTCTGGAAACTTTAGGCATTTACCGCTGACGTGACCTTAGCTATCGGATTAAACTGTAATTCTAACTAAAACAGAAATCGTTATAATTTGTATGTACATCTATTCGAAAGTCTTGTATTCAAGTCTACTGGTCAGACCCGAATGTTATAATCTACTTTCAACTAAGGGCTTCCATAGAGCTGGATATACCAGGCTACCCGCGACTAAAAACCGCACAAGTGGCGCACCATTTAGCCTGCTTAGGGCATACCGTAGAATTATTCAAAATTGTTATTCTACTTACAGGACACTCATCACAACTGGATCTCCGAGTTGAGGTGCGTTATAGCACCACCTTTTCTAACCTACAGTATACTCTAGTATTAAACTTAATTGACACTGAATATATTGGCTGAAGAGGAGCAAGTTTCCCTCCAAAATTCTCAGTTAAACATATTTCTACCGCAATTGGTTTCTGGATAGTACAAAAATGATAGAGCTTCATATTTGAAATTAATATATACTCTGTATCGTGCATATAACAGTGAAAATAGAACCGAAAATATTGGAAAAATGGACTTGAAGATCTTTGCCGGAGTGAAAAAGTCCTGTAGTCGATGTTAACCAAGCAAACAGAAACATGCATCTTTATCAATTTGTAAAGAGGTCTTAGGTCTTTCCTTTCGGAGGAATGGAGGCCTAACCATGTTTTGGATTGTTTACTTTTCTTTATACTGCATTCCTGGTTATAGTGGACATCAAATTAACGAAAAGACAGATGAATGGATACTTTTTTTGCGGGTCCAAAAATTTTTATGATGTCAATTGGTCAACGACCAACTTAAGCAATACGAAAAACAAAGTTTTCGCCGCTTCTTTAATGGCATATACTTTCAGTGAATGTATTGTTTTAAGAAATAGCATAAAGGTAAGTCTTCCATTTTGATCCTTCGTGCTCAGATGATATCAGGTAGACCTTTTCAGCGAATGTGTTGTAGTATCATAGAGAGTGTGGTTTATTTTTCGCAAGACCCTTCCATAAAAGAAGATATTAGGCTACAAATAAGGCGAGATCTTTGGAAGGAAAACTAGGAGGGGAAGTCTCCCGATATAATTGCTACAGTAATCGCCAGAAACAGAATCTTAACGTAAAGATCTGTGCTTAAACTGGCAGCTGCCTAAAGCGTAACTCTCCGGGTCGATAAGTGAATTTCATTATGACATCAAATATTTAAATTAGGAAATAAGACTCAATTACATTTAGGTTTTGGAGTATTGGATATACTGCATAATTTTTCGATGTCCAATTGCACGGTTCTAGCAGAATCCAATACACTTCCTGGGTGAAGGCTGATCAATGTAGTTATTCTTGAGCCAACCGGAAATCATTTGTTATGTTTATATTATTCTTGTATTTTTTTATCCAAGTAAGCATTATCGAAGACCCACTGTTGCAAACGCTTGTAATCAGTAAATGCAGGATGTTTTATTTATTAAACAAAATATCTTTTTTAATTATTCTATTTAACTTTCAAGTAACATTTAAATATTTTTAGGTCTTCTTACCGACAGTGGGTTCCCAATAACCCTCACCCAAATATTCATTATTACTGAGGGTGTTTGTTTTTTGTGGTGGAAAGTTTTAATAGGAAATCAATGACATTGGTGGGTTTCTTAAATAAAATTTAAATTTAAAACTAATTTAAAAAAAATTTAACTAAAATTTAGGAAAATATTTGAATACTTTTTGTAATTAAAATTCTTTTTTAATCTTTATGCAAATTTTGTTTTCGAAATGAAAGTTATTTTGTGTTTTGAGATCCTCAGCTAAGCAAAGACTGGTCTAAATATGTAGTATGTGTGAAATAAATAAAGCTCTTGAGATGGGCAATTTATAGGGTTCTAGAACTAATCTATACACTTTAATTTAGCTTACTTTAGACTATCGATCTAGTATTTTTCGTTTAGCTGCTATTCTTAAGCCATCGAGACTTAAACATAATCATTCATTTTCTTAATATTAGAAGACATTCTATTAAAATTGTCATCGATATTAGAGACGGGTCTATAGGATCTTTGTTTGGCCTTCAGGTGTATATTCCAGGCAGCTAAGATAACCACTATGACGGATAGGCAGCCAATAATAGTGTAGAGTAGATTATTGTGCTGGCTATAGCGCATTAGTTCGACTACTTGGGGATAGACTTGATAAGTGGCTGGCACTTCTTGGCGATTACAAGGTTCGGGGGTGGTGCTGGCAGCGTTGTCTACTTTACAAGGCAAGCTAAAGTTGGCTGGTGCTGTGGGAGTAAACGAATTCTCCACTTTTCCACTTTTTGTAGCTTTTACAGGATTCACTGTGGTAGTGGTGGTGGCAGTAGTGCTGGTAGTGGTTGTTGTTGTATTTTCTAACACAGCAGGTCTTGGGATTTCATTGATAGGTTTCAGCTCTATATCTGGCTCAACTTGTTCCTCATTTTCTCCATAATCATCCTCATTGTTATTACTTTCATTATTTTCCTGCTGCTCAGTGTCCTCTTCATATTCGTCCTCCGCATTTGGCATGGCAAATCCTTTGGGCCAGCAAACGGGGCAGCAGCTATCCTTCAATTGCACTTGACGGTATTTGGGACAACTCAAACCTTTACAAAAGGTAATCATACAGTTGCTCTCACCATTTACACACTCGCAGTCATAGCAACCGTTACGCCAACTCTGGCCATGTTCGTAGAAAGTATTTGAGTTTTCAGAATGACACATCGTCGGTTTCTTTACACCCTCATCACAACTTTGATGACATAAACTGTGGCCGCCAATACATTTACAGCGCTGACAATTGGTCAACCAAGTAGTCTCTGTATTTTGTACCTCCGTACAATTAGGCTCCTTTTGACACTCATATTTACCACAACAAAAGCCGGGCATATCGTTAGATTCGGGAATTAGTTCAACTACTACTTCACCCTCTGTGTGACAGTCAGGTATGTGGCAAAGTTTACAAATGCATTTTTTATTAAGGCAGCATTGCGAGAAGATCTCTTCTGTTACTTCAGTAGCATTGTGAAGATTGTTCTGTAGTTCATCCTCATTTTCCACGGCTATGAGAGGTTCAGCTATCAGCTCACGAACGTTGCTGTCTTCAGGACATGATAATTCCGCTAATGCTGGACACTTAATGTTGTCACAAGGATGTGGTATGTTGGCAAATTCTGCAAAGGCAAGTAAATGCATAAAATGATTAATATTTGATTGTAGATATAAATATTTGTGAATGAATGTAACGATGCAATTTTTGAGGGAAATGTTGCCATGAAATTTGTACAGATGTGTGATGTATGTAAGCCATGTGTGGTTAAAAGTGCAGGTAATATTAGATATGCAGATAAGGTTAGAAGTGCAGATAAGATTAGAAGTGTAGGTAAGGTAATGTTAGCCATTGCAGGTAAATATATAGAAGCATTTTATCCATTCCATTAATTAATATTAAACTCCAGTTGAAAGATATTTCCAGAGCTATTTTAGGTCTTGAAAGAAACGTTATGTTTATGACTAAACTTAAGCTACTTCTGGATTCTGGGCCTACTTTTGCCTTCTTTTTTCTCGAAGGTTAAGATGTATCATATTCACGCAATTATTGAATGACTCCAGATGGTGCTAATCAGGAGTTCAAGGGTATTTTGTTTCTAGGGGTTAAGGGCTGCTTGGTCACTTTTTTATACAGCGGCGTTACAAAAGAATCTTTGATATGCTATAAAAGCTAATTGCGGCATAATGCTCGCTTGATTCAGAAGGGAAACTTATACTTGGAGCTACATAAAATCAATTTGGTCAGTTAGTTGCACTTTACTGAGACAGTCTAGCATATGAAAGAACCCCATATTTAGACGTCTTAGCTATGTCTAAGCTTCACTTCTTAAACATCATTCTGGGTTGACTTTTTCATTCTTATTCATTCCGCCATAACGAGTAACAAGACTTGCTAACTTTCCTTAAATCAATTAATGACTCATGGTAGTTCCAAAGAGTAGTTAAATTTTTTCCAAAGCTTAGAAGTGTCATATGGTTCAGAGACCTCTTACTTTAAATTATTAGAATTTTTTTATTTCAACTTCAACTAACAGATCCGTAGATGGAACTTCATTCACATATTTCTATTTTTAAGCTACTTTAGGGCTATGAATTCACTCAGAGAGTGTCGTGGTAATTTTTTCCTCTTTGTTTGTTATCAGCCAAGACATTTTGAGATTTAACCGATCTAGAGTGGCCCAGGATGATGTCAACTAGGATTTGTAGGGCTTTTGCACCAGTCGTTGACAGCTACTTAATTAAATGCAGTGGGAGTCAAAGATTTGCACTTATTCTGAAAGTGTTAATTGTGAACTGTTTTAATATTAACTTCTACAGACTTTTCAACTATACCTTCCTCTGAATGCTTTTAAGCCTTGGAAATAAAGCTAACATTATCTGTCTTATAATTTGTAAGTAAAGTTCTCAAATTGTCTGATTCTTTAGATACATTTCATGGTTTTCTTCACTTATAATATAGATCTACAGCCGGATAAGGATAAAATTGTCAGGAAACAATCTTTCACTTTCTTTGCAGAAGTCCAGATTTGCATCTCTCGAGACACAAGTTTCTAGGCAATCATGTAGAAGACTACCTTTCGGATTTATCTTAGATTGGGTTGAGTGACCTGACCTTATCAGATATCACAACCCGATGGACTGGATCTAGTATCTATTACTATAGCCGAATATTTAGATACGGTTCTACATAGGTCGATACTAACGAGTGGGAAGGGCTTTTCAATAAGGAATCACCTAGATTCTACTTGAACTAGATTCAACCAACCAACCAGCAGGTAACGTTAGCAAGACAAACAATTTTGAATAACTACACAAAATACTAACGATCCGGTAACTGCATCTATTTTGAAACTTTTTCCAGAATATATTATCGTTTCAATTGAAACTTCATGACATTAATCGTGTCTGTTATCTACCTCACAAGAAATGAAAAATAAAATTTATAGGACTCCGATCTTATGTTAAATTAGGACAGAAGGGAGAAAGCGAATTCCCTTGAACCCTACTGGATCTACTAAAATTGTAATGTAATGTAACATACTCTCGTGTTGCTCAGTAGTTTTATTAATGAAAAATATTTTTGGTCTTGCATTAAGCGTTTGTACTTATCTTATCTTGAGTTCCTTAAAGACTATGTAAATACTAAAAATATTAATAGACATACTTTTCTGCTTCGTACTAACTCGTCAAGGCATCTCTGGAAATATCCTCGATAGAGAAAAATAAACTATTTGCAATATTATGTTAAACCAGGACAGAAGGGAGGAGTAAAATCCCTTAAACCATAGTGGGTCTACTAAAATGCACGATCTCCTGTCGAACAGTGGTTTCATTATGACACTTCTTTAAGACATTTTTGACTTGAAGGAAGCGTTTGCCCAGATGTTTTCCTTAAAGACTCAGAGGGTAACAGAGAGACTTTTATGCTTCCTTTTAACCCGTCAAAGTATCTATTGACATATCTTTCATGAATAAAATTAAACTATGCTCGCTTCACCGTCTAATCAGCAGCCAACCAACCAACCATCCAACAACCCATCTAGCCAACCTAACCAACCAATCAACCAATCATATCTAAACAGGATCTGAAACGACTTTCTTTAAAATTGAAAGTACCATTCCCGCCAAGAGAAAGGTATTCGTGGAGCCCCAAGCTTTTAAATTTTTGTTTCTTTGACTGCTTGACATGCCATTTTGTATGACAATATGCAACGCAAAATTAGTTCACTGAGATGCTCAATTTTAAGAACTTCATAGCTACTCAACAGTTTCATTAATGACACTTCTCTGAGAAATTTGTAGCCTTTCTAGCTTTATCGTCTAACAACCAACCAACCAACCAACCATCGTTTTAATGCAAACCAAAAGCACAAGCGACTTTTTTTTATAAGTTTAAAGTACCATTCCTGGCCACAGGAAGGTATTTCATTTTTTTTTTACTTTGACTGAATGACATGCAGTTTTCCATGCTAACAAGTAACGGAAGTTCAACAACATGCAACGTAAGTTGGCTAAACTGAAATGCCTGATTTTAAGAGCTTTAGAGCTACTTAGAACCTCTCACAAAATCAACAGTTTTATAAATGACGCTTCCCTGAGGCAGTTTTAGTCATTCAGTCTTTTTAGTGCACTAAGAGCGCACTTGGTAGTCTTTTCTACTTCTTAATCGTCAAAGCATCTTTTCATGGAGAAAATTAAATTATCTTCACCTAATAACTCGCTCAAGTGTTTTCTTGTTATAAGTTGGGAGTACCATTAGTGTCCAGAGGAAAGTTAACCAGGTTGATCCCATGTAAGTTCTAGCCGTTCACTTTATGTTGCTCTAAAGGATTTTATGCTCTAAAAATTGAACTTGCATGACATGTTCTCATTTTGCATGCTTACGCAAGTTTAGAAATGATTCTTAAGCGCCACGAGTTTCCATGAAAAGGTAAATTATACTACGGATTCTGGGATTATTTTTTCGGTTCCCCTTTGAGCTTCGATTATGGTGTATACATATCTGCAATTAGATAATGGTCAAAGTATAAGGTAACCACAGAACAGATTGAAATTTTTAAAGAATATATGGAATTCTATTTTTAGGTATATATAAAACAGAGATGGCGCTTTATCAGAATGCAAAATTATCATTGCAGTTTTTTTTTTAATTGGTATCGCAGCCGAAAGGAGTTCATTACACCTCATCACGAGGGCACTGTTGTCCGATAGTCTTTTTCAGGGCTTGTCGTATCAGATTCTCTTTGATCATGCCTTAAATTGTCCGTTCATCTGATTATATTATAGATATAGACATCTCATCGCGAGGGCAATGTTGTGCTCGGATGAGGACTTACTAGGATGAGGCTCCTAGTCTTTCCTTCCTCAGGTATAATACACTATCAGTTTAAAATTGGTAGTTTCTATATCGTAGCTGCCTGGACTACGATCAATTATTAAGCTAAGAGTTTCATATAAGCAAACAGATTTATCTAAATATGTATAGAGATTTGAACAGTGTTTTTTCAAATTTGTCTAGCATCATATTCATTTCAATCACACTTTTTCTTTCTGTGTAGGAGATAAGCCATTTATTTTTATTACTAATTTATTTTCTTTCTTTTTTCTGATGACTTTAATTTTTTTTTAAACAATAGCACATTTTCTCATCCAATTTAACACTTCAAATCGTTAATTACATTTTTATTACTTTACATTATATCAAGGATTATTTTTTTTTTTTATTTAAAACATTTTTATTTCAACTCCCAAGAAACTGATCCACTTAAAAATCACTTAACAAAACAAAACTCATCAAATTGAAAGATATAAACACATAAATAGACAGTTCTAATGACTTTCTTAAGTATACAAAAATAAAATACTTCAAAAAAAATAAATCCATAATCATAAAAATTTGCTACAAAATTACCACAGAGTTTCCTAAACTAGAACTCATTCATAAAAACACCCACTCACTAGCAAACATTACACAAAATAGTCGTTACATTAAATCAGTCCAAGCATTTATCTTGCGTATGCTGCAATACAATGACAATTCATTTGCCTAATAGAATTTTCATTATACATTCGACTTTTATATGAGAGAATGCCAGACAATCAGCAAGAAAGAAATTTATGTGTAATTATGCACTCTGCCACAACAGACTGTTTTTTTCTTAACACTGGATGATTTCATTATACTCTGCTGCCGTTAAATTACTTCTATTAATACCGAATTGTTGTGAATTTTATGGAGAGTGAAGCACTTTAATCTCTCTTTAAGATTTTAAGTTGCTTTGAAGGCACTTTAAAGAAGTGCTTATGCAACAATTTATGAGGCGTCAAGCAAAGTATAATTTTTATAATGTCAATAATATTTGTAATGAGCTTGAGTCTTAATAATCAATGATTTTTTTTAATAGGACCAGCAAAACAGGGGATGATTGATCACTACTCAGGAAATTATTTTTTTATAAGAGATATAACTACTATTACTTGGTGTTACCTTCTTTAGGAAAGGGATAGTGATAGAAAAGACATGTGGTGCAGGAAGAGGTAGAGGAAAGCTTCATTCTTTTGCAACTCTGCTTTCTTTTTGCCTTTTTCTAATAATGCGGTGTTGCAGCGTCTCTCGTGTCAAGAAGGCGTATTAAAGATTTTTCAAGCTGTGCTAAGTAGCCATTTCATTGGTTATTTTACTTCGCCGATGATTCTGCTACACAAAACTGACGAAGGAGGGCGCTCCGTTGTCATATTAGGATTAATATCTGCTGAAGAAGGAGTAGGTCAGTGACCAGTTTTATGACCAGTTTATTCTATTTGAATTTTTCTACCTTGGTATTCGTAGGAAAGTATTTTGCGATTTGGTTATTCCTAAAAGTTTCGTCGTACTCATGGATTTACATGTGTTTTATTTAACTTGTGTTTTGAATCGGAAAAATAGATTATACTCGTATTAAAATGAATTTGGTGGGTTTTGAATTTTTACCACATGACAAGCTTCAGAATAAAAAGCTTTACAGTCTCTGTAATCTATTACAGCCTAGATTTCATGTTCACTTTTCAAAATGCGTAAATATACTTTTTAGGTTTAACTAAAAAAATATTTATTCTAAAACTTTCTCATCCCTTGAAGAAATTGAAGGTTATCCATCCAAAAAATACAATTTGCCCAGCAAGAAAAATTATTTTCGCCCTAGTGTCGTTTTAATTTATAAACACAATAAGCATACATTTTTTATAATACTCTTTTATTAAGGATTTTCATGAGAACTCTTAAAATTGTCATTTGTGCAATTGGGCAAACTTGCGAGACTTGTTTCATGTAGCCCCTTTCAATCTTTTGTGCAAACAACGTCTGTAAATTTGAAACAAACGTCAAAAAATTAATTAAATAAAAATAAAAGAATAAAATTTAAAGCAGTTTTTAAATAAAAAACATATTTATAGAAATAAAAAAGTGCCTAAAGAAGTCCAAAAAAGCAAGAAGTTGATGTTAACAAAATGCACAATTGCACAGCTTAAGTTTACGAGTCAAAACTATTGGGCAAGCTTAACAGGTTTGTGTGAATAAATTTCTATACAATTTTTTACATTTTATTTACGAGAGTGTAAAAATGCACAACTGCACAGTTTGCGAGACTTTTGAACAGTCTCATGAAAACCCTTATTATGTTTAGTCATTTGCCATATTATTCAAGCATTAAAGTTCATTAGCATTTTATGGCATTGGGCTAAACATTTCAATGATAATCATCAATGGACAAATGGCTTCTGTTGCTTTCATTATGACCAGTTATTTTTTTTTGTAAAGGAAAATGTTGCATGAAGCTGCTGCTTTTCTTACTCGTACCATTATAGTGTAGTATTATGGCTAAGAGACATACAGGCGCTATTTTGGCAATTTGTGATTACAAATTCCAATGATAAATGAGAAAACAGTGAGTTGAAGAAAGCTAACAAACAAAATACAAAATGGTCCAAGGAAAATGATACTTCTATTCTACACCCTAGATTATCTACACTCTTTAAGCTCTAAGCCATTGAGTTTATTACACTGTCAGATAGACATTTCGTCAATCACATCGTTAGTTGATACGAGAAGTTTTAGGCCAGCTATTGTGCACAAGAGAAATTAATAATTGTACATTTTATTGCTAATTGATGTAGGCGAAGAAGAGAATAAAAGCAATGGAGAAGATGAATACACTGGACTGGACATGACTGATGTAATGATTAAACTGATAAAGGTGTTGGAGAGATACAGAAAATAATTTTAAAAGAAAGTTTGATCATCTTATTGGTGGAATTTTTTATTCTCGGCAGAAATTCTGTAGTGTAAAAAATATTTATTTTCAATAGTAGTTCCTCTGTCTTAAGCAATTTAAATTTACAATTCAAGCTTAGTTCTAGTTAATTTTTGGTTAAGTTCTTGTTTTGTTTAAGTAAGCTCCTGAGTAGATCGCTCGAAACTTTCATCAACATGAAATAAAATTATTTCAAAAGGAAAAATTGTTTTTAAAAGTTGCTATAAAGCAGAATGGATAAACATAAATTTTTCTCTACCTATGGTTTCACTTTCAAGCTTATATCGGCCAATACCATATCGTGAGATTTTTTCAATTCACTAGCTTGCTGCGACTGCAAATCTTTTTAGATTGATGTCTCCATCTATTACTATTAATATTATGGCTAGAAATAATAAGTAATGAACGACTATTATCGAAACCAGCGCATATACCTGTGGTCTCAGAAATTGAGAAAATAAAATAGACACAGATTGGCTACACTCTCCGAAGAAAATAACACAACATCAGCAGAAATGCTCTTGAGTGTAAGCCTCAAGATAGTATGAAATGAAAGACCGCCAAACTCTTACAAGGCGGCGGCACATTGAGCAATATACCGCAAGGATAAAAATAGAGTGGATCGAGCTGAGGTCATGTAGCACAGAACAAACTTAAGGAGGCCTTACGCTCACGAGGAATCAATATTTACATGTTTTTTCTGTTTTTCTTCAGCTTTTAAGTCAATATATCCCCTCTTCACTAGCCCTGTCACCGAAAAATTCATTTTATTATGATGAGGCTTACAGAATGTTATCAAAAGCCTTTTGCTTGATTGAATTCTGTGAAATAAAAATCATTCAAATGAGCCTTAAGTAAGCATTAGAAAGATTGCGACTGCTTACATTTACATATTTACAACAATGGGTAAAATAAACTTGAAGTCGTTAGTACGTCACTTCAGGCAAACGACAATAAATAATAATCATGATAATTTTTACACTTTTTTTTTAAGATAACTGCAGGAAAAAATGCTCGAAAGCATATCTAAAAATACAATATATTTATTATATTTTCGTTGATTAGAAAATATTAATAGATTTTAAATTATGTTGGAAATATTTTTACAGGAGTAGTCGTAGCTTTTAACTTAAAGCGAGGGTAGTTCCGAAAATCATTTAGTCAGCAAGAGTTCCTCCGAGAGCTGCTGATGCTTAAATAATTTTTTTCTAATTTTTGTATAACGTTATACTACTTATTTTATTTTTATATAGATATCGAAGAGCTTTGCAAACATGCAAAACTCAAATTATTTACTTTCATATATTTCTGAGTAGCTTAAAATAATATTTATTAAAGGACTTTTTTTCAATTTCTTATATATTTTTTTATTAACAAAGTTTTTGGGACTTTTGGTATGAAGACAACGCATTAAAATACAATATTTTTTATAATAAATTTAAAATATAACGAGTTTAATATTATTACCCTACTTAGAAAATTGCTTTGTATTTTTTTGTCGTTAGTTTTTTTATTTGAATTTATTTCTTATATTAGCCATAATAACAATTACCAGCCAAGATACAAAAAATAAATGCTTTCATTATTCCTTTAAAACAAAAAATTTATATATGTACATAAAAAAAGAACTACAAATGTTACAAATCGCTAAAGAGGAAACAAGAAATAATAATAAAAAAAGTAATAAATGAAATGATTTGGGCCAAGTCAATTCAAGCTAAGACTGTGAGTGCCAGTGAAGCAACCAACATTGAGTCGATTAAAACAAAACAAAAACTCGAGTTTATTACAATGGACCATTTTCTAGAACACGCCATGGGTGTTATAAGACTATTTAAATACAATTTCTTAGTTCTATTTCTTTGCATTTTTTTGTTTGTTTTATAGCCATCTTAAAATTTAACTGCGCTCCATATTTGACTGGTGGTGCCATCAACCTAAGCATTTGCAAAATGTTAAGGGAGTGTAAAGTGGGAGTTGGAATATACAAGGCAGCACAGCAAGTGATTTGACTTTAGTTGAACATGCTGGAAATGCATATGATTTGGCTTGAGGTCATATTAAAATTACAAACAATAAAGTGATTGGATTTTTTCTTTTGTATTTTTTTTTTTTGTTAAACGCAACGGCAGCTGTACCAAATTTAGCAGCACACTTCCTTTCTAAGCGCATGCCAAATAGATGATATGCAATTATTTTAATTTATGATTATAAAAAAAGAAAGTAAAAGTTTTTATTACTATTATACACAGAAAAAAAATTCGAATGTAAGATCAACATGAAAGAAATGTTGTATTGATGGTCATTATTGCAACTTAAAGTTATTTAAAAGTAGGATTTTATCAGACGTATAAAAAAGTTTAATATCAGTACAATTTTATGTTAACCTAAAGTGAGCGCTAAATTAAAGGCAAATGCATTTTGTTTTTGGTAAGTTAAATTAAATTTATAATAATGAATAGCGTTTTATAGGTGCGACAAAATCCTACTTATAACTAACTTTAAGTTGTAATAATGGTCCTAAATGTCTTAAATTTACAAGAACATTTTCTTTAAACAACAAATACAAGGCAAATTCTTAAAGGAAAAAAAATCAAAAAGGGCTAAAACTAAACAATTCCAAAATTAAAAAACCAGCGAAGTTAAAACTCGCTAAAGTAAAAATATCACCAAAAACTAAATAAACCCCTAAAATGCAAAGAAATCACCAGAAGTAAGAGAAAAAAATAAAAATTGCCAAAAAAACAAAAAAAAAATAACCAAAACTTAAAAGTGCCAAACTAAAAAGATCGCTAAAATAAAAATCGCCATATCAAAAAAAAAAAAAAAAAAACACCGATAACTGAAGAAAATCGCCAAAATACAAAAAAAATCACCTGAAAAAATCGTCAAAAAGAAACAAGCGCCGTGCGGAAGCTTTCGCGTTCTACTCAAACTTGCGATTTACTTAATTTATTTCGACACTCTATTAGCATTAGCAATTCGTATTTTTCATGGAAAAAATGTCGATTGGATGTCGTATTAAATTAATTGGATTTTTAAACAAAACCTTTTTTCCCAACAACATGGCAAACGCTTGAAATGATTAAAAACGGTAAAACTAAAAAGTCACAAAATTAAAAAAATTCCGTAATATAAAATAAATCGCTAAGATGCAAATAATCATCACCAAAAGTAAAAGGGTCGCAAAACAAAATTAAAAAAACCGCAAATAAACCGAAAAAAATCGCTGAAACGAAAAAAGTGCCAAACTAAAATGAGTCTTTAAAACTAAAATAAATCGCCAAGAACCGAAAAAATCCGCAAAATTAAAAAAAATCCGCAGGAATAAAGAAACGCAAAAAACGGAAAAATTGCAAAGAAAAACGCCAAAATTAAAAAAATCTCTAAAACTAAAATATACCGCCAAAACTGATAAAAACGTCAAATGCGAAAATAACGATCATTACTAATAAAAAGCCAAGAAACAAACGAATAACACCCTGAAACTAAAAAAAATTTCCAAACGGAAAATCGCACAAATGAAAAAGCGCTTCAATAAAAATTTTAACAAAAAATTAAATAAATCGTCAAAAATCAACAAAAGTAAGAAAACCGCCAAAAAAATTTGAAAAATCGCAAAAAATCGAAAAAAGTTCCAAAGTAAAAAAATCTCTAACACTAAAATAAAACGCCAAAAACTGAAAAAATCAAATAACTTAAACAAATTTCAAAACTATATTTTATACCTATGTATAGGGTAAAGATTGTGTTGTATTACAGACAACTGCAGCGATACACCGCAACAATAAGTTGCGCAGTTCAAATACACAGTCTATCGTTGACAACTGTATCTCTTACACATCAACGAAAACTCTGCTGTGTGTATTTTACTCAACATTCTTTTGCAAATATCTTTATGCGATCACAATTGTACTTTGCATTATTCGTACTGTGTCAGAGACACAGTATGCAAGCAGCGATTGCAAAAATGCACTCTCATCAATCTCAGTGCACAGCACTCAGGGTGTATTAATGCTCTCAGTACTTTGCAATTTCACAATCGAGTCTCTTTTTTACATGTTTTGCTTTGTGTCGTTTCTGCATAAACATTTCTTGATGAGTGGCGGTGGCGTAAATGTGTATTGTAGTTTTAATAAACTGAATATGTATTGGCGTTTAAAAAAAATTTTAGTCCCCAAGCACGGATTCATAGTCGCACTTTATTAAATTTAGTTTTCAAAAGCACAAACATTTAAAAACCCTAAAACTAAAAAAGTCCAATATTAAAAAAATGTCGGAACAAAAAATCCCTATAATTGAAAAAAGCTCTGAAATGAAAAATATTACCAAAAATAAAATAAAACGCTAGAATCCAAAAAATCGGCATAAGTAAAAATAAAAAAATTAAATTTAAGAAAATCGCCATAAAAAGCGCAAAACTAAAAAATCGCGCAGAATGAAAATACATATATATTTAAAAATAAAAACAAAATAAAAAATCGCCAAGAATCGAAAAAATCACCAAAACTAAAAAAACTCAATTCTTAAAAATATCGCCGAAAATCGAAAAAATTACCAAAATTAACAAGCGCCGTTCGGAATCCTTTGTGGGCTACTCAAAGTCGCACTTTACTTAATTTATTTCGGCATTCAAGCAGCATTCGTATGTCAACCGCCCTCGTCTTCAACTTAATTTCCAATTTCTACCCAATTTCTTTGCTTATTGAATGAATGCTGTTGCTGGCAAATGTTTTGTAATTACTGCTTGAGTGACTCTCAATGATTTTGCAGGAACTTCTTGAGTTTAAAAACAATTCATTACAATAATATCAAGGACAATTTTGAGGAGCAGAGAGAATAGAATGCATCTTTAGGGGATGCCGACTACGACGTTAAAATATTTAGTGCGTTATTATAAGGGAAACAAGAAATATGCATTTAGTATGCACTAAAAACTTCAAAATATGCACTAAAACCTCAAAAATATGCTCTTAAAAATAAAATAAATTGGTTTATTTCTAAATGAAAATATATTTTTAATTAAAAAATCCAAGAACATTCTCATATAAAATAAGACAAAAATAAAACAAACAAAAGAAAGGAAACTATAAAAAAATTAACAGAGAATAACTGCCGTATTAAAACAAAATAAATTGGGTTTGAAGTGCACGTTAAAACAACATTTCCATACAAATTTTGTCCAAATTAGAATTCAGAATTAAAAACTTGGAACTGTATTTTTGATAAATAAGAAGAGATTTTTATTTATATTTTTATTGCCATAAACAACCAAATATTGACCTAGACTTTCAAATAGAGATCGTTGCCTGTCACATCTAAATAAACTTTTATATATTGACAATTCTGCTTGAACGTCTACTCGGGACAGAGTCCGGAACAAATAGCAAAACCAAATTTTCATTGAAACTAACTGCGTAATATATAAGAAAAATCTATTAACTAAATAAAAAATTGGGAATGAAATTTAGATGGCGCAAAATAGAATTAAAATTTTGACCACCACATAAGCTTGTCAGCATATTAAAATAAGAAAAATCAATACAATATCAAAACATGCCCCAAAAGTGTAATTATTTTCGAAAAAATCTAAAATAAGTTGAAAATATGCGCGTAAGTCTGATATATGCAAAAACATGCTTTAAAGGGTAAAATATGCAAAAATATGCACTAATAAATCGACGCCAAAATTCATAAGAAGTTCTGAAACGGATAAATATATTATCTCCGCACTTATACGTCATTCAAAAAAAACATGATATTGCATATTTGCGGTTATTATGAACAGTCCGAAATCTAACACTACTGTACAGGACTATAACGAGAGAGAGGGAGGGACATCTTTACAGGCAATAGCGCTACATAAGAATATTGCGCTTGAGTGTCAAAAATCTATTAATTTCACGTTGAGGAGGATTTTCATTATACGGACTATTTTGTTATTATACGTAAACTATTTATGTGGTCGATGCATGGATATCTGAGGCTGGAAGCTAATCTGTTACTTTTTACCTACTTCAAGCTACGAATGCCTGCAGTTTTCTTTAAGAATTACCAGTAGGTTGGCTGTAATTTGACCAACAGTTTCTGAAAGTAAAGTTTTATATATTTTTAAAATTACTTTTATATTCAAACTCTTGTTTTTCAAAAAGCCTTAATTAAAAACACATGTTTCACTTAATGGCATACTTCAAAACAATTTCATACAGCCACGATTTCTTAGAGCCTTTAGAATAAAAATTTTAAGCCCATAAAAAAGTTTTTTGTTTTGATTTTTCTTCTTCTATAGTATGTTAAAGAAAATTTTGTGGTTAGGAAAATGAACAAAGTTTTGTTTGTAGCAATTAATTAAATTGTTTTGGGAAAACTACAAAGACCATCTTGTGCTTACAATGTTGTTGTTTTTCCTTCAACTTTACCAATCAAAAGATATATAAAAGTTGCTAAGAAAATAATTTTTTTTGTTGCTTCTCTTAAGGATCAAGGAAAAACACTGTATGCCTCTGTTAGCATTTGCTAATAATTGTGGTTGTTTTTAAATGGACCACAAACACTTAAGGAAGTTAATTTCAAGTTTTAAATGAAACGATAAGAATCATAATGTTTTAGCATAAGTATAGCTAATGAGAATGATAAAGGATGGCATAGAATACAAGAATTAAGGTTTGACCTTATGGTTTTAGACAAAAAAAAAACACGTTCAAAACAAAAGCTGTTGAGTTGTTAACAAAAGATTTGATGGGAAAAGTAACAAATTGTGAATAAGTAATTAGAAAAATTATCTTTGAAAAATAACAAATTATAGTTATTTGATGTTAAATTTTTTTGGATTAAAATAAAAATTTTTGTTTTTTATGGATTAAACAACATCTTAAGGAAAGTACTAACTTTAGCCTTTACAAACAAATATCTTTGCCGGTGTGGAAATATTTTTCCCGTTTTGCCGACTTTTTTTTTGGATTTTAGCGATTTTTTAGTTTTATCGCCTTTTTTGTTTTGGCGATTTTTCTTGATTTTTTCTGTGGTTTTTTAGTTTTAGTACTTTTTTCGTTTGGGCTATTATCTTTTGGTTTTAGCGATTTTTTTGGTTTTTGGCGATAATTTGAGTTACAGAGATTGGTTTTTAGTTTGGCGCTTATTTCTTTATGGAGATTTTATCGAGTTTTAGCATTATTTGTTTGTTTTAGCGATTATTTAGTATTAACACATTTTAGTTTTAGCGTTTTTGTAATTTTGCTGACTTTTTAGGATTTTAGAAATTGTTCGGTTTTTATTTTATTTTTTACCGTTTTAGCGATTTTTTAATTTTAATTACTTTTCCCCGTTTTTGGCAATTTTTTTCAGTTTTTTTTAGTTTAAACAATTTTATTTTTTTTGGCGTTTTTCTAGCTTGGACTTTTTTACGTTTCGCCGAATTTTTTCGTTTTACCGATTTTTTCAGTTTTGGCAATAACTTTAGTTACAGCGATTCTTTTTTGTTATGACGTTTGTTTATTTTTTGTGAGTTTTTCGGTCTTAGCGATTATTTACTATTAACTATTTTTTAGTTTTCGCGTTTTTTCCGTTTTGGCGATTTTTTTTTAATTTTTAAAAAATTTTTCTGTTTTTGCCGTTTTTTTGTTTTTAGAGTTTTTTTAATTGATATTCTTTTTTTCTGGTTTGGCGATTTTTTTCGGTTGTTTTTTAGTTTTAGCTATTTTTTTAGTTTCGGTGATTTTTGAACTTTGAGAATTTTTTTTCTTTTCGGAATTTTTTTGTTTTAGCGATTTTTTTTCGGTTTTCGGCGATAATTTTTGTTACAGAGATTGTTTTTAGTTATGACGCATATTTCTGTTTGGCGATTTTTTCGGTCTTACCGATTATTTAGTATTGACGCTTTTTTAATTTTGAAGTTCTTTCCGTTTTGACGATTTTTCGCGTTTTTGGATTTTCTTTCGGTTTTTGTCGTTTTTTTTAGTTTTAGCGATTTTTTTAGTTTTTTTTTTGGTTTTTGAGATTATTTCCGGTTGCTTTTAGTTTTATCGATTGGTTAAGTTTTGTCGATTTTTTAACTTTGGCTATTTTTTTCGTTCCGGCATTATTTTATGTTTTAGCGATTTTTTTGGTTTTCGGCGATAATTTTAGTTAGAGAGATTGTTATTAGTTTTGACGCCTGTTTCTTTTTGTCGATTTTTTCGGTTTTAGCGATTATTTAGTATTGACGCTTTTGAAATTTTGGCGTTTTTTCCGTTTTGGCATTTTTTTAGTTTTGGAAAATTTTTACTATTTTTGCCGTTTTTTCGCTGTAGCGATTTTTTTTAAATTTGGGTTTAGACGACTTTTCGGTTGATTTTTTTGTTTTAGTGATTTTTTTTTGTCTGGCGATTGTTTTTCGATAATTTTTAATTTTTTTTGGTGATCTTTTTACTTGTGGTAATTTATTTGCATTTTAGCGATTTATTTTATTTTTGGTGATAATTTTCATTTGAGGGATTTTTTTATTTTGGCGATTTTTCGTTTTAGAGTTTTTGAAAGTTTCAAGAGTTTACCTCTCACGATTTCCAACTGGTGGACATCGTTGAGAAAATAATAGGGTTCCTTTTCAAAGAGAAGTCTGGCCTTAAAAACTCCGATGACACAATAATTCTCTTCAAAAATTTCTATTTTTGAATAAAATTGATTTCGTAGCACAGTGTTATTGTAAAGGCTAAGAATATTTTGATTTGTTGAAGTCTTTATTATTAAAATTTAAAAGTTAAACCCTTTAAAAGTTTTTCTTAAGCTATTTTATGTCTGAAATTAGTCATTTGCACTGCAGAAGTTTAAATATTAAACATCCTTAAAGTCCTTAAAACAAACAGCAACAAACGAACTTTAATTCTCAATATAACCATTTTATTTTCTTTTAAAATTACCTTAATACACAACAGCAAATAGTTTGTCTTAAGATTTTCATTTAAACTTGACAATAGTTTGAAAATTTTCGCACTGCATACAAAGTTGAGCAAAAGGTGTTTATTGTTCCATTTAATTAAAAACTTGTCGGTATTAAAAAATAAAACTTTGCTGCAGCCAAATCTAAAACTTTCTTTCATACCACTAACTGAAGTAATGTATCGAGAGAAATTTGTAAAGAAAATTGAAGGAAAATACTACTACTAATAAATATGTACTGAGGAGAACAAAAAATACATTGCCCAAGTAGTTTAGTATAAATATATATTTTTAATTGTTTTTGCTCAAAGAGCAATTACAATAAAGCAAGAAGCATGCATCTTTTTGACGATGCTAAAGTTGCAGCTGTATAACGAAAATAAAGCGAAAAAAAAGAAGTTCTACTAAATTAAGTTTCTGTCAGGTCTTATTTTTATTGTTTTTTTTAGTTTAAATTATTTTTTTCTATTAAGCTCTGACAGCAAAATACTGGAAGTTTATTTTAAAGATGATAAATGGTTGCAAAAGTGGGGCAATAAAACAATCCTTTTGTAATACATGGAACATAATTAATTTAAATTAAACTCAGTAGATGAATGTTGCACACGAGAAATGCTGCTCATTTCCGCAAATAAATATTTTCTTTTATCCATTAAGGAAATTTTTAAAGACTAGGAATGAATATAATAGCTCGTCTATGCTTTCCATTAAAGGTTGCAAATAAAAAAAGTTAGGAGTTATCGACAGACATAAATAATATTTATACTAAATAAATTCCATTTTCCTTAAAAATTCTTTCCAACTATCACACAATGTCACATGTCTTCTTGGGAAAACATTTTAGGTCTCCAATGGCTCAAGGAATTGCACCAGAAAAATATTCGGAGTAAACTGAGATCATATGTATAATAATATTTAATATGTTAACAGTTTTCCATTATAGCATACTGTTTCTCTACATACATAATGTGTTTTAAACGAAACATTTTCATATTTATTTATTCCTTTTAAAATTTTCTTAACAAAAAAAATATTCGGAGTTATAAAAGCAAACCATACACATTTTCTACAGTAATCGAATTTTCTGTAGTAAGAATAAGCAATCATTTAAATCCGAATATTTACTTAAGGTAATAATAATAGGAATAAAACATTTTAAATAAAATAGAATTAATATTTGTATAATTAAAACTACTATTCGGAGTAATCACACATTTCGGAGTATTCAATAATTAAGAAAAATTTTAAATCAGTTTCTAAGTAGCGCAAATTACACAAAACTATTTGAAAATTTTAAAAATCTAATGACAACGAACCCTTCGACCTTGGGACTTAAAAAATTTCATACTCATACTTGGTTGACTTTCTTATTATAAAAATATTAAGAATTCTCTTTAAATTCACACATTTAACAGGGCATTTATGAAACACCTTTTTTTAATTGTCGTAGTATTGAAATATTTTTTTTTAATTTTCCTACCAATAAACCTTTTTGGTATAATCGTATTTTCCATAGAAAATTCTTTATAAACAATTTGTTTACTCATACAATTAAATTTCTTATATAAATTTTTAAATATAATTTTCGGAATCGTGAATAAAATTATATATTTTCTTTAAAAAAATATTTTTGTGTCTATTACTTTGGTCATAGAAAACAAAGAAGCTTCCAAAAAAAATTTCAATAAATAATTTCGTATATTAAAAAACAGATAAATTGTGTTCGGAGAAAAATCTTAAATTTAGACAAAGGTTCTGATGAAGTGCGTGGCTGCACAAGAAAATATCGGTATTTCTAATTGCTAATAAGGTCTAGTTAAATTTTTCTTCCCTTCTTTAGAAACTCAAATTTTTTGCATTCAATATTTCACATACATATTTCATTCAATAAGAATTGGAAAGCCCGATTAGGAAAGTATTCTTAAATATAAATTTACTAATTTTAAACTTTTTATGGCAAATATTTTCGAAATTTTTTAAATAAAATTTTTTCAGTTATTTTTGCATAAAGGGTTTCTTTTAATGGTTTTGACACTTAATTCTTTTCGGAGTATACTTAGTTAAGTAAATTTTTAACTTTTGGACATATGATTATTTTTATATAATTCCATTGGATAATTATTTTATTTTTTTTCTTATAATAAATAAGGCCATAGCAAGTTTTTCATTTAAGATTCTTAAGTAGCGGATGCTCATAAATTAAAAAAATAAATAACGTTCTCCAAACGAAAACTCGCATTTAATTTTAAATTTTTATATGTATTTGTTTTTTTTTTTTAATTTTGATACCACTGCGCACAGTATTATAAAAATAATGATAATGATTATTAACTCCGAAAAATTTATTTAAAAATTTTTTATTTAAATAAATATATTATTTTAATTTTATTTAAAAATATTTTTAAAGAAATATTTCGGAGTGAGTTTACATTTTAAGTTTTTAAATATAATTTTAGGAATTGTTAAAATTTCTTTATATTTTCTATACAAAGTCATGTATTTTTATTAGTTTAGTTATACAAAAGAAAAAATTTTTAAACACAAAAATTCTTCAATAAAAAATATCGCATAATTTCAACAATCGTAGTGGACGTACCCAAACATTTACATGGTAGAATTTTAAAACACTTTAAATAAGCAAATATGTTCAAAGAAACTTTTCGGAGTAGTTTTTTTTTCGAATAAAATTTTCGTAGTTATCAATAATTTTTGTATAAAGAGTTTCTTTTGAAAAGTTTTGCATAAAAAAATTTCGGAGTACACTTATGCCATAACTTTTTTCAATTTTCGGAGTTATTTTTTGAATATTTTTTTTACCTTTAAAAAAAAGAAATATTAGGAAATAGCTACTTATAAAAGATTCGTAAGTTTTGCATGGAAAATTCGTAAGTAGCGAAAACTCGTCAATTGAAAAATACATATATTGGTTTTATCCAATATTGCAAGCTTTGACCATGAAAATTTCAGAAAGTTTAGCATATTCTAATTTTTTGTTCTACTGCTCGCTATTATAATGTTAATTAACTTTTATCAAAAATATTTTTTAAACAAATATTTCTAAAAATAGTTTTCGGAGTCAATTTATGCCACACAATTTTATATAAAATTTTATGAATTATTAATAATTTTATTTATTTTTCATAAAAATATATTTTGTATCCATTACTTTAGTTCTACAAAATAAAAACAAACACCTTCGGACTTAAGGGACTTAAAAAGAAGTGAAAATTCTTATAAATTTAAAATTTTAAATTTTTAATCGCCCATTTTTTTACAAACAATTTTCGAAGTAATTTTTTCCAATACAATTTTTATTGTTATCAACAATCTTTGCATATAGTGCTTCTTTAAATAGTTTTGGATAGAAAGTTTTTCGCTATATCGAAAAGAATCATTCGAAGTTAACTAATAAAATAATTTTTGTTAGAGACGATATTCGGAGTTAAATAAGTTTTACAGATATTTTTGTATCTAATTTCCACCGTTTGAAAAAAAACAAATACTTAAGGAGTTTTAACAATGCTCCGAAAATTTGATCTATAAATTTGTCCTAGGAATTATTTTTGAGCAAATACTTCTAGCCATTGGGCTATTGATAACTCTTTTCTTACACCTTAGAGTTATTCTTAGTGTCAAGAGTTTCAGAAGGTATTCTTTTCAGTCATGCCCTATTTTAATTTGGCAAATAGTTAGTTTTTACGCTAAATATATATTTTTTGTTTAAAATTTGTAAACGCACTAATAATCCCAAAATTATATTTTACTTGTTCAGTAAAATATTTTTTAATAAAATACATTGAAATTGATTATTGAGGGGTTTAGCTGGATCCTATGCGCATTTCACTGTTGCTAATGCAGATCATCAGGGAACCTTTACCCAAAGTTTCTTAGAACAACTAGAGTTATTATGTTATAAACTTTCATTTAAATAAATGAGAAGCTCAACAACAAATAACAAAGTTGAAACAAGAACTCAATAATCAACATGTTTTTTATTTTCTTACTTTACCATTACTACACTGGCTGACTTTTTTTCAGCATCAAATTGTAGATATAAAGAGTATGTAACAAGAAAACTTTGTTATTTGTTGTTGAGCTTCTCATTTATTTAAATGAAAGTTTATAACATAATAACTCTAGTTGTTCTAAGAAACTTTGGGTAAAGGTTCCCTGATGATCTGCATTAGCAACAGTGAAATGCGCATAGGATCCAGCTAAACCCCTCAATAATCAATTTCAATGTATTTTATTAAAAAATATTTTACTGAACAAGTAAAATATAATTTTGGGATTATTAGTGCGTTTACAAATTTTAAACTTAAATTGTAAAAATTCCCATAAAAACACTAATTATATATTTTTTGTTTTTCTCGATATTTCGTATTTTTTTTTTTTGATTTTAGGAGTTTTATATAACTTTTAGAGTTTTACTTTATAATTTTGTTTGCATTTTTAAGAATTTTGCTCATTTTAGTAAGTTTTCATGAGTTTCAAATAGGTCTGCATTAACACTTTGGAGTTATTTCTAGACTTTGCAATTTGCTTCTAGAAATTTTCGGAGTTTTTATATAATTTATTTTTGTTTTAAAGTTGAGCTTAAATATTATTAGTATATAATTTGCATTCTAAGAAGATTTTTGTGGCCTTTGTTTTTTCTTCTGAAAGTTTTCAATTTTCGGAGTTAGTGTATTTAAATAATATTGTGTATTTTGGTTTAGTATATTTTCGGAATTAAGTTTCAAAGTGATATTTTTGTATTATTTCCATATAAATCCTATTTTTGACATATTTTAGTATACACATATTTATTTTTGATACAGTTTTTCTTATTGATTTGATGGTTATTTAGTTTTTCTTACACATGTATATTTGAATTTGCCTTTAGGTTTTTATTCGTTCTTTCAAAACTTTTTCAATTGAAATTATGTTGGCCCTAAACCTTTTACGAACTTCCATGAATTTTACAAGTGACACGAATTTCTGTGTGACCAGCTACGCTTGACAAAGTTTATATTTTAAACTTTGACAATGAAGTTGTTTTTTGTTTTTGAAATTTCATAGATGTTTATTTGTAGTCAATCTTACAAACTATTAGTTTTATAAATAGTTTCTTTTTCAATTTTATATTTGTTTTTACTGACAAAAAAAGAGTACACATTTGCAAATATTTATGCAGAAACCTTTTCTCTTACAAAGTTTTGGGTCAGCATGATTTTGTTTTACGAAATTGAGGGAAAAATACTAAAAAACACATTTTTATTCTTAAGCAATTTTAATTAATAAAGTTTTTGTTCACTTTAACTGCAGCTACCGGCAAGAGGACAAACAAAAAATTTCAATCTTAAAATTGTTTGAAATTTTTTCGACAATATTTTGTAACCCTTCAATTTAATGGGGTTTTCAGCTTGAGTTTACACACATTATTTGTAAGTTGTTAACAAAACCAGACACTTAAAAGAGTGTTAACGTGGTATATAAATAACTATTCTTTTGGATTATGCCTCTTCTTTGTAAATATAACCTAGCAGAGACAAGAACCTTTAACTCACAAAAAATATACTCACCGGTAATGCCTAAAATCGTATAACAAATATGATGAGTACAAAAAAAAAGAACAACAAGTACATACGTGACTTGAAGTAGAACTACTGCTTTTATTTATTACACTTCTTGCTTATAGTGACATATTAAAAAAAATATTATATGACAACAAATTACTTCATACAAAGTAATAAAGAACATAAAGCAGCTTACAAATATTTCCTTAAGGGAACACTTGAATTTATATTGCTAACACTGGACTTTCTTCATTTTGAGAAGGTAAACTACACTTTTTTATAAAAAAAAATCTGCTTGAAGAGGATGTAAAAAGTGTATAAAAAAGTTTAAAATGTTGTAAATGAAATTACAAAGTTTTTTCTTATTTTCTTGCAATGTAAATCCTTAAAAAATGCACACAATGTGGAAGGATGTGTCTTGTACAGCTACAAAATATATATGCCGCACTAAAGATAAAATAAAAATGTAAGAGTGGACAGTAAATTTGTGTTAAAGGCCACCAAACCGCTTGTAACAATAGGGTGTCAAAGTTGTAGTTTATTATCTCGCACAGTAGGAGTAAAAGGAATTGAGAAAAAAATTTAAATTTAAATTTTTCCAAAATAAAAATAAACTTGAAAATAAGCCGGAATTAAGTCCTTTCAAAAATAAACTACTCGTATTCTGAAATGGCGGCGGGAAAAATAGAACGTGAGCGATTTTAAAAGTCAGCTGTTTTGTTTCAGACAAACAAGGAATTGGGGAACTATATATTCAGTCAGCTGTTTTGCAGTCCAGTTGTTATGGTTTACGTGAATATATGCAAATTCTTTCTTTCTTTTAATAGGGAAACGAGGAATTGGGGCGAGAGATGTTCAAAGTGAGCTGTTTTTTGTTTTATGTGAAAATTTGCAAATACTTTTTTATTATTGGAAAACAAGGAATTGAAGAGAGAGAGAGAAGGAGATTTTTAAGGTCAGCTGTCCTGGTTCCAGCTGTTCTGTTTTATAAGAAAATTTGCACATATTTGCTTTAATAGGGCAACAATAAACTGCGAGCTTATTATGCAGTTGCAATTAAATAAAAACTTGTTACAATATATCTTCCTTTTTTGGTGTAGAGTGCACCATAATTCACTTAAATTATTTTTATTATTAAGAAAACATTTGTTTTAACAGACTTCGCTTCCCAAACACATTTTGTTTATTATTGAATTTCTAAAGCCAGTTTATAATTTTTTCATTTCTCATGCTTGGTTATCTAGCCCTGACCATAACATATCCATTTCATTAACAATCGCCAATCGCAAACATTCCACCAACCAACCAACAAACAAACCAACCAACCAAGTCAGAAATCCACTTTAAAACATTGTCATTTTAGATTTTTTAACTCATTTGTTTAAGTAAGAAACTAATAAAATAAAAACTAAGCGTTTACTGCTTATTATTGCTTTACAAAAACAAATATTTGATTATGACATTCAATAGTTTTTATTTTCCGCTTATTTTTTATTTTATTTTTTGTTTGCTTTTTTTTATAAAGACAACATCAGCAGTAAATTGTTTATTTCAAACACTTGCGTACGTACTTAGATCGGTGATAATGTCCAGAAATAATTGCTTAAAAAAATTTAAATAAAAAATTAAAACAGAAAACGTGTACAGAGAAACTTGTAATGTGATCTAAAGTCAGGGTAATGGTTAGTTTACAGTACAAAGCACAGTGGGTTGGAATATGAAATAAATGCAAAAAAAAGTTTTTTAATGTGGAAGATGAAAAAAAAATTTAAAGCCGAGACACAAACCAATGAATTTAGTACAGATACAAATAAATGTTAATATAATCACAGATCTCCTGGGAGCTATCTAAAAATTTTCTTTATATCACAAAAAAATTATGTAAGCATTTAAAAAACTGAAAATAAAAACATAAGTCAGCAGTAGTTGGGAAGCATTAAGAATCGAATCTTCAAATATTAAGAATATTTAGTATCTCCCGATTGCAGAAGTCACTATGTTCCGCACTACTAGACTTGGGTCGTGATTTTTGTAACAAAAATAATCGATACTATTACAGGTATAAATTTATTTATTTTTTTCTTAAAAAGCATGATTTAATTTTCATCGTACGCAGCTAGAAAAAATATAATGGGAAATAAATGGAAACGTTTATAAATATTTGCGGGGAGTTTGACATCATGACATAATATAATTTTATTGCACTGTTATTTAACACTTGAAATTTATTTAAATTTGTATGTAGGTAACCAGCATAGCTCTAAGCAGGTGTCTTGCAAGTTTACGGTGCGCATAACTGTCCATCTGAACAGATAATACTCAACGCTGTTGATCAATTCATGATCACATTTACTCTTCTGCTTTATATTCATCTAAATCGAGCCCGTACCGTATATTGAACAGAAGAAGCCATAGCCTTTGCAGAGGTTAGTGTGGCAGCAGACTCGACTTTACAGATCTGACGCCATTCTCAGCAACTCTATCTATACTCGTTCACTACTTGGAAATTTTCAAGGAAAGATCTTGACCTATATCTATATAGAGCACATCCCTCATGAGGCTCTAAAGACGTCCTTACATATCGAAAATAATCATTCACCTTTTTCCAGTTATCAAAATCGATGACATGTCAAGACAATACCAAAGGATGAAGTTGGCTGAAATAGGTAGCACGTTGACTACAAGACCGAAGGAACTGGGTTCGATCCCTGTATCCAACAATCCTTAAATAACAACAATAAATTAGTAACAATTTTCTGTTGTGAATAAGTGTTCCTTTGTGTCAGTTGTTGGAGTAAAGCTCAAGTGATGAAGGCATAGTCACTGCTCACTGAACTATACCGAATTCAGCAGTTACTAATCCTAATATAACATCAGAGCGCCCTCCTTCGTTGTGTAGCAGAACCATAGGCGAAGTAAAAATAACCGACAAATGGCTACTAACCACAGCTTTAAAAACAATTTAATACGCCTCATTTAACACCAGAGGCGCTGCAACACTGCATTATTAAAAACGTGCAAAAAGCAGAGATGTAAAATAATGAAGCTTTTCTCTGTACCTTCCTTCTCTATCACTATCCCTTTCCTAAAGAAGGTAACACCTAGTAATAGCAGTAGGCATTCATTTCCTGCGTGTTACTTCTCAACACCCATCTACTCTCTTTTCAGAAAAATCTTCTATTGGCAGTCCAATTCTGTTCCCAGGGCCTACAAAATAACATAAACCTACCAATAGCTGCCAGTTGTTTTCGAAAAGCCCAAAATTTTTTATATATATTTTTTTAGTTTAGCTCTAAAGTATTTTTTTAACTATCAACTATTTTAAAATCTAGCCCACTGCATTTAAACTTTGTGCTTGCTTTGCATAACTGAGCAGACAAGTTTTATTTAATTTTTCTTTCTTTTTTTTTAAATAGAGGAAGAAGTAAATACTTATAAAAATCCAGTTTTGATATCAAATGTTGATTATACAAACTATTTGTCAAGTGTGAACAAACAATTAAAAAAAACAGAAAGAAGTAAAAAGTTTACATTATAAACTTAGACTGAGTGCAAAATGCCCTGCATAAACAATTTTTTTAGCATAGTAATCATTGATTGTTTTGTTGCTGAGATTCTAGTGCCAATAGAATTAAAGTTTAAGGTTGCTGGCAAAATTGCGTATGTCCAAAGCAATTCGAAAGACCTTTACATACTCAATATTTTTTATAGGACGTTCCACCCCTGACAGCGTCACTTTAATCCCTGATTTACACCTCAAGTTTTCTTGCTAGACTTTTTGTATTTAGTTTGACAGAGAAGAGAAAAAGAAATATTATTGAGGATGATTCTTCTCTCTTTGTTTTTTAATAAAAAAATGCAAACTTCAGTAAGAAAATCTATGTATTGTCTTTATAATTTGTACATATTTTTTTTTTGCTTACAGCTAATTTTTCCATTGTTTTTTTTAACACGAAAGTGCATACTTCTTATTTTCAAATTTTCTTTTATGACAAATGAGTTTTTGAATAATTTTTCAAAAACAGCAAATATATTTCTACCTGCCAATAAATCATAAGCAAATTTAGGTACAACAAAAAAACGAGAAACTTTCGAATTTTGTAAGTTTGCAAATTTTTTAAGTATCTTCATCATTGGTAAAGGTGTGTATTAGGGATGATATTATTTGCTATAGAGAAAAACAATAGAATAAAAAATTTGGTAATACTCCTATAAATTGGAAAATTAATTAAGTTTTCACCATTAATTAAGTTTATATTAATTCAGGTAATTGAAATGCAAATGAATTAATCAAATTAATGAAATTATTAATTAATTCAAATAAATATTTAATTCATGCAATTAAATTTTGAATTAATTAAAAAAAATAATTTAATTTATTCAAATAATTTTTTTAATTAATTTAATTAGATTTTTTAATGATTCAATTAAATTTTTAATTGATTCAATAAAGTTTTTAGTTGATATAATTAGATTTTTAATTAGCTAAAACAATTTTTTTAGTTAATTCAATTAAATTTTTAATTAATTGGATTACATTTTCACTTGATTCGATAAAATTTTTAATTAATTTAATTAAATTTTGAATTGAGTTTATTAAATTTTTAAATGTTTAAAATTATTTTATTCAACAATTCAATTAAATTTTAAATCACAATTAAATTCTTATTAAATAAAATAAAATGTTTAATTGATTCAATTAAATGTTTCATTGATAACAATAGATTTTTTTTGTAATTCAATTAAATTGTTTATTAATTTAATTAAAATAATAACTAATTCAATCAAATGTTTAATTGATAACAAGAGATTTTTTTAATAATTCAATTAATGTTTTTTTAATAAGTCAATAAAATTTTTAATTAAATTAAATTTTTAATTCAATGAAATTCTTAATTAAATTTAATTTGTAATTGAATCAATTCAATTTTCAATTGATTAAATTGAAGTTTTGAATTGATTAAAATAAATTTTTAAATTACTTTAATTGAATTTTTAATTATTTCAATAAAAATTTTTAATTAGTAAAAATAAATTTTTAATTAATTGAATTTAATTTTTAATGTATTAAAATAAATATTTTCATTAATTCAATAAATTTTTTAATTAATTAAAAAAAAATTAACTCACTACTTTTGATGTTCGAAATTTTGCATATGAACTTGTTATTTTTTTCACCTTTATGCTTTTGTGAGGATTTATATTTTCTCCCAGACGTAATACCACCCTACACCACCCTACTGTTTTATGTTGCTGCTTATTATTTCTATGAAAAATCAAGACTTGTATTTTATATTGTTGTACGTATTTTTTTACCCTCTCTTCAAAGAATGTTTGCAATTTATCATTATTGAATTTGAAATTAATAATTTCGTTAGAGTCACAAAAATGAAAGGCACGAAAAACAACAATAGTCATAATTCACAAAAAAAATAAAAAAAAGGGTTTCAACAATTTTCTTTTCAATAAATTATTGTATCGTTCAAAAATAATGGGATGAGTAGTACAACAACAAGACATGTTAAAAAATTTTAAAATTTATTAAGCATCCAATTTACAAGCACTGATTAATAGCTTATGAAATTTGAAATGCCTTAACAACTTTTATTGTAAATGTAGAAATACAAAAAAAAAACAGTTGTGTAAATGGTTTTCCAATAAAATTCAGGGGTCGGTTGATATGTTGATATGAAATAGATCAAATTGTGCTTAAGGCAAAGATGGATGAGAAACAATATGTAAAAAGAAAAACTGGAAGTGACAGAAAAACATGAATAAATAAGTTGTAGGAAAAAATATACAAGACTTTTCTTACACAACTTTTATGCCTTCTTTAAAAAAAATAGAAAATTTAAAATAATGACCTTGCTCCAGCTTGTTAAAAAATTTATTCATAAGCTTAAGTTTTTGTTTCGCAGTATCACCTTTTCAAATCAAGGACAACAAAGAGTTTGTACAGAAGTAAACTTAATGTGTTTAAACTTTTTGAATTTCTTTAAATATATTTAGCTGAACTCCGCCAATTTGTTGTCATTAATTTTTTTTGCTCTTACTGCTCTTGAATAAATTTTAATAACATACATTTTATTCATAAGTTTCTTAATTACAAGCAACTTCTGTAAACTTTATATAAATATCCCTCCTTTTTTAAAGTTCTTCAAAAAATTTTCTAAATTTATATTTTGTTTTCTACAGTGTGGGCAGTTTCGTATTGCAAAAAATTATATAGTTGGCCCCGAAAAACATTATCTTACCCTTAAAATAATTTACCCTATGTGTTTTATTCACACTGATCTCAGATGGGATTAAACTTTCATCAAAATTTTTGGAGAGGCAGTAATTCTCCCTAAGTCGCCCTCTCCGTTCTTGGAAGCGAAATGAAGAGAGAACAGCGTACTTGTGTTAAAAGGAATTTGTTTTTATTTTCTTGAATAGATCTAATCTAAAACGATAATTCATATTTTCTAAGTATAGGGGATAGTTTACTGCCCCTAGAGTCAATCCTAATTACAGGCTATATTATAGCCTATGTCCTTAGAAGATTTTATTTTTCACTTTGTTGAAAAAAAATTTAAAATCGAAATGCCAGTTCCGGGAATTACGTCCTACAAACATAGAAATACAGAAACTTTTCAGCTTTATAATAATATTATAGATTTCTCAAAGCAAGTAATACCTCCTTCAGTAAACTGAAAGAATAAAAAATATTGAAGAAATTACAAAATACGCAGACATATATTTAACAAAACTCGAGTCACATCTTAATACGCTGGTACAATAAATAAATATACTTATAAAAAATTAATTTAAAATACGAAACGTTCTTCGAGAGCCTGAGTGCAATCTATGGCTAGACTAAGGGCCAATTTCACCAACTCTATTTAAATATCAATTCATATTTAAAATCGATTTTCCTTATATTTTTTTTTTATGGAATAATGACTTGTAAATATGAATTGATATTTAAATCAGTTGGTGAAATAGGCTCTTAGCCATATCAACTTGATATGTTTTTCATATCATAAACCTTTTATTCATAATTTGATATCAGAAATTTTCTGAAATGAAATGTTTTTATTACTCGTAATTAATTTATTTTTCTGTTTTTAAATCACGTTTTATTTGCCTCACTCCAATTTGGAGCATTTAAAAACCACAGGTTATTTAAAAATACTATAATATATACAGAATATTTTGCTTAGATTAGTTTAGGTTAGGTTGAAAAGAGAAGCCATTACGACATACGAAATACACATAAGTCAGTACATGTCTGTTGTGCGCTCTCAGTGAATTAAAAACGAACCCCACCTTCATAGGAAATTCGTATCGTTCACGCAGTACCGTTGTGGCATTGGCTGAAGTATTTAGCCCGTTGACTAGGAACTCGAAGGTCCTGGGTTCGAGCCCGATCTCCAAAAGTAATTAAATAACAACACCACGAATTTTTCTGATGTGCGCTGCAACACTGCATTAAATTTATTACTTATACTTACTTAAAGTAACTATTTTCCTAAATATAATTTCTAAAATCAATTTGAAAGTTTAAAAGCCCTAATATTCAAATTGATCCATTTTTAAAACCTTTGTGATCGCACGAAATTTCGCTTGGAAGGTTTTATATTATGATCACATAAGCGGAAGTAAATTTCGGTATACGGTGCGGTGCATCTATGAAGAAGGCTAGGCCCATTTCTTTTACCCTAACTTCGAGCTTTTCGTGTAACATCAAACTCGTGTGTTTGCTCCAGGTTTCGATTGAACTAGGAGTGTCTTTCTGGTACCAATGTCTCGCATTCAGTTAAAAGCTTAGTATCACGTATCCCGTCGGCACTTTCTGGTCGCATCCGTCAACATAATCTGATGTTATGGTATATTGTATTATCCGATCCATTCCCCCCATCAATTGTAGACATTTTGTGGCAAGTGGTACTTCCTATCTAATGCGGATGTCTACATGTTGGATCTAAATAATGGTCTGCAGTACCCTGGTGGATGTAGTTGTCAGGTATTCTATGGTTGCAAAGACATAACAAAATTTTTAAATTTGGGTCTGTCTATTCTAACCTAACTTAAACTAACTTAATTTCACCAAAAATTAACTTAACTTAAAAATCTTTAATCTAACCTGCCTTAATCCTTGTTTCAACATGACAAACAGCCGAGTCACCCAAAAATTTTTTCATGAAAATTCTCTAAAAGATTTTATAGTTGTTTTCATATAAATAATCTACTCAAGTCAGCCTTAAGGGTTGTGGAAATCAAGGATAAATATATCAAAATTTAACCTACCCAAGCGTTACAGAATCTACCCAAA
The DNA here is from genome assembly GCA_905220375.1 of Tachina fera. NCBI lineage: Eukaryota > Metazoa > Arthropoda > Insecta > Diptera > Tachinidae > Tachina > Tachina fera. The sequence goes on from LR999964.1 coordinate 125,630,513, forward strand.
CCTAGCCTAGCCCAACCATTAAAAAAAATATAAGCCCACTTAATCTAATGTAAATAAATCTTACCTTAACTCGCTTTACCTAATCTAATTTTAAAAGAAAGAACGAAAGAAATCACAGCTTTATAATAATTAAAAAAATTCTTTGATTTATTATTCAGTTAACAGACCATCTGTGAGGTCACAATACTTAATAAAGTTTAATAGATTTGCCTTTTTAAAAACTATGCCTTTTATATTTTTCTTGTAATTTTATATTTTAATTAAAATTTTTTAATTTCGGGCAGAACGCTGTTTAACAAACAAAACTGATTTTATGAACTTCCCAAGAATTTTAAAACAAACGTATCACATTGTGTCACCAAAATAATGTGTTATTAAAAGGAATTTTATATGAAATTGCCATAATTCCATATAAAAACCATAATAAATACTTTATGGAAATAAAATACATCATAAACAAAACCAAAAAAAACTGAAACAATTGTCAAGCAAGTAAAAAAATAATTTTGTAAGCAATCACATAGATATGAGACATAAACATGAAAGACAAATAAAGCTTTTAAGTGCCCTACAGAGAAAAAAATGATTTAAAATATATTCAATTTTTTTTTTTTTTTTTTTGAAATTACAAATGTTGATGATATAATCGCGATGATATAGAAAAGCTAAAAAATTCTTTGTCCTATTATTATATGATTTAGATTAGATCATTATTGTGTTTTTAATATTTTTATGAAACAAACAAAAGATTTATATGCCACTTACTACACTCCCTCCCTTTTAGTATAAAGTTTAAATAACAAACAAAAAATAATAAAAAATTGCAAGGAATTAACTACATTCTAAAGTCATATATTGCTGACACATAATGCGCTCATATTTCATTTTCAATTCATGCGCAACAGTTTTTGCCTGTCTAAGCAAAATCAACAAAAAAAATATTTCTAATACTTTTATTACATTCTTTGTACTCCTATGTGGAAGAAAGAAAACTTTAAACATTAACAATGCTAAAGCGTATAATATTTTAAACAATAGCTCCTCTAAAGCTTGCAAAGCAGAAGACTGGCAAAACGATAATAGAAAAAAAAATCATGTTAGACTTTATGTCTAACTCCAAAGCAAATATATCTGGTGGTAATTTTGGCATGATTTTTTTTCATTCCACTGAATTACTCTGTTTAGCGACAAAAGAAATAAACAACAACAAAAAAAAATAAATAGCACGACTGAAGTTCTTTTCTATTTTGAAGTTACTCTGCACTTTAAAGAGTTGTCACAGAAAATGGCACAAACAAATAAATTTTAGTTGCTTGCATTGTATGCTTTTTTTACCCTCTGCTATTTCACATTAAATGACATTAACAATTGAAAATGCAGCGCGACAACAAACAGCAAACACAATAAAAATAATAACTGCAATAATGGCAAAGTTGTTGCTTGCTTGCTACATTTGTGGTCTTTATGCATGTTTTGCCAACAGTGTGTAGCAAATGTTTTCAAACAAAATGGGAATAATAAAAATTTTATTACTGCCCTAATTGTGTGCGACGATTGAGTCGTCTTGTCCTTGGCCGGCAAAAACGTCTCAGTTGTAATTCGTTAAGACATTTATTATTTATTTGTCTATGCTAGAAGGTTTGTGTATATGCTTTACGTTTTGGTTTCGAATCCTTATATTCAACAAATACTTTTTTATATATTTTTCAAACTTTCCCATAATACTCTAATAAAATTTTTATGTTTTTAAAACATGGTAAAAATAGTTTTATTTTTCATTATCAAATACAACATCCATTTCTGAAGAAAGTTATTTATAGCGCATTTACACATGCACAAAATCTAGCAGATTTAAATTAAAATCTTTATGAAAATCTACACCGTTTACACCAAGTTTTTTTTGACTTTGGTCAAATATTTTTTATCCAAAACCAAACCCATTAACTAAAATATTTCCAAAACTGCAACCAAACAACTGCAATATAGCCAAATCAAACACCTTTTCAAGCAGACCGTAGTTATTTCGATCATATTTTATATGAATATGCTTTACAGGGTAGTAAAAATAAATGAAAAATATCAGATTTTGAGTAGATTTCCTACAAATCTACTCACAAATTAGATTTCGTTTTGTATGGGATATCTATTTAGAATAAGCTAGATTTAGCTCGAAATCTTGTAAGTACTAGATTTCGAAATTATTTAAATGAAAGCAAGTACAAAAACGTCCTAAGCATCTTACTTAATTATCGCGTAATTAAGATCATATATAAAATGGGGTTTTATACGGCATTTTTTACACAGGCACAATGGATTGCCTGAGTCTTAGGAGTTTTCCTTTCCTTTCTTCTAAGTATGTCTAAAATTCTACAGAGTTCCAAAAAAAAAATCGGCTACTCAAAGGGTCTACATTATATAGCAACTAAACTGTACTTCGGTTGCTATTCGTAATTGATTTACGAAAAATAAGTCTATAATAATATAAAAAATTTCCAACTACCGGAAAAACAAAAAATAAAATTAAAATATCAACGATAATGGAAATTAAGCCTTTTAATAAGCAGCACCACATGCAATTTAATTACATTTAGATCACCAAATTTGTTTCTACCATGTCAAACTATGCAATATGCAAATTTGTAATTTTCTGAAGAGCGCGAAGGCCAGTCGATTGTGAATTTAAAGCAGTGTGGGGCAGACACAATACACTCTCATATATCTCATATGTGCTAGTGTGGGAAGCAGCAAAAAATGACTGGTTTGATTTACTTTGACGAAACGATAACAAAGCAACATCAACAAAGAAGCTTATAGTGTACGTGTGTCAAAGTAGCGCGAGCAGAATTTTCTTCCTATACACGCGTGCATAGGATTTCAAAAATCTGCCCGACACTGATTTAAAGCCAGCGTATTTCTAAAAGTGCCAGGCTTAAAACATTTCTTATTGAGTTATCTATAGTCCAGTAGAATTTCAGCATTCTGAAACGAGGCATGTAAATTAGGGTACCAAGCAGAGATCAGCAATGAATCTTGTTTTTGCTATTCATACTGGCTCATGAAATTTTAAATATAAATGCGTAGATGTGGTTTAAACTCAACTATTCTGATGTACACACTCTCACTGACATTAATTTATAAATAATTTCAGGAAAGTACTTATACTACTCGCATTGATTTAATTCATTTAGCTCATGTATGTGTGTTTATTTAAAAGTTTACCCCCACATGCAAAATAATTAAAGTGTGCTTGAAGTGTACGTTAAGACAAAATTTCCATACAAAAACCAGTTTAACATACACTTGAAGCATACGTTAATTTTCTTGCATATGGGGGTTATTCATTAAACAGTTTGCAATTAGTATAAAATAGTAATAAATAGGGTTGTTTTTCAATTCCAGCAAAAAAAAAAAACAAAAAACAACAATAAGCATGAGATAAACAAACACACAACCTCATAATGAGAACTTTAATGTTCGTATGCGAAGTTCACATTGTCAGTCGTACTTAATTATTTTGCATCGTCCATAGGCATTGAGTTAAGAGAGTCGAAATCGTTAACGTAATAAATGTTGCTATGTATGAGTTCGATGCTCACTTCAAACTTTCGAGTGATGCGCTCCATAGATAACATTGCAATAAATATAAGTGAGCATTGCGTACAAGAATTATAAGTCATATTTAACTCTATTCACTTTTTCACTACTCATTTCTCTTCTCTGGCATCAAGATAACGAATCTCAAAAAATAATTTTGCATGTTGCGTAGTTTGACGTGGTAGGGTCTATATTATAAGGCCCAGTATACTAGTGAGAAACCAAATTTTGAGTTATTTTGAAATATATTTAGTAATAAACAACAAAAATTAGAAATCTACTTGACTAGATGTTACTAAAATGTTTCCTGTTGCATCGAATATATGCTACGTACGATTAGAGTTGGTTTGAATTGAATTGATTAGAGTTGGTTTGGTTAATTTAATATGTTGGTGTTGGTGTTGATTTGCTTTGGTAAGGTTGGGTTAGATTAGGTAAAAGCAAGATAGTTTCCATTATGTTCGATAAGGTTAAGTTGGGTTTGGTTTGAATTGGTTGAGCTAGTTTCAGTTAGTCTAGGTTGGACTAATTAAGGTTAAGTTAGGTCAAAAACCTCATGAACTTCACTATGAAGCAGTTGAGGAATCTCTTAGTCAGACTGAACGTCCACTGCGCTCTTGGAACCCATGCTAAACGTATAAGTCTCCCTTACAATGACTACTGCTTCAATTGTTATGAAGAGGAAGAGAAGGAAGGCATCTCACATCTCCTCGGGTTCTGTCCGGCTTTGGATAAACTCCGTGTACACCTCCTTGGCAGATTATCCTCCAGTAGCCTATACGAGTTATCGGGAATAAAATGTGAAAGGTTATATTAAGAGCAGCGGCTGGTATGACTACGACGTCTGTACCCACTCTCTCCTCTGTTGTAGCAACTCATCATCTCCATTCTACATCTACTTCTTTCGGCTTTCTCTTGCCTTTCTCTATTTATATTTTCTGTTCAACTTACAGATATCATATAAGGATTCCTATATTGGACTCATGTGGACTAGATCATTGATTTTCACTAATCTTTACCAGGAACCAGCTAAATAAATCTAGCCTTAGTCATCGACAATAAGCAATACAATCAGTCACAACTCAAGAAATTCCAGAAGTAGTAAAAAACTTTACTTAATGCACAAATGGCTCAAGAATGTAAAATGCAAAAAGGCATAATGCTATTTTGTATTGTTTAAGAAGGCTGTGTTTTGAAAGAATTTCTTGCGGTCATTAGAGATCTGTTCACTGAAACCCCATTTTGATCATTTTGAGTTGTAACTATTAATGATTTATTGGCGGACATATTAAGCTAGGATAATTTAGATTTTGTTGGGTTATCTGGGCTGGGATAGGTTGGTTTGGTTTATCTTAATTTAGTTACGGTTCAGTTTGATTAAGTCAAATTGGGGAAGTCTGGGAAAGGTTAGTTTAAATGAAGCTAGGCTTGGTTCAGTTAGATTAGGTGGGGTTATGTAAGATTAAGTTAACTTAGGTTAGGTAAGGTTGGACTAGGTTAAGTTGGGTTGGATTATGTTAGATTAAGTTAGGCTAGATTAGATTGAGTAAGTTTTAGGTCAACCAGGGTTAGGTTAGCTCAGATTAAGTTAGGTTAAATCAAATTGGTTTAAATTAATTAAGGTACGCTTAGGTTAAATTAAGTTAGCTTAGGAGTGGTCAGCTCTGGTCAAGTAAGATCAGATGGAGTTGAGTAAGGTTAAGTTAGCTTATGCAAAATTAGGCTAAGTTAGGTTAAGTTTAATTAAGTTAGCTAATATTAATTTGGGTATGGTTAGATTAAATTAGGTTACGTTACTCTAGATTTAGCAAATATCGGATGGATTAAGTGGTATTAGGTTAACTTACTTAATGCTATTATTTACCATTTAAAGGATAGTTTCGTTAGCTAATGGTATATTAGATTAACTCAGGTTTGTTAGGATTAAATTAAAATTGGTTAGCTGAGAGATGAGGCAGCCGCATCTTAAGTGTTTCTACTCTGTTGCTATTCGTTTAAATAAAATTACCAAAAGACCACTAATCAAAACTCTGTAAAAGTAGTTGGCATTAGAGGTACTTAAAAGCACTCAAAAGTTCCTACACAGCTAAACAGATTGGTGAACCATAATTCCATGAGAAAGTTTTGAAATTGAAAGAAGCGATGCTTCTAACGTCAGTTAGTGAAATACTCTTCCAAAGAATCAATTCCTAGGGAATTCTAGACTTTCCAATAAGTTTCTAATCATAAAATAAGTGACATCTCAACATTAGGTTTAGGTTTAATGCTCTTTGTGTTACTTCTGTGTGTTTGTTGGTATACTTTGTTGATATACTGTAAATCTGCTTTCTTATGTTTATTTTGTATGTGTGTTAATGTATGTCATATGAATTTAAATAACAATTATTATGTATAAAAACAAGCAATAAGTATAGAAAATACATTCATATATTTTTTTGTCTGCTTAGGTCTTTTTGGAGTGTGTGTGTGTGTCTGTTTCCTTCAAAGTAAAAGGAAGGCAAATATGACTAGAAACATTTCTAATGCACTTAAAAAAAACAGGCGTGATTAAAGCATGAAAAGGAGGTTAACATTTCAAGTCATGGCGAATGGAATATGAACAAAAGTTCTTTTGATAATTTATCAAATAAAATAAAATAAAAACTTTCATAGACTTAAGCTGGCGGAACAGCACTTTGGCTATGGAGATATAATATGATCATGAGACTATATTAAAGCTTCCAATTTAAAAATAAGCCACAAGTTCTCTATAATTTTTCTCAGTGTAGAGCCATAGATATTCACTTTCGAACAAAAGATTTTTGAATTATATTGTCCAAGTTGCAAGGATTAGATATGTATGAGTTTTTTTTCTTCTCTATCGTGGTTTATTTATTTTTTGTTCATTTATTTATTTATTTTTTGCTTTAATATGGTGCATGCATATGCATGAATATTTTATTATGACTGTGTGGCTTTTTGTGTGTTAAAAGCCAATTTCATGTTAAAAGTAAGTATATTTATCATTTCATACAACATGTTTGCACATACATACAACCATACTTTACAAATCATACAAATGTTCGCTATAAACGTTCATACTTCTGCTATGCTGCTGTCGCTGCTGCTATTACAACCACAGTCAGTCACTTTTATCAATTTTTGGCTGAGTTAAGTCAGTCATTTCCACTAAAAGCATTCACTTAATATCACTACATAAACACTTAAAAATATAAACAACTCTTACATTTGTTTGTGGAAAAAAAGAAAAGGAATGAAATACAATATACATATGTATACAAAAACATTTTATGATGACGGCGGCAAAAGATACGACGATTGCATTAATGTAAAAATGCACAGATGTGGATTTAAAAAGAAATATTTATATGTAGAGTTTTAGGTGACTTGCAATAATTTGATGTTATCACGTCTTGGTATGTTAAAATGCTTCCAGAGCGTCGACGGGCAAGAAGCTCAAAATTTTAGAGGGTTTTTTTAGACAGAAAACTAACTGAAAGAAGTCTTGCTAGAGCAAGTGTTTCCTTAAAACTCTCCCATGAAATCTCCATTTTTCCAGACTTTTTTCAAATTGATTTGCCTATGTATGACATTTTATTTGACCTTCAATCTGGCAGCCTTGATTCTAGATCCGGCAACTTCACAACAACGGATTTTACTACAACTACGGCTATTCCACAGGCAAAGCTTGCCTTGGAAATTCTTGAGCTTGTATGAGAGAAGGTTAAATAAAATGGCAGCCCTTTTCCTTTTTCCAACTTAAAATAATAAGAAGCACTTCTCGTTTGCATTGTGTTATTGTTGCCTGACCTTAAACCAAGGCTGCCAGATTGCAGGTAAAATCAATTGGTATTTATAGGCAAATAATTTTACATTTAAGGTCAAGTAAAAAATGTACCATTTTTGTGAACTCATCTGTTAACGCTAGTTCCTTCCTTGTCTCTGGCTCTTATATATATATATTTTTTTTTACATTTCTACGTAACATGTGGCCTTTTCTAAACATTATTTTAATAGTAACGATTACTATTTACATTTGTTGTTGGCAATGTTGTACTTATTGTTCTTTTGTGACATGATGTATTTTCTGCTGCTGCTGCTATTTTCTTGTTGTTGTATAGTGTTTGCTTATTGCTGTCGTGCATTTGTTATTATTCCTTCTTGTTTGATGTTTGTTCCGTCTATGAGCTTTACAAAAATTTACAAAAAAATAAAATAAAATGACGATTTTTGTATATTCTTTGTTTGCAAAAATTTCTTTACTTTTACATCCTCGTACATACATACATACATATGTATGTATCGTATGTTCTTAAGATTCTCTGTTTAGTTCCTTGCTGGGAATTAGTTTGCTTGTTGCATGCTTATGACAATAACAATGATAATGTTTTATTGTTATTGTTGTAATTGAGGATTTAGTTTTTACAGCCATTTGTTGTGGTTTTTTCTTGTCATGCATGCTATAGAGAAAATTAGTTATTCATATGAATACGTAAAAACATAAGTATGAATAAACATCATAAGATACGCGTTGGGTGAATAAGGTCAATTGTAACCGTGACCATGTTTAAAGTTATATAAGAATAAATCGGTACAGCTTATTTGTTTTAGACAATTTTAGAGCTGAACACAACATCTGGCAATACTGATGATATTTACAATACCGCCTGCTGTTATTTTTTGTCATTCAAAAACCTTATAATCGTGCCTCTAAACAAGGCAATAAAACTTAAAGTAAATATAAAAGTCTCGGCAAAGACAGTGCTGTATTGGCATCTGTGAGGGATATGAATAACATACCAACAAAGGCGATGGAGAATATTTAATCGATATTGCCAGTTAAATACAAGCAGGTTTTGCTACTGCAAGGCTGGTGGTGTTAGCTGAACGGCTGGAAACAGAAAATATAACTATACACCAACGAATAGTACAAATCTTACCATGCTTGAAGGGCACTACAGAAATGGGTGACATAGTCCTCATTCAATACACACACATTAACTGCATGGCCCTAATACCAGAATAGAATACAATGAACGAAAACCCCATATTTATAGATCATTCGCAAAATGGTGAGCGAGCGTCTAATTTTATATGGAACAAAGTACGGCAACCCTAGACCACCTGGGTTTGCTTCAAAATTTATTCGTCGCCATACTACTACTTCTTCCTAATGGAAAAAGGTTCAGCAACCTTAAATCACTAATTTGCGACTATTTCACACCATCTTCCGTAACCGAATTTTCGCAAACCAAACAAAAATTGAAAACCGCACACTTCAAAGACTTCACTTTTTGGCGCCGTTAAAATTTTATTCGGCAACTAAATATCGTCTACTCTCAAGGAACACCGGCTACCCTGTACTAGCTTGCCACTTTTTCACACCATCTGTCGTGAAATAATTTTAGTTACCAACCAAAAACTGCTCCGCAGCCTTCAAAATCTCCTCTTTTTGGCACCGTTCACAATTTAATCGACAACTCAACACCATCTTTTTTCATTATGATAAAATTTCGGCAACTCTGGACCACTTGGTTGCCACTTTTTCACAACATCTTCGCTAACCGAATTTTCGCTACCAACCGAAACCCGTTCTGCCGACCCAGAACACGCATTTTTTTGGCGCCGTTCAAAGTTTATTCGTCAACTAAATATTGTCTACTTTCATGTCGAAAAAAGTTTAGCAACAATAAACCACGGCATTACCACTTTTTGCCACCATCTTCCGCTATCGAGTTTACCGTACGAACCGAAAACCGCTCTGCAGACCTTGAAGACGCCCCTTTTTATGCCGTTCAAAATTTATTCTGCAACTTCATCATTCGATTTCATATGAAAAAAAATTCCGACAACCCTGGACCACTAGGTTGACATATTTTCACACCATCTTCTGTAATATCATTTTAGTTACGAGCCAAAAATCGCTCCGTAAACTTCAAATCTGTCACTTTTTGGCACCGTTCAAAATTTATTTGGCAAACAAAAATCGTCTACCTTCATTTTGAAAAAAGTCCGGCAACACTTGCTTACGGAGTTGCAACTTTTTTCTTAACCCCGTTTTCGCTACTAACCAAAAAAACTCTAGAGACTTCTAAAACTCCACTTTTCAATGCTGTTCAAAATTCAGTTAAGTCGCCGACATATCGTCTACTTCATACAGAAAAAAAGTTCGGCAACACTTGGCTACGGAGTTGCAACTTTTTTTTTTCTCCAACTTTCTTAACCGAATTTTTGCTAATAACTGAAAAGATGTTAGGCTGTGATTATGTGTTACCGTTCAAAATTTGTTTTTGCATATTTCGTATGTACAAAGTCGGGAACCGTAGACATCATCTTTGAGGCAGATTTAGTTTTCATTTTAATTTCTCTATGGCGGCCGTCGAATAGTAAGAAAATTCTTTCGCTTTACCGATTATAACAGTAGTAGATCAGGCTAAGATCGTAGCCATTACAATAAGCCTCAAATGGTAACATATTTTCACAGATAATAAAGTTAGTGTCAAAGCTTTAAATAAGCAGTAAGTTAAATCCCATAACGTTATGATACCGTAACATGAAGATAAAACAGAAAATGTAGAGAATAATAGGCTGACCAACTTGAGATCATCTTTGAATACCATTGCGCTGCAGGATGTCAGAACTTTTAAGAGAGCAACCGAGCACAAAGAATGTGCGGTTGGATAGTTAAGGTTAGGCAAGGTTGAAAAGAGCAGCCATTAAGCACATGTCAGGGAAGATACACATAACTCGGTATAGGCCTGTTGTACACTTTCATGTGAATTAAAAAAAACGAACTCGAACTTTATAGGAACTCAGTATCGTTAGTGTAGTCCCTGAAACTTTTCCAATCAATACCTCTTAGGTGAATAACGTATTATCCCCAAAGCGATTGAATAACATGAGAGAGTTTCAAAGGAGTAACCATAATTCTATGAGGTAATCGTAATAAGCAAAATTCAAAAGAGATTCTAAGATTGAATAGTGCAATACTCAGAAGAATGGTTAGCATAATGACTGGCCATACGGAGATGAAGGCGATTTAGATCAAATGAGGATGATAGAAGATATAACATGGAGAACATCCGAGGAAGAGGGCAAAATGTTGAAAAATTACCATGTCTCATTATACAGCGTTTAGTCGGCTTAGCAGACAAATTATCTATAGAATGTCTCGGGGACTTTGATTGGAGAGTCTCGAGATAATACATAGAACATATTGGTTCCTTGGAGTGACCAGTTTATCGAACAGGTATTTTTAAGCAAAAACTTATATTGCGGATCTTCTTTGGGATTGGGTCAACCTAGTTGGCCCTCTTTTCAACCTAACTTAACCTAACCTGTATTAATTTGACAAAATTTTCCACAACCAAGTGAGTTTGTTACATTTAACCAGGGAATTGAAGTCTCTATTTTTATGTTTGAAATAAGAAAAGGAATTTTTTTAATTTATGCAAATATATTCCCTATTCCAATGAGCAAAGTAATCAGCAAACGTTTGATGAACGTTTTTTTTTCTCAAAGCAAATCAGTATTGTTCTTACTGTTTTCTTTTCAAGAATATAAAATGAAATAAAATACGGAACAACACTAAAAGTCACAATGATTTTCGTTTTTATTTTTATTTTTGTTTTACTCGCTGCAAAGGGCACATAAAAGCGAAAGCAAACTTTTCCTTCTGTTTATTTCAAGGTTGGCAACCGAAACAAATAACGGTATCGGTATTGATACCGGTACAACAATTTTTTAAATTTCGGTATCGGTAACGGTATCGGTATTTTTTTTATTTCTGTATCGGTATTACCGGTACATACCGTTAACGAGTTTATAATACCGGTATACCAATATTACTGGTAAATTATTTGTTCAGACAGTGGACAAAGCAAAAAATTTTTTTTATTAAATTACTTCGAAAATTGAAATTGAAAATAGAATTGTATGCACTTAGTGATGTGCGAATATTTGTATTCGAATTCCGGAATATTGGGCTTTTTCTTAAGATTTTCGTATTCGTACTCGCCAAATTCAGACGTAACGAATATTAGAATATTTCAAATCAAGCAATAAACAATATTTTTGTTAAAGTAAGTACTTTGCTTCACCTCAAGAGACCAATCTTTAAGCTCAGGTATAAAAGTTTCGAAAATTTTTCTTCACCATATCTATTAGACCTATTTTTTGTTATAACTATCAAATTCCAAATGTGTAAAAAAATGTAGTACGCCACTTTAAAACAAGATATGTTTTTAAATATGTATTTATTTGCAAAAATCTAATCTGCGCCCGGCGAAAAATAAGAAGAATACTGCAAAAATACTGAAAATTCCCATTTTTAATTTAATTTTATTGGAAATTATATTCGTTAGTACTTTCTGTGTATTGATTGCATGATTTTCTATCTAAGAGAGACTTTTCAGTCGAAAATATTGATTGGCGAAATTCTTTTACAAATGCGAAATAATTAACCCACTTTTTTCTTCAAAACCGGCGAAAATCTACTTTTTTTCAAAGTTTTAGTTTAAATTGCGTATAAATTTTGAATTAATTGTAATTTTGATACCAAATTTTTTTAAATGTTAAAAATTTTGTGACTTATTCATAATGAGCTTAATTTTAAAAATCTAACAAGATTTTACTTCTCTATTAGCAGAACAGTGGGTCGGGTCATGGTTGGTCAAAAAGCCAAAATCTTGATATTTTTTCTCTAATATTTTCTAAACTCTAAGCGAAAACACACAAATGTAGAAGACATTTTTTAGCTCCTTGATAGCAAACAATCCACTTGCACAATACAATTTTTTATTCCCCAAGGTTGCCCAATTTAGTGCTTTGTGGTTCCGTTCCCTTTAAAGATGTATCGTCTAAATTCTAAAGACTAGAACTCTCTGACAACTCCTTCAATGCTGTGTAAAATTTCATACAAATCGGACAGCTACTTTAGAAACTGCAGAATTATTTCCAATTTTTTTTTTACAAAATCTCCACTGCTTATCGGGTACTCTAGGCCTCGTTAGGCATTTATGGACGCAAAACTCATATTTTAGACAGCGCACATACATATGTAGTATATCAATTAAACAAAAATATCTTTGCGAGCAGTTAAATGTGCATATATTAAAAAAGCACTCTTCAAAACTTAAAATCTTCGCATCAGTTTGTGTATCTGGTACAGCCAATATACTAATTTTCGCGATTTTAAAACATTTATATGTCTAGAGAAACGTTTTTCGTTCCTAACGGCATTAAGCAGCTCACGCAGTTTGTTAGTATTTCGCGCTAGTGATGATTATGATATGATTGCACTTTCTGGTTAATTAAAAAAAGAGCGCTTCATAAGAATGTGTGAAGGAGAACAAAAACGTGTTTATAAAAGAAAGTTAATTAAAATATATATTTGAAATTTTCTTTTTGGTGGGAATCGGTATACCGGTACATATCGGTATAGACGTAAACGGTATTCTGAATACCGGTATTTTCTAACCGAAATGGATTTCGGTATCGGTATCGATACCGGTATCTAGTTTTATCGGAATCGGTATCGGTATCGGTATTTTTACGATACCGTTTGCCAACCTTGGTTTATATTCATACTTTGCCTTCGAAAAAAACATTGACAATGCAGGTCCTTTAAAAACGTCGTCGGGAAGTGCTAAGAATGCTGCAACCGAACAATCAGTGCATGGGTATCAAAATTGATGATCATAGTTACAATGTTTCGCATATTTTTGCATCTGTACACCATATAAATACGTTTTGATACGTTTTGGAACTTTGCTTCTGCGAAGAAGCTATTAAGCTCAAGCTCAACAAACAAAGATTACATGAGCAGTAAAGAAAATGTTTAACCTTAACAGATTGTCGCACATTTTATATTTACAGACAAACAAATTTCTTTGCACTACTTTTTCTTGTTTTACATCAGTTGTAAACATGAAAAATGCACTCCAATGAACTGTAACAAACACATTTCAAATGTTGGTTGTCTTATTTCGGTATAAAAACTTAATCAAGTTGCATTTGAGTATGAAAAACTTGTCACATGTGATTGCTTTAATATTAAAAGCGTTATACTCACACATACACAATCACACACATATGCATACATATGTACTTAAACACATGCATACACATAAACTTCATTTATTGAAATTATTTTTCTTTCTTTTTGACAAATTTATGTAAATTATTCGTTATTAACGTTTCCCTATAAACATAAATCATGCAAAAGTTAAACATTTATTTTAAATTGTTTTATAATCATACAACAAAGTGATTTTTATTTATCCATAAAATGCATACAAAATGTTAATTTTTATACGTTTGTATTTAATTTGTTTTAAATGAAAACATTTTTAAGCATTTTATATGATTAATATTTGTTTCTTTTTTTGTATTAATTATGACATTTGAAATTGTATTCATTATGCGTGATGATGTATGTATTTAAATGTTAATTGGTGATGATGTGTGTGTGTGTTTAAAATTATAGAAAATTTTGCCGGTGCACAAGCAATGTGGCAACTTATTATGATTATATGTGATAATTTGTAAGCAATTTTAATAAGATTTAAGTAATTTTTTTCAGGTGTGAATTTATTATAAAATATTGCATAAGAAGAAAAATAATTAAATATTTTATTTGTTTTCTACCTTTTTGCTGTTTTCAAAATCAGGTGTTCTATAAGCTTGGCATATTCAAGACTGCTCATCACGTATTCATCTAAACTATTTGTAGACCATTAAAAATTTAAACTAGTACGAGAGAAATCTTTCGTGTGAAGTTTTTTGGGGACAATCGGTTTATGAATTCTTTAAAACATCTCTCTCAAACTCGCTCGACATCTTTGCGTCATCACTCTCTCAACTAAATGTCTCCCCTCTCTCCCTTCTCTACAAACTATCCCTCTTTTTTCCTATCTCTCTGTATATCCCACTCTCTCTTTCTATTTCTTTCTTTCGCTCTTTTCTTACTTACTCTCTAAATATAGGATAATATATGCTTTTTTATTGTTAGCTTCGTTGTTAAATGAAATGATGATATCAAGGTAAAGCAGAAAGTTTTGGGGCGAATAGCTGCAAAGACATGTTCTGCCTTTTATATGTCCTTGATATACAAATTTTTATTTAGATTTATTTACGATTAAGATACAGCGCTAAATTTTGTTATAATTAAAATAAACTCTGCGATAAATTTTTTTAGCAATCCTTCTGAGGACATGCCTGCCCCTAAAATATCCTTTGTTTAAAATATTTTTATTGCTGCCCAAATTAAAATTAGTATTGAACGAAACTTAGCGAACTAATTTTAGAATTATATGCCTCAACTCTCTAATAAATTTCATTGCAGTCGTTGCAAGGACATTTCCAGCTGCCATATATCCTTAAAAATAAAATCCCAACTTGAACCATAATTATAACAAAAATGTAATCAAAATTGATAACTAGTTTCAGATTTACAGCTCTGCGAAGGATACGACTAGCTCTCATATATCCTTGAAAATAAAACTTTAAATTTTCTTTAAAACTATCACCAAAATAAATAAAAGGTTTTGAATTTAAATAGAATAGGTGCAAGGATGTGCCTGGCATCCTTATATATATCCTTAAAAATAAAATCTTAATCGTGAACCATATTTATTATGAATATGTAATACAAATTTAAGTAAGTAAGCTCAGAAAAAAAAATTTCACAGTTACTGGGGAACGGACATGACTAGTTCTCATATATCCTGGCAAATAAAATTTGAATTTGCCTTAAAATTATCATCAATATACAGCGAAAATTTATAAAACTCTCTTAATTTATACAAAAAAAAAACCCCTGTAATAAATTTCATTGAAATAGTTGCAAGGACATTTATAACTCCTATATATTCTTAATAATAAAATCCTAATTGCAAAAATAATTATCATGAAATTGTAAAACAATGATAACTATTATCATAGCTATATCTGTAAGCTCTGCAAAAAATTTCATAGTGACCGGAAGAAGGATATATGCAACTAGATCTCATATGCCCTTGAAAAATTAATTTTTATTAAAATTTTCACCAATATAAGGAAAATGAATAAATGGATTTGAAATTACATAGATAACCTTTGTGCCAAATTTAGTTTAAATTACTGCAAGGACTTGCCTGCCTCCCATGTATCCTTTTATTCAAAAACGTAATTAAAACAGTAATTTAAATCAAATTGTTGTTAAAACTTGCTAAAAATAAATAATAGTCTTTTAATTTATATAAAAAAAGTGTGTGGTAAATTTGGTGTCAATTACTATCAGAACATGTCTACTCCTCATACATATATCCTTTTATTAAAAAATTCAATTACAACTACAATTTTAATTAAATTGCTATTACTTATCAAAATTATTTAGTTAAACTATTTCAGAAATTTCATTTCAATCAGGCCAAGGACATGACTACTTAGCCATTAGTCCTTTATAGGGAAAATTAAATTGTAGCCATAATTATAACCAATAGGCAGTGAAAGTATTTTAGTATTTGTTAAAATTTGGACATAATTTTTTTTTCAAATATTGTAACAATTTGTGTAAGGACATGTCTGCCTTCCATATATCCTTGGAGTAAAATTTTTATATTTAGCTATAATTATCATTAGGATGATATGAGTGAAGCATAAATCTGTCAAACATGCCATATATTCTTAATGGAAAATTTTTTTTGTTGAAATGCAAAGAAACTTTGTGAAGAGTTCCATAACTTCAAGAGGAAGTCATTTTTTCTTCAAATTGTGTTAGAACTAGTCAACCTCTCGTATGTCCTTTTGATTAAAAATTTTATTTTATTTAAATGTTTCAATTCTACTATAATGGATTTTAATTCAAGGAATAATTTCTTAAGTTCACCCATAATTACTAATTATTTCTGAATAACCACTATAATGGTTAACATATCATAATAATAAGTGCAAGGACATGTCTCCATTTCATATATTCTTAATATTAAAATATGAATTTCATTAACGAAATTGTTAATTCTTTATAAAATACAGGGAATAAACTCTTTGGTGAACTTCAATGTGTAAAATGATGTCTTTAAACACAAAATAACGTTTAAATTATTTTTAGCTACAATAAACATCAGGAAGGTTTAAAAATTTTCTAAAAGTAAAGTAGTTCTGTTCTGTAATAAAATTATTTTTAATTAGATCAAGGACATAAACCTTTAATTTTACGCATGAAATTTGCCAGTAAATTTCATAAATTAAGAGCTTGTATAATTACTAGAAATTTACATTTACGAACTTTAGTGCCAATAGTCGTTATAAGCCAAGCAGAAAAATATTCCCTTTAATTGAAAAAGCCACCCACATTTAGTCCTTTACTTATTTTTAACCTTTTTTAAATGCAACACTTTTATCAATCTAATATTATTATTATTAGTATTCCCCCCTTTTTCCTTCATAAATTGTTCTTATTAATTAACTTTGACTTCAATTTTCCAGCATTTCTAAGAACTAAATATTTTGAAAATAATATTTCTTCATTTTAAAATCGTTTGGCACTTGACAATTATAGTTTTTCCTTTTTCCTTCCTCTCTTCGCCAGCACTGTGACAAAAATATTTAATGATGTTGCGAGAAAATCCGTTTCATTACAATCATTTATTTAATTTTGACCATTTGAATGAAATTGAATTGCATCAAGCTGAGCGCAAAAAATCATTTTTCACTTTCACAAACTTTTAAATGGAAACTAGTGTTATGGCTTTTCTTTTGTACAAAGACACAAATATACACGCATATACACACACAAAACGCTCACACACTCACACAAACACAATTATATTATACATATATTATGCCATGTTGGTGTAAGTCTCAACATAACAGGGATGATGATAAAGTTTTACTGTCAAACCTTAAATTTTACTTAAAATATAGTAAATGACTTCCAAGATAGTTGTGGCGAAAGAAAATAGAATCATTTTTATGAAATTAGATTGCAAATATTTCGTAGTTAAAGGGACAAGAAGATTTTAGTATAACATTGTTAAGCACAGTGGGGTTGTTAGTTAGAAAATTTTGAAAAAAATATGTTATTGACTTCAAATAAATAAAAAACAAACGACAAGGTGGACGGGACAACTTTCAATAAAACATAAAAGTACCAATATGAAAAAAACCGCCAACACAAAACAAACATCGCCAAAAACCGAAAACATCTCCTACACAAAAAAACAATAAAACGAAAAAACGCTAAAAATCAAATAAATCACACAAAAACCGAAAAAATCTCCAATTTGAAAATAAAGCCAAGACCAAAAAACGCCAAAAATAAAAACACTCCAAAAACCGAAAAAATCAAAAATCCACTTTTTTTCGGACAATATAATTACTTATTATCTGGCATTACTGTGTATGAAAAAAATCTTACTAAACGGATGTACAGCTGGCCAACTGTCTTTCATATTACCATTGAAACTTAAATACTTTTATCCTTGAAGTAGATTTTTTCAAACAAACATTTTCTATATTCTTTAAAAAATAAATATTAATTGCTATTATTTCTATGTCCGACCCCACTGTGCATCACATTCTTGCCATAGTCATCATCTCGGTCATTACTACTGCACTTATTTCTTTGTGATATCCCCTCTATAGTATTTACTTATACATATATAAGTAATTAAAATTGATTACACTCCAGGGAGAGATGAAAAAACATAACACTTTCACCAAAATCTTGATAATCTGGAAAGAAAAATTATGTGCTTCTTTTTTTTTTGCTTAAGTTTGAAAAGAGAACTAATTTAAATTATGGCAAATATTTGTACTAATCAAAAAAAAAATTTAAGAATTTTATTTAGGTTGTATATAAGAAATTATCTTGTAAGTAAACTTATTAAAGTAATAAATTTTAATATTTAATAGAAATTCCTGAATAAAAAATAATTAGCAAGACAAAAGAATAAGGTAAAAAGCATACGTTTATGAAAAAATCACCAAAACGGAAAATAATCGCCAAAACGGAAAATAATCGCCAAAAGGAAAAAACTTAAAAAGAACCGAAACTGAATCGAAGCTAATAATCGAACTAAAAAAACGAAAGGAATCGTCAAAAGCGGAAAAAATTTTAGAAACAAAAGATCGCCAAAAGGAAAAAACGCCTAAGTGAAAAAAATCAGCAAAACTAAAGTAAGTCGCATAAATGCAAAAATCACCACAAGCAAAACGAATGAAATTGCAAAAAAAACCCAAAATTAAAAAAACTAAAAATATAACCGAAATTTGGAATTCAACTAAAAAATGAACCGAAAGAAATCATTAAGAGCCGAAAAAATCGAAGAAACATTAAAAAGACCCAAAACTAACAAATCGTTTAAGCTGAAAAAGAACCGAAAAATATTTCCATTAGCCGAAAAAAATCACAAAAAACAAAAAAATTGCCAAAAAGAAAAAAAACACCAAAATTTAAAAAACTAAAATAGAAATGAAACTAAACCGAAGCTAAAATCCGAACTAAAAACATTCCTACGTAAATCGTCAAAAGCAAAAAATCGCCGTAACAAAAAAAGTGCAAAAACTGCAATATCGCTACAACTAAAATATAACTGAAAAATATTGTCATTAGCAAAAAATCGCCAAAAACCGAAAATCGGTAAAATGAAAAAAAAATTGCCTAAAGGAAAAAAATGCCAAAACTAAAATAGAACTGAAACTAAACCGAAGCTGAGAATCGAACTACAAAAGACCTAAAAGAAATCGTCAGAAGCTAAAAAAATTATCGAAACGGAGAAAAGAGCCAAAACAGAAAAATCGCAAAAACTAAAAAAACCAAAAATATTTTCATTAGCAAAAAAAATCGTCAAAATGGAAAAAATATCGCCAAAACAAAAAAAAAATGCCGAAAGGAAAAAAGCGCATATATCAATAAAAAAGGCCAAAATTAAACCGAATATAAAAACCGAAGGAATCTGTCAAAATCCAAAAAAAAACGGAGAAATGAAAAAAACCTCAAAACTAAAAAACCGCTTAAGCTAACAAAGAACCGAAAAATATTGTCAAAAAAAATCTTTAATACGAAAAAAAATTGTAAGAAAGCGACAAAATTAAAAAAACCGAAACAAAGAACCAAATTAAATAAGAACCAAAAAATTGTCAAAAGCCAAAAAATCGCCAAAACGAAGAATAAGTGCCAAAATTAAAAACTCGCTATAGCTAGAAAAAAAACAAAAATCGCCAAAAAACCAAATTAAATAAGAAACGCAAAATAAGCGCCAAAACTAAAAAAATCGCTTAAACTATAAAAGAATCGAAAACTATTGTCATAAAACGAGAAAATCGCCAAAAAACCGAAAAAATCTTTATATCGAAAAAAGATCGCCAAAAAGCACCAAAATTAAAAAACTAAAAAAGAACAAAAACAAACAACCAAATTAAAAAAAAACAAAAAATCGTCAAGAGCCGAAAAAATCGGCAAAACGAAAAAAAACGCCAAAACTAAAAAAACGCCAAAAAAGCAAAAAAACCAAATCAAAACCCATTTTTAAAAAATGTACATCACAAAAAAATTAAATGCCAAAACAAAATATTGTTTAAAAAATATCTTATTTCTGTGGCAAAAAGTGCGTAAGTCGAGATTATCTGATTTTGAGTTAATGATACCTCCGTAATCTACATATTTGAAAATACACCTGGCCCAAGTCTGTGTGTGGTTTTTCTTTTTTAGACTTCTAATTTAGTTAATAATATAGTATATTTGAACTGATATATACATATATATATATATATATATATATATATATATATATATATATATATATATAATACATGAAATACCTTCTTGCTTTTGCTCAAAGTTCATGATTTTTTCATACGATGGCGCTTAGCAATTTTTTAGCTAGTTTTTAGTTATTTGTTAGCTATTTTTTCTACATTTAGCCATTTTTGGTGAATGAATTCTGACATCACTGCCACAGATATATCTAGTGTCCGTAGGAAGCCCTAATTTATTTATATTATACAATATTTCACGTTCAGAGATTTCCTTCAGAAACAGTTATATATATATATATATATATATATATATATATATATATACATATATATATATGACATTTTCAAATTCGCTGACCATAATATACTTTCCAGAAAAGATCAAATAAAAATTATTCGCTTAAGGATTGGACACACAAACATTACTCACTACCATATAATTGAAAATACTACCGCAAAAGCATGCAAATTTTGTGGTTTTAATCCCATCAGCATTAAACACATTTTTTATGAATGCCCACATATATTAACATCAAAAAACAATATACTAAAAAATAAGAATTTTTTCCAACTACTTGAACCTACAATATTCACTGAAATTTGTCAAACAATAATAAAATTTTTAAAACATAGCAATCTATATAACTCAATTTAACTTTAAAATCATATATATAGCTTAAGACTTCCGCTGTCATAGCTTCTTTTCCCTAATTGTTATACTAATAATTTATTATAAGTATAATCTGTCAAATAAATAAAATAATAAATAAATATCTAGTCAGTTATAATAATATAAATATTATTATAATATTCAATAAAATGATTAAAAAGGTCACTTTATTCGTTAAGAAAATTTATAAGGAGATTCGCTACAAAAATATGAATTTTCGAACAAAATTTCCTTTAAGTTTTATGAAAGCTACCTTATCACTTATTTGCTCACTTCCACTAAAAAAAGAAAAACAACGCATTAATAACAACAATAAAAATAAAAATCCTTTCATCTACTACCGCCATCATTTACTATTGAATAGCAATTTAAATAGGAATTTATTACTATTTTGTGCGGCTTTAATTTCTATAAAATCACTTCTTATAGCAACTGGCATAAATTGTAATTAAGATTCACTTATTTGTCATTTCAACACACAATTACAACAAGGCGGCATAATGTTATTTGTATGCCACAAACTGTGTTCTTTTTTTTTGTTGTTGCTAGTGAAATTCCTTTTGTACAAAACATAGATGACACCATTTGGTGATTTAAATAGAAAAAATATTTGAAAAAAAGTTAATTGAACATGAGTAAAATTCTAAAGAAGTGCAAATGTTTTTTTTTGTTTACAAAATGATGCATTATTTGTCAAAGAATAGACAGCAACAGATTTAAACAAAATTAATTTTAATGAAAAACTATTATGAGCAATAACACTGACTATATAGATAAAAAAATTAGTTTTTATTGTAAAATTGTTTGAGTCAATAAATTTTGGGGTTATTGGGGTTACACTGAATATAATGCACTATAGCACGAGCTTTTCCTAGGAGAATACTGGTGATTCTTGGGGGTGAATTCCGAATAGATGATGAAAGTAAAGTGTTCACCAATTTCACTGTTCATAATTCAAAGTACTTTTACCAATGAAAATTTTTGAAACAAGTGTTCACCATAACTGTCTAAATAGTTCATTCTCAAATGAACACTGAAACTGCTGAACTGAACACTGTAGAGCAAAATTTGTGCAAAAACCATCCATGATTGCTCGAATTCATTGCTCTGATAGACGCTAAATCCGACCTTTGAAAAGTCTGCAATAAATTTCAGGTATTGTCTATGTGTCTGTCGATTCTTCCAATCTCAACTCAAAAATAACTAGCTATCAGCTGTTAAAATGGCCCACTTATCAAGCAGTGTTGCCAACTCAAAGTTCTATATCTCTAAAACATCACCCTTCTTGAACTAAAAAATACTTTTACGCTTTAAATAAAAACTGCTACAAATAAAATAAACTTTTTTATATTATTTTTTTTACCAAAAACTTTTTAATATTTTTAATTTTACTTATTTAACATTTAAATATTTTAATTACACACATTAAATCATTTTTATGACAAAATAAAAGACAATATGTCTGCTCTTAAATCCACAAAGAACTGAATACAGAGAACACAGCGAGCAGCATTGCCAAGAAGAATATTAACAACAGTGACAGATGGTTAACAAATTATGACATTTTATTACATTCTTAACCACATACCACAAAGACAGACAGGCCAGACATAAGTTTGCGAATTTATCTCAGGCTATACTATTAACACACATAAATGTAAATGTAAAAAAAATGCAACAAAACAGAAAAGAAATAGCCGACTTTGAATGATGACCGACCACGACAATGAGGGGCTGTATATCTATATGAATAAAACAAATAATAAAAAAGGAGGCCATACATTTCAGGCCATACTTTTTTAAGCAATTGTAAGTCAATAGTGGTGAAGCAAACTATTTATTGTTTTATTATAACTTTAAAAAAATATACAAAATAATATAGTTTTTCCTATATTGTTTTTACTATTCAAATAAATTTAATTTAATTTTTGGCACTACATCAACAATTAATTAATTTAAAATACAACAACCAATAACACATGCACTCAAATACACTCACACAAGCTTAAACTTTCAATTATACACAACTAATGGATACTTAAGTATATTCCCTGAAGGAAATGTCGATGGTGAAAATGTACTGAGTCGCTTTTGACTTTGTCACCAGTACTACTCTACAATTATTCCCCATACAATACTTTGTGCTATAGACATTTAGCATGTGCTTGTCATTGAAAATCTACTAGTAACACTAAAACAATTGACTAGGTAGTGAATTCATAGTTCCTATGAGAATATGGAGACATACCAACCAGACATTTACTGGTACATTTCTATACCTTACGTACATACAAATTTATGTATGTTGACAAGTTGTAGCTAATATCCACCAGAAATAAACCACATCTATTTTCCCTATTTCTTTTATACTGACATATAGAAGAGAAATTGTAGACAATGTAACTACTACCAGAATTTTAGTGTTGACATAGAGACACTTGGCCCCAGTCTGACTGCAGGGTTCCAAACAACAACAAGTCACATGCACACACACACACACACAATACTTTTTTTCAATACCCAATTGAAGTGTTTTCAATTAAATTTATTTCAATATTTTAATTTATTTATTCAAATTGATTTAAAATGCGTAAATGCGAGAATATGCAAACAGAGAAAAAATAAGTAAAATAATAAACATTATTTGCATGCATTAATTAAAAAAAAAATATACAGAAAATTGTGAGAGACAGTTTATAGGAAGGACAGGACAGACACGCCATGTTAAGTTTTCTTACAAAATGTATGTGTAAGTATGCAAATTATTTCTGATATTATCATTAACACTATTCGCTCAGTTTTTTTCATTAATTTTATGTGCATACATATACTTACATATCTACATACTTATGTATGTAAGTATAAATTTCTTTTTTAATTTTTGTCGGACATTTGAAACTGTAAGCCAGCAATCTTTTATTCCGCATTCCATATAGCAATAAATTAATGAAAGCAATAGCATGAAATTGAGGCGCTAAGGTGAATATAAAGGGGGCGCTATAGCAAAATTAGATAAATGTACAGTAAACAAGTACAAGTGCTATACATTTGATAAAAATGCATCACTTATTTTTTTACTCTTTGCGAAAATTTATAGTAAGTGACCTATGGATATTTTTTGACTAAAGAATTTGATTCAAAGAGTTTATTTTCCATATTAGTAATAGTTGAATATTCCATTCTGCACTTTGTCCCAATCAATAAAATATGCTGACTTAAAATAAAAATAAAAATCAATTTTATTTGGTTACTTTTTTACCAAAAAAATAAAACAAATTTTCCAACCCTGGTGTTATATTTTTCATTTTTCTGATTTTTAATATTAATTTTTTTTCCTTTAAATGACTAAGAATAAAACTAGTTTTATTCATTTACTTTTATATACCATACAAATTTAAGTTTTCCAGCTCTGGAGCATTTTTATATATATATATAGAAGAAACACAACCCGCAAGGCGATTAGCTTGTTTGCGGAAAACATCCAGAATTTATGGTGGGAATCGAACCCACGACCTCTGGACTGAGAGGCTAGCTGTTACAGTAGTACCTGTTACACCCATATCAAGGGTTAATATAATTTAAATTACTTGAAAAACAAAATGCATTTTTGTCACTTAACAAAAATGCAACTTAGGTATAATTTTAATTTCTTTGTTTTAACAATAATAATAATATAGACCAAGCTGAACCACCAGCAAATAAATTTCAAATTAAAATATAATTATGACAATATGTCGAATAATAAATTTCTTAAATGTTAAATTTTAGATTTTATTTTTCATTTTGCCTTGTAATTACTTTTAATGTTATCCAATGGATTTCTAATTGTATAAAGGTGTAGAAAAATAAAATAGATGCATATCGAATATAATTTATTTGCTGGGTTTTGTATTAGTTACAAAGCCTACTAAGCTTATTTTGTCTTTGTGATTTTCAAAAATATTATTATTTTATGACTTCTCATATAGTTTTTGAAAGTCTGTGCATAAAGTAAGAGGTTTGTGACTGTTCAAAATTTGTGGTTGAAGTCTACTGATGATTTGGTTCAAGCGCCAATGAAATACGTATATAGACCAAGCTGAACCACCAGCAAATAAATTTCAAATTAAAATAAATTTGATTTCGTTGCTTTTCATAATAAATTTGCATTCCCGTTCCCACAACGAAAATGCAATTCTATACGTTTGTTTATGTGCAGGTGAAACATCTGTAGACGAGATTCGAAAAAGTATTTCTTTTGCGCTCCAAAATGGAATTAAGCTTAATAAGCAAAATGTACTGTAATAATTAATTTTAAGTATATAAAATTTTAAATAAATGAATAAAGAAGCAGTTGTAAAAATACAGCCAAAAACAAAAGTCTTTTAATATTTTTTTTAATATTTTTTTTTTAATAAGCAAAAATCCTAATAACAAATCTGCTAGCATCGCTACCAATCAGCCAATGCCGCACCCTATACACGGAACTTTTCTTCAGAAACATCAGTTATATTAAAAGCCAACTTTTTTTAACAGAAACGTTTTTTTTTTCTTTTTGAAATTTGTATGGAAAAAATATTTTTTTAAACGAATTTTCGTTATTTTTCATAAAAATTTTAAACGTTTAAAAACGAAATTTTTTACAAAATCTGCCTATCAATTTCTAAATTAAATTCTAATTAATTTGACTTGGTTACTTTTATATACAAAAAAAGGTTAATTTTACATCCCTGGAATCATCCATTTATATTTTTTTTCAATTCTTACACCAAACTCTTTTTCCCTCTTAAATACAGAATATATTTAATTTATAATTTATAATTTATATTTTTTGAAAGAAAAAATTAGTACGCTATTTTTATGTAACAAAATAAGTTCCAGTTTTCCGACCCTGGAAGCGCTTTTTTAGTTTAATGTTACCAAATTTAATTTTTACTGATATATAAAACTGCTTTATTTATATTTAGTTAGTTACTCTTATATGGCAAAAACAAATTTAAATTTTCCATCTCTGAAGCCAAAAGTGAAAGAAAAGGAAGCCTGTTGTCTTCGCTAGGCTGTCCGTCTGTCCAACACAGGCTGTTTTCTCGAGAACCGTAAGAGCTACGGACCTGAAATTTTGACAGAATATGTAAAACTTTGGACGCTAAAACAGTTAAAAAATTAAAGAGTGTTCCAAAACGAGCAAAGAAAAATTTTAAAATCCTATGTATTTGAAATTTGCAAGGTTAGTGCATTTTTCTCTGTATAAAAATACACTAACACAACAAATAACACTAAAATAAAATAAAGGAAAGGGTGTTCTATCAGTTAATGTAATTTTGACTATGTTATTTGGACAACTTGCTGTATCTTGAAAAAAATTTGTCAAAACAAAATAAAAGGGCCAAACTAAAAAACATCTCTAAGACTTATCGATAAAAACCGAAAAAAATTTACAAAAAACGCCAAAAATCTAAAAAATCGCCAAAACCTAAAAACCGCCAAAATAGATGAAAGCGCTAAAACTAAGAGTATCGCAAAAACGCCAAAACCAAAAAAAGAGTCAAAAACCGAAAAAATCCCACAAACGAAAAAAAGGCCAAAGTTTGTATAGTATTACGAATATATATCTAGTGTTCGTACAGAGCCCTTCGTGTGCGAGTCAAAGTCACACATTACTTAATTTATTTAGATTTTGCTAATTTCCAATCCCAAATCTATTTCTACATCAGTTCAGGACCGAAGTCTCTAGCTTTTCTTAGGGCTCTGTAAAACCGATTTCACCGATCGATTATTCGTCTTCCTATTCATAAGGATCCATAATATATTTATATACCTTAGGTGTCGCATATTAATATTGTGAAAACAATATAGGGAATGACAAACTTATATGTATGTATATATCCTTTGCCATTTTTTGGTGAGGTGTATAAAATTTGTCGCTTTTGGTCGAAAAAAAAACTTATTGCTATGGAAATTTTCTTGATAGAAGTTTTATTTATTTCTGCGTAGATCTACTAATTAAAAACCTGCTTTTGAGACACTCGGTATATTTCACCATATGAAAACGGGAAACATTTTGACAGCCTACGACAATTTTTATGGCCCAACAATTTGCGACATCATACAATTTTTTAAAGAGTTTGCTTAAGGCCCTACATACCCAATAATAACCTAACTATTAGTAAAACTCAAAGTGTATACGCGGATATCATAAAATAACTTGAGCTAGCCAAGTGTCTATTAAAAGAGGGTGTGGCTAATATAACAATTTAATATATTTCTGCTCTCATTCTGTTTAAAAGAAAACGAAACAAAAATATGTGACAAACATTTCAATTGATATAAATGCTGCCTCGCACCAACAACATTAAGAACAACAATAGCATGATGATAATTGTGCATTACAATGTCATATTGATGTAATTATTTAAGGAAAATATTTAATGCCGTTAGCTGAATAACATAAGCAAAAATAATTATTGCTTTTGAATACAAACGTGAAGACAGAAGACTAATAGCGACGACTGTCGTACATATAAATTGCAAAATACATGCATACATCTCGCTTTTATGATTGATATACATAGTTATCAAGATAAGTAAATTCAATCAATAAATCAACATATAAAATGGCAAATTGAATGCAAGCCACGGCCAGTACGAATCGATAATATTTAATTAAATACAAATGGGGCGGGTGGATGGAGGAAGAGCATTTATGTTGATGCACAATGATTTTATTTTATGTGCATTAATAGCCGTTACAAATTTAATTAATTTGTTGCGAAGGGGTTTTCAATCAAATGATAAGTGTCATGTCGGACAAACGATTCTATTAATAATAATAATAAAAACAAGCTATTAGACAAAAGACCATGCATTTCAATATATTGGAAAGCTGTTTTATAATATGGGCTCTCTCAGCACAGGATAGCTTAGGTTTTTCAAGTTGCCAGTTTCACGAGAACTAACTCACTAGGGTTCTATTTGGTCCCCTTGATATTAGTAAAATATCTTCTGTCGCACGGTGGTTAAGAATCAATTTTTATTGGTCAATACCTAAATTTTTTCATAAAATAGATTCTTGAAATTTTCACACCATCAGCAAGTAAACATATCAAAATTAAAGTAGCCAAAAAATGAGGTAAAAATATTCGCAATAGTGGGCGTTGCATGCTGCTAAAAACATACAATTTATGCTAATTAACTAATTATATTTAATCTGAAATAAATTATAATTCTTAGAAAATATAATCGATAACGGGCTGCGGTTTCTTTTGTTACATTAAAGCTATGCTCTTTATGTCAGACAGTGGAGCTAGGACGTCATTAAAAATAATCGTCACTATTACATTTATAAATTTATTTTTTTTTATTGCTTTTTACTTAAAACCCGAGCGGGAAAATAAACGAAGCAAAATTTTTGGTTTTGTTTTGTTTCGTTCTTTAAAGTGAGTAAAACAAAAACAAAACAAAAAAACTATATGGAAACGTTCTCAAATATTTGTGAAGAATTTGATGTTACATATAATATAATTTTATTGCATTGTTTAAAAAAAAATTAAATTTGTTATATAACAAACCTCTTACTTTATGCACAGACTTTCAAAAACTATATGACTGTTCAAAATTTGTGGTTGAAGTCTACTGATGATTTGGTTCAAGCGCCAGTGAAATGCGTATATAGACATGCTAAACCACCAGCAAATAAATTTCAATTATTGTATGTACACTTCTGACAATATGTCAAATAATAAATTTCTTTATAATTTAATTATATAATAAAATAGATTTTGATAGTAATTGCTATTTTTACTATTTTATGTCTGTGTCGTTTGTAAACAGATTTTCAAAGGGGGAAGTCCGCTCCCCTAATGCATAACTTTGGGATATGTGAACAGATTTGAAACTTATTCCCTTTTTGTTTGGAAGAGTTTACCTGCAGTTGGATCCTATACTTTTTCTGAAAACCGGAGGGGGAAATTCGCTCCCCTTATGCATAACTCTGTCATTTGTAAAACGTTTTGAAAAATTCGTATTTTTTTGTTTGAAAGGGTTTGTTTGCAGTTGGATCCCATAATATTTTCCTAAAACAAGAGGGAGAAATTTGCTCGCCTTATGCATAACTCTGTTATTTTTGAAATGATTTGCTAAATTCTTTTTTTTTTGGTTTGTTTGCAGTTGAATCCCGTAATTTGTTTTCCTAAAATCGGAGGGGAAATTTTCTCCCTTTATGCATAACTTTGTTATTTGCAAAGCAATTTGAAAAATTATTATTTTTTTGTTTAAAAGATTTTGTCTGCAGTTGAGTTCCTAATTTTTGTTTTGAAAATCGGAGGGGGAAATTTTCTCCCCTCATGCATAACTCTGTCATTTGTAAAGCGATTTGCAAAATTCTTTTTTTTTTTTCATTACTGTTTTTTATTGGGAATTTTTACAATTTAAGTCTAAAATTTGTTAACGCGCTCATAATCCCAAAATTATTATTTTACTTATTCCGTGAAATATTTTTTTATTAAAATAAACAGAAATTGATTATTGAGGGGTTTAGCTGGATCCTATGCGCATTTCACTGTTGCTAATGCAGATCATCAGGGAACCTTTTTAGAACAAAGCTTCTTAGAACAACTAGAGTTATTATGTTATAAACTTTCATTTAAACAAATGAGAAGCTCAACCATAATTTTTTTTTCAGAAATCGGAGTGGGAAAATTTTCTCCCCTTATGGATAACTCTGTCATTTGTCGAACGGTTTTCACATTTTTTTTAGTTGAAGGAGTCATAAAATTTTTTCCCCTCCTCCCTGCCACTCAAACAAACCTAAAGTTTTCATTTGTAAACCGATTTTCTATCTATTTTTTTTTGTTTGAAGAGGTTTACCTGAAGTTCGGACCAATAATTTATTTTTCGAATATTGGTGGGGAAATTGGCTGCTTTCCACCTCCCCGTCTCTCCACCTTCATTTGAAAATATTCTTTTTTTGCTAGAGTTTACAGTTTGGTCCCATACATTTTTTTTCCAAATTTTCTGGTGCATTTTGTAATATGTTCTATAAGATCTTTGATTTGGATTTGAAGTTGGTTTTGGTTTGCCAGAATTATTTTAATTTAATGTCCTGCAGTTTTGCATCTAGTAGAAACAGTTCAGTTGTTTATGCATGAACATGTCTCATATATACATACATATGTCTCACAAAAAAGTCTAAAATCTATTTATTACTGAAAATACAAGGCTAAAGTCTTGCCCCCTTATGCAAAAAATATTTTACTTTAGGTTTAAAGTTCGTATTAGTTGACAAGCACTTTAAGGCTAATATTGCTTTGTCAAGAAATTGTATGCAAAACACAACTTTAATTATTTAGTTTTTTAATAATAAATTCTGGTAACACCACCGTGTTCAACAACCACTTCACAGCTTAAGATGTACAATTTCACTCGGGTAGTCAAATTTTTTTTATTTTATTTAATACATTTTTATTTTCTTGAAGTAAAGCAACCTAATTTAAACAATATGACCTTCTGACACGTTAGGATAACAGACAAACATTTCTATGAAATATACGTAAAAAAAATATGAGGAACGAAGAAGAATTATCACAATTTCTTTTATTCAAATGAAATGAGTATTTGAATATCCAGCTTTTCTCGATTTGTTTTGATTGTATGTACATCACTAAAACATTTTCGTACAATTGTATTTATTTTAATATTTTTGTATGGATTTTACGATGTATTTTGAATCAGTTGGATAATTTGATGAGGTTTTCCATTACATGACAGAAATAATAAATCTAAGCTAAGAGCTTACACTTCTAGCTTCATTTTCAGATGTAACATGAATCAATATGTGTTATATTAACAAAAATATTTGAGGTACAAAATACACATTTTGAAAATATTAACTTAAAGTAGTCTTAACAAACGTGAGAACCTACTTTAGAAATTTGACATAATAATTTTTTTAGAATACAACTTTACTTAACATTGCTTTGCAAAGCGATGTTAAGTTTTTTTGTATAAGACCATTGTTGAATTTTCAAAAACCTACTTTAATGTGTTTATAAAGAAAATTTATTTCTTATTATTTTAACCAAAAAACAATTAATAAAAAGCTCAAATTTCGATGCAAAATTACAAAAAATCTAAAGTATAACTTTAACCTTAAATTTTTCAACAACCAGTTTATTGATTCTTTTGAAATCAAATTAAAAAAAATGCATATGATATTATATATATACATTAAATACAAAATTACTAAAAAGTTGCATTACCTCAAAAGTTGCAGAGTTTTGGCCGATTAAAACGATTCTGAACCACTGCGCGTCAATCATTTCTCTCAGTTTAAAAGCCAACCTTAATTTTGGTTGCAAAAATTGATTTTATTATAATGATTAAGATCTAGCAGAAACGAAAACGAAACGAAAAACGTTGACATATTCTTCCCCTCTTCATTATGAAGGCTTCTAGAAAAGCCTTTTTATGTTAGAATTAATCTTCTAACATGTAAACCTGTACGGCAGTGGTTAGATCGTCTTTTAAACTCAGGGCAATTCTAGGTTATGCTGCACCTGACAGGTAACATTCGTTGCTATGTTGTTTTAGCGAATTTTTTTACGGATAAATATAAAAAGTTACGCAGGTAATCTCTTAAGAGATCCCCTGAGAGGAGTCCTGCCACTTCAGGCAACTATAATCATTAAGGTAGCAGTGCAAAGTTTTCTTTTATTTAATCTATGATATATCGTTTTTGCAATCACAGGCCACCAGACTAGTGCACCACACATTAGTATCAAATTGATCACTCTGTTGACGAACCAATTGGTACTTTCTTGGCTTTATCCCTAATGCTTTTCTGTCCACCTTTTTGCACGTACATATATAAAACAACACTATTGCCCTATCGCCCTATCTTTGACATTACGGCCAAAAGAGGAAAATACTCAACCTGGAAATGGTGAAATTTTTCAGTTATTAGATTCTTATTATTTATTTTTTTCTGTTACAGAGTTTTTTTGCGTTTTTGCTTCTTTTATATTTATAAATAGATTTTTTTTAGCTAAAATTTCCCATGGTTTAACAAGCATCAAGACATGCGTGTTTAACCACTTCTCCTGCTGCAAAGTGAAGGCAAACAGACATACAAACATCTAAACATACCACATACAACATTTAACTGTCAGTCAAGTCTGTCTTTCGGTCATTAATGTTAGTTGTATTTGCAAGTAAATTACCATTAAAATTGATAACTTATGCTGCTGCTGTGTCTTAGTAATTTACCCCAAAACTAAACATAAGCCAACAGCAACAATTTACTTTTACCTGCCAGCAGATACGAGTAGACATTACAGCTACTGTAAGATACATACTAGAGGACTGCGTAGACAGTCTTGAAATGTAAATACGTCTTGCATATATTATAATAAACCAATAATAAATGCTGTCATATTATAAGCCAAGCACGATGAATTTATTGATGTTCATGTATATTAGTGTTAACAGGCGATGTAGCGTATATGAGTGTTAACAGGCGATGTTCATAAGAGACAATCAAAAGAAGTAGTGTTGATGCGTCTATTTATGTTATTTTGCATATTGTACGTTTGAGTGTATGTGTACGATGTAGATGGTAAGATATTAAGTGTTGAAGGGTGGTTTTTTAAAGCAAGCGCATACAAGTAATGCCAATGCAGGCGTGTGTGTTTATTTCTATGTGCTCAGAAAAATAAAGAAGTATACACAACATGTGTGTACGTACATTCATGACATTTGTATACGCGCCCATGCGTAAAAAGAATCAAGCATCACAAATTCTTCGGTCACGAAGTATTTTCTTTTTTACTCCTATAACTGCAATAACTTAAACAAATGTTTTGCCAACAGTGTTGTTTAGCGTTTGTTGTAGAACATTTTGCTGTAGTAAAGCATTTGAAAAATCCCTGATGTCTTAAAGGTTTTTGTAAGTGGTCTTGCGCAGAACTTTAATACATACCTAAATACACACACATATATAAACATATTTTTTCTAGGCTTTGAGAAGAAACTTCTGGATAACGTTTATGCCAAGAAGGCCAACCTCTGCAAGTAGCCAGCCGTTGCCCGTATATACCAAATATTACACGGTCTAGCTGGAGTATAACTTAAACCAATTAACTAATTGCAAGTTATCTGAGGAAAACCTTTTTGGCTCCTCCGGTATATGTATGAATGTATATTTATATGCTTTTTAAACTTCAGCTATGAAATTGAAAACGGCGTTTAACTTAAACATGAGTTTAGAAAAAGAAAACTTGATGCAAGTCATTATTTTTCTTATTCTTATTTTTTAAATGTTCATTGCTGTTGCTTGAGAGAAGCTGCAACATGTTTTTATTTTTATTTTTCGTTGCTAAAAAAAAAACAAAGAAGTATGTGGTGGTACCACATTAAAAGGTATTATTTTTCGTTTAATTTTCTAGGGGAATAAGAGGTTCTCATTTCATATAATAAATTTAATAGTTTGAACTTTAAAACAGGGAATTTAACACCAGTGAGTGGTGAAAGAGTACAGTGGAGAAAGCAATGAAATAGAGAAATTAAAATTTTGACGAATATTTTTTATATAGAATTGTTTTGCTCTGAAACAATAACTATTTTAAATAGTTTTATAAATTCTTAGTTCCATTGCATATACTCGTACATACTCGTAAACGCATAGGCTTGGTTAAGTTAGAAAGGTTGGCAAAAAATTACCAAAATGATAAAAGCCCTTAAATGAAAAATATCACCAAAAATAATATAAAATGCAAAAAATACAAAAAGTTCGGCAAAAATTAATAAAATCGCCAAAAACCGAAATAAACCACCAAAACGGAAAAAAACTAACAAATCGCAAAAATCCGAAAATAATCACTAAAACTTAAAAACTCGCTAAACTAAAAACAACTGAAAAAAGTCATTAAGAGCCGAAAAATCACCAACACGAAAAAAGCACCAAAACTAAAAAAGTAATCGCTATATCTAAACAGCCGAAAATACCGAAAACTATCCGCAAAACAAAATAAAAGCGATATAACTAAGAAAACGCCAAAACAAATTTTTTGTAAACGACTTCAAAAAGGAGAAGTTTATTAATTCACCTGCATTTTTTTGACATTGTTTCTTACTATCTCGGTTTATATTAGATCGATTGGACAAATTTTTTTATTGTCTGAGAGGGTTTAGCTTCTCATTGCAAAAAAATTGGGCGGGTACACGCCAAAACATTTTTTCATTTGATTTTATGATATTCTACTTATTTGATTGCTGCGAGACCTAGCAAATATCTTTGGTTCTTGTAATTACAAAATTTTAGAGTTGAAAAAAGGGGCGGGGCTACGCCCATTAAAATCTACTATTATATATCACGCAGTTCTATTATGCTTTTTACAAAGCATACCACGCACCTTGAGGTCAAAAGAAGACCCAATATTTTATTTTAAAAAACCCAGCTAAAAAAATATGTATGGAGCATATATGATATCCCATATATGGTTCGGATCCGAAAAATGAGGGTATATGGGCATATATGATTATATATATTCATACATTTTCAGACCTGTATGTGCAAAATTCATATTTATACACTCTTGATTCACAAAAGCGTACTGCTGTGCAATAAATTAAATTACTAAAATTAATTTTTTTAGGCTTGAGAGAAAGGTTGTATTTAATGAAACATTTGTTTGGACAAATAATTCAAAACGAATAAAAGTCATTTCATTCATCAAAAGGTGAATCAATTATTTTAAAATCACAGAAATCATATTCGTACATAACATTTAGCTTAAGAAATCAGATTAAAAACTAATGCAATTAATTATAAAAGAAAAAATTATCCGTCTAACAATAGTTTTCAATACAGTAATATGAACTTTGTTTCTTATCTAGAGAATTTTGTTATTTTCTATAAAATTAATGACTGGATTATCCTTTTGATTATTTGATATTTTAAATGGGGCCACAATGTATAAAATCATACCAGAATGGTTTTTTTTTGTAACAAAAAGTTTTTCTTTTTTAAACTTTGAGGGTACGCATATAAACTTTGCGTACCGTATGTATTTGCTAATGAATTTCCAATTCAGCAGTGATAAAATTCCAAGCTTTTTTGATTGCGAAAACGATCTTATCTGAGATATCAGATATGTATACATTCTTATATGGCTCCATATATAAAATCTTATATTTATATATGGATACACATATGAAGAGCTTCATAATTAAATTTTCATATATGAGCTCATATGTTATAATACATTTCATATATTAGTCCATATATTAGTTCATATATAATAGTTTTGCCATGTATAATCCCATATATTTCCATACATGAATTCATACATATTAGTTATATACATTCATATATTAAAAATATATGGACCATATATAATTTTTTTAGCTGGGAAGGGACGGAGCCACGCTCATTAAAATTTAATATTTTATTTTAAGTGTACTGATTTTTACAAAACTTACAAAAAAATTTTTTTTTCAAAAATGTTCTATCTGATCTATGCATTGAAGTTAGAATTATTATTTATATATATTATTATTCAAATTGTGAATAAAGATCATAATATATTTTAACTCCCAGAAAGGATAAATAAATATATACACACATAATTATTACTCAAGGCCTTTGGACGAGTCCT
This sequence comes from Tachina fera, assembly GCA_905220375.1. Classification (NCBI taxonomy): domain Eukaryota; kingdom Metazoa; phylum Arthropoda; class Insecta; order Diptera; family Tachinidae; genus Tachina; species Tachina fera. Next base: position 125,666,147 of record LR999964.1, read on the forward strand.
ACGTCCAAACCACTTTCGTTTAGGAATATCAATGACTTTAGTTTTAGTTGCAAGTCGTTAGAAATTGTGTTACTGACCTCAACTGAAAAATAACAGCTGTCAATTATGCCATTCTACTTTAAGCAATCGAGAATTCTTTATTGGCGAGTGGCAATCAAACTGACGCTTGTTGGTTGAACTTTTGAGGTGCTTTTTTTATACAAAAGTCAATGAAAGAGAAGCAAGACGTCTGCAGAATATTTTGTGGTGTTGATTAGGGAGTGATTTTAGCCAACTTTACTCGAACTGCAAGATGCTAGAGTATTGGGATAAAGAAATTCTCAAGGGAAAATAGACAACTGGGCGGTTCTTCTGGTATTAAGAGTACATGAGTTTTATTTTTATCTATTTAATTCATATTTTTGTCTTTATATAACTTATTTTAGAAAAACTTATTATTATAGTTATTCATTTATCATTATTTATTTTGCTTATTTATAGGTTAAAGCAAAATCAAAAAAAAATTTTTGTGTCACACTAAGAGGCTGAAGTTTGGGTTAAGTTTAACCAATGAAATTGTTAAGAAAAATCTTTAGTTAAGCCACGGGCATTAGTAAACTATAGATTGTCTCTCTTATTGACAAAAAATAATTATGTCTTATAAACAGTTTATAAGGCCAGTTTTGTATGGAAAATTATTTTATTAACTTCTTATAAATCAAAAATATTTTTTTATGAATAAGGCCTTGTGAATTTCGAGCTAGCAATCGGTTGTCTGAAAGTGTATAAATTGTTATACTAAATTTTAAGGAGCGTGTCTCCTCCCAAATGTTAAGCACGGGCACTAAAAGTATTTAAAATTATGCAAGATTAATATAAAAATGAGTACATTACTTGTAATATTAAATAGTAACGGACGGCATCTTAAATGCTTAACCAACAGCAAAATTTTTTTAAATTCGTATTAATTTTGTCACGCATTAAATAATATATAATATATATTTTTTATTTAAAAAATTTCTATGAAAGCAATTTTTCTAATTCCCACTAGACACCCACTGTCCTTTCAAGTGTCTGCAAGTTCCAACAAAACCACAACATGCAAAAATAAACGAATGAATGTGTATAAATTTTATTTTGTTAATGCATTTGTTAATGTTAAACCGTCTTTAACTTTACATTCCTTTGGCTGTACTTTTTTCCCCATTTCTTTTACTCTCCCCAAGTTAAGGTAAGCAAATTAAAAAAAATACATGATAGTGAAATAAGCAGGAAAAAGTAGAAAAAATTAAGAAAAAAACAGTATAACAAACACCGTAATCAAAAACTCGTAATTAAGCGCGATAAAACTGTAATTAAATGAGCTTAAAAGTAATACTTCTTGTAGTTACATTTTATTTTTACTTTTTTTTTATTATTTTGTAGTGTGTTTTTTATTTCTTACTTGTGTTTGTTGACTGGTTCAAAATGGCAATGCATGCATACATACCTGCAAAGACAAAGAAGAAAAAGAAAACTTAAATGAAAGAAGCGAAATAAATTAATGTTTTTTAATAGTAAACTTTAAGCAATTGTAATTTAAAAGTTCGCTTTTTTTAGTTTATCAAGGTGTTTATTTATTGGTTTATATGTAGTTGTTGTAGCTGATTTTTATTCATCGGCCAAGACAGTTTGAAAATTATAGCCCCAACATTGAGACGGCTATCAAGCGGCGAAGGTAAATGAGTGCAATAAATACAAAATAGACATTACGGATAATGAATGTTGTAGAGAGAGAGAAACACCAAAATAAAAAGAAATAAAAATATACTGATACATTTTAGTTTTACTCCCTTATTCAAGAAAAACAATTTCGTTTTATAAAAGTTTACAAATATTTAGACAAATCAAAACTTTTAAAAATCAAAAATATTTTTTATAAATAAGGCCTTTAATATATAAAGAAGTAAGTAAATAATTCAGAAACCATTAACATAAAACGCAAACTTTTCTTATAGATAATTTTACTATCACAAAGCAATAGAAAATTTGGCTGTTACACATTAAATTTTTATTATAGAAAAGTTAAATGTGACACGTTAAATTTTTCTTATAGAAAAGTTAAATGTGATCCATTAAATTTTTCTTATAGAAAAGTTAAATGTGACACATAAAATTTTTCTTATAGAAAAGTTAAATGTGACACATTAAATTTTTCTTATAGAAAAGTTAAATGTGACACATTAAATTTTTCTTATAGAAAAGTTAAATGTGACACATTAAATTTTTCTTATAGAAAAGTTAAGTTAAACTTTTCTTATAGAAAAGTTAATCTAAACTTTTCTTATAGAAAAGTTAAATGTGACACATTAAAATTTTCTTATAGAAAAGTTAAATGTGACACATTAAAATTTTCTTATAGAAAAGTTAAATGTGACACATTAAAATTTTCTTATAGAAAAGTTAAATGTGACACATTAAAATTTTCTTATAGAAAAGTTAAATGTGACACATTAAAATTTTCTTATAGAAAAGTTTAATGTGACACATTAAAATTTTCTTATAGAAAAGTTTAATGTGACACATTAAAATTTTCTTATAGAAAAGTTTAATGTTACACATTAAAATTTTCTTATAGAAAAGTTTAATGTGACACATTAAATTTTTCTTATAGAAAAGTTAAATGTGACACATTAAATTTTTCTTATAGAAAAGTTGATTGTGACACATTAAATTTTTCTTATAGAAAAGTTGATTGTGACACATTAAATTTTTCTTATAGAAAAGTTGATTGTGACACATTAAATTTTTCTTATAGAAAAGTTGATTGTGACACATTAAACTTTTCTTATAGAAAAGTTGATTGTGACACATTAAACTTTTCTTATAGAAAAGTTGATTGTGACACATTAAACTTTTCTTATAGAAAAGTTGATTGTGACACATTAAACTTTTCTTATAGAAAAGTTGATTGTGACACATTAAACTTTTCTTATAGAAAAGTTGATTGTGACACATTAAACTTTTCTTATAGAAAAGTTGATTGTGACACATTAAACTTTTCTTATAGAAAAGTTGATTGTGACACATTAAACTTTTCTTATAGAAAAGTTGATTATGACACATTAAATTTTTCTTATAGAAAAGTTGATTGTGACACATTAAATTTTTCTTATAGAAAAGTTGATTGTGACACATTAAACTTTTCTTATAGAAAAGTTGATTGTGACACATTAAACTTTTCTTATAGAAAAGTTGATTGTGACACATTAAACTTTTCTTATAAAAAAGTTGATTGTGACACATTAAACTTTTCTTATAGAAAAGTTGATTGTGACACATTAAACTTTTCTTATAGAAAAGTTGATTATGACACATTAAATTTTTCTTATAGAAAAGTTGATTGTGACACATTAAATTTTTCTTATAGAAAAGTTGATTGTGACACATTAAACTTTTCTTATAGAAAAGTTGACTGTGACACATTAAACTTTGCTTATAGAAAAGTTATTTTTCTTATAGAAAAATTTTTTGTATTACAGCACATAGTTTATTTTTCGAATATATTATATTCAGCAACATCATACTTTTCTTACAGAAAAGTCCACTCTGTCGCACAAAAGTAATTTAAGTTTCTAAAATGTTGTTGATAATTTTGAAATTCTATTTTTAAAGATGACAGAAAACTATTTGTTATTTCTTTCATTATTTTGTAGTAAATTTAGGCGCTGGATTGAAAACTATCAGATTAATTGAATAAACATTTCTTGTTATTATGTTGAATTAAGTCATAAACCAAATTAAATTTATATGTTTGTTTTTTTTTTAATGTTTGTTGCTCTTATCAATACTTTAACGAGTGGAAAAAATAAGACCATCACGCTATAAACAACAAATATTAACACATTAAGCCATACGAATTTTTTAGAGACTTCGAAGCGCTGAAGATGATATTTTTTTTGTTCGTTTTCAATTTTATTTGAAGTGTGCCGCCTGTCATCAGAGATTTTCACTTTGGACTTTCGACACGCATACTAATCAGTAGGCAGAACCAAACAGAGTTGAGCAACAACTGGAAAAGCAATAAAAAAAGGAAAGAAAAATGTCTATATACAGCGATAGCTAACAAACAAATACAAATTGTTAACATGGACAAGCAGCAGCAACAACAACAACAAAAAAGTAATTGTAAGCACAATACAAATTGTAATGAGCAAAACTTAACAGCTAAAAACATAAAAATTATTTCAACAACGTGGAAAAAATTATCAATTTAACAAAAAAAATACATATATAGAAAACAATTTAAGCTTAATTTTGTTTTTAACTAATTATTTGATTATTTACAGAAGAAGAAACAAAGTTGAAAAATGGTTCAAACTTGTGCCCCACAAGCCAAGTGACAAATTATTTTTTATGAGAATTTTTTTCAAATGATTTTGAAATTTATAGGAATTATTTTATTTTTATTTTTTTAATATTATGAAAGTTTTTTTATGAGAGATAACAATTTATGTATTTACATAACCAACCGACAAAATTTTCTGATCTTGGAGAGTATTTTTTTATGAAAAAATAAAATCACATATCAAATTCAGTTAAAAAAGCTGCAATATTTGTTGCTTAAGCTGAAAATTTCTCAATATTTTTTAAGATATTGTCTGCCTATTAAATTCTATATATTAAAAAAACTGTCGGGCGACAATTTTTTGTCGGTCAGTGTTGTTTTTGTAAGTGTGTGAAGTTAAATTTTAAAATTTATAACCCTTGACACAAACCTTGTGCTAGTACAGAGCTCTGTTAACACCTTAACAGATCTCTGTTAAGCAATAAAAATTCGAATAATGCCTTGCCAAAGGACTTTTCCATTAAATGATAGTTTAATTTAATATATTTTTGCAATAGTTGTGCTTCACATGCGTTCCATGTTAATTCAACATGATTTACAGTCATTTTCAAAGAAATTTTTTTCTTTATATATAACTTTATTTCATGTTGATTTGACATTACATTACTTTTAAATTAAAATAAAGACGCATGTTGAATCAAAGTTATTTGAAGTTAAAGCAGAGTAACTTGTACAGTGAAACAATACCATGAATCATGTTGAATTAAAGTTATTTTAAGGGGAAACAACATGAATTTAATTTAATGTAATTATTTTATTTTTTAATTATATAACTAAAGTGTTTGGCCGACAAATTTGTTAACACTATTATTATCGCATTAGCACGTTACATATGTATGTATGTTTATAATAAATGGTTTTTTTCTGCTTTAGATTTTTTTTTACTTTTTTAGTAGCTTTATTTTCATAACATTATGTTCGCTGTCATGTTTTATTCTTAAGTATTTTATTTAATGGCAGTTTTTTTATATTCTATGGTTACATTGTTCGCATTTGTAAGTGATTATGGTTAAAATATATTTGTTTTCTCTATTTTAGGAATTTCTAATGGGTTCTATCAAATGTTTTCTAGTTGTTTTTTTCTTCTTTCTTACACTCAATACCTTAAAAGTTGATTGACATTTTAATTGTCTGTTATGTGAGTGACTGTTTATGCTTTTTTTCTGAATAGTTTTTATAGTTCAGTTTAACACTTAAAAACATGAATACAATTTTAATCGCCTCAGAGTAGAAGCAGCATTATAAGACCAAAAGCAGTATAAATTAAATTAAATACTTTTAAGCTTTTAAAACTTTTTTGTTCCAAAAAAAATCCTCAACTAATTCCTCTTTCTACACTAATAACATTTGCCTTGTTTATTGCATTCTTTTTTGTACAATCTTATTTTATTTAACTTAATTTCAGATAATATTAAAGTAACTAAATACTTTATATGTGTACATACACATGTACTTATGTATGCATACAATTGGGCAAACCCCTTTTATAATAATTTAAAAACCTCATACGGAAGCCAAAAGCTGGTATTCCACACATCCACCACACATTCCCTTTACCCATTTTGTTTTAATTATGGCACCAATTAAAATTTAATCTATACAAAATATTTACAAGAGCAGCTAATACTCGTATTAAATTAAAATGCATTTAAAAAGGATTTAATAATTTAAATATGCTGCAAATAAGTTAAAAGATTAGCACATCAATTTGTTTGAATAACTAATTAATATTTGTTAGATTTGTTGTCGACACCTAAAGCTCGAATGGCGGGCAGTGGAATAGTATCCAGCTAAACCCCTCAATAATCAATTTCAAAGTATTTTTTATAAAAAAAATATTTTACTAAATAAGTTAAATAATAATTTGGGATTATTAGTGCGTTAACAAAAGTTAAACTGGAATTTTTTTTAAACTTATTTCAGTTAACACAAAAGTGTAATATGAAAATGAAATGAAATATGAAAATGCAGGAAATATTACGAATTAATTCACGCAAAACAGCCCTACACAGGAAATATATAATTTACTTATTTTAAATTAAAAAAAATCGGTATACTGATGCTCACAGGGGAATAAAAGCTATGAACATATGAAGAGAAATTATTTTTTTTTCTATTTTAAGCAATTTGGAAAAACTGGGATATGATATATGATCTCCCTTTTTTGATGATTATTTAATTTTTTTTCAATTTCGTTTCTTATCATATTATCTTTCGATTGATTTTAACTTAAATTTCTTCATTACATGTCTTATAATCAAAATTTTGTATTTTAAATGATATATAAAATTTTCGGCCACACCCGTCATATTGAAAAAATGCAATTACTTACGCTGTATAATAAATACATCAAACAATAAATAACTAAACGTATTAATAATACATACATATAATAAAATTGTGTGAACTTTCATTTTCATATGCGAGTAATTACTTAAAGGAAACGTTTGGTCACACCCGGTCACACCAACACTGAAGTGTTATTTTTTCAAATGTATTTCAAAATTAAAAAATGGAAACAATGGAAGAAACTTTTAGTAAATAAAGAAATAGATGAACTGCATTTAGCTTTATATAGAGAAAGCGCCAGGAAGAAAGGCAAAAATTTAGCTTTGAACAGAGAAAGCACAAAGGAAAAAATAATAGAGAAATAAATTGAAAAAGAAAGAAAACGAAAAAGTAAGACAGCAAAATTTATTGATTATCTAAATATAATAAATAAAAAAATTAATTTCTTAAAAATATTCCAGTTTTCGTGTTAGGACACACCCGTCACATTTTCGAATAAGTTTTTGTTTTTAACAAAAATTTAATTTTTTTTTCAGGCACTAATTATTTAATACAGTAAACAAGACTTTGAACGACATTTCCTGTTTTTTTTCAGTTTTATAAACAAATTTATTTAATTTTTTTATAAAATAAGTCTTTTATAGCCTGTTTGTAGAACGCGACAAGGGCGACTCACGACGAGCCGTTTCATGGACGACTATGTAATGAAAAGCGCTTGTATAACGCGACTCGACTTTGTCGTGCAGCTTACGTTAATTCGCCTATATATCCCACCCTGTGGCAAAACATTATGTTGCCAACATGTCCAAAAATTGTTTTCATTTATCTTTTTTCACAGAAAATTATAAATTCAACTTGAAAAAATGGTAACCCTATTCCTGTGTTGAAAAAACACAATTGACAATTGAATAAAAAATTATTTGTATGTATTTTTTTATTATTTTGTTATAAAAAAATCAATTGTTCTTCAAAATATCTGCTGTTATTTGAAGAACAAAAATTAGGATATGTATGAAACTGTGTAAAATCCATGTAAGTGTATGTGTATTGTCAGTATTTATTCATTTTGGTGCACTTTTTTTGAACACGATTATAATTTTTCATTCGCCCATCTTGACATTTATAATGAGCCAAACCTGTTACACAAACCCAAATAAATTGAGAGTTGTTACGTTTTTTAATTAAATCGTCAACAGTCGCGATCTAAAAACCGAAAAAAGAAAAATGCTAACATATTAGCGATTATTATCGACGAGTCGTGTTCTACAAACAGGCTGTTACTTTTTTATATCAAAACAATAAATAATTTTTTTTCTCAATAATTTGCTGCAACTTTGTGTGGCTTAACTTAATCCTAAGTAAATTTGATGTTAATGTTATATTTACACTTTCTTAATCTCTTGATCGTATCCTAATCTCATCTAAATACTATCCTAATCTTATGTTAACCTTATCTTAATCTTATCTTAATATTATCTTAATACTATTTTAGTCTTATCGTAATCGTATCTTAATCTTATCTAAATAATACCTTAATCTTATCTTATTCATATCTTGATCTTATCTTAATTTTATATTAATCTTTTCTTAATCTTATTTTAATCTTATCTTAAACTTATCTTAATGTATCTTCATCTCGTTTAATTGTTTTATCTTAATCTGATCTTAATCATATCTTAATATTATCTTTATTTTATCTTAATCCTATCTTTTCTTATCTTAATCTTATCTTATTCTTATCTTAATCTTATCTTTATCTTATTTTAATCTTATCTTAATCTTATTTTAATCTTATCTTAATTGTGTCTTAATATAATCTCAATCTTATCTTAATCTTATCTTAATCTTGTCTTAATTTTATCTTAATCTTATCTTAATCTTATCTTAATCTTATCTTAATCTTATCTTAATCTTATTTTAATCTTATCTTAATCTTATTCTATGTTATCTCTGACATTTCTTAGTGTTATCTTTATTTTATCTTAATTTTTTCTTAGCCTTTAATTTATCTTATGTTAGTGTATTTTATAGCGTAATTTTCTTAACAAAGTGTTGCTGCTAATCTTAATCTGAAATCTAAATCTTTCCTTAATCTTATCTAAATCTTATCTTAATACTGTATTAATATTATTCTCATTTTGTATAGACGTTTCTTAATCTCATCTTTATTTTATCTAAGTCTTTCTTTAATCTTATCTTAGTGTAATTTTGAATTGTAATTTTCTTAAAAGTGTTGTTACTCAGTCCCCTAAACGAGCCAACCAGACTGTACCCTTTTTTGTAGTTATGAAAATGTACTACGTAATATGCATTCTATACAAGTATTCCATAAATCTTTCTAATACGTCAATAAATTATTATAATTTATGAACATTGATTCTAGTTCCTTCCATGACGAAAGTCACACTCACCAGCAAGAAATCTTCCAACGCGTGACTTTTAAAAGATGATTCATATGAAAGAATTATATTGACTCATTAAAACCGGTTTAATATTTTGACACTCTGTGAAACTCAATAAATTTAATAACTAAGAATACAATCGAAGAAATTCAAAGGTAAAGGTGTTAAATATCATGACGATGAAATTAGCATTAAAAGTCTATTTAGACAAATAATACAGACAGTTTTGCGTATTGACTGATCTTTTTGTTTGTTTTGAATACAGCAAATCTAACGCCTTAGCTAAAAATAATAGATTGTTTATAACTTCTTTTTTAACTTAAATATGAATACGCATACCTATTACAAATTAACAGACATCACGTTGTTAAGTTGTATAAAATAAATAAAAGCTTAAGCTTACGCAGTATTTTAAAAACTTAACCGCATTAAATTAATGGCGGTTCTTTAAAAGTAATTTGCAGGTCATATTATAAAAAATTAATAAAAACAACAAAAGGGCCTAACATCCGTATTCTTAGCTCAGTGATAAAATAAAAATTAAAACAAATTGCTTGAAATATAAAAATTGTCATTAATTATAATAATGTTATTTTTCACAAAGTTCAGAATAAGGGGTTAAGACTGAGTTTTAAAATTAAAAAAATATATAAAGAATTTAAACAGTATTCAGTCCAGACTTTAAAAAGAAAATAAAGCAATTTTTATTGAAATTGTAGTTTGTTTAATATATATATATATAAGAGTAACTACTCCGCTAAAAGAGTTCTTTTGGCTTTTCTAGCAGTCAATAAATTATCTTTTCCAAAAGCTTTCATTGACATGTTGCAAAAATTAAACTGACTGAGTTTATATGTACCCCTAGACTATGCAGTATTATTGAGTAATGTATTGCTTATTATTATTGCACAATATTTAAAAAAATATTGCGCAATATTTTGTATAATATATGTAAAAGTAAAAAAGCTACACACACATGGAAGTTTAAGAAATTTTAAAATATATTTTTCGTGAAACATACTAGACACAAAAAAACTGCTTATTAAATTAAATAATTTGAAATGTGTTTAGTGGTAAAACTGAAAATAATTATTGTACAATATTAACAACACATTACAAAGTATATTTTTTGCTTAATATAAATCTAAAGACTTATGATTTTATATATCTACCAATAAATTTTATTGTACAATATCAATTATTGCACAATATTATTGTAAATGTGGGGGTACCGTGAGGCCTTATGGGATGAATCCCTCTCTAATGCACAAGAAAGTGCTTACATACGATATTAGAATAAAATTCCGTAGAAAAAACTTCTGCTCTATTGCATTAAATATCTCTAGCACTTTCAATACTATGCATCCCACTGTGCATTTAAACTTTCTTTTTAGTTAGAACTCTTACAGATCGTTAAATATAAAACTATGAAAAATAAAAATTCTTGGAATTTTTTCCCTTCAAACTGTTTATTTATCTCGTTTAACTGACATTCCCAGTTTATTTTTATCTCTGTACGTATTTGTTTTAATTTTTTTAAAATTTTAATTAACGCTTTTTTTCACTTCTATTTTACTTGCGGATTTTTAATGGATTTTATATGTAAAGTTATTTATTTAGCAAACGTATTCTATGAAATATTTATGTAGATTTCTAGATTTTTTTTGTAAGTAAGTAATTATGTACTTAACATTTTGTTTGATAAATATTTATTTACTCAGCTGTGTGTTGAGACGCATAATTGACAAATGTTTATAGATAGATAGTGGGAATGATAAGTATTTATTTTTCTCATAAATAAATTAACGTTTATTGTTCCTATATATAAATATATATATACATATTCTGAATTGTATTTTTTGTAATAATTTACATACTAATATTTTTAACATTGATAGAAACCTCGAAGGTGAGCGAAAAATAGCAATTAAGAATTTATTGAAATTGTATAGATATTTGATTAGATGTTTGATGTTAATTAATCGAGTGAGATGCGCGCAGCAGCACATACATATATAAATCGTTTCCTTAATATACAAAGGGCCTATCTCATTATATTTTTTAAATCGGGATTTTCTAAAAAAAAATGCCGAAAGTAGAGCTCACCTCTTTACACTTTTCCTTGTATCCTCATTATTTACAGTATTAAATTTGTATGCTTTTGTATCGAGGGGACCAATGTTTCGCTTCATGATCAACTTACTTTAAGTATCTTGTTCTAAGATCTCAATTCGTACAACTCTAATGTACAACCTTAAAATCAGATAACTAAAGCTTGCAAAGAAACTATTTAATTATTGTTAAGACAAAAACATCAATATATCATACATCCAATATAAAGAAAACTTTTAAAAGGGGACCCCTACGTTCGGCAAATTTGTTTTAAAATGCTTTAATAATGTACTTTATATTCGAAGATGTTCGTCGTACTTTTTGGTTTTTTTAATATAACACCTACTTCTAAAATTAAAACTACGCAATTATTGTGGATTGTTTCCATATCTTTTTATTAAAGTTCCTTATTCGCATAATTATTGTTCGAGTATTTAAACAAAAAAATTTTATACGCATAATTATTTTAAAAAAAAATTCTAATAATTATAAAAAAAATTCATTGCAACAACATAATAGAACAGAAAAGGAAAAACCCGATTATAAATGTAATTACAATAATTTTAATTTCAATAATAAAAAAAATATTCGAATTTAAAAAAAAATTATTCGAATCACATAAAAAATATTAGAATAATTACAAAAAAGATTTTGTTCAAAAAAGGATTAAAAAATTGTATTGCCAAAATAATTTTTCTAATAACACCTGCTTGTGCTAACTTGAATAGCTATACGAATAATTAGTCAAGAGTTTTTAATCACACGATTATCAGAATAGCTGGCATTCGCATAAAGCTATGTTCGAAAATTCGAAATTAATTTCGAAAATTGGAAAAACCTATTTTTGTTACTAAATTGTCACGGTTAAATGTCAAAGTAGCAAAATCAAAAATTGTTATGCTGTTTTCTTGAATTTAAAATAAAAAAATTCAAGATAAATTGCCTTATTTGTGTTTCAAATATTTAATGCATTATTTTCTATTGTGTATAAGGCAAAAAAGATTTATTTAAGCTATGTTCAAAAATTCGAAATTAATTTCGAAAATTTTAAAAACCTTTTTTTTTACTAAATAATGACCGTAAGATGTGAAATTAGTAAAATCAAACATTTTGCTATTTATTTTCAATTGTGGCAATATTATTAATTACTTATTTTTTTGGCAAAATATTTTTATTTAAGTTATGTTCGAATATTCGAAATTAATTTAAAAAATGTCATGTTTAGTTTTAATTGTGGCAGTTGTGTTAAATGCAAAAAATCAATAAAATATTGCATATCCTATGTTGCATATATTTAAGTTCTTGTTTTTTTTTTACTTATGAGTAAAATTTTTTTATGTAAGCTATGTTCGAAAATTTGAAATTAATTTCGAAAATTTTAAAAACCAATTTTTTATAAATTGTCACCATAAAGTATCAAAAAAATAATATCAAAAATATATTATTGTGTTCGAAAACGTTGTTGTTTATAACAATTGTAGAAAGGATATATAAACAAAAAACGTATGTATATAAGGGTTTTTTAAAGATTGTAATCAGTTGCTTTTAGAAGTAAGTTCGAAAACTATAATGGATTATTCTAAATTTCGATTCATGAATATAAATTGTTTAAATTTAAGTGCAAAATTGGTTTCAGGTGAAAATAAAATTAGAAATTACATTAAGCGCAAAATTTTTTTCTAAATACATATTTATGAAAAAAATTTTTTTATAAAATTTTTTTTTATTGATTTTATAGCTTATGATTAATACAAATTCAGTCTTGTTAAAAATACATTCATTCATTCATTTCATTTGAAATTTTCATTACAATTTGTAGTTATGACCTTCAAAAACCCAGCCAAATCACACATGTCTCATGCTGTAATATTTATTGCTCATAAATCATTCAATTCATACTCGTATCTTTTTTTTTCATTAAAAAAAATACATTATTTGCAAATCTAAACATTTCGAACTTGAAAAATCTGTTTAGAATATTTACACCCTCACATTATATTTCTTTCATTTAGCCAACTAGTTGAAGTTCATTAGAATAGAAAGAGCAAGAAAAAAATCATTTTTTTTAATGGCAGACAGATAAAAATAATAAAAAACAATGAAAAAATATTTTTTTCATTAATAATTTGGCGGTGTTTTGTTGCAGTCTAACGTATTAATAAATATTTTAATAATTATTTTATTGTTGACGCTGACGCTGTTGCTGACTTTGAGTTTATGGACTAAAGTATAATATTTTTGCTTTATTTAAAAGATTTTTAGAAAAATGTTTTAATCAAAATTCTTGAAACTTAAAAACCCACGTATTTAAGAAAATATGTATAAATCTATTTGCAAGCATTTTTAAAAGATTTAGTAGCAGAAAAATATAAACATTGAATTTTTTGTTATGTTAATTAAAAAATATATATGACAAGGTAGTAAATATTTTGCTACCATTTTTTTTAAGCTACAAACAGGGTGGTTGCAAAAATGTTCAAGCTATTTTTAACTTAAAGATGGATCATCCTGAAGCAATTTCAGCAAGTCAGGACAAGATCCCAAGGACTTTATGTGACATGAAAAAAAACTTATTTCCTTAAAAATTTGGAAAACAAAAAATATTTGTAAAAAATTGATTAAGCGTTTTGTTAATTCTATTATCCCTCTTTCTTAACTTAAAATAAAAGTTCTCCTTACTTCAGTTTCAGAATTTTTAACTTTGAATAAAGTTTATTTATTATGGCTCGTAAATACGAACAAAAGAAAAGTTACAAGCAAGCTTAACAAACTTTTTTTACCACTTGAAATGTGCTAGGATAAGCTAAATCGTAGATAAAATATTTATTTTTTATATTGATCAACAGTATGTCAATGAAAATATTCCTTAAGGCTCAGTTAGCCGATTGTAATGTAAAGTAACTGCAACAGTAGGAATAAGCTGATCGAAAGTAATGAAAATGGTTATAGAGATGTAATGTAACGTAACGCCCTTTTCATATAAAAATATCGATCAGCTATTCCCTACGTTGCAGTTACATTCCACTACTGTTGGCTAAATGAGCATTTATGCGTTAGTAAAGCTTAGCAGAAAATGCCACCGTTTCCCAAAAAATTTTAAAGAGTTTTTCCGAATGTTCCATTTCCATTGTTTTAAATTTTAGAGCCAGCGCTGGTAATTTCGTGATGTAGGATAATTCAAACATTTCTCAGTGTTTAATTTCATTTTACACATTTTAATTTCACTGTACTCGTATTAAACTGAAGAATATTTTCTATTCGTTTTTGATGCTATTACTTTTTTTCTTCTGAATCTTCCATTCAATAGACAGACTATGACATGATTTCATTATAATATATACAAATGTTTATCTTCTTCAAAGATAAACGCATCAAACCAATGGAAAAAACAACAACAACAAACCGTCAGTTAATGCTAATACAACACCAGCAACATTAAACTCGTGGCAATCATTAATGTTTTATAGTTAGTTGACCAGAAAACCGAACATGAAATGCTGATGCCAGACCAACGAAAACCACGGCATGACAACTACCAAAAAAATAAAAAAAAAAATTGGCTACCGAAAATTTAAATTAACGTACACATATCCATACACATATATCGTCGCCTGAAATCCGAAACGCCGTAACAACAACAAAATTCAATATAAACTTTTTGATGTGATTAATTAAAATACATCTTTATTTCAAATTTCACTCATATTAGTATGTTTAAAAATACTGATTTTATTCATTGTTTAATTTGGCACCTAACAAATAAATAGTCTTAAATTTATAAGGTTTTTTGCTTCTCTTGTAAAAAAAAGTAAACTGTATTTTTACGTCCTTTTGCATTTTAGGTGACGATATGTCATACTTTTTGTTTCAGATCATTGCAGGTCGTAGAAAACTATTTTTAAGGCTAATTTGGTTTGATTTTTGTGTCATCATCATTAACATAAACACATTAGTGTATTTATTTATTTTTTTTATTTTTATTTATTATTTTTGTAGAGAAAGACAAAAAATATATTTTTGTATATGGAACAATTTATTTAAAATTAACGGGCTGACAATTCCTTTAATTTACAAGAACGTAAAATATTTCTTTTCGAAACACATTAACTTTTGCAAATAAAAGTTATAATTTTTGCATGTGTCATGGTTAATTCATAATTTAAAGCAAAAGTTTTTTATTTTTAGAGTAAAAAAAATTTAGTCAAACTGAACAATACAATGCTTACGGACAGTGAATTAATGCTGAAACGCCAAAAAAAAGTTAAGGAACTTTATGATTATTTAAAGCACTGTAAATTTATAATCACTGTTGCCAAGACCAAAGACAAAAGGCATTAATTTTGAACATCACTGTTTTCTAGTAAGCAGAGTAAAGTAAAAGGCTACTGAGACTATTATACAAGTATAAACAGTTCCATTATATTTTACGAGAAAGAAATCTAATGACAATTCTATAAAGGCTTAAGGCTCAGTTAGCCGACTGTAATGGAATATAACACTGCAACGGTAAGAAACAGCTGATCGATATTGTTATGTGTAAATTAATTTACCGATTCTGGCATTCCATTTTCATTACTTTTCACATAACAATATTGATCAGCTGTTTCCTACCATTGCAGTTACATTGCATTACAGTCCGCTAACTGAGCCTTAAGACTGTCAAAAAATATAACATAAAATGATATTTTGTGTTCACACATCTCAAATAAAATTAAAAACAGTAGTAGAAAACAAACAGCTGTTCAGAATTAACATTCTCTCATTAATCGTTGACTCGCAGCGCTAAAGCAGAAAAGTTGATTTATCGCCAGAAAAATCGCCTTATTGCCAAATCAAAAATTTAGTCGCCAATTATGTTGAAAAATCGCCACTTACAAGAAAACTGGAAATCATTTAACATTTTACTTAACAGTGCACTGTCAATATCTACGCAAAATACTGTCAATCACTTACGGCCATATGTATAAGCAAAAATTGGCATGAAGTTAACATAAGTAACGAAATCTAATTAGGTGTTAGCGAGTTCCTCCATACAATTTGACATTAATAATGGTCTCAATTTTGCGACTTATGCAAAGGCCCGTTAGAGTTTTGCCAATGACAATGATATTATAAATTTTTTTTTTTTGAATGTTAAGCACATCTGGCTGCATTTCGTTGCTGCTGTCCATATATAAATTTTATGGCTTGATTTAGTTTAAGACCTCTTTTACACTTCGGTATGACTAATTGCTATATTTTAAATTTGGCTAGAAAAATTCAAAAAGGTCTATTTCATGACAATATTTTTGGAATCATTCCCACTGTGCGCATCAGGTAGTAGTTGGTCTTTCTAAATATATCTCTATGACTAATTTTTACAAGATATTCCTTTTAGGCATAATTCGATACAGAGTTCTAACATAATGTCCATTCTTACATGACTTGTAGGTGTAAATGGAGGCTTTTTAAAGAAAAAAAAACAACTCAGACCACCAGACAAGCAATTGTATGATTCATGTTTAAGTAGACCATCAAAAGCAAGAAAAAGTATTTGTATATTTATATTAACAAAGGAGTTAATACACATAGCTTTACTAGACATGCTTTGGACACAATTTTTGATAGTGATGGCATTATTTTATTGGAAAAAATTACGCTAGCTTGGGTCAAGGATATTTCAAGGAGCTTTCGACTGCAGCAGAGACTTTAAATTTTATATAATTGATCTTTTTTTTAAATTAATATTATTTTTATTTATTAAATCAAATATGAATATTTTCTTAAAACAAAAGATCATTCCATTAAATTTAAAATTACCCTAATTTTTGCTTATAAAGCCATATAATACCTTTTCAAGCAATTTTATTTTCATATATAAAAATATTTTTTTTGGCACTAAAATTTCTATTGAAATAAAGTACGTATTATTTAATTACAAAGCAAACGAATCTAGCACAAAATGTTAACAACAATACACAACACCAGCATGAGCCGAAATTGCCAATTGTAAAATAGAAATACAGGGTGGCCCAGAAAGACCGAAGTGGTGTGAAATCCTTATAACTTTTTATTTAAGACATATTTTTTTAGTTTTTTGTTTTTTAAATACATTAAATTTATAGGGAATATTTTAAGATTAGTTATTAAAAATTATATCCCGCAAGTGGTGGCCATTTTCTGCTTCGCACAAATGTGCTCTTTCCAACACATTTTTAATGACCTTTCGCAAAACTTCCGGTGTTATGTTGTTAATTTCGTCTCGAATATTGGTTTTTAATTCCTCAATAGTCCTAGGCTTATTAAGATAAACTTTCCCTTTTAAATAACTCCAAAGGAAACAGTCTGGAGCAGTTAAATCCGGGGAACGCGGAGGCCAATTAAAATTGCTTCTACGCGAAATTATTTTTTCACCAAAGATGTCGCGTAAAAGAGCCGTTGTGGCCCTGGAAGTGTGCGCTGTGGGTCCATCCTGTTGGAACCATATTTGCGGATGGTTTTCCACGGTTGGCTTTACCAAATTTTCCAACATGGCCTGATATCGATCACCATTGATGGAAATGGCGACACCTCGTTCATTTTCAAAAAAATATGGGCCAATGATCCTTTCTGAAGAAACACCGCATCAAACAGTATACTTAACTGGGTGTAATTGTCGTTGATGAAGTACTCTCGGGTTTTCAATATCCCATATCCTAAAGTTTTGTTTGTTAACAAGGCTTCGTCACTCATAACTAAGTTATGAATAATGGAAATGGAAAGAACACATTTGTGCGAAGCAGAAAATGTCCACCACTTGCGGGATATCATTTTTAATAACTAATTTAAAAATATTCCCTATAAATTTACTGCATTTAAAATACAAAAAATTAAAAAAATATGTCTTAAATAAAAAGTTATAAGGAATTCACACCACTTCGGTCTTTCTGGGCCACCCTGTACTTGCCAAAAAAAAAAAGAACAACAAAAAAATTACACAAAATAAACAAATGTGCCAATAAGATTTAATAGGCCATGGTCAAAAGTTCAATATTGTTATAAAAAGTAAAAACATTTGAAGGTGTGTCGGGTGTGTGTGTGTGTGCAAGAATTTGTTGGCAAGACAACAGCAGCAACAAACAAATAAAGTTTTCAAAAGGAGATTTAAGGAAAATGAAAAAAAACATTTCAGATTTAAAGTAACAGTTAAGCTATGGAAAAGTAAAAAACAAATGTACGCATTGACTTTCAAAAGAAACCTGAGCTCAGCTGTCCGTCCGCCAGGTCTAGCTGACGACCTATGCATGCACATCAGTTTACAGTCACGAAAGCATTAAATACAGAAAACATAAGCAAAAACATTTGACATGTCTTAAAACAATAATTCAAATAAATGCGGGTGACTGCAAGTCTAAGTAGGAATACTTTTTAGCTCTACAAAAGCCAGAAAACAGGGGTTGACAAACTTTTAAAGTCGAAGGAACCACTAACAGATGGCGGCATCGTACGGAAGAGCAAAATGTACTTACATCAGAGAATGTTAAAATTATGGCTTTAAGTACTTTTTGAGTACTGGCAGTCAAAAGAATATGAAAGCGTATATCTTAAGATAAGATAGTTTAAAACCGAAAACATCCCAGAAGTATATATTTTTTTTTAATTACCTTGAACAAAGGACAGCAATTGAAATTTATAGACCGTGTGAGCTACAACTGCACGCATGTTTCTAAAAATACTTTGACTATTAATCAGCTATACATGCGTATGTAGAGGACTATTTTATTTACATACAAACAAAGCATGTTTTCAAACTGCCGCACACACACCCACACATTTCCCATTACATTTTATACACACAAATGTATGAATACGGTGGCGAATGATGTACAAATATTGCGAGTATCATGCGTATATTTAATTTATCCGTTTTAATATCCATAGCCTGAGTAAAAGCATACTCAGACTAAAAGTAAGGGAGAGAATCAATGCTCTTGATAAGTCTTGCATAAGCCTTTTTACTTTTAGTTGTATTAGCGTATTTTAGTGTTTTGCATAAACGCAGTAGAGATGTTCTCGTATGTTTGAATCGGCTATAGTCCTACTTACTGGAGAGAAAACATGTCAGTGTAGGAATAGTTTGGAATATAATTATGATTATATGCAGTTACTAAAATTAAGACCCTTTACTTTTTTTAGTACTTATTTCATTTCATTTTCTCTTCCACACTACCTATTTAAATTCTTATTCATATTCAAAAATATATTTGTTTTATAAAAGGTTTATACATCAAATTTTGTATGGAAGTCAGTTTAATAAACCTTTTATAAATCAAATTTATTTTTTATTAATTAGGTTTTTAATCATTATTGCTTACAAAGCTTTTTTAATAGTAACAAGAAGAGACTAATTACAAATGTTTATTTGTTTATGGTCCTACGAGCTTTGTTATGATAACAAACGCTGATGTTTTCATGTCATTCAAATAGGACCAAAAATTATGGTTAATTATCTTATTTATGGCATAACATTTGAATTATGAACTCTCATGGCTCTATAACCATACAGATATCGTTGGTCTCAAGTAGAAGCAACCTAACTCAAATAATAGTAACTTTTCAATAAATTTTTGTAACGAGGCTTGTGAAATATATTGGAATCACCGAAAAAAAATAAATTTCGTAAAAAATACGAGTTAAGGCATTTATAATTGGGACTATGGATGGTACAGGCTGCAAACATTTTGTTTAGGTAACTTAAACCTGTTTCTGCCAGATGATGATGTCGAAAAGTATTTGGAGAGTTTTGTTTTAACTTCACTCGTTTGGCACCGATTTCGAAATGTCCTGAATATAACATGGGCCTAAACACGCGAGTTTCGTATTTCGAATTCGACTATTATTTTAGTGGCGTGCGACACCAAACTAATAAGCTTTTTTTTTCAATAAAACGAAACGTTTTGCTACTTCCTTATATATTTATGTAGGCCGTCGCTAGGTAAAACTGTAAGAAAAATCTAGCCTTATTGTTCTGAAATACAAGTTTGATTGCTTGCTGTCGTACGCGACAAAAAAAGTAAGCTCGTGGAAATTCTTGTATATAAAATATAATAAATAAATCTATAGATATATTTTAAAATTTTGTCCGACATTGAAAGTCAACAAAAATCATTTGTGGCAACTGTTGGTTTTACTTCTTTAGTCTTAATTCACACTATGCAAGTATTATTGCTAAACTGATTAGTTTGTTACGAGAGAGAGAGAGAGAGAGACGAGGAAAAAAGAAACGATTCTGTTCCCCTCTTCTCTTTTTCCCACAAACTAATCATCTGAGCAATAAGACTTGCATAATGTAAATTAGGACTTAATTTGAAAGAAGCTTAGACACATCGATTTGTCACTGAAATAGACGGAATATGTTGTGCAAAAACAAAGTTCATCATACTCGTAGTTTTTAAGGCAATCTCTAATAAAACTGTTGTCAAACTTAGAAAGAACTTTCAAGGCCAACAGCGATTTCAAAATGTTTTAAAGCAGCCGGATTTACCTTAAAACAAGAAAATCAGGTCTTTCAAGTCGAGTGATGTTCATTTTTGCCACTTATCATTGGTTTCTATGCAAAGTGGATTCTTTTCGACAAAGTTAAATGACGCTACATAAAGCTTGAAGAAAAATTTTAGCAACAGCCAGAATATCTCAGCGTATTCGACAGCCTCTCAATACTAGCTTTCGATCACGTTATTAGTTCGCGTTACAAATCATTACATTGGTTTGTTTTTAAGTACGTTGAAGGACCTATGGTTGTTGTTTTGAACTTCTTTTGCCTGCATTGGCTTATGTCTTTGTGTGGTTGTATATTTCTTAACAGCTAGAAGGTAAAACGTTATTGTTGTTTTTATGATTTTTATGTTTATTTGAGCATCACATTGTATATTTGTGGTGTTTGTGTATTATTTTCTTTAGCTAATAATCTTTTTGTAATAAATTAAAGAACACCGTAAGATTTTTCCTTTAATCTGGGGCCGAAATATCATAGTTTAAGTCGAAATACTCCAGCCAGGGGAAGGCCCAATATCTACGATTAGACCGTAGACTTTCTTTCGTAATCGAGCTCATTCAATCAGGGTTCAAATCGTCACATCCGTGAAGGTACAACTCATCACGTTAAAACACCATTTTCGGATTATGACATACGTAAACGTACTGAAATTCCATTCAGCTTATACGATTGACTTATCAATTAATTTGTTTTCGTACGATTGCCGATACGATCGCGGATGTGACGATTTGAGCCCAGGTTTTTTCAGTTTGATATTATGGAATTCGATTCATTATGCTTAGATAAACAAAGACATTAACTAAAATAGATTTGTAACGTCTTTTAGTTTCTGTATCGGAATGTTGTCAAAAGTAGCTAGAAGTTTTATGTTGTGTATAAAAAGGGTGATGTTCTTAGCTAAGTGAGTAAATTATATATGGAGAGCCAAGAGTGGTGTATTTTAAACACAATATTGTACAGTGAAGAAAACATTGTGGTATTTTATTCGCAAATAATTCAACATTTGCAAATAAAAGCAGTTGTGGTTTAAAAGCTTTGCGAGTAAATTAATAAGAACTATAAACGTGTACCTTTTATTTTGTCTGCAATTTCGAACTTAACTAATTAAACATATTTGAAAAGCAAAAAAAAAAACAGAACAGTAATATGATTTTTTTATATTCTTATTATAATTAAATAGTTCCCTTAAAATTATTTGAAGTTCACTGCTTTAAATAGACGATATTGAGTTTTTATAACCAATCACCCTCATTTTATTGTATACAACTTGACGCCTTTGCAGAAATTATAAGAGTTAACAACCATAACCGCCTTACTGCAATGGTTTTGTGTAAAGTTTGTCTTTGTTTTAGATATTTATTTAATTCTTTTATTATTTTCTTTATTCTTCTGTAACCCACACTTGACCATGTTTTCAAATAATTTGTCTCAAGCAAATTTGTTTTAACGCTGTACACAAATGTTATGGAAATGTTTATAACTTTTAAGCAAAAGAATGAAAACTTTTTCGGAATACGATTATAAAGAATTGAGTAATAGTATCATAAAAACTCTCACTAATTTAAAGAAATTTTCAAACTAGAATTGCTATTTATTTTTGAAGATAAAGTGAAATCCTATTTTATTTTTTAATAAAGTTGATATATACATTCACTCTTTTAAACTGCTGTTATTATATATCGAACTTCAACTACTGTTTTTGCTTGTTTTGTTTGTAATATGATTGATTGATGCTGAACTTGTCATGGTTGAATGTAAATTTTCAAACTTGAAAAAAATAACACAATTCTTAAGATTGGTATTCACTTTTGATTTAAAAATATTTTAAACGAACTTGGCGTGATTTTTTATTTGTAACTTGTAGTCTCATACGGATTACATAAACGAGTTTTTATATTTATTTTTTGGCATGTTAAAAACATTTACAAAAAATATTTTGGCTCATTAATGGTGGGTTGACAAATTACAAGCATTTAGACAATAACAATTAATAATGTTAATAAATTTACACAAATAATAATAATAGAATTTAAAATGCAAAGAAAAAATTTTTAAATGAAAAATGTGTGTACTTGTCAAAGGCTTAATATAAAAAATTCGTACCTCAAATTTTTGTTAATTTGCAGGAGAAGGAAAAAACTGAATAAAAACTAAAGCAAAAATAATATTTTACATGGGTATAAGTCTTTTATTTTTAAGTGTAACTTACTTAGTTCTTTAAGTAGGATTTAATTACACGTTGGCTACAAGAAACCGTTTAAAACGGAATTTTGAAAAAATTGAGATGCATATTGTAGTGTTCCAAAGATGAATGTTGTATCGCACCTAAAATTTCCGCAGTATATGTATAACTTGGGTCGCTACAACAACAAATATATGACAGTTAAAAATTAAAGGGTATTCTGAAGTGAGCAACGAAAAATTTGGAAATCCTAATGTAATATACAGACAATTGTAAATAGAGACACTTGAAATTTTTAAAGCTACTGTATTTTTATGCACACTACAGCAATTAGCACTGAAATTTAAAAAATCAAAATTTAAGGGTGTTAATGCAATCTAAATTTAATAGTTTTGACAAGTTGCTGTATCTTAAAAATCATAAGAAGTAGTAAAGTCTTGGCGTTTTCAAAATAGCTAAGATTAAGAGATTCAAATATAAAAAAACATCGCTAAAATGAAAAATTGCCAAAATGAAAAAATCGCTTAAATGAAAAATATCACCCAAATATAAAATAAATCAGTAAAATTCAAAAAAAAAATAAATCAGCATAAGTAAAAAGTTCGACAAAAACCTTAAAAAACGCCAAAACTTAAAAAAGCCAAAAATAAAAAACAACGCCAAAACTAAAAAACAACCGAAAACCCATAGGCAAACTCTTCGAATATTCAAAAACGATGAAACTAGAAATTTTAAAATAAAAATATCGGCATAATGAAAAAAAGCGCCAGAAATAAAAAACGCTAAGACTGAAAAAAATCGCCAGGAACCGGAATAACCGCTAAAACGAAAAAACGCCAAAATGAAAAAATTTTCAACACGTCCGTACTAAAAATATCGCCCAAAATTTAAAAAATTCCAATAAACTAAAAACAAATCGCAAACACCAAAAAAACCGTCAGAATTTAAGAAGATAATCGCCAAAAACCAAAAAAAAGTCCCAAAAAATTAAAACAAAAGCCGACAAAAGTTTCAAAAACAAAAATTAAACGCTCAAAGCGCTTTTTTAGGGTTCCGTACACCAAAGGTGAAAAAAGGAACCCTATTGTTTTCGCTACGCTGTCCGTCTGTCCGTCACACGGTATTTTCTCAGGAACCGTAAGAGCTACGGACCTGAAATTTGGACAGAGTATGTAGAACCTTGGCCACTACAACAACAAATACATGAGAATTGGAAATTAAGGCGTGCTCCAAAACGAGCGACGAAAAATTTTAAAGTCTCATGTAATATACATACAATTGTATGTACATATATATATTGACACCTGAAATTTGTAAAATTAGTGTATTTTTATATAGACTACTACAATAAACATTAAAATATTAAAAAATTTAAATTAAAGGGTGGTCCATCAGTTAATGCAATTTTGACAACTTGCTATATCTTGGAGACCGTAAGAGGTAAACTCTTGAAATTTTCAAAAACGGTAAAACTAAACAATCCGAAAATTATAAAATCGCCAAACCGAAAAAAATCGCCAAAACCTGAAAAAAATCGCCAAAAATTTAAAAAAATCGCCAAATCGAAAAAAATCGACAAAATTAAAAAAAATTCTAGCACTAAAATAAATCGCCAAATTCGAAAAAATCGTTTAAATGAAAAAAAATCGCCAATATGAAAAAAACGCCTAAAACCGAAAAAAATCGCCAAAACACGAAAAATGCGCCAAAACCAAAATAATTGTTTATGTGAAAAAAAAATCGCCAAAATGAAAAAAAAATCGCCAAAATTAAAAAAAAAAATCGCCAAATTTAAAAAAATCGCCAAAACGAAAAAAATCGTCAAAATTTGAAATAAACGCCAAAAACAGAAAAAAGTCTTAGAGACAAAAAAAAAGTGCCAAAACTAAAAAAAGTCGCCAAAACCAAAAAAAAATCACCTATATGAAAAAAACGCCAAAATTAAAAAAATCTCCCAAATAAAAAAATCGCCAAAATAAAAAAAACGCCAAAATAATAAAAATTGCCAAAATTAAAAAAAAAATTAAAAAAACCAAAAAAAATCGCCAAAACGTGAAAAAAAGTGCCAAAACTCAGAAAGCGCCAATAAATTCAAGAAACCCCCAAACTAAAAAAAACGCTTAAAACCGAAAAAACCCAAAAACGACAAAAATGCCAAAACTATAGTTTATATTGTTCATATTGAATTACATATCAAGTGCCCGTACGGAACCCTTCGTGCGCAGGTCAAAGTCGCACTTCACTGAATTTTTATTTATTGTTGCTTTTTTAGTTTCGGATTTTTTTCATTTTAGCGCTTTTTTCAGTTTTGTTTTAGTTTTTTTTTTGACGGCAGTTTTACTTTTGGTGATTTTTTTTATTTTAGTGATTTATTTTATTTTTGGTGATATTTTTTATTTAACGCTTTTATTATTTTGGGAATTTTTCGGAATTTTATAATTAAGGTTTTTCAGTTTTAGCGTTTTTCAAAATTGCTGTAGTTCGTCCCCCTACCAAAAAAAAATAAATAGCCAAAATCAAAAAATTCATCAAAAGTAAAGAGGTAAAAATAACAAAATTAATCGCAGAAAATTCGCTAAAAACGAAAAAAACGCTAAAAACGCCAACAGTGTAACGCTTTTTTAGTTTAAGCGTTTGTTAGTTTTAACGTTTCTTTAGTTTTTCAGTGTTTTTATTATTGTTTCGGCGACAGTTTTATTTTTGGTGATATTTTTCATTTAAGCGCATTATTCATTTCTGTGATTTTTCGTTTCGAAATTCTTTTAATATCGTTTTTTTTAGTTTTATCATTTTTTAAAATTTCTGTAGTTCGTAGAGGGTGCAAAAAATAAAATAATTCGCTTGAATGAAAAAGTCATCAAATGAAAAAAGTTTGAAAGGAAACAAAAAAAAAGATCGCTAAAAACAGAAAAAATCGACATAACTAAATACACGCCAATACTCAAAAAACAAAAAATAATGCCAAAATAAAAAAAGAAACGTCAATACTGAAAATATCGTCAAAAAAATAAAAAATCGAAAAAACCGACTTCAATGCAAAGATCTGATAGAAGAAGATGAGAAGTATGTGAAATATAAAATTAAATTTTAATGGGCGTGCCTCCGCCCAGGTCAAGGTGTGCAGTAAGTTTCCTAAAAATCGGTTAAGTAGAACCGCGTGAAATATTATAATAAATTTTAATGAGCATAACCCCGCCCATTTTTTCAACTTTTAAATTGTGTAATTACAAGAACAAACGGTGTTTGACATGTTTTGCAGCAATTAAGTAAGTAGAATATCATAAAATTGTATATCAAAAAATTGTGGGAGTGTACCCGCCCTCTTTTTTGCAATGAGAACAAAAGGAAGCTTTACCCTCCCAGACAACAAAAAATTTTTTACAATCCGTCTAAACTATACTTAGTTATGAAGATACACACCTAAAAAAATAGAGACGAATTGCAAATAAACCTCCTACTTTTTTTTGAAGTTGGTTAAAAAGAAACAAGCGCCAAATCTAAAAGGTTTGTACGGAACCCTTCGTGTTCTACTTAAAGTCGCACTTTACTGATTTTTTTATTTACATATCTCAAACCATATTACATAAATGTTGACCTGATTACCACAATTTTTAAGGAACACATAAATGTTTTAAAGAAAGCATTTATACTAACAACAATATGTTTTATGCGCTTAAGGCTTACCAAAAATCACTCTCGACATTACAAAACCTGCAGGAAAATTACCAAAAAAGTATTTTAATACATTATACACCAGCCAGATGCCCGTGAGTCTTGAATGCATAGCAAAACTTAAGCAAACAAACAAAATTTCTCAAAAATATTTAACTTTCAAGTGCTGTAAAAAAATACTCATAAAAATGCAACTAAATTGCCAAATGTAAATTCATGTACTTGAAATTGACCGGCCATTGCACTTTTATTCTTAAACATTTCTTACAATATTTTTTCAAAGTAAAAATAAATTTCAAATATTTGCTTAAATAAATTTAATTAAAAAAAACGAAATTCCATTTCCATATTAATAACCCAAAAAAACACACTTGAAACAAAAGAGTTTTTATACGTAAATAATTCAACAAAAATTTCTCTTTGAAGCGTTTAAATTAAATGTTTCACTTCAAAAGTGACCTAATTTAATTGTATGTATTAATATTTTTTTTTGCACTGAGCTACAAGCTAAAAACGAGAATTTTTATTTCGCTACAATTATAACAATAGCAATAACAATAATAATTATAATAATCCTACAGAATTTAAAAAAGCATTTAGTACAAAAACTACACCTGCCACATCTGGTGTGTTTGTTTTGATATTTGCACACAATTAAAATATTTTTGTGTGTTTTCCTTAATAATAATCATAAAAATAAATTACAAATAAAAACGAACGATTAGCCATTTATTTTCTTAATTAATTTGTTGTTTACTTTAATAGTATACGAGTATGTACATGCATGCAAACAAATATAATTTCTAAAAATAAAACTTAATTATCATAATTGTGGAATAATTTTTTTTTTATTTTAAAAATTTCAAGCAGATTATTATTTTAAGTCATGAAATCCTCAATTCTACATTGAATTTAAGATAGGCTCTAACTTGCCTTATTTTAAAAAAACTATTACTTTTTTATATAAATCCTTTATTTTTTCAGAAATTTCAAAAACAAAACCTTTAATTTCTATTTTCAAATTCATTTGTATAAAAAAATTTAGAAACTTCCATACAAAAAACTTCAAATATTTTCGAGTTTCATCCCACTGTGCATGTCTTCTTATTGTGAAATTAAAACGAAACCCGTATGTAATAATTTTAATGAGTTCATATTTATTATAGAAAAAGGTACTCAATCTTTGTGTGCTGGTACATACATATATCGACCTCTTTGGGCCAAATTGCCATAAGTGACTTTTTAAATTTTTTTATATTTATAAATTGAAAGATTAGGAAATTCAAGCAAATTTTTTTTCTAAAGTCATGTAATCGTCAAATCCAAATTTATCCTGAGATATACTTTGACGAACTTATTTATAAAAAAATATTAATGGTTTATATAAACCCTTTACAAAGCAGTAATTTTTTTAATAGGGCCTTTAACTGTTTCAGAAAATTCAAAAGCAGAATCTTTAATTTTTTTTCTCAAATTCATATTTATAAGAAAAATTTCGAAATTTGAATATAAAAAACTTCTAATTTTTTGGAATTTTACCCCACTGTGCAGACATTATTAATGAAAAATTACAAAACTACGTATGTTATGTTTTTTATAACTTCACACTTATTTAAAAAAAAGTATTCCAACTTAGCTTGTGTCTACAAACGTCCATACACATATCGACCTCTATGGGCCAAATTGTCAAAACTGACTTTTTAGCATTTTATCTTTATATTTATGAATAAGAGTAAAATTTTAATTGTTTTAAGCAAATAACTTCAATAATAGTCTTAAAAAAGAATAGAATTTCAATTTCTTCCAATTTTAACCCACTGTGCAAAAACATTCAATGTACTTATACGAAAAAAGGTATTACAATCTATAATAAATTTTGAAGTTTTCACTTTTAATTCTTTATAAAGCTGGGTAAAAAAGTCTGAGCAAATGAGGTCAATAACATTGCCGTATTGCCAATTTTATAAACTACGCATAAAGCATTTCTAGCTCAAAACTAACAAGGACGAAATTTAGATACATGCCTACACCATTCCTCGTTCCTAAAAATTACTCAATATATTTTGTCAAATATGATAAAATAGCAGAAACAAGTTGTCAAATCTTGGAAGCTTCAAGAGAAACTTAGAAAAAAATCTTGACCAAGTAAACCATTTCAACCAATTTTAAAATGTTTATTTTTCTCTGTAAACAAAAGATTTTGTACAATCTGTTATAGGCTTTAAAATCTTACTTTAAAAATGTATATATTGATCTCTTAGGACCAAAAGATTTTGTATGGTCTGTTATCGGCTTAAAAATCTTACTTTTGTTATGTATATATTGACCCCTTAGAGCCAAAATGGCATAGTTTTCTTTCGTAATTTTTGCTTAAAAAGTACAAAATTTTATATCGAATACAAGTTTAAGTTCCCAATAGTACAAAGACAAAATTGTTAAATCATATATAATCTTTTGTAAAAATTTCCTATAAAAGTCTTGTACAGTGTACACGCACTTCTTGAGAAAGAAAATAATTTTTAATAACTGCCTTGAATTGCATGTAAATTTGAAACCTAAAACTTATTTTTTGCAAAAGTTGCTTTTTTGTGTTATGTATGAGTTGTAATGAAGGTGCGATATATAAAAACATTAATTTTGAAATATAAATTTTTTCCACTTTTAGCCCACTGTGCACATATTTTCCCTTTAAACGAAAAAAAATAGTTTTTTTACAGTTTTTAAGACCTTAGGCTCATTGTACGCAAAATGTATTTCAGTTTGCACAATGGCTACACATTTGAACCCCCTTGGACCAAAGTAACGTAAGTGACTTTTTCTTTTTTTTTAATTATTTAAAATTTTAACAAAACGGCCTTAAGAAACATTTTTGAATATACAAGGCTACACATTTTTTTTAAATTGTTATAAACCGAATATATAAAAAAAATTTTGCATCAACATTTTTTTATATAACATTTTTGTTTACAAAATAGTTCAATAAAAGCTGCATTTGTGAATTAACCCTTAAAGCCACTTTTTGAAGCTTTGAGTTGAATGTAATATTCAAAAATTAAGGCTCAGTTAGCCTGTAATGGAATGTAACTGCAACAGTGGGAAACAGCTGATCGATATTTTTATGTGAAAAGTAATGAAAATGATTATGGAGATGCAATGTAATGTAACCTACTTTACACATAAAATTAGAATTAGTAGAATTGTATGACGAATATTTTTAAGTTTTTTTTTTTGAAGGCCTTGTATGAACTTTTAATAACGGAATTTTATTTCTACAGTTGTTTAAGATTTTCAAAAATTCTAAATAAAATAAAAAATTTGGTCTCATATCGCTAAAGAAGGTTTTAAGCGACATAATTTTCGAAATTAGATTTTTGACTAAAATCGATTATGTACGATCTTCAATAATCGATTATTATAAAAAAAGTCAAAAAATTTTACTTAAGCTTTTTTGGCTGTTATGGCTCGATATGTCAGAATCAGTCTTTAGAACCTGATTCTTGTCGTTGCACAGCGTTCTTAGCTTTTATCCAACTTAATATTTTTGTTGATGATAAATATCAATAATCAAAACTGTCTTGTGCTATACGAAAAATTTACGCTTCTTTTTATTTAGCATTTGTTTTTGTTCAATAAATTAAAGAAATTTCTCAAAAAAAAGAAAAAACATATATTTATTTTAAAATTAACACTTGTTTTTTCTTGTTCATTTAGCATTAATTATTGTTTAATAAATTAAAGAAATTTCGAGAAAAAATATCATTCTATTTAAAGTGTTGATATGTTTCTAATGACGGTGACTAAAATAGCAGATCTTTTGCCCCCGAGGCAGGTTAAATCATTGGAATCGTGTGCGCAAGAATAAAATTTATGACTGATGAAATATTGAAAAAAAAAATTTAACTGATAGCATTTTGAGGCACTAGAGTTTTTGAAAAAATATGTGATAAATGGCATGTAAAATATCTCTGGGTCTTATTTAGAATTTTATTTCTTAATTCTTGCTAATAATCTATAAATGCATTAATTTATATAAATTAATGAAATATTTAAAAAAGTGGGTAGTGCCCACACTCATTTCTATCTAACATTTAATTTCAAATAGAAGTTCGTATCCTCATTTTTAAGAAAATTTTAACCTAATTAACTAAAAAGTTTGAAGTTCGTCTTTAACTTGAAGGATCGTGTTAATATGTTTTCAACTTACCTCCTTTTACTAGACAAATTCCAGTTATTCCCAGTACAGCTACCAGCCACAACATGTTGACACACCAATACTGTGGACTTTGTTTTGATAGCGGCATTTTGAAAAAAAATTGCTGCTTAGTAACTGATAAATTTCACTTAATAAATTGTTCTCTTTTTTGCTTTTGCTTTCTCTTTTATGGGGACGTATTCAAAACATGTTTAAAAAAAAATGAATTTTTTTTTCAAGATTTATTAAATTGACCTTGTTTTGTTCTGGCCTGAAATTTAACAGATTTCTTTTATGTTTTCCAAAAAACTCTTTTTTTTTGCTTCTTCTTTGATTTAAGGCAATTAACTGACTGTTACTTTTAACAGAGGACGACACACAATATCATTTAAATTTTTTTTTTGGGATTTATAAAATTAAATATTAATTTTTAATTTATCAGTCACGATTTAACACTTTTGAAATGATTAATTTGCTGATTGAGCAGGAGCCTGCAAATAAATGAATGAAAACAGAAAACGATTTTGATTAATTGAATGCTTATACGTATGTATGTAAGTTGAGTATAATTTATATGCAAATTAAGTCATTAATTAATAAATGCAATAAATAAGGGGACATCTCACATGTGTTTGCCCAGTGTGGACGGCAGAAAAAAAACAACTAAATGCAATTATGAGGCGCAAAAAGTAAGGAAATTAAAAATATTTAAAGCAGAGTCAATAAAATTTTCTTTTAATTGCACTCATTGTATTTAAGTAAGAGAAAAAAGCCACTGATTACAAAAATGCTTCAAATAAATCCCAAGGCTGCATATTAGCCCTTCGCAGTTTTTGGAATAAAGAAAAAAGAGTGACAACCTTCCGTAGATTTTTAAGTACAAAATAGTTGTTGATAAAAATTGACTATTAATCTGCTAATTTTATAAAAAAATTTCATAAAATTATTGGAATTTACTCGTGCCATACCAGGTTTGCATTTTCAGCAAAAAACGCACAATGGGACGGCTTCATTAGTTAATGTGCAAAAACTCAAGCTTGTATTTCTAGACCATTGAAAGTTGGTACCGAGCATAAAATTTACTAAATTAAGAAAAAAATGGAATTTAATCAAAATCTGCCACGCCCACCGCTAATGAAATTCAAATAAATTTTTTTCGCATACAAATTCTTACTTTCCCAGCAGTAGTCTTAAAATTTGGTGGAGACTCTTTCTCGAATAAAAAAGAGCCATGCCGAAATTCTTCAAATCGGCCACGCCCACCATCCATTGGATCCATATAAAATATAAAAAGAATTGTTTTTAAAATTTTGTTTATTATTCCAAAACAAAACTTTTATTTATTCGCCATCTAACATTTCTTTGACTCTACATTATAAATCCTATTGATATGGCTCGTGGATTCTCTTGGTTACAAAAAGCAGCTATTGAAAACAGCAGACGAAGAAAAAAATGTCTGGGTTCGTCGATAATCTATTGTATTTCTTAGAAAACATTAACTTATGCTTTCGGAAATTTCCGTTAATGATATTTTTTAATCGAGAGAGTGTAGCGGTTGATATGCATATTATAAATTACTATTAAAATAACCAACTTAAATTGTTAATAAACTTTAATTTTTGTTAAAATTTTCCTACCTCTATTTTCTGATACATTCACTTGCTGTAAGAAAAAAAACTATTGAGGCATTTTATTATATATGTAGACCTATAGAAAAGTTTGATAACAAAATATCAAACGTCCTGTAAAAAAAAATAACTTAGATTAACAAAACTTTTACCAAAGTAATTTGCATACAAAACTTGTTTTGTAAGCCTTTTGTAAACTAAGCTAATTTTTTCTGAATACAGCCGTAAGCTTGTAGTAACGGCCTGTGCCACGATGTCACCAGAAATCGTTCGATCGACAACTTGTATTGCAAACAACAATAAAATTAGAAAATTTGTTTTCGTTTTCAATATAAGTATTCGATCGAACGATTTCTGGTGACATCGTGGGACAGGCCGTAAGTAATGGTAAATTAAAAAAAATATATAGTCAAAATACTAATATTACAACCTCCAAAACTGTACAATACAATACAACAATACAACAATACACTACAAAAAGTTTCATATGTGTGAGATCAGGGATATGCCCACCTTCCACATATCCTTTTTTTTGGAAAATTTAATTTTAAGTAACAATTTTTGTATAACGACTTGCCAAACTTCACAACGAAGCTCACTAAGACTTTTCACATGAATCCGAAAAAGGTAATGGCAACACGCCATATATCCTTAATTTTCAAAAATGAGTTTCCGCCAAAATTGGTATGCAACAACTTTCCAAAATCTACTTAGGAATCTTTCTAAGAAATTTCACAAGAATAAAAGCAAGGACTTGCTCACCTCCCATATATCCTGTAAAGCGAAAACTAAAATCTTAGCTACAAATATGAGAATAAAAAAAGTTAATACATCTTTAACAAAAATTTATAAATAACAACTTTTCAAACTACAAGAAAGCTCTTCAAGAAATTTCCTCATGAATCCGAAAAGAGTTATGGGAATTTACCGCATATCCTTTATTAACAAAAGATGAGATTCCGCCAAAAATTTGTATGCAACAACTTCCCAAATCCTTGCAGTAGGCTTTCTAAGAAAGTTTAGAAGAATAAGAGCCAGGTCTTGCTCACCTCCCATATATACTTTACAGCGAATATTGCAATTTTATTTACAACTATGAGAGTTAAAAAAGTGTTCTTTGTCAAAATTTAAAAATAACAACCTCCCAAACTCTACAACAAAGCTTTACAAGAATTTCCACATGCATACAAGCAAGTTTACGGTAACCTGCAACATATCCTTTATTTAAAAAAAATTATGACTTACCACCAAAATTCGTATGCAACAACTTCCTAAATTATTCTGAAAAGCTTTCTAAGAAATTACACAAGAACAAGAGCAAGCAAAAAGCATATATCCTTTGTAGCGAAAATTGCAATTTTAGCTACAATTATGAGAATAAAATAGTGTTGTTTGTCGAAAAATAATGTTTCCATACAACATACTCTACAACAAAGCTTTGCAACAATTTCGACATGAATCAAAAAAAAAAGGTAATGGCAACCTGTCACATATCTTTTATTTACAAAATATGAGTTTCCGATAGAAATTCGTATGCAATCGGGTTCGGGTTCAAAATTTGTCGATTGGTATTATATAATAATAAAAAAATTTACTAAGTAATATGATTTTCTAAGGAAGGCAAGCAAATTTAAACTAGACTTTAGATGGGAAAAACGCTGCATTTTTCAAAAACAAGCAAGTGCAAACAAGCAACTCGTCAGCAAGTCTATTTAACAGGAATTTTTAGTGATATATAATATGAGAAATGGTTTCATTGGACATATTCTAATAGTTCGGGATATGCTGAATTATTCTGTGATACTACGCAATTTATGAGCACTTTTGGCTGTCTATTACGAACAAATGAAACCTCTTTAGCGTCAATTTCATTACAAATTCTATAACAAGAATTAAAAAAAATGAACTTGAGACTGGTTACAGGACTATTTCTTGATTCAAAATAACCTTAAGCTCAAATTATATAATAAATATTGATCAAATAGTAAAAGCATTTTAATAGTAAAAATAAGTTAGATATACAAAGTTTTTCTACCAATTTATGTTAGTTAATTTAACTAAAATCATTTGTTTTTTATATGTTACAACAATATCAAATATCAAAGAAAAATTAAATTATTTGTTTATTTAATCACAACAACAAGTTGCTCTAAAAATAAAAAAATATAAAATTGGTAAGATTAACCAAACAAAATTTAAGTCTGGTTGAGACTGATTAAGATACTATTTCTTGATGAAAATTGACGACAGATCATGAATTATAATAAATATTGATAAAATAGTAAAAATAATAAACTTCTTTCTGATATAGATTTAGCTGTTTTAGTAGTAAAATAAGCTAGAAGTGTTAAGGCATTTTACCAATTTATTTTGGTTAATTTAACCCAAAATCTTAGTATTTTTTTGTTACAACAATATACACTATTGAAGAAAATTCTTTGTTTATTAAAAAAACAAAAATTTTTAATAAAAACAAAATAACTAAGACAAATTTGAAAGATTAGCAAAATAAAATTTTATTTTATTTTTTTTATTTTTTTTTTAATTTTTTAATTTTTTTATTTCTTTTTAATTATCTTTTAGTTTTAGCATATTTTGTAATAATTTTTAAGTCAATTCAGCAATTTCTTACAAATTGTACGCCATATTGGATCCACTATCTTAAAATTTTCAAGATTAACATTAGATTCGTTATCAGCGACCACAAAAAGCCTCATGTAATAAGTTTTAAGCGAATTCGATAAATTTTTAAAAAAATTTCTGAAATATTGGATCCGCCATTTTAAATTTTTTTAAAACTGACATGATATTCGTAATCAACGACCTCAAACACTTTGAGGTACCTAGTTTTATTAAAATTTATTGATTATACAGGTAAATAATACAAGTAAATAATTTTGTCGCACTACATTTTCAATCTGTCCTTGTGTGCACTGATCAATTATTTAATAAGAACTAGAATTCGCACTAAAAATAAAACAACCGAGTCAAATTTGTTAGATTAACCATAAAAAAATTTTATGTTTTTTTTTTGCTAAGCAGATTTAAAATTACTAACATTTAATAAGGCAAACTTAACATTAAATAAATGTACTTCGGCATTTTTTTATAAAAGAATATCGAACTTAAAGAAATGTCAACAATAATTTACATTAACTATACATTTAACTGTTGAAATTGGTTAGTTTAACCAACGAAATTTTTATTGTCGTTTATTAAATATGTGCTTTGTTATTTGGTCTCATGTGCATGCTTTATTTTTATTTAAGAAATTTTTATTTTTCGTTTGTTTACTTTAGATATAAATAAATTTTTATTTTTTATAATACATACATATACGAGTATGTATATCGTTAGTTTAATATAGAAAGACTCCAACTCATTATGGTTTTGAAATCGAATTTTTTGTTTTTCTACCAAGAACATATAATGTACACATTGAAAAATTTAAAAATCTCGTTTTCAAAAAAATAAATAATGAGTTAGGGCTTTTGTATATTAAGATAATGATATATTGCATTTGTCTGTTTTTGTAACTACTGCAGCAATTTTCCCTTGTCTTTCTTTGAACACGAAGTCGTAGCTGCATAAATATATAGTTTTTATAAAATATGCAAAATTAAAAATCAGTTACAGGATTTCAAAGTCAAAATCTTATTGCATGAAATGCATTTTAAATTTATTAAAGATTATATATTTATTTTTTTTCATAAAATTATATTTAATTCAAAGGCTTAAGCTGTTGCTGTTATTTCAATGAAAAAATTCTAAAATGTTTAACAGACAAAATGTCATTTATTTAACGTGCACACATGTATTTAAAAAAAGCGTTAAGATATATTTTTTTCTATTAAGTTAGAAGAAATCCAACAAGCTTAAAGCATTTTATTAACATAAAGAATTTTAAATGATTTAAAAATTATGCAATTTTTTTTTCAGATCTTTAAAGGTGGAATAAAATATGTAAATTCAATGAGTCACACGAAAAATGATATCACACATTTAAACATTTTATTTAATGCAGACAGAGTTTAGTAATAGCTAAAATTTATTTTATAAAATTGAAATTAAAACAAATTAAATATTCAAAAAATTTACACACCCATTATCAAGCCACAATCTCACAAAATTTATCTGGGCTTCACTATAGGGCGCCAGTTTATAGAAATTTTTTTTTTAAATATTTAGATCCATTCTTATAAAAAGTATCAATTTTGTGGAATAATTTAACTCTCTAATTCTTCTTAGTATGAATCTTGTTTGCCCTTTTCGTAAGAAGGATCATTTGAGTATGCTTAAACCGACCCACAACGGGTTAATTTGCTCTGCGAGAACACGAAATTTAGTTACAGCTGGTAGACCTTTTGTTAAATCAAATCTACGAGGGATCAACCATTTTAACTTCTTGGCATATTTAAATCAATTAGTCAGCCTTAATTGTATTTCTTCACTACCGTTTGTATATGAAATAAAAATTCCTGCATAATTTCTCAATTTAAATCACATCAAATATAACATAAATATTCTATTAATCATACTAAACTTTACGCCTCGAAATACTTTAACTAAATCATATTCATAAGCGCGCCACAAATTTACATTTGACGCAACAGTAAAAGGAAACAGAATTAATTTTATTGGATGCCAAATCATTATTATTATAAAGGAAATATTTGGTCACAATATTGTTTTAGCACGCCATGACTGGTCAGCTTATCGTGCTGTGACTTTGAATTGGCAAACAAAGAAATTCTATAAATAGATGTACTACTCAAAGAAATGTCATAACCATAAAAATTTTAATTTAATTTGTTTATAAAAGTGGAAAAAAATCAATAATTTATTTATGTATATTTATTAAAAATGCTGATATGGAGAAGAACATTAAAGTTGAGCACAAAATTGAGGCTGAAAGTTAAAAATAAACGAAATTATTTTTTTTTGCATAAGCGATTAATTTTGTAATGCATACACAGAGAAAAAAATTTGTGGGTTTAACTAACCTATTTCAATTGTCAAGTTTAGATCCAATCAATCTCAACAAAATACACTATTACTTTTGAGATGTATTTTTTTTAAATAGGAAATTTTATAGAATTTCAAATTTTCTTGGTTACAGAAATAAGCGAAAAAGTATGCGACTTATTGTAATTAACCTTTTTTGACTTCAAATACGACACTTCGGTCCTAGTTCTTTAATCCACAATAAGAGGGAACAACTCAGGACAATATAACCCATTTCAATTTATGTTTTTCTATGAATAGAAACTGTTTTTGCGATCTAGTTAATTTTAACCAATTTAAAGTAATTAATTTACTTTAAATGTAAGCTTTTCTCGCCATTCAGCTAGTGACCAACTTCTGAAACTTTGCAAAAACATTTTACAAAAAGTTTCATTTATCTCGGAGCAAGGATATACCCACCTATCCACCTATCCTTTTTTTTGTAAATTTATTTTTATCATATATTTATGTGTAAAAACTTCCCAAACTTTGAAAAAAAGCTTTCCCAGGATTTTCATATGAATTCAAGCAAAATTATGGCAGCCCGCCATATATCCTTTATATGAAAAACATGTTTTCCGCCAAAATTCGCATGCAACCACTTTCAAAATTCTTCTGCAAAGCATTCTTAAAAATTTTTAAGGAATAGGAGCAAGGACTTACTTACTTCTCCTTGTAAGCAAAAATTTGAAGTTTACCTACAAATGTTAGAGTAATATTGGGGATGATTGTGTAAAATGCAAAGCCAAGCGTTGACAAATTTTATATGGAAAAAATCTAAAATACAAAAACAAAATACATAAAAAATTTATCAATGCTAAGCGCTGCGTTTTACAAAATAAGGCCTATAGTGTCCTCAGCTAAAATTTATGTATAAAAACTTCTCACTCTGCAATAATGCACTACAAAAAAAATTCGCATGCATCAGACCAAGGACACTTCTACCTCCCATATATCCTTTTTTTGGTAAATTTTATCATTAGCCAAAATTGATATAGAACAACTGTCTACAACAACAATCTGTAATAAAGAAGAATTTACACATGAATCCGAAGGGTGGGATTCCACCAAAATTCGTATGTAGCAACTTCCAAAATTCTACTGCAAAGCCTTGCAAGGAATTTCACAAGAATAATAGCAAGAACTTCCTGACCTCCCATATATCCTTTAAAACGAAAATTGCAATTCAAAAATTAGTTTCCTTTTTATTAAACAAACATGTAATTTCCAATTAATTTTTGTTATGTAAAAATATGAAAGGACGTAACAGCCTGTCACATCACTTTCCATATATGCAACGAAACCTTGCAACTATTTTTAAAATTACACTATTGAACTCTCTAGCAAATATTATTTAAATTGCCGGAAGTATACGCCTACCTCCCATACATCCTTTTTTTAATTTTAATTTCAATTTTAGTTATCTTTAAACTTAAGGAAAAACTCATTACAAATTCTACCGTCATACATTCAAGCAATCTGGGGAGGTGTTCCCCAAAATATTCGCAAAGATTTGCCTGCTCACCATATATCCTTTACTTTTAATATTTTTAAATATTATATTTTAGTTGCAATTGTGAATAAGAGGCGGAGAAACGCGGGCAATTGTACCTTAAAATGCACATTTAGCTTTTGTAGAAACTAAGCTAGCAAATGTTATAAGAACACGCCAACCAGCCAATGATCCTTCGTTTCATATATTGAAAATATTAAAACTAGGTATGTAACAACTTATGCAATTCTGCATCAAAACTGATCAGGAAATTTAAAGTCGGTTGGATGTTCTGGTAAATATAATTTTAATCACTTCCTGAAAAATTTTTAGGGCATCGCCAATCGCCATATTGTATACTTAATTTAAAAAATTAAATGTTAGTTACAATTATGATAAGGACGCAGAAAAAAATGTAAATTTTACCTTAAAATTAATATTTAAATGTAGAAGAAACTTATCAATCAACCGTTTCAAGGACATGACAAGTACGCAAGTAGCTTTAGAATTTAATATTGGGAAATATTGGGTTTTTAGCAAAAGTCTGTATGTAACAACTTTTAGAGTTCTACAGAAAGGCTTTTCAGGAAATTTCACGTTAGTCAGTGTAAAGAAATATCTCCTCGCCATATATCCTTTTACAAAAATATTAAATTTTAGCAAAAATTATTAAGAATACATATAGAAAAACTTGTAA
Source organism: Tachina fera (assembly GCA_905220375.1). Classification (NCBI taxonomy): domain Eukaryota; kingdom Metazoa; phylum Arthropoda; class Insecta; order Diptera; family Tachinidae; genus Tachina; species Tachina fera. Next base: position 125,705,697 of record LR999964.1, read on the forward strand.
CTATTTAAAGAATAGCTTATATTCACATATATTCTTTATATTAAAAATTTTATTTGAGTTTTAATTACCATCAAACTTGTACGAAAATTCTTTTTAAAATGATGCACTCAAGGTTCATGAGATGTTTTATTTTAGTGTGCGAAAGGACATGCCAAATGTACTTTTATTTTTACATAAGACTTAAGCTACAATTATGCATACAAAGCAATGAAACTTTGTAACTATTTGTAGAATTATACAGTTGAGTTCTTTGCCAATTGTAGTTTGTGTTAGTGGAAGGACATGTCTATCTCCCATATATACTTTATTAAAAAAATTTATTTGGGAATTAATTGTCATTAAATGCAAGCAAAAACTTTTCATTCCGTTTAGAATGGTGCACTAAAGCACCCTGGAAAATATTTCTTCAATCTAAACAAGAACATTACTGCCTGCTGCATATCCTCTTACTCGGATTTGTATTATATTTTAGCTACAATTATGGAAAAAATGCAATAAAACTTTGCAATTACATATAAACTTTTACAGTTATAGTGTCAGCTATACATATGTATAGCTTCTAATGTATAGCTTTTCCCACAAAAAAGTTTATAAGAATTTAATTTTGAAACTATTAAATAATTTCATATGCAACAGAAAAAGAAGGAATGTCTACTACTCAATATTTTGGCATTACACTGGAACATTAAAACCCTTCAATAAAAAGCTGTACACAACAATTTAAACAAGCGCCCGCAAAACCAAAAAACTGTAATAAAAATATTAAATTACGACGTCAATTATTTACTACAGACTGTAAATAGTCCACAAAACCGTCTAATTAAATATGTTAGTGTGTCAGAGAAATTGCAGTGACAACAACAAGAATAAGCCTTAACATGTATAAAGAATTATGAAAAAAAATATTTAAAAAAAGTATAAGGAAACCAAGTGGTCATTTAAAAACCATAAATTTTTACAGCGAAAGAAAAAACACATAAAAAAATAATAAAAATTGAGTTCTTGTTTAAAAAGATTTCTGGTTTCTTTGCAGTTACTCGTAATTTTTTCTTCTTTTTCTTTATTAAAATATATTGATATTGATTTTCTTTAACACAAATATCATGTGTGTGTGTGCTCTTTGTCATCTGTATGAAAAGTATTTGAGGAAAGTGAGGAAAGAAAAAATAAGCAATTTACATTAAATGTATTTTTACAAATTACTGGAATATTAAATACATTTGTGTTAATTATACAAGTATTGTTAATGGGACTTTTATAATTTTCAGAAAGCCGGCAATTTAAAACACAGGGGTGAACTGGCTATTGCTTGTTAGGTGGGCCTGTAAAATACTGCAACATAATTTTTATTATTATTTAAAAATAATACAATTTAAATAACAAAAAAGATGCAGAAGCATCTTTTGTCAGTTCAGTGTTTCGAGTGTAAGCTATTGGTAGTGCACGCGTGGTGTTAAATAAATAAATAAAGTAAAAACAAAAGGGTAGATCAATAAAAATATATATACATACGTATGTATGTGTATCTCTTTATACAGACGAGTCTGTATTTCGTGTATACGTACATATGTAAGTATACATTTCTATATATACATTTTATTTCAACAATATTAATTTATTTTTATTCCGGATCTATCGCGCAGCTGTCTTAAACAAAATATCTACCAATATATATCTGATTGAATAATTAAATAATACTGTTGTCGTATTTAATAAATTTATTATAATATAAGAACATGGTATGCTGAGTCTCAATTATATTTTAGTCACATCTAACAAGAGTGCTCGCTGTCATATTAACAATAATAAGAGTAGGTGTAACAAAATTCATTGTTTTTTTACACAATACTATTATTAACTCAGATAATAATATTATTTAAAGTTTGATTCTATATTGACAATAATATGATTTCACTACAACCATATAATTCAATCATAGTATGTTACTGTTTGATTATGGTTACCTCAACCATATTTTTTCTTTGCGTGTAATGTATTTAAAAATCTATGAAAAACTGCATAGTAGTGGAATAATTAGTTGAGGGGGTTTGTGGAGAGTAGCTCATATGCAAGTGGAGAAAACGTCTAATAAAAATTTTGATAAAGCTTGCGACTGTGGGTTTGCAAAATTTTTATTAAAATCTCCACCCATAATAATTGGCATGAGATGGAGATTGTTACCCAATGTTACCCAATTGTCGTGTACCAGCTTCAGTGTAAGGCAACAGCACGTAATGAAGATATAATATAATATAATGTTATGAATTCTGTATAAAGACTGCTATATATCTTTTAAACAAATATTTGACATTTAAAAAGCTCTTTTATTTATTTTTTTTATATTTTTCAACTTTTTAACAAAATTATCCCCACTGGCAACACTATTACACTTCACAAGCAATTACTATTAAAATTAACATTGCTCCTGAAGGTATGCTTTAAAATTCGGTTGAGTGAATTTCTATGCAGCTGCTAAGTTTCTCTGTACTTCTTGTTCGTATGATTACACTAATACACTCATACACACCTAGCGTATAGATGTTTACACATCTAAAATTTGTACTGATTGAATGAAGCTCATATTAAAATATATCATTCGTTATACATATATCCACATATAAATAAAAAATGTTTTGCACCAAAAAGTACCAGAAATGTTTACACTTTTTATATACGAATTTTCAAAACGTACTAAAACGTGTTTGAAGGCATCTAAGAATACAATTTGAATTTTATTTTTAACTTTATTATTTTAGAAGATAAATTGGGTGCCAAAAAATTACCAAAATTATGGGCCTTACGTTCTTTAATCTAATACAAAAACGTCTTATTGCAGTCAATTACAATAAGAGGAAATATTTTTACCCTTTTTAGGGTTCGAAATGCAAAAATTTAAAAAAAAATTATTAACCACATGTCCGCTTGTTTACTATTTTTATTTAATTATGATGTTTGAAAAGTAAATTTCTACACGAAGTCTTATTATATTTTTAATTAGAAGTGTTGGCTTTAATAAGGGCTACAGTGAAGTTCAAAATATAAGGTATTTTACTTACATATCTTAATATAAAATTCTGAAAATTACCATTTTTTTCAAAATGACTTGAGCGCTTTTGAAGAAGTTTTTATATAGATCTAGATAGTTTTTGAGTGTAGCTTCGTTAATTAATTTGCTCAATATCCTTGCTCTTTTCGCCGTTGAAATGACTTTCGAATACATCGAGCTTTATTTTCGATTTTATCGTAAGCGACAAAAATTTAATTTTCAGGAGAACGTTTTTTTTAAAATATTCAAATTTGTTTTTGTACGTAAATTGTCGCTTACTATAAAATTGTACACCCTATTGCTTAAAAGCTGTCAACAATTTTGGCATTTTGACAATTCTAAACTATGGGTAGGCCCATATAATTTTAATTTCAATAAAAAAGTCTATTTTCGATAACATGTCGGTTACAATAAAATCCAAAAAAAGGGCTCGACATTATCTTTATGTTTTTTTTATCAGTTTGTTCATCATCTAAAGTTAGTAAAGATGATGCTCCACAATTTAAGGTGCGGTCACACTTGTCAAAAATTTGCCCAAAAAAGCGTAACCACTAAATGCTAAGGAAAAATCTTTCAATTTAGACAAAAGTTTTTCAAGTTAAAAAGTAGAAAATAATGTTAGATTCTATGATATTGTCTATTAGTTGTGTTCGAAAGTGTTTAATTTGATAAACAAGTGTATGGATCAAAACTTTTTTCATTAGTGTTTGTTGGTTACGCTTTTTTGGGCAAATGTTTGACAAGTGTAACTGTAGCTTTAGCAAAATAAAAATCTGTAAAATGCCCACGAAAAATTCGTACTAAAATTGCTAGGAAACAAGCTTGTATATTTAGATTAAATATTGTCTTAGAGTTAAGTGTAGAGCGAACAAAAATTTTCAAATATGTAGTTCTATATTATTTTGCAAATTTTTTTAATGAAATTATGGGAAAATATATTTCATTTTAACGTTTTCTGAATGTTACCGTAGCTTTAGCTCTCTTTGACTCTCGAATTTTAAATAATTGAGGCAGGGCCGTTTTATTAAACTCTACAGCCCGAAAAATTAATGTCTTGTGCAGCCCTTTACTGTCTACCCAACAGTTTTGTCAATGTTATTTCATCAGCTGGAAATTTGTTATTATTATATTTTATATAATTATTTATTTATATTTTACCTCAAAAAAAATCTTCTTTACTAAAATTCTCAGTTTTTCTTACTACGCCAGCATGTGCATATATAATACTCCTTGTACATATTGCTCGTTTAATTCAATAGTGTTATAACTCTAATCATGCGATTTTTTAGTCAATAATGCAGAATATTTCGGAATTTAGTATTGTATACAATATCTTGTATTGCATATAAAAAAAAAAATAATATTTTTTCAGGTCTTCATTGAATTGAGATAGAAAATTTTGAACAGGTATTCTGCACTGTATTTTTTATTTTTTTGAGTTTTAATTCTATTGAAGTAAACGAGCGATTATTCTACCTTAATACCATTCAAAATTTATTGTCTTAGGTCAGTTGAGTTCGTTTTGGAAGCTTTAATTCTAATTTATTTATTATTTTATGAGAAATGTATTTTTGTTTTTTTTTCTTCCTCTACACAGTTGCTCTTTAAGGTATTGCGGAATTTTTTTGCTGTTGCTGTGAATGCTGCTGCTGGTGTTTCTATTGAAGTCATTGGCTTAATAAGAATGCGTTTGTGAAGGCGTGGATTTTGTTTTGCTTTTTTTTGCAAAAAAACAGCATGTGTTCTCTAAAAATATATTTTTAATATTTTGTATCATCTCTTTTTTTTTGTATGGTTTTGTTTTATATGGAAATTGATCTATAATTTATAGGCGTGTGAATAAACAAAAGAAGTCAACAAACATTTAACATTTAGGAATTGTTTGGCCTGGGATATCAACAGGCGGCAAAATGATTTTTTTTTTAATTTTGCAACTCATGTAGAGAATTTCATTGGTGGACATGCACTATGGGAGGGAATATGAAAAAAAAAATTAAACAGGAAACATAATAGGAAAATTATGTTGAAAGGGGATTATAAGCAAAAATTATTATATAAATTTTTATTTTAATATTTTATTATTATTTAACAAGAGTCAAAATTAATACGGATTTAAAAAAATTTGTTTAAGCTTCTTTGAATCTTGTTTCAATCCTATTGGCACTACTTCACTGATTTTAGAAAACTAGACACACAACTTGCGCTGTGAAAGTAAAGCGATGTTGGATTTAGCAAAGTGGGCGGACACTAATATTTGTAAAATTGGGCGTGGCCACGCCAAAGCTTAATTTCGAGGTGTTATATATTCAGAGACTTGTAACAGGATGTTATTGTCAATATACATATTTCTAAAATTGTTTAACCCTTTTTGACCCCTTTTTTGTGTAAACTATAATAAACACCTTACATACACATTTTCATTAGATTTCATTCATTTAATTTTAGTTAAAATTTTAATTTAATTGTAAAGTGTAATTAAAATTTTTCTCCAATAAATTCGTGCATTAAACAGCTCAACTTCCTCCTACTTTTGCTAATTGAATTTATAACAAAATCCATTAATTAACATTAATCATATGCTCAGGTGATTTTCAATTGACACATAATTTATCATTATAAAGTTCACATTTAATTTTAATAGAAATTTTAATTATTAATCTTTAATTAAAAATTCAAATTACGAGTATTTAGCATCAAGCGAGCAAATATTTTGTTCATACACAAATTAATAATATTTTATATGCATGATTTGGCAATTATTTTGAGGTATTTTGCAAGAAATTGATTTTCAAAACAACTTTTAACAAAAAAAATAAATAAAATACAATAAAATATTTTTGTATGTGTTATTAAATTTTTGTTTGATTTGCAAAAAAATATGCAAATATTCAATTATTTCTTTTAAAGTTTTTAATTATATGTATGTGTGCGTGTGTAAGTGCGGAATGTGAAGGTTGCTTGGATTGCTGAATCAAGAATTTATTAGAAACACAAACGAAACGAATTTTACAGGAGAAGAAGAAAACTGTGAAATTTGAAAAGTTGATTTTTAAGGTAAATTTTATTGATGAATCTAGAAAAAAAATTATTTTGTAAAATAAGGTAAACATTTCTAGAGAAAGAAATTAAAAGATTTCGTGATGAAGTAAGTTTAAGTTTTGTGCTTATTTTTGTTATTTAGCTAAACTGTAATTTGTGTTACAACTTAATTCATGAAATTTGTTATGCAAACGTTTCTCTATTATCTAGAGAAAGCGATAGGCAAGAGAGTGGCATAAGAAAATGGCGCATAACAGATCTCTGAACTATTTTTGACAATTTTTTTAAACTCATTTCCTGGGGGCAAATTACGGCATTCGATACGTTTCGAAATTTTAAAATATTTCCTTATAAACTCTATTGAAAAATTTCGTAATTTCGCTCAATAACGAGTGCCATAGTTTGCCCCCCGATATATTCATGCAAATCAATATTATTACAAATTTCGTATATTTTAAAGTTTAAAAATTTGGTTGGGTTAGCATGTCTAAATGCATTTCGTTGCTTCTCAGCAACACTTCAATACGATTTTACCAACAGCTTAAAAACATCTTTTAAATTCGTATTAATTTTGACTCACGTTAACTAATAATAAAATATTGAAATAAAAATGTATACATTAATGTTTGCTTATAATCCCCTTTCGACATAATTTTCTTATTGTTTCCTGTAAATGTTTCATATTCCCTCCTACTCTAAGAGGCGAAACTCTTTAAAAAAGTTTTATTTCTAATCGGATAACTACACATAATTTGATACTAAGCGTACATAGGCGTGGTCTTGCCCACTTTTTTTAATACAAAACTAATTTTTTTTATTGCTAAAAGTGTGTGCTATGTTTTGTAAAAATCTTTAAAGTACAAACACTTGAAATATAATATTAAATTTTAATGGGCGTGGCCCTGCCCAGTTTTGTGAGCACAGGATTGTGTCCTTATAAAAGCTTAAAGTGTGTGACTAGTTTTGTACAAATCGGTCCAAGAGAAGTACAATAAATATAATATTAAATTTTAAGAGGCGTGACCCTGCCCACTTTTTTAATGTATGATTGCGTATTTTTAGAGCTTATTATGTGTGTCAAATTTCGCAAAAATCAGTTATAATAGAAGCACGTGAACTGTAATATTTATTTTTAATGGGCGTAGCTACGCCCACTTTTCACCTTCGAGATTGTGTCGTTATGAGAGCTTAATGTGTGGGCTTACTTTCGTAGCAATCAAATAAGAAAAATAAATAAAATATCATAAAAACCGAATAGGGCGTGTAACCGCCTACTTTTTTTCAATTGAACCAAATCAAAGCTCTTCCATTTCACACAAAAAAATTATTTTTAAAATCTGTCGAAAAGGTAGCGAGCTACGGATTAACAACTACGAAAAAATTCAAACGAATAGATTACTCCTCCTTTTTTTGAGAGTCGGTTATATATACATACTCTTTGCTGATGCCTTGGAAAATTCAAAATTCTCTCCTACTTTTCATTTCCCTGTCCATATGTATAGAATAGATGGATTTTGTTGTCGCAAAAAATTAATTTACTGGGAGTTATTTAACGGGGTGTCCTTAAAATAAGTTGCGTGTAGCTAAATATCGAAATTTATAATCCTAGACTCAAACCTTCGTGTTTAACAGAGCTATGTTAACCAACAAACAGAACTCTGTTAAATGTCAAAAATTTGTTATGTCTCACAAAATGCACTTGACAGCCTATTATTTTTTCACAATGGGGCAAAAAAATTAAGTATAGTTCCTTCTCTATGCCTCCCGTACGTATATGTAGCATTTAATAATTTCGACGAAACGAAAATAGCATATCTTAGCCCACAGTAACAACATGGTTTGGTTTCTTAGTATTTGTAGGAGATAGTGCAGAAAGATATTTTTGGAGAAGACTCTAGTGTAGTGTACCTCAATTACTGTAAATCACTGTAGCATAGTTTAATTGAATTGCAACACAGTTCATTGTAATAATTAACAAAACGCTTACATTATAAAATTTAAATGACACACTTTTATTTTTATTAATAATTTGTGTTATTAAAGCAAAATTAAAGACATAAAGAAACACAAAAATTGAAGAATGTAAAATAGTATATAAGCAGAGCAAAATGCTAAATAAAACAGAATTTAATTTCTGAACGTAATCCGGCAATAACTTGCCTTGTTTTTTATTAAATTTTCAAACCTTTTTGGCAGTTCCTTTGAACGCCTATTTATAAGCTGGACCCCCTGTACAGGTGGATAAAAATAATAATTGGGCTATAGGGAAGCAAACACTTTACACACTCTCCAATACAATTCAACGTTAAAGTTCTCTGACGAAACGGTTGTTCATCCTTTACATGGCGATCCTGCCATCCTACACATCCTTAACACTAGATTAATGGCGTCTCTAGATTAATGTCTAATAGTCGAAAGTCATAACACCCTGTTTGTGTACAAATTACAACCAAATTTCCAAGAGACGATGGTTTGTGTCTAGGGTTACACATTTTAAATTTTATTCTCGTGTATATTTTAAAATAATTCTGTATAGGGACAATTTCACAGGAAAGTCCAATTTTTGTCACGTCGACAGTAAGCAGTTAAGCAATTTTTCTTCAAACTTAGGCTAATAAAGATCTAGGCAGCCTACTTTATACATATATGTATAAAGTAGTAAAAAACTTTCGTTTTCTTTGATAAAAACAAGCACATCTGTTTGTCGCACGTGACAAGCAATTGAAATTTCTGTAAAAAACACTATATATAGACTGTGTAAAGTAGTTTTAGGTAAAATCTTATTGAAAACAATTTTTTTCTTAAATTTTAATAATCTAAGTCATGATCATAGTTGTATTTGCTGTAACTTCCGCCAAAAAGGAGGTAAAATTCAAATCCTTAAGCTATGAAATTAGATAATTTCATAGATAATCTAGAAAAATATTCGCCATAAAATTTTAGTATAAGTCTTTCAGTTGAAATTTAATGTATACTCGTACAACCGAAAATAATTAATTAAAAAGAATTGTCTTTAAGGATTAATTTCGCATTTTTTCATACTCGTACTTTAATTTTAGATACATGCAGTTTTCGTCAGCCTTATGTAAAACTGTTTGAGTAACATTTTTGTGCAGTTTTTAAACCCTCGAATTTTTTTTTTCTGTGTGATTCTTTTTGGTACTTTAAACAATAGAAAGAAGTCAGAACATGAAAAGAATTTGAGGCTTGATTTTGTACTTATTCTCACCATTATTTTGGGTAAGAAATGTGTTTATAATTTTTAAGCAAAAATCCTGCGGGGTGAAATATTTTTACCTTATAATTCTTCTGGAAAAAGATGATTTTTCCTTACGTTTTAAATTAGGGTCAAGTAAATAATTTTGAAACGATGTGTAATGGTTAAGAAGAATAATACTTTAAAGCAGATATTATAAATATCTCCCCTAAAATAAAATTACTAGAATCTTTGGTTTTTTTTATTGTACTGGGTGCCTCGGTAGGCTAGTGAGTAGTATGCTAGCCTATCAGTGTGGAGGTTGTGGGTTCGGTTCCCACCATAGACTCTGGTCTTTTTCACTACAACGAGTGAAGGTCTATGATACTATTCTCGTTTAAATTAATTTATGATATAATTTGCAATTGTATTTGTAACATTTAATAAATAAATAAAATTGTACTTTGTTATCTATTGAAAATGTCAGCATTATTTGCCAATTGGCGTCGATAACACAGTTTTTAGCATCTGTGTGCGCAATAGAGACCTGCGTAAACAGGATTGAAATGTAAATACGTCTTGTTTTTTAAATGTATTCTCGTGGCATGTATTATAATAAACCAATAATAAATGCTGTCGTATTATAAACGAAGCACGACGGATGTATTGGTGTTCGTGTATATACATATGTGTTAACAAGCGATGTCTCGAAGAATTCCTGTTCATAACAAACAATCGCAAGAAGTAGTGTTGATGTGTGTATACTTCTTATGTTGCATATTGTACGTTTGAGTGTGTGTGCGTGTGTGTACGATGTAGATGGTAAGCTGTTATGAATTTAAGGGAGTTTTTTTTAAAAAGCGCACACAACTATTGGCAATGCATGCATGCGTTTGTATGTGTGTAGAAAAATAAAAAAGCACTCACACAACTCATATATATACATATGTATGTACATGCATGAAGTTTGTATACCCGCCCATGCGTATGAAAAAACAAGCATCACAAATTATTCCCTCACACAGTATTTGCTTCTTTACTCCTATACCTGCAATAACTGCAACAAATGTCTTGCCAACAGTGTTGTTTAGCGTTTCTTTTAGATGATTTCGCTGTATTAAGGCATTTGAATAAGCCCTTATGTCTCAAAAGTTCTTGTAAGTGGTCTTGTGCAGGACTTTAGTGCGTACTTTGAAGTTTAATAAATATACCAAAGCGGGTAGTTGAGCTAAAATGTAGATTAGAAGCACGAAATTAACTCTATTAAGCATTTTAACTTTTTCTTAAGACTTAAAATTTTTAACTGAATTAACACTTTTCATGAGAATTGAATTTAAAAAAATAAACATGCATATGTATGTACATATGTATGCATATCGTAAAAAATCTTTAATATAATACAATAATATTTTTTCCAAACTATTTATGTCTTGCCAATACAATTATTTAGCAACTCCTTAGCACACAATGACTTAAGTGTCATTTTAGTCTGATATTTGATTTATATACATATTTCTCAGCTACAGTCATGCTTTCCAGTATATATTTTTTTATTATTTTCTTTTAATTATCTGTCATTGCTTTGGTTAACTTTCTTATGTGTCTTACAAACGAAAGATCTTAATCAAAAATGCTTGCTTACATACTTGCAAACGTGGCTTTTACAGTTCGTTTTTGTTGTTGTTGTTTCCAAACTCTGTCAGCTGTCACAAGATTTTATAACATTGTTGTTCCTGTGTTGTTAATGTTGGTAAAATTGAGACACATTTTTATTTTTTTGTTTTCCTGCAATCTCGTTTTTATTGCAACTAGTTTTTGTTTTAATATATATTTTGCTTAATTTTTTTTTATTTAGTTTGAGGTTTTTGCGGTTTTTTGTTTATTTGTTTGAGATAGTTTTTTTTTTGCTCTTTCTTTTGAAGTGTCATGTTCATGTAGCTACTTTTTTGGTGTTTTTGTTATTCTTTATATTTTTTAAAGTCTTTGCAATTTTGATGGTATTAATTTCTTTTTATGAAAATGTTTCTGTTTTTTATTTTTGCTAAAATTGCAACACAATCAGACTCACGACTATCAGATTACTTGGGAAGACAATTGCATTTTTATGCTTTATATATTTTCTTTTTAGATTGCAAAGTGAAGTAAGATTTTATTGCACTTTGGGAATCAGCAATGCAAAGCGAAAACATATTTTTTTTGGGAGTTTGTGGTTTAAAATCTATATATGTAAGCAGCTTTTTATTATGAAACTCATGCTAACTTTATAGTCCCTTAAATCCTAGTAAAAACTTTAATTAATCGTAGTTATTTGTCATATATCATTACACTTTCACTCATGGCCGTAGTGAAAGACTAGTGGATCAGTGGAGGGATATTAGCAAGATTAATACTAAAAACCTCATACAAATTCTAAGTGCTTAAGTTTAAAAGCAGATATGGATTTGTTACGGAAGTTATCGTATGCTCATAAGGCTTACTTTGCAAACTTAAAGTTTAAGGGGAAATAAGTACAAGAACACACCTCCTTCCTTCATATCCTTAGTATAAAAATACTGCACTACTACTACAAATAAAATCTGAATAAAGCACACATAAGCAATACGAATAAGGACTATGGTGAATTTTATTTTAATGCCCCCAAGAACATGTCTACGTCCTACATATCCTTAATTTTAAAATGAAAGTTTTAGCTGCAATTATAATTAAGAATCAATAAAATTGAATAAGGACTATGGTGAATTTTATTTTAATGCCCCCAAGGACATATCTACGTCCTACATATCCTTAATTTTAAAATGAAAGTTTTAGCTGCAATTACAATTAAGAAGCAATAAAATTGGAAAAATATTTGGAAAATTGCAAGGAACATTTCCAATGAAATCGAGGGAAGTTCGAATGCTTTATTTATATCAAAAAAATTGGATTTCAGCTTGAACGAATACCATCAATATTCAAGGATTTTCTTTATTATATCAAGAATCATAAATTAGAACTCCGTAAGTACTTTTAAATCAGTCAGCGCCAGGATATGTATAACAATCATATAGTTGAATATTAAATCCGAGCTTTAAACGCAACACGCCAAAAGCCGGTAAAATATTTAATTTAAGTAGAATGAAGGACAAGGACAATTTTCAGTGTTAAAAAATATGGCAGTTAATTCTAAAGTCATGAAATTTTGAGCTAACTTTTAGCTCTCATATATTCATAAATTTAAAAATTAATTTTTACCTATAAATCAGTCAGTAGGCCAATAAAAAAAGAAAATTATGTTAAAAAAAATATATATATTTTAAGGACTTCGTCGCAAGGATATTCCTAACTCTCACATATCCTTAATCTTAAAAAAATTATATTTAAGCTGCAACTACTAACAATATGCCGTAAAAGCGGAATCTATATTAAACAATAAATGTTTCAAGGATTTCCGCGCAAGGATATGCCTGCCTCCAATATATCCTTTATTAAAAAAATTTAATTTTAGCTAAAATTAAATTTATTATGCCCAAAAAAGCGCATAATTATTTTAAAAATATATAATTAAAAAAAAAACTCAACGCAAGGACATGATTTCCTCTCATATGTCGGTAATTTTTAATACTTAAATTTTAATCAGAATTAAGACCAATATTCTATACAAAGGCGTATATTTATTTAGAACCACACATTTAAAGAATTTTTGCTTAAGGAATTTCCTACCTCCCATATACATATCCTTGATTAAAAAAATAAATTTTAGTTGCAATTACGAACAGTATGCTGTAAAAAATTTTAATTATGTATAAAAATATATATGTATATTTAAAAAAATTCTCCACAAGGACATGCTTGCTCTCCCACATATCCTTGATTTAAAATATTAAATTTTAGTAGCAAATACGAACAGTATGATGTAAGAAAGCGTAATTATGTTTAAAAAATTATATTTTGAAAACATCGCCAAAAGGACATGCTTGCCCTCGCATATATCATTGATTTAAATATTCATTTTTAGTAACGAATACGAACAGTATAATGACATAAAGCGTAACCATGTTAAAAAAAAATATTTTAAAAACGTCACCACAAGGACGCACCGGCAAGGACATTCTTCACGCCCACATAGTCTGTGTCTTGAACATTTTTTACGACGTTACAAAACAAAACAATAAAGTTTCGGTCAATTCTAACTTAATTGGTGCAAGGACATTCCTACTTAGCCAATATCCTGAATTTTATTTGTGTAAATTATCTCTTAACTATACGTTTGTCATGTCTATCAAAATTTTCTTTTTAGCCATGTAAGAACTTCGCTATTTTTGTCATATATTTAATTTAAAAAAAGCACATAATTTAAAATTTATTTGTGCTCTGGAAGGAACAAAAACAAGTTTTTTTACTACAATTATGTATTCAAAGTAATTGATAAGTTTAATTATAATAACTACAAGGACACGCCTGCCTTCCACCTATGATCTTCGATTACAGCTACAATTACGGCAAGGAAAAAATGGAAATAATAAATAAAAGGGATCGGATAAAATTAAATTCCAGTGGACACAAGGACACATCTATAATTTAATTTGTTAAATCATAGAGCAAAACTCTTTAAGACTACTACTTTGTGTATGTCTTTAATTTTAAAAATCTATTTTAATTAATAGATAGCTATAAGTAAGATCGTAAAATATTATGCCCAACTTCGATATATCTTTTCTTATAACTTTTTATTTTTAGCTACAATAATAATGAAGCTGTAAAGAAAATACGTAAGGACTTTTAGAAAGTTACAGCTAACTTCGCTTCTAAATGTTAGCTCAATCGGTGAAGTGATATGTCTGCCTTCCATATATCCTTTTTTTTTTTGATAATAATATTTAAATTTTCTTTAAATGTTAGCTGCAATTTCGGGAACAAAAACTAAGTAAGAACTTGAAAATCCTTATAGTCAAGTTCTTTACTAAATTTTAGCACAATCGGTGAAAGTATATGTCTACCTCTCATATATCCTTGGTTTTTAAAATAATATTTTAGTTTTTTGTTTAATGTTGGCTACAGTTTAAGGCACCGAAACTATTTAAAGATTCGTAGAACTATATAGCCAAGTTCCATATTTAATTTTAGCTCAATCGATGTAAGGATATGTTAACCTCCAATATATCCTTTATTTTTTAAATAATATTTAATTTTTTTTAATGTTGGTTACCTGATATTAGGTAATGAAACTAAGTAAAAACTTGTAGAACTATACATACTATATATCCAAATTTCCTACTAAATGTTAGCTAAATCCGTGAAAAGATGTGCCTATTTCCCATATATCCTTTATTTTTAAAATAACATGTTAATATTTTTGAAATTTTTGCTACCACTACAGGTAATAAAACTAGGTAAAACTTGTAGAACCATATATCCTAATTATCTACTAATTTTTAGACCAATCGGTGAGTGTATATGTCTAACTCCCATATATCCTTTATTTTTAAAATAATATTTTATTTTTTTTTAAATATTGGCTACAAGTTAAGGCACATAAACTATGTTAAGACTCGTAGAACTATATAGCCAAGTACCAGATTAAATTTTACCTCAATCGATGTAAGGATATGTTAACGTCCCATATATCCTTTATTTTTGAAATAATATTTATTTTTTTTAATAAAACTAGTTAAGTGTTTTTAGATTTGTATGGTTTCGTTTCGAAATAAATATCATTTTAAGCGCTGCAAGGATATGCTTAACTTCCAGATATCTTTAATATCAGATTTAATATTTCAGCTCCTACTATATCCCGTAGTTAACAAGAACTTATAACTGCTTGTCAAATTATGCAACTGAGAACTCAGTTAAATTTTATATCCTTCAGGACCAGGACCTGACAGGCTTACATATATCCTTTATTAAGAAAAAATTATATCATAAGAAAATTATTATAAGTAAAGGAAATAAATAATACAGCTATGAAGATAAATTTTGCGACAAATTTCATTTATTTCGCTACAAGGACATGCTAAGCTTTCATATATCCTTAATTTAAAAAGCAAATTTTATTTCTAAAAATTATGCGCAAGAGGCCATGAAATTAAGTGATTCTATCTAGAATGATTAATTTTAGTCTCTGGAAGATTTTCTTATAAATACAGCAGGCGACTTAGCTACCATATATCCTTGATTTTTAGAAAGTAATTTTAATTACATTTTAAAATATAATTTATAGTATATACAATTACAATCTAAAATTGGTAACTGTTTATGAAATTATAGATTTAAGATAGATAGATAGATTAAAAATTTTATTTTAGACGGAAAAAGGACATGCCTGGTTGACAATTATTTTTGATATTTAAAATCTCATATCACAAAAGTTATTGAGTTACAAGTGTACACCAAGAAAATAACTGATACCTTTATATAATTGAGCTGCCTGATAAATTTTATTTTTGAGGACACAAGGACACTCCTTACTGCCGTATATCCATAATTTAAAAAAAAATTTATAAAATCGTCTTCATGAATCGATAAAATTGAGATATTCTTTCGAGAATGATATTTTTCCAGGTTCTGGAAAGTTTTCTTTTTAACACAGCAGGGGCGAGGATGAGCTGCCACACGTCTTTAATTTTTAAAAAGTAGTTTTAGTTGCAATAATGATCATAAATATTACAAATGAAGCAATATGAAGTGAAGCAAGGATACGAGTGAATCGATGGTTCAGTAGCAGCATATTTGAAATAGGATCTAAGGTATTAATAATGTAATTATATATTATCTTACTACTTGATTGAAATACTTTATGAATATAAAAAACAACTTCTAATTAACTTAATTTATAATGTTTTCAATTAATATTAAAATTTATTGTCTATATAAAAAAATATGTTTAGCATATAAAAACTAAACAATTTATGTCTTAACCAGCTTTTTTTATCACAAATAAACAAATTAATTCTCTAACTAGAACAGCAGCAACTCTAACAGACAGACACTTTATTCTTGCAGCACGACGCTCCACTTCAAGCATTTTCAATTTTTTATATATACGAGTACAGAAAGACATGGCTTTAAAGCAACAAAAATGTGTGTTAAAATTTTAAGCAATAAAAATAAATATTTTATCGTTTATGTGCAATCAAAATTCAATAAATCGATTAATTAACATTTTAGAAAATGTTGCTGCAAACGAACCATAAAAATGCGTGGCGTTTGTATTTATAAAAATAAAAATAAAACGAAAAAAAAATATTAAATGTATAAGAAAAGAAGAAATAAAACAGGGAGACCAACCATTTCAATGAATGAAAACAATTTATAGATAAATTAAACAAATTGTATTTTAAATTGTTTTAACAATTATTATGTTTGGAAAACACACAATTAATGGGTTAATTGGGACAGTGGGGTATCTTGGTATAAAATAAGAAGTTTGTTTTTTATTTTTTTTTTGTTTTTTATTTGTTTTTATCTTCAACTAAACAATTTATGCTGAAATAAAGGCCATCCCCAATTAGTGTTATTAAATATGTACAAGTATCTAATTTAACATATAGGAAACAAGTTGATTTCAATTTGAATTAATTTTTATATGATTGATATTCTTTTATTATACTTAATTGAGTATAGTTGCTGTTAGTAATGAAATTTGAGTTCATTTAAAATCGCATTAATTTATCTTTATTTTGCAGAAGCACTAACAATTGAAGGCCACGGTGAAGATTAAATAAAAAAATAGTATAAAAAAGAAAAATTAAGTCGATCGTACGTGCATGTTGTAGAAACAAGCCCTCTGCTTGAAAAAAAATTTAATTTTTATTTTGTTTTATTAAGATTATTATTGTTATTTTTATAAATAGCATTTTATAGTCAATAGTTCTTGATTTCTAAAACAATCATTAATTGAAATTATTTCATGCTCTTATTATTGCCAACTGCAAAAACAGACACTTCAAATAATATTCATATCGATTGCGGCAAATAATCATAAATCACTGGGAATTCCAGTCAACAATAAAATAATCGTAAAATGCACTGCAAATGAAGCTTAAAACATAAAAGAAATAAATTCAAAATAAATGGAATTTAAATAAAATAGCGTACATTCATGCATTTCAATAATTCAACAATGAAGCCAGCCGTCCGTCAGCTTGACTCCTCCCCCTCTCTCTTTTTCTCACTCTCTGTGATATGCCTTGAAGTCATACGAAAAAGAGGTCTGCCTAAACAGACTTGAAATGTAAATGCGTCTTGGTTTTTGAATGTATTCTCGTGGCATGTATTATACTAAACCAATAATAAATGCTGTCGCATTATAAGCGAAGCACGATGGATGTATTGATGTTAATGTATATCGAGCCATAACCGCCAAAAAAGCTTAATCGACACATTTTTTGGATCTCGATTTCTTGACGAAAATCGATTATTTACGATCGATAATGAGCGATTCTGGACAAAAAATTAAGTTCGAAAATTATGTCACTTGAGCTTTTTTGGCGGTTATGATACGATATGAGTGTTAACCAGCGATGTCGCGAAGACTTCTCGTTCGTAACAAACAATCAAAAGAAGTAGTGTTGATGCTTGTATGTTTGATATTTGTCATATTGTACATTTATATGTGTATGTAAGATGTAGATGGTAAGTTATAATGTGTTTTTTAAAGAAATCGCACACAAATAATGTCAATGCATGTTTGTATGAGCTACAAAAATAAATGAGCATACACATCGTGTGTGTGTATGTACATGCGTAACATTTGTATACTCGCCCATGCGTATGAATAACCAAGCATCACAAATTTTTCCGTCACGAAGTATTTTCTTCTTAACTCCTATATCTGCAATAACTTAAACAAATGCCTTGCTAACAGTGTTGTTTAGAGTTTATTTTAGAAGATTTTGCTGTAGCAAAACATATTTTTCTTTCTTGTAAGTGGTCTTGTGCAGGACTTTAATACGCAGCTGATTAATAACGCCAAGAATATCGTGAGTTATGCAAAAGCAGACTTCACAGCACAAACATCTTGTAAGAACGTTCTAAAATTTTATTGGTATGGAAGAATGGATGATATTTTGGACTGACAAATGAATGAATAAGACAGTTGCAGTGCAAAAAAAACACAATTTTTCAAAATAATAAACGCAGCTGAAGATGAAAAGCACTGTTGATGGTTGTGGCGGCACTGATGCTGCAAGATGATTAAAGGTGGCGTTGTTAGTGCTAATATGTTGCCACTAATATTTCAATAAGAACGATATGCAAACATGACTTTTAGAATAACTCCAGCGAAAGAAAAAAAATTACAGAAGAATGAATATAAAAATTTGCAAAAAAAAGCATATCAAATTGAAGCTAAAGAAAATGCCAATCACAATTTTAAAATTGCATTCAGCTCAAAAGCTGAAAAGTGTTGAGTGATGTTTAATGTTTAGTGGTTAAACAAAAAATAAAATGAAAACTAATCTACCAAAGTAGCAAGAACTATCAAAAGACTTAAAGAATATAACCTTTAATTTTTCATTTGCCATTTTGCACACCATATAATTGCTGCCATCAACTATTTCGCATAATAATATCAATCAAAAAAATAAACTTAGTTATTTGTGCTTTTATTTTAAAGCTAAAGAAATAAATACGTATCAGATTTTGTTTAAAAAAATTAAATGAAAGATTAATGGCACCATTTATTTCTAAATGATTTACTACATACAGAGTCTTTGTGGTAAAATGTTAAATATTTAAACGGCTTAACAGCTCAACACTCCCTAAAAGAAATAAAAAATAAAATAAAATAGTGAATAAGTAATAAAAAGCTTAAAACTGATCCCAATTCTAAAAGTTAATCACTAAACAGTCATATAAAATTCTGAAAGAAATAGGCAAACAGTAATAACTACTAATATATTCTCAAGTATTTCTGTAAGATTTTAAGCAATTTTTATAATTACCTCAAAATATGCGCTATATATACCGTTATATATACATATATCGTTTATACAACACCTACTGTATAGTTCAAGGCCATTAAGTTGCATGATCTTGATGCTTACTTTCCTAAAATCATTTTAAAAAATTACTTTGTAACTTTCTCTATCAAAACTTCAAAAAGCTATGTATACTAAAGTCCTGCACAAGACCATTTACAAGAACTTTTAAGACATAAGGGATTTTTCAAATGCTTTAGTACAGCGAAATCGTCAAAAAAAAACAACACTGTTGGCAAGACATTTGTTTCAGTTATTGCAGGTATAGTAGTAAGGAAGAAAATACTTCGTGACGGAAGAATTTGTAATGTTTGCTTCTTGATACGCATCGAGGCGTATACAAACATCATGCACGTACATACACACACGTTGTGTATGCTCCTTTTTTTGAGCACATACAAACGCACGCGTGCATTGACATTAATTGCGAGAGCTTGTTTTAAAAACCACCCTTAAATACATAATAGTATATCATGTACATCTTACACACACACACACTCAAACGTACAATATGCAAAAAAGCATTTTACTATATTTTTTACACTTTTTATTTTCATTGTTTGTTATGAACAAGAAGTCTTCGAGACATCGCTTGTTAACACTCATATACAAGAACACCAATACATCCATCGTGCTTCGTTTATAATACGACAGCATTTATTATTGGTTAAGTATAATACATGACCCGAAAAAACATTTAAAAAACAAGATATATTTAAATTTCAAGACTCTTTACACATACCTCTAATATGTACAAAAATTATGTATGTTAGCCAGGCATGTCCTTTTCCCGTCCTAAATAAAATTTTACGGAGATCTTAAATCTATAATTTCATACACAGTTACCAGTTTTGCATCATAATTGTAAATAAAATTTTATTTTTAAAATTATTTTCTAATAAATTCAGTAAAGTGCGACTGTGACGCGCGCACGAAGGGTTCCATACGTACACTAGATAAGTTTTCCTGCTCTGGACCGTCTTTTTGATTTTGCTGATTCAGGGTAATTTTCGGCACTTCAGTATCTAGCTCTTTCGGGATCTTCAAAAAACCAATTTCACGTACAGACAGATGGGCGAATGGACAGACAGACATCGCTTATTCGTCTTCCCTATTCATACGGACCCAGAATAATCAAATATACTTTATGGTCCCTATAGTGGAAATGACACTCGCAATGACAAACCTATATACATATATACATATATCCTTGACCATTTTTGATGAAAGGTATAAAAACTAAACTAGACTATTCGTTCGTTCATACTGGGTTCATACCCAAATCAACGTAAGTATTAAACATTTATGGCAGTCGGGTTACAATTGAAATAAGGCTGTAAGCTCTTAGAAACTAACAGCCTTATTTTTAAAAATTATTAAGGCTTTATAAAGGATTTAAAAAAAATTTTATGAAAATTTTATTTGAGAAACCTTTATAAATACTTAATAAGTTTTATAAATAAGGCTGTTAATAAATAACATAATTCATCTTTTAAAGTACTCGTAATATGTATATCGACTTTGGTCAAAGTAAATAAAGTGCATGATTTCCTCTCGAAGAAAAAGGACATTAAATTTTTAAAACGATGAACACATGCATGCAAGCGTAAGAAAATATGTAGATTTTCTTTTAAGGCAAAGAATACCTTTACTAATTGAAACCATTGAAAATAAATATGATTTGAATAGCCATACATTTTTTGTATGTATTTTTTTTTTAATTTCTTGCAGAGTTCCAAAACCAGAGACTCAAAAGCAACTGTCAACTGTACGCACACTTTATTTAGTAAAAAAAAAAAATAAACAAATTTTTTACCAAAATTAAGTTCAATAACATAATTTTTGCTTCCAGGAAACACAAACAATGTTTGCTCAGCTAAACAAATAATTATATATAAATAAATAGAAAGAAGTAAAAAATAAAATAGATCAATCAATTTAATAAAATAAATTATTGGCTAAAGATAACAAAAAAAAAAAAAAGAACAGTATAGACACTAAAAAGGTGAACTTTGATCAGTTAGATACACAATTTATTACTTTTTATTATGAAGAAAATTATTTAAAAAAATATTAAGCAAGGTCTGAAACTAAAAACGATAAGCTCGCACAAAATGTATGTACATACATATGTAATTCCATAGCAATGTTATTTTTATTGCTATAATACTTTTTAATACCCAATATGTTCTTTTTTTCTTAAAATTGGTAGATTGTATTTGAGTTTTATTTACACACATTAAAATACAATACACTTCAAGGTTAAATGCGTAAGAAACAAATAATTTAGAAACAAATCCAAAAAGAAATAGAACTAAAAATCATGTACCAGAAAAAAAAACAATATTAAAAATGAAAAAATAAGAATAAACAAAATAAAATTTATCCAAAACTCAATAAAACTGTCTGATGTTTAAGTACAATATAAATGTTTTTCTAAACATAAGCAAAAACATATGAACGTATGTACATGCATACATATATTGAAGTAGTACATAGACTTGCAATAAACAAATACAAGCCTTAAAATACTACACCAATTCCAAAAGATTTGAAGTACTTCGCAAAATATAGAAAAACAATAATTATTTTTGAAAATTCTGAATAACATTCAATCTTCAATTGAAGTCGCTACAGCTGATGCAGTAAATTTGCTGTTGTAATCAGAGCTGTTGTGACATTTCATTCACAATAATAGCACATTTCTGTCCGCTGTGACTAAATTTCATTTCAAGTGTTAAGGCTCAGTTAGCCGACTGTAATATAATGTAACTGCAACAGCTGGTTAATATTATTATGTGTAAAGTAATGAAAATGGTTATAGAGATGTAACCACAAGGTAAGAATCTGTATATTACTCTTCACATAACAATATCGATCAGCTGTTTCCTATCGTTGCAGTTACTTTACATTACATTCGGTTAACTGAGCCTTAAGCCTTTATTTTCACTGCTGCTGCGTTTTGATTCTTACCACAACGCTGCCCTAGATGAAATCTATCAAGGATTGTTTTAAAAATCTTAAGGAAATAGCAATTAAAAATTTTACATTTCCACATTTTCTTTAGTAAACGGTGTACACAAGTTTAAGCCACACAAAAAAAGAGTTGAAAATAAAAACATTTTTTATTTCAACCATGTATTCGTACATTTGCAAAAGATGTAAAAGCTGATCGACAACAATTAGAAAATGATTGTGCTTGTTTGATAAAGAGAATGTACAATATTTTGTGCGTGTCTTTTATAAGTTGAGTTTTTTTTTGTTATACGAATAATAAATTAAAAAACCCAATAACACGCAAAAGATAAAACAAATGAAAATAAATTTGGAAAAAGCTTTTTGCACAAATATTTTTTTGCCAAAAACTTTCAATGCTGACCTCGAAAAATTAAACATTCTTTTAAAGAATTACAACTTTTTTTAATTTTTAAGAAATTCCTTAAAATTTTTTCCTTTCTTGCTTTAAAGTTTCTATTCCAATTTATTTGAAAATTTAATTGTTTTCTTCTTTTTCCACTAAAGTTTTTGTTAGAAAACTTAAAGCAAAAGTCTTACTTTTCGGCAACCAAAACAAAAACAACTACGAGTATATTCTAGGAAATATTAATGAATTGTAATAATGCAAAAATATATAATTTTTTTTCAAGCCACAAAACAGCCGCATACAACATGATGGCCACAAGTTCTGTGATTAGCGTGTAAACAAAATGATGAATAATAAATTTTACCTTGGGGATTTTTGTTTTGTTTTTTTCTTTATTTTCAGCTAAAAGCACAAAAATTATTTAGTTTGCAAAATTTGTGAGAAGAAGGGAAATAATTTTGTGAAATGAAAATTATTAAAATGCAATTTATAAAGACCTATAGGATATATTTTCTTAATTGCATTCACTCAAGGTAAGTCTACTTTAATGAGCATTTAAATTGAATTTTAATCAAGGCTTTGTTTTATGTTTATTTCTATTTATGCAGTACAACTAAAACTTCCTTCTCTGTCTCCCTCGCTCTCTCTTTCGCAATACCTCTCTTTCTATCTATATTTTTCCTTTTTAGGTGTTTCCTCTACCTCTGTCTCCTTTTCTTCCTCTTTTTTAAATTCCTAACCTTTTTATTTATTATTGTTTATTTTTCCATCCTTTTTCTATTTTTATCCCTTCACTATTTATATCTATTTTCTCTCTTTTTCATTCTTAATTTCTTCTTGCTTGGTTTTCTCAATCTTTTCTCCCATTTTTATTGCTTTATATATTTGTGTCCCTCACCTTGTCCTTCTCTCTCTTCCTCTTTGTTTCGTTCGCTTTATATTAAACTTTATTTCTCCTTTTCTCTGATGCATTCCTCATATCTATTCTTTTTCACTCTTTCTACATTATCTCTTTATTAATTTCTTTTTTCTTCTCGTGTTTCATTTTCTTGATCTATTTTTTTTCTTTCACATTATTTTTTAATTTTTTTACCCTTTCTCTCTACTCTCTTTATTTTTTCTTAATTTTCTTTTTGTATGCCTTTGTTCCTTTTTACCAGTTTATTTCCTTCTTTATCACTCCTTATCTCTCAATTCATCCTTTTTTTTCTATCTCCCTATCTCCCTCTCTCTCTATCTCTCAATATTTTGTGTAAAGAATTATATCTATCTTCCTCTAATGGTTACTCTGTCCATCTTTTTTACTATTTCTATCTTCTCTCTGTATTTTATTTTTATTTATTTTTCTTTTATCTTTCTTCTTATCTTTCACTTTATCTCTCCCTCTCTCTATCTTTGGCTTAATTAAAATTAAATTTTACTTCTTCCTTTCTCTTTTTCTGCTTTGGCTCTTTTTATTTATTCACTCTTTCCCGCTTCAACCTTCTCTCTTCATTTTTTTTTTTACTATTTTTCTCTCTGCATTTCTTCTGTTTTTTGATTGGTCTATTTACTGCTTTATCTCGCGTTATCTTTCGCTTTATATCGCACTTGCTCTTCCTGTTTTCCTCTGGTTTTGGCTTGCTTAATACTAAGCTTTATTTCTATCTTCCTCTTATTGTTTCTTTATCTTTATTTTATTTTACTATATTTCTGTTAATTTCTTTCGTATTTTTCCTCTGCTTTTATTTTCTTAGCTTGATTTTTTTAATATTTTCGTGTTATCTCTTGCTTTATCTCGTTCTATCTCTCTGGCTTTGGTTTGCTTAAACCTAAGATAAGAAATAGCTTCCTCTGATGGTTTTGCCTTTTTTGATTTGATCACTCTTTTCTCTTTGTTTTTTCTTTTTCTTCACTGTTTATCTCTTCTTGTTTTGTCATCCCTTTATGTATTTCTTTCTTCATCCTTATCGTTTGCTCTATCTCTCTCTCTTTCTCTTTATTTCTTCTTTCTTCTGATGCCTTCTCTCTTTTTAATTTTCTCAGTCTTTATTTCTTTTCTTTATTTCTTTTTTTTATACTCTTTGTCATCACTTTTTTTATTTCTTTTTCTTCCCTTATTAATCGATTTTTCTTTCTCTTTTCCGCTTTATGTTATGCCTTATATTTGTTTCTCTAACGATTTCTCCCTCTATATATCTCCCTCTTCAACCTAGCATTCTCTTCAATCTAGCTCTATCACCAATCTAGCTCTCTCTCTTTCTTCGATCTAGTTATCTCCTCTATCTAGCTTTGTCTCTCTCTCTGCTATTTATTTCTCTCACTTACAATATATTTCTCTTTCTAAAGACTTGTCGGAAAAAACTTTTTCTGTCTGTGTTAAGAGAAAATTTTTGGGATAGTTTTATAAGAAATATCTTCTTGCTAAAAACAGATTTAAGTTCTAGAGAATGTGTTGATGACATCACTAATTATGTTTAAAATTTTATAACTGATGAAAGCATTTTCAGAAGTAACACTAAGGTAGCAATTAAAATGTTGATCATGTCATACAATTTGTAACGATAGAACTTAAAATGCAGCTTTATGACTTTTAATAGAATGATATATATTTATATTGGAAAAGAGAAGAAATATTTGCAATTTTTTAACAAACAATAAGAAGTTATTACAGGAGACATTTTACTTAAACCACTGTGCATTTAATTCATTCAAAGAAAGAATGTCTTTTACCTGATTCATAGTTATTTTATTCTTATTTTTTTTTAAATAATTCAATTAATTTCCTGAAAGAACACACACATACACCAAGCAGCAAAATGTTTCAAACCAGGTAGTGAGTAGTTACAGCACATATCAGACGTATGTATTGCAATCAAATATATCATGGCTCACCTGTATACACAATACAACAAGTACGAGTATTATTCCCATTATTATTCCCTGCAAGACAAGTGTCCATTATGTCTACATGAAACATGCATAAATATAAAATGGATTTTGTTTTACTTGTTTTTTTATTTTTTTTTCGTCTTCATATGCAAATTATATGATTCTCTATGGCAAAATAATGTTTTATTCATGCACATGCTGCTATACGGATACTTTCTGTGGCAAAGCAAAATATTCATTATTAAGAAGCAAGCAGCAGCCAGCAGGCAGATTTTTGTCATTTAAAACAAGAGGCTCTAGACGAGACTTTACAAAACTGGTATAATTACGTTTATAAAAAAGAAAATCATTCAGTATTAATTTAAAAAAAATTAAATAAAGGAATTTGCATAATAAAGCATAAGTTAAGGGAGCTCTAGAACAAAAAAAAAGTTTCCTACTATAGTTAATATTACAGCCATACTTCAGTTCATTTATAACTGTCGGGGTATTAATATGCAATCTTTGATTTTAGTTTTTTATATATCCTGCTGTTTTACAATTACGTAAAAACGACTGAAAGGATTTCAATGAAATTTCGCTCACTAATAGTTTAAGGCCTGGAGAACAGCTATCGAATAAAAATATTTTCGAAAAAGAAAAAATTTAATAACTTAAAAAAATAAAAAGACAAAATATATTATTATATCGTGTTGTTCGCAGTCGATGTTAAGACTGCTGAGGCACATAAATTTTTTGTTTGTCACTGTAAACTTAATTTATAAGCAAATTGGACCCCAACCATATTCATCAGATTACGAAGTTCTACTAATACATTTTTGGTCTACTATAAACAGGATAAAGTGTTCTTTAAACTCAAAATCCCATTTTTAATTAAAAAGAAGCAGAAGTTGTTTTCGTTCAAAAAACAAACAAAAAATATTCAGAAATAAAAACATTTCACCTACAATAAATAAATTTATACAAAATATATCCCATTGGTATAATTCCATTAATCATTTAACTGTTGAGTATTCTTAGAATTCGCCTCCGAAATAATATTATCTATTTTTATTAAGACTGTTAAGTGGTTAACAGTGAGCTGTTAATTGCAAAATTGGCTCTGCTAAAATCTGTGGTAGCTGTCTCTGCTATTTTAATTACAAGTTATTTTTGCACATATTATTTTCCCATACACTGTTTTTAAAGGATTTAAAAAAAGAAAAACTACTATATTCAATTCAAATGTATTTTTAACCGACTTAAAAAAAGGAGCAGGTTATCAATTCGTCTATATATATTTCTTTTCAACATTGTTACTGCACAACTCGGTACCTTTAAGACCAATTTGAAAAATTCTTCTTTTTGTGGGACATTTTTAGATTTAGTTGAACTACAGTGAATCTAAACAGAAATAATTTCTTAATCGGGCTTAAGTTTAGTAATTCTTATTGAATGAATTCTTTTTTTTTTTCTAAAATTATATTCCATCCGGCGGACGGCAACAGAGCCACTAATTTTTTGCTTTGAACTAATTTGATTGCTGCTAAACTAAGCGCTCCCTTTGGGTTCTCGTAATGATATAATCTAGTTAAAGAAAAAATAAGCAGAACCACGCCCGTAAGAACTAAATATTATATTTCACGTGCTTCTATTTCACCAATTTTTGCAAAACTTAGCACACAAATGGAGCTCCAAAAAATACTTAATGTTGCTTTAAAAAAAGTGGACACAATAATGAATATCAAAAAGAGGGCGGAGCCACACCAATTAAAATTTAATATTATATTTCACGTGCTTGTACTTAACCGAGTATAACAAATAGTCTCACACTGTAAATATTCAAGACGGCACAATCTTGCAATTACAAAAGTGGTCGGGGTCATGCCTATTAAAACTTAAGTTTATATTTCACGTGATTCTACTAAACGGATTTATGCAAAATTTGGCACACACCTTAAACTCTTAAAAAGACAAAAAAGTGGGCGGTGCCACATCCCAATAAAATTTATTATTATATTTCACGTGCATGTACTAAACCTGATCTTAAGAAACATAGCATTCATCTTGGGATTTTAAAATGATACAATTTTGAATTGAAAAAAATGGACAGGGCCATGCCCATGAAATGTTAGTATTTAATTATATGTACTTCTACTTAATCGATTCCCACGAAACTGCACCGATAGTTTTAGCTCTTAGAATGACATAATTTTGTGCGTAATGAAGTGGGCGGGGGAATGCCCATTTAATATAAATCATTTATATCACTTGCTTCTACATGGACGATTTTTACGAAATTCGGCACCCACCTTGAACTCTGAAATTAATTCGATGCTGACTTTAGAAAAGGGGGCCGGCAGTTAGATTTGCCGAATTGTGAGTGATCACGCCCCAAAATATATAAAATGAACAGGAAAAATGGGAAAAGTTAAAGTTAAAAAAATTAAATTGACTTAACAAAATTTCAGTTATAATTATTTACAGCCCATTCTCATTACTTCTGGTTTGCCAATTATTTTTTAAGTATTTATTTTTATTTTTTGATAATTAAAATGGAATTTTTGACCGCAATTAGGCGGTACTTTAATATTCCTTAATACAACAAAGAAATTTAAAATTTGTATGCTATAAGCTCAAACTTTTGTAAATTGTTTGAGAACTCATTTTTTAATCACTTATATTTTAATATTAATTATTACACAAAATTTCCGGCCGCCATTATGCGTCACTGTAACAGTTTTTATAATAAAATAAAAATACTCTCAAATCTAAATTTTATGATTTTACAATCTGTGCCATTTATTAACCCAATTGTTTAAAGAATTCTTTCAACACTTACGAGTAACAACATTTCAATACATTTCGTTACTAACTCCCCCTCCCCCTCCACCACTCAGACGATGATCACGAGCATTATCTTTAACGTACTGTCTGTCATCATTATAATCAATCAAAGGGCATTTTTTTAAATGAACTGATTGCTGCGTGTGTCGTCGTACTCAAAACATAAAACACTATTTCCAATAAAAAATTATGTTGAAACTAAACAGTTTTCAGTTTAAATTAAATAATAAAATGTATACATTATATATGTATATGTATGCATGTATGTGTATGTATATCTATGTATGTATGCACATGGGTGTATATGTATATTAATACATACATATGTATGTATGCATGAATAAAAATAAAAGAAATTAAATCATAATTAATGAAGCATTAAAATGTAGTAAATGTGGGACTTTATAATGTTTTAAGAATAAACACAATATTTTCATACCACACAGTGGTTTTGGGACGAAAATGTGGTGAGAGATTTTTTTTAAATTAAAATATTTAGTAGTTAAAAAAATAAAAGAGTTCAAGGTAAAAAAAAATCGAAAAATTTTACGTGAGAGGTAATCTCTCTACATTTTTAAAAACGCTAGAACTAAAAAATCCCAAAATAAAAAAAAATGCCGAATGCAAAAATAATCACCAAAAGTAAGAAATTCGACAAAAAATATAAAAAATATCAAAAAACGTAAAAAAATTAATAAATCGCCACAACTAAAAAAAGCACCGAAACTAGAAAAATCCCTAAATATTAAGAAAAACTTAAAAACTAGCAAAAAACCGAAAAATTGCCAAAACGATAAAAAACCGTTTAAACTAAAAGCAAAAATTGCCAAAATATAAGAAAATCAACAAAACAATAAAAAACGCTAAAACTAAAAAAATTCAAAAAATAAGTAACCATTTCTACTTCAAGTAATATATTTGTTATATAGGGTAGTGTTCACTGTTGGGTCAGAGCAAGGACCAGAATTTGGGAGACTGGCACTTTAGATTTTTGTAGGATGTGCGGGGATAAAGAGGATGATGTCATATCCCGAAGCTGCAACGTCGTAGGCTTAGATGGCTGAGCAGACGTTTCCATGAAAGCATTACTGATGTCGGGAAGTGTCACCTTGAGGACATCGGGGGCTTTATCATGGAAATTCAGTGGCTTAGTGATGGATAATAGGGTCACTTCTGGTTGCAAATGAGAGGTAAATCTTACTTTTTTGGCAACAGAAGGTAATCACAATGGACCCAATTGTGTCTCCGAGTGGAGGTGCGGTAAAGCACCACCCTTCCTAACCTATCCTAACCTAGACTAGCGTTCGTATATTATAGAGCGTTGCACGAGCAACACCATGAGCATGGTCATGTGTTTTCAATTTAGTAAAATTCATATATGGAAAAAAGAGAAAATTACTGAGAGCATATTACTCATGAACATTGCTCGAGTAGTCAGAGCAGTAATTTAATATATTATTACATGTGTGGTGTCTTTACGGAATCTATCGTTTGCGAGTTTAATTATTTTTATTGTAAAGAAAAATCTAAAATATTTCTTAATTCTTTCAGGGCACCTTAAAAGCATTACCAGATTAACCTAAAAAAACATAATAGCTCAATTGATCTATGAAATGGACACCACTGATTTGTTCTGTTTTCCATACCTTAAGACATTTTTATTTAAATAAATAACTTTGTGAAATATATTAACTTTCTAACTTTTTCCCATTAAGATCTGTTTGGTAGCTTTTTAAATGTAAAAAATTTTAAAGATTTTTTATTTAAGGCTAAATTTCATAAATTTATTTTGGTTTTGAAATTTGTAATGGAAAAAAATATTTTGTTAAACGAATTTTTATTATTTTGCAGAGAAATGTCAAACGTTTAGAAACGATTTTTTTACAAAATCTGTAATTGTATTCTATAAAAACCTTTTAAATAAATGATTAAATGCCTATTAATATAATTACAAAAAATTCATTATCTCATTTATGATTTTATGAAAATACCTTGAACGCCACTTATGAGATTAGCAGCAGAGATTTATTAGAAAAATTTCCTCACCTGGAAATAAAAATAGAAAATTGTTGAGTTAGATAATTATAAATAAATATGCATGAATAAATGGAATTTCAAAATAAAAAAAGCAAATAATTTGAGGGTAAAGAAATAAATTGGCTTAGATTTTAAACAATTTCATTAATTAGGGAGAACTGCAGGCGGGTCTTATTGTTCGTTAATGGACTTACTCTATCACGTTTCTTTCACAATCTCAAACTGAAATCAAACTCAAACTGAAATCAAACTCAAACTGACAATCTCAAACTGAAAATACTTGTTCAAAGCAACTCGTTACTGAAAACGACGATGTATGAAAAGCACTAAAATTTTTAATTTAAAAATCTTTATAAACAACAATTTGACTCCAAGCTTATTTCCATTGTGCTCAGCTACAGTTTTTCAAAATTGAGCCTATA
Organism: Tachina fera; assembly: GCA_905220375.1. NCBI lineage: Eukaryota > Metazoa > Arthropoda > Insecta > Diptera > Tachinidae > Tachina > Tachina fera. The sequence goes on from LR999964.1 coordinate 125,736,454, forward strand.
CAAATATTTCCAGGTCAGTAATGCTAGAATTTATGATCTTTTTAGAAATGAACCAAAATAGAAAAATAAGGTTCCTTAAATTTTTTATATATATATTTTTTTTTGGTTAAAAAAAATTTTTACTTTTGAACTTTGTAATTTGCATTTTTTTTAAATTTACATAGAAATATTTTTAATTTATAAAAACGAGCGAAAAAAATAACCCTTCTCGGCAATAGGGTATAAAAGATGTGGTTCACTTTTGAAGAATATCCGTTTATATTCTTTATTGCTTTTTAAAATAAAATAAACAACTTGATAATCGGTTTGTATTTGAAATAATTGCAAGCTGGCATATGTTTCAATAGCCCAAAATATTCAACTTCGTTGGGTATCGATTGCTTAGATTGCCGTCGCTTTCGATAACGGGGTAATCCGATTACTTTTTTTAGTTTGAGATTATGTCATTCGATATATAACCATATATATTACATTGTTCGATAGCGAATGCCATAATTTCAAACTAAAAGACGTGATCGAATCAGCTCGTTATCGAAAGCGACGGCAATCTAAGCAATAGACCCCAGTTCTATTTATAACAGGCATGAACAAACAACAATAACAAGACTGTTGTAAATTACAGCTTTTATTCGAAAAAAAGGTTTCAGAAAATTATAAAACGATAAATCAAGACAATTCACGTATGCAATTTGCACTGAAAAATATGTAGTTATATAAAGCTTAACAGTGGACCAAACACAAAACACTGATAATAAAATTATGCCAGCCTTGTTCTGTTCTGCTAGTGTTCATCAGAATATTTACAATCAACTTTGGCAACAAGAGTTTATAAATTTTAAAATTTAATGAATAAAAGATAATGTCGAATGCAAGTAGTTCTCTGCTTTGTAGCAGAATTTTGGTAATTTTGTGTTTAAGGTATATCAAATCGAGATTATTGAAGTGACCTTAACGAAAACTAATATAACAAAAAATTACAGCAAAAAAAAAAACCATCACACTTCTCAAGGACAATCAATTGCATATCTTTCGAATTTTAAATATGTTTTTCAGCTGCAAATTTCTAGATATCGATACATTTTATGTACGTGAAAGAAGTAGAAATAATTTTTTTTAAATCTCAAAGAAGTGTTTAAAGATTGTCACGCGTGACAATGCAGAATAATTACTGCACGTGAAAAAAGTCAAACAGCAATTTTCTTTAAATTTTGTGTAAATCCAAATTTTTTAATGTTGTCACGCGTGACAATGCGTGAGCGTGAGTGATTAAATATCTGTTTCTGTTTACTATAAAAATAATAACAAAGTAAGCAGCTCTTTTTGATATTTTTCCGACAATTTTGATTAACTGTCACTGTATCAAGTGAGTGATTGTTGAGTGATTTCAGTTAAAGGTTTCCATAATAAAAATTTATAATTTTTGGAAACTGGAAAAATAGGAAGAAGTCGAAAATCAAATTTCTTTAAATCCTGTTTCAAACAAAATAAACTTTTAAATTGTCAGGCGTGACAATGCATGAGCATAAGTGAAAAAAAAAACATTTTTTGATTGAAAATAAGCAGCTATTTTAAAAACTTTCGACAAATTTGATCTACTGTCACTTTATCAGGTGTTTGGTGAGTGACTTCAATAAAATTTCCTTAATAAAAAAATTGTCAGCTTGAGAAGGCGTGACCGTGAGTGAAAGGAACTCTTTTTATTGAATATGAAGATAATAGCAAAGTTAGCAGCTGTTTTTGAAAATTTTGGACAATTTTTATTAATTGTCTCTTTGTCAAGTGATTTGTGCGTGATTTGAAATAAAAGTTTCCATAATAAAAAGTTATAGTATTTGAAAACTAGAAAAATTTAGAAAAAATTTGAAGGTGAGCTTAATGGTCTTTTCTTTTCTGGAAAAAAATTTTAGACTTATTACACTTTTCAATGAAAATTCGCAATAAAATGATTTTCTGAAATATACATTTTGTTAAAAATTATTGTATCATCACTTGCGAGCTTAAATTTTTTCATTAAACGAACGCTAATTTGTATTTTTTTTAATAAAAAGTTTAAAAATTTTGCACTTTTTCCAGAAAAGAAAACGCCAAAAGTCAAAACATGTCACGCCTGAGAAGAAGTGAGCATGATGGAAAGAATTTTGTTTAATTAATATAAAAATAAAAGCAAAGTAAGCGCTGTTTCTTAAATTTTTCGAAAATTTTTATTAACTGTCGCTTTTTCAAGCAAGTGGTTTGTGCGTGATTTGAAATAAAAGTTGTATTATAAAAAACTAGAAAAATAAAAAAAATGCCGAAGTTGAGTGTACTACTAATTTTAGTCAAAACTTGTCACGCGTGAGAAGGCGTGTGTGCGAGTGATAAAAATTTTTCGTGAATTTAAGTGATAAAAAATTCAAGTACGTTAATAGGAACGTCTTCGAAGTTGGATTCCAAAAAATTTTTTTATATCAGTCCATTTAATTATTTATGGCATTAAAAATCAAAAAAAAATCTTATCGTGCAGTGCATTGAATAAAATAAAATAAAAATTATATAAATTTTCAATTATCTTTAATTTTGTTAACAAATTATTTAGCTTTACAAAGAATTAAATAAAGCAAACCTTCCCTTTTGTTAATTATCGAACTCTTGACTTTATACCTTTAGTAATTTATGTAATTGATTCTTCAACCCAGAATACAAAAAATAAAAAATAAAATGGAAACATTTTTAGAAACAAGGTATGTAAAAGAATTTTGCTTTGCATAAAAAAGTATGTTTTACGAATCAATTATAAATGACGGATTTAATTTCATTTACTACATGCCGCTTCATAATAAAAGAAATCAAATTTGAATAATTGTTTTCCTGTTTTCCCTATTTTTCTGAGGTCTTAATTTTATTTTCTAAACAAAGCACAAACATTAATAAAATTCAGCGCCCTCTAAGGCAATGTACAAAAGTCGCATAGAAAAATCAATTGAATTAAATATTCAAAACACAATAGTAACACAGTTTTAAGCACCTTGCGTCACTTTCATCAGCATATAAATGTGTTTTTTTTTGTATATTTATTAGTGGTTTTTGTAGCCGTCATATGGCCAATAATCCAAATGAAAAAAGAAGTAGAAAAAATAAATAAATAAATAAAAGAAAACCACTTGATATATTTAAAAACATGAGAGCTGAAACATCGAGTAAATAGACAGACAAAACATGCCGCACTAACAGCAATAACACTCACACACCCACACAAGCCACTTACATGCATATATAATTATTATTAAATCAGAGGCATTCAATCAATATGCATGAAACTATGTTGAGGATGGTTCCCCAACTCAACCACGCAGCCTAACAACAAACCCTTCACCCACGAGGAAACACACACGCGTCATAGCTATTGCGCACATCAGAGCGGCAGAGTGTGATAACAATATTGTGTGTTTTGAATAATTATCATTGCCCTTTGGTTGCGTTAAGAACTTGTGCGTATATATTTAAAAAGGGCAGCCAGAACGTTTGAGTACAGTGGTACAAAAGCACTAAAATTGTGGCAAGTTTCTAATTGATTTTTTTTTTGACGATTTCATATGCAAGCAAGGGGACATTCTCATATTACGCTATTTTAAGAGTTTTAAACTCCCCCCACCAAACCTTTTGAAGTATTCATTTTCTAAACAGTAGCAATTTTTTTTTCATTCTTTTTATGGGGTTTTTTATTTTGTTTTAGCGCTTTATTTCGTTGTATTGATTTGTTTCGGTTTTTGGCGGTTTTTTTAGTTCAAGCGTTTTTTTTTTGTTTTGGCGCTTTTATTGTTTTGGTGATTTTTTTATATTTTTGACGATTTTTTTCGCCTGTTATTTTGTTAGAAATTTTTTTTTCGAGATTTTGTTAGGTTTTGTTTTTTTTTTATTTTTGCGATTTTTTCGGGTTTTTTGGTGACTTTTTTACTTTTATTTATTTCTTGCAGTTCAGCAATTTATTTTATTTTTTGTGATATTTTTCATTTAAGCATTTTTTTTATTCGGGAGATATTTCTATTTGGACGATTTTTTTATTTTTAGATTCTTTTAGTTTTACCGTTTCACGTTTGATGTGTGAAACCCTAAAAACGCCTCCCATCGGCAAATGAATTGACAAACGTTCTGGAAACGTTTTATTTCAAAAAAAATATTTTATTTTAATTGTTTTATGTCCAGCTGCATAAGTTTAAAATAAAGTATAAAGTATAAAATAAAAAAATAAAGGTGACAATAGTTCGTATTGTTTTCGTTAAGTTTTTCTTTTACTCACTATAAAAAATAAAACAAAACGAAAGCAAACGTTTTCTCTTACCCTGCATTAATTACGCTTCTGTAACTTTTGAAGTTTTTTTCGCCCCAAAATATATTAAATAATTGTATTATTTGTCCTCTTTTATTCAGGATTATTTGTGTTAAATAAATAAAAATAAACTTACAAACAATATCAACAAATTCAATAACTTATATCCTATATATCACAAACTGATACAAGTTTTCTTCCACTCGAAGAGTTCTCATATTCATGACACAAACGAGTCACTGATTTATACATACATTTGTTGACTTAATTAAATTTTTATGAAAATATTTTCTGAAATAAAAATTTCCCTTTTGCTGTACTTTAACTCACTGTGCCTTATTGGTTGCCACTTATTTAAATTTTTTGGCGGTTCATTTCAAATGAAATCAAATAAGTTAAACCTTTTTAATTTCGTTTTTTTTCTCCATAAATATATGTACATATGTACATACATGTTGTTATTATGTTTTTGGTGTTGTTCATGGTGTTGAATGTCTGTTAATTTGTCACCTGTTGTTGGCATAAAATTGCATGATTTCTTGGCTGTTTAACAATTTTCGTTTAATTTTGTTTTTTGAGGTTTAAAGTAAAGCTCCACTTATGTAAAATATGCAAAACCCTGAGTGTAAAGCCAGTTCGTTGCTAGTTCCAAATACATTTAATGATTTTTTAAATTCAATTCATTTGAAATTTTTTTTTATCATTTCATTTACAATTTTAGTTTCATTTTATAACGATTAAAATGAATTTGATTAGTTGTTGAGTGACATTTGTCAATTAATTTTTTTTTTTCATTTAACATGTAATGCCTTTAAATTTTGAAACTAATGTTTTTTGTCGTCTGTCCAGCGAATAGTACGTCAAATAGTATAACGTACAAACGTTCAGCCATAGAGACGTGATGTCTACGATTGTATGTAATTTTCTTAAAACGTTTTTATAATTAAATTCAATTTTAGTTGAATATGGATTTCTAATGCGATTTTGATTAAGTCGTTTGTCACAATAATTTGTAGTTTTTGTTTTTATCTAGATATATGTTTATGAATTTTTTTATTTTTAATTTGTTCATTATGTTTCATCTTATTTAATTTATGGCGTGTCAATATCATGGGCATGTTTGATATTTTTGTTTGTTTTGAAAATTGACATCAACGGAAATGAAAGACGTATAATTTTTCTTTTTTTATGATGTGCTTTCGCTTAAATGATAAATAATAGCTGGCTTATGAATGAAATTCTTTTTTGATTTTATATACATATAATAAACAATTTAAAAATAAAGAGTATTTTGTTTTAAGTGTAAATAATGGAAATTAATTGGATAAGGAAATAAACAAATGATTTTAGAAATTAATCAAAAACAAATAACAAAAATAAAGAATGAACTTTGAATTAACGTCTGGGAATTTAAATTTTTAGTTAATAAATACTCTAGACAATCGTATCAAAGTTCGTAAAAACTAATTTAAAAAAAATTAAAATTAAAGAATAATGAAACCGGATCTGAATGGAAAAATCTTTCTTTTTTAGTTGCATTTTAATATAATATATTTTTTTTAATAATATTTTTAAAATAAAATTTTCCTGTCAGTATAATACAAAAAAGGATAAAGAGTTTTGTATAAATAAAATGCGCTTTAGATTAAATACATAAGCTAAATTACCATAAATACATTACAATATTCTTCTTAACCACAAAAAAACCAAACATTTAATTTTCCCTGTTAAGGACATTTGGGGATGAGCATATCCTTTTTTGTTTATGATGAAATTTCAAAAAAAATTTGGTCCTATAAACATTCCTTTCAGATTTAAAGCTCAAAATTAAATTTTCTAAAAACAAGGATATATGGCAGGTTAGCATGTCCTTTTACCGATGGAAGTGAAATTTGGCATACAGCTTGTATAAACAATTCTAGATGGTATTACGAGCAATGGAACAACTCTTATTGAAATTTTAGTTTTAAGTGCGCACTTGAATATAAAGGATATGTGGGGGGCTAAGCATGTCCTTTCACAGATTGAACTGGTAATAGCCAAATAGTTTAAATTAGACATTTTAATGCTATCCCTATAGTTTAAATGCATTCCGATCATAATTGCAGCTTAAATTCACGTTTCACCGATTGAAATTAAATTTTTTGCACAGCTTTTATACATAGTTTTGTATATAGCTACAAGCTTTATATGGAATTCCATAACCATTGTAGCAGAAATTCGCAATTTTTAAATATAGGATATAATAGGATCTTAGCTTATCCTTTCACCGATTGAAATTAAATTTTTTGCACAGCTTTTATACATAGTCTTAGACATACATACATACATAGCTACAAGCTTTAAGTGAAATTATATAACGATTATAGCAGAAATTCGAAATTTTTTAAATAAAGGATATATAGCAGGCTACCATGTCCTTGCACCAATTCAAGTGATATTTTCTAGAAAACTTAAATCTACAATTGTATAACCTTTTACTTCATTTGGTTGCATTTTGATGATAATTGCAGATGAAATAAAATTTTTGGAGGAACGGAAATTTTGGAGGGATATTCTTGTACCGATATTAATAAACATTTTCAGATAATTTGTTGTTTTATACGCTATTCCAGCTGTAACTTTTGTTAAAAAAAATAAAGGATATATTAATAAATTAAAAGAAATAAAGGATATATGGAAGGTTCACACATTCTTGCACCAATTAAAGTATGATTTTCCACAAATCTGAAATTCAGACGTTTATAGCCCTTTACTTAATTTGCTTGCATTTTGATCATTATTATAGATGAAATTACATTTTTGGTATCAAATATAAATAAGGGGGTTGATGTATCCCCGTGACGTTAGAAATAACTTTTTTATACATCTAGTCATTTAATTTATTATTACAGTTTAATTTTAAGTTAAAAGTCGCATTTTAAAATAAACGATATATGGGAAGCTCCCATGTCCTTGAATGAATTGAAATGAGATTTGTCAGGAATTTGAAATCTACACTTTTTATGTAATTTAGCTGCATTTTGAATATATGTAATTGTAGATGAAATGAAACTTTTGGTATCAGAGACATGGAGGAGCTTGGTATATCTTCTTACCGATAGAAATAAACAGTTTTAGATACCTTGTTGTTTTATAAACTATGTATTTAAGTTGAAGTTTAAGTTAAAATTAGATTTTTAAAATCCTTTATACATGGCAGGCTCACATGTCCTTGCACTACTTGAAGTGAGATTTTCCAGAAATCTTAAATCTACACTTTTATAACCTTTGACATAATTTTATTGCATTTTGTTAATATTTGTAAGTGTAAATGAAATTTATTTTTTGAATGCAAGGATGTATGAGTTTAGGGGGGATATGCAGTACCAATAGGAATATAATTTTTAAACACCTCGTACTTTTATAAATTATTCTTCTCGAAGTTCAAGTTAAATTCATTTTTTAAAATAAAGGATATATTGAGGGCCCACATGTCCTTGCATTAATTTAAGTGAGATTTTTCAGAAATCTTAAATCTACGCTTTTATAATGTTTTACTGAATTTGTTTGCATTTTGATCATAATTTATAGATATAAACTTGAATTTTTGATAGCAAGAAATAATGGGGCAGTGGAAGGCTTGGGTTTTTTTAAATAAAGGATATGTGGCAAACTCATAATTCCTTGCACCAATTCAAGTGAGATTTCCCTGAATTATTAAAGCAACACTTCTATAAACTTTTACTTAATTTTGTTGAATTTTGTTCATAATTTTAGATGAAATTAATTTCTAGACGCAAGGATTTACGAAATGTACATATGTATGTATGTGCTCAGAGGGGAAGAGGGGATATCCCCCCTCTGTGCCGCTGGGAATACAATTTTTATACACCTCGTAGTGTTATAAATTATTCCTCTTGAGGTTCAAGTTAAAATTCGTTTTTAAAAGTAAAGGATATATTGAAGGCCCAGATGTCCTCGCACCAATTGAAGTGCGGTTTTTTAGAAATCTCAAATCTACACTTTTTTAACCTTTTACTTAATGTGACTGCATTTTTTTCGTAATTGTATATGAAATTAAATTTTTGGAAACAAGGATATAGGGGAGGTAGGTAAGTTTCCGTGGCGATATGAACAAAATTTTTGAGAGTCTTTGATTTTTAAGGTTTATACATTATTCAGTTGACATTGTAGCGAAAATCTGCTATTTAAAATTAAGGATATATGGAAGGTCCATATGTCCAGTTAATTATTGAGAGCCAATTTGCATGATAACTAGAAAAGACAGCCCTTATGCGACGCATACATATTTATGTGTGTATATTCGGCTTTTGAATATTTGATGCGAGTGCTCTATTTGAACGTACAGACTTGTTTCAATTACTCTTTAAAGGTATTGAAACACAAACGTTTAATTGTGCTAATTTCACATTCTATTTAACAGCATATTTTTGCTTCAATAAAGAGAAGAAAAAAACACGCTGCAAAAACCAAAATTTCATGTGATATTAATCAAGGTTATTTTAAAATATTTCATGTGCTAAATTTAAACAATTTCATACAACACAGCACATATTTTCACAAAAATATAAACTTATATATTTATATGTATTTTGTACTCGTATGTATATATGTTCACTCACTACGTACCATAACACACATTACGCACATTATGAGTTTATTGTGAAAAATGAAATTATCAATTTCAAAAGAATTAAATTGCTCATAAAAAATACATTTTAATACTATTTTATTCCATCATACCCGTACAATGTAGGCAAACAACATACCAAGTATTTCACAAAAATATAAAACGAGATAAAATTATGAGTTTGGTATTAAATAAAATGTTTAAGGCATTAAATAATTAATGTACGTAAAAATATATGCATGTATTGAGTTTGAAAGAAATAATGACGAAAGTATTTTTTTGTTGTAATGTTTAATGATAAAGAGGGCGCCACTATGAAATTCAAGAAAAACGTTATCAATACGGGCAGAATGAATGTGTGTATAAAAATAATTTCGATTTCTATTTAAAGCATATGAAAAATATTATTATGCATTATATGTATATATTTTTTGTCACAGATCATGCAGAATTACTTATGTGACAGTTTTACAGAATACAAAATTATTACTGCCCCAAGCGAAACCTTCATATATAAATAAAAAAAAATTAAGTCACTTGGGTTTTATTTTTTAAAGTTAAACAGACATCCTGCTGCATTATTTTCCCCCAACAACTTATTAGCAAAGCTTCGCTTAACTTGTTAATTTCATTAAAGATTTCTTAAATTTCGTTTTAAATTATTTCTTTCTTTTTAAATAAATAATAATTTAAATAAAAGCACTTGAGCCATTTTGACGTAGCAGCGGAGTACTAGTGCAATGCTTGGCTTTTGATTTATGTGTTTGTTTTAGCTTTAAAAAAAAGAAATACTTATATAGAGCAAGGTTAAGATATGGCAGTGTGATTAAAGCTTGTCAAGTTTAAAAGTAAAAAAAATTAATTCAAATAAAAATTGAGATGTTTGCAGTTTTGTTAAACAAGAAATGAATAACAAGTAAAATATTTCTAAAAGGTGATAAATATATTGTTTCTTTTTTTACTCACTACAAAAAAAACAGCTTTCAAAGTCACCGAAAACTAAATGTTATGATTCAGTAGTAGGATTGTGAATTGTTTTCAGTGATTTGAACATGGGAGTGTCCTTTTTTTAATTCTTTGATTCAAGCCGCGGTATTATTTATTTGAGCTTCTGACTTGCATCTTATGAGTTTCATTGTTGCATCAACTGAATTTTATGGGGATGCAGCGTTAGGTCTTTGTCCCTTTCTCATTAATTTTAACAGCTTCGGTTTCGGATTTTCAAAACTTGTGCATTAAAATTTTTTGGAATTAATTTATTAATTTTTTGATACGAAATTTTATGACAATAAGAAAAGTTATTTGAACACATTTTGATTGATAGTTTTACTGTGAGTGATTGAAAAATAATTTTTGTTGGTTAATCTAACCAACTTTTGTTTGTTAGTCTAACCAACTTTTGTTTGTTAGCCTAACCAACTTTTGCTGGTTAACCTGAACAACTTTTGTTGGTTAGTGTAACCAACTAAGGTTGTTAGGGTACGTTTTTGGTAATTAAACTCTGGCTTTTCCTTGAACTAATTTTGAAAGCCTTAAAACTATAAGATTTGTTGCAAACGCGCTTGCTTACCAACATCAGTTGATGTTAAGACTCACATTAATAAGAAATTAATACAAAAATATTGAAATATAGCGTTTGCTACAAGACTAGGAACTCAGTAAACAAAGGTGAAAAGGAACCCTATTGTTTTCACTACTTTGTCCGTCTTTACTTCTGTCTGTTTTCTAGAGAACTGTTAGAGCTATGGATTTGGAATTTTAACAGAATATGAAGAACTTTGGTCTGTAGAGTAACAAATATATGGCACATAAAAATTAAAGGGTATTCCAAAACGAGCAATGAAAATTTTTAAAATTCCATGTTATAAACATAGGTATATACATTGGAAATTTTCAAAGAAGTCAAAATTAAAAGGTATTCTATCAGTAAGTGTAACTTTGAAAACTTGCTGTATCTTGGAAACCGCAAGGGGAAAAGTCTCAAAATTTTTTAAAATGCTAAAACTAAAAAATCCCGAATTAAAAAATCACCAAAGCGAAAAATTTCGTTAAAAACCGAAAAGCACGCCAAAACGAAAAAAATCGCACAACTAAAAAAAATCTCTAACACTAAATTAAAATGCCATAAACCGAAAAATCGCCAGAATGAAAAAAATTGCCAAACTGGAAAAATTGCCAAAAAAAAAATCCAAAACGAAAAAAGCGCCAACCTAAAAAAATTCTGTGTGACTAAATTGAAATGCCGAAATTAAATAAACGTCAAAAACCGAAAAAAAATTTTAAAGGAAAAAAGCACTAAAAGTACAAACACGCTTAAAATAAAATAAATCGCCAAAAAAAATGCCAAAACTAAAAAAAAATCCAAAGTTCGTACGGTATTATATATCTAGTCTTCGTACGGAACCCTTCATGTGCTAGTCAAAGTCGCACTCGACTGAATTTATTTTTTAAAGCGAAAGTTAAAAATAAACCAGAAACCGAAGCCAAAAATCAACTGAAATAAAAAATTTTTAAATAAAAATTATTACCAAAAATTAAATTAATCGCTCAAATGCAAAAAAAAAATATTAAAAATAAAAGGTCGCCAAATAACGAAAAAAAAATCGCCAAAAATGGAAAAAAAATCGTCTAAACGAAAAAATCTCAAAACTACATAATCGCCCAAAATCGAAAAAAATCGCCAAAAAGGAAAAAAAATGCACAAAATAAAAAACAAATTTCTAAAACTAAAATAAATCCCCAGAAACTGAAAAAATTGCCAAGGTCAAAAGAAAACGCCAAAACTAAATTAAAACGCTAAAAACCGAAAAAATCCCAAAAAACGAAAAATAACGCCAAAAATACGAAAAACTGCTAAAGGTAGAAAAATCGCCAAAAACCGAAAAAAGTTAATTTTTTTGCTTTTGTTCTGCACAGTACTGTATATACACAGAAAAAAAATATCTTTGAAATGCAACCAACAAAATAAATTGATAATATTTAATTTAAAAATTAAGAATTATCATTGTTGATCTAGCAGTTAAGTAATGATTATTAATCGTACTGATTACTTTTTTTTAAAGGTTAAGTAATGATTGAATTAAATTAAATAAGTTAATAATTAAATAAAATAAACGATTATATTCAGTTTCTCACGATAACTAATTGATTCAAAGTAATCCAAAAAAATCAAAAGTAATTAAAAAATAATATGATTACTTTTAATTATTTTTGAGTATTTATTAATCAAAAGTAATCTCTGAAAGTAGTCGGATTATTTTTTTTGATTCCTTTCTATTCTTTTTTAATAAAACCCAGGATTAGATTGTTTGGCAAACTTTATGAATAAATAAATAGAGGAAAATGACAGTGCTGCTATAATTCTCATATTAAATTTACTTACCTACTACACATTAGTTATTTCAACCAATTTCGTTGGTTAGTGCAATTGTAATTGGCGATATTATTTAGATTTTTTTCACTATATACTTATTTTCATATATATTCTTTGCAATAGATTTAAGCTTTTTTGTATGATATTTTCCTAAACTTTTGAATTTATTATTATTTTTAAATATTGCGACTACTAAACTTCTCACTCCCCTCTGTTTTATCCTTTGCAAAATGTAAAAAATATTGCATAAAATGTATCTTACATTTTCGGCATATAAATATATATTTGAACACGTAATTTTGCGTATTATGTTTATTTTTATACAATTCAAAGTAGGATATATTTAAAAATCACATATGTACGTAAGTATTTATTTTTTTCTTAAATTTATTTGGCAAATGCAAATATATATTTTTGGCAGTAAATCATCGACAAAAATAGCCAGCATATAAATATAATAATGTAATGGCTGTATAGATTCTACAAATACCTAAAAATACATACATAAATATATTTAAAAATTCTGCTAACAGATTCGAGTGCAATAAACTTTTTAAATAAAATTTAAGCGTACGACCAAGAGCAAAACATAAATATTTTGCACACTACGCGCCAGCACAAATGTATGTATAGTTATGGTAGATGCACAATGGGTTTAGATGTTTTTATAGGCTAAGCTTAAAATAAAAATTAGAATTTTCTAAAAAAAAAAATTAATGACTTCATAAAATAGGAAATAAGGAGTTTGAATTTTTGTTCGTACTTTGGTGAGCATTTAAGCTTTTGTTTAAATAAATTTTTTACTCATTTTCAATACAATAATTTTCTTTTTTGATTAATTGAAATTCAATAATGTTCTATAACTCAACATTCTTCTTTTGTTATACTTTCATTTTTATATCTTCCTTAAACGTAACCCTGAGCCGCCGCGCCCCATTATATAGTGTTCATAAAATTCTTTCTTTTGTCTCGGGAAAAATACTTTATTTGCACTTGTATATTCTAAAATATCATGCCATTATTTCCTTATTGAAATCCATACTCGTATTTTATTTTTTTAATTTTAATATTCCTATAAAATGAATAAAATAAATATTTACTTAATATTTTATTTATTACACTTTTTTTCCTTAACAATGTTAATTAAAAAACCATTATATTGTAAAATGATTCGTAATAACAAGGTGTCTTTAGAATTTTTAATTAAATAATAAAACAAAATAAAATGAAAGAAAGCAACAAAAACAACAACAAACCTTAAAAAACATTGAACAACTAAATGAATGCCGGGCACGACTGTTTTTTTGTAGAAGTTAAAAGTTTTTAATTTTAATTATTATCAGACACACAGTTTTTTAGGAAAAAAAACAGGGGAATTGCAAAATAATGAAACTGATATCGTGGTTAAGAAAAAATAATAAATCATTTCAATGTTATGCATACATACAAAATTAATGAGTAAAAATTTAATTATTTTTTTAGATTAACACTAGACCCTCATAGCACCCACTAGCAGCTTAATAGCATGATTAGCATATAAATTTTATTTGCTATTCGGTTAAATTAGGTTAAATAGAGAGGCAATCTAATCCACAATGGATTGGGTCAACATTGAGTACCCTATTTTCGACGTAACCTAACCCAACCTAATTCACCTATTAGCAGCTAAATAGTATTATTAGCATTATCAATAATGTTATTTGCTAATCTAACCCAACCTATTTTTAGTATGCGGCTCTCACTTATTAACAGTTTAATAGCATTACTAGCATATCACTAGTGCTATTTGCTGTTAGGTTGGGTTGAATAGACGATCAATAGCAAATAAAACTATTAAAATGGTAATTATGCTATTAAGCTGCTAATAAGTGAAAGTCGAATATTTCAATTAATTTGGGTTAACTTAGGTCGAATTGCCCCTATATTCGATATTCAATATTTGCCCAAACCACTGCGGATTCTACTTATGCTCTCATAGCACGTTGCACGCTCGCGAAAATAAGTATAAGTGCAGTTCCCAATAAAGAAGACAAAATCATATCAAACCTAATTTCCTTAATATATTTTCTTAAGTTTTTCCCATCTAAGGTCTTAAGTAATTTTACATCTCATATGTCTTCTATTAAAAAGATGTGCCTTCTGATTTGATTGAATACTGGGCACTAGCACGAGGAGTGGTAGAGTGCTATAGCATCAACAAATCTTTAAATCTGTGATGTGTGTGAAGTTAGCTCCGTCAGTTAGCTTCGTTTTTAGCATCCCTGTATTAATTAACATATATCTCGCTCAAACACTGTGAGGTAAGAAAAAATCTCTCACTTGTACACTGTTAACTTAACAGAGCAGATATTTTATAACATTTTCAAGCAAAAATATTAATGTACAAATTGTAACTTATTTTGGTGGTCAAAATTTTGGCCAAAATCGAAATGGTGGGGTTATACGGCCAATTGGGGTCGAAAGCCAAGGCTTCAAATATTTCAGAACTATATAGCTTATATTCAGAATCAGTATAGCTTTTGAGAAATATGACTTTGAAAAATGTGTAATAATGCATTTTCATATGTATATGGAAGCTATTTTTAGTAGTCATAACTTTGGCCAAAATCGAAATGGTGGGGTAATACGGCCAATTGGGGTCGAAAGCCAAGGCTTCAAATATTTCAGAACTATATAGCTTATATTCAGAATCAGTATAGCTTTTGAGAAATATGACTTTGAAAAATGTGTAATAATGCATTTGCATATGTATATGGAAGCTATTTTTGGTAGTCATAATTTTGGCCAAAATCGAAATGGTGGGGTAATACGGCCAATTGGGGTCGAAAGCCAAGGCTTCAAATATTTCAGAACTATATAGCTTATATTCAGAATCAGTATAGCTTTTGAGAAATATGAGTTTGAAAAATGTGTAATAATGCATTTTCATATGTATATGGAAGCTATTTTTGGTAGTCATAATTTTGGCCAAAATCGAAATGGTGGGGTAATACGGCCAATTGGGGTCGAAAGCCAAGGCTTCAAATATTTCAGAACTATATAGCTTATATTCAGAATCAGTATAGCTTTTGAGAAATATGACTTTGAAAAATGTGTAATAATGCATTTTCATATGTATATGGAAGCTATTTTTGGTAGTCATAATTTTGGCCAAAATCGAAATGGTGGGGTAATACGGCCAATTGGGGTCGAAAGCCAAGGCTTCAAATATTTCAGAACTATATAGCTTATATTCAGAATCAGTATAGCTTTTGAGAAATATGAGTTTGAAAAATGTGTAATAATGCATTTTCATATGTATATGGAAGCTATTTTTGGTAGTCATAATTTTGGCCAAAATCGAAATGGTGGGGTAATACGGCCAATTGGGGTCGAAAGCCAAGGCTTCAAATATTTCAGAACTATATAGCTTATATTCAGAATCAGTATAGCTTTTGAGAAATATGAGTTTGAAAAATGTGTAATAATGCATTTTCATATGTATATGGAAGCTATTTTTGGTAGTCATAATTTTGGCCAAAATCGAAATGGTGGGGTAATACGGCCAATTGGGGTCGAAAGCCAAGGCTTCAAATATTTCAGAACTATATAGCTTATATTCAGAATCAGTATAGCTTTTGAGAAATATGACTTTGAAAAATGTGTAATAATGCATTTTCATATGTATATGGAAGCTATTTTTGGTAGTCATAATTTTGGCCAAAATCGAAATGGTGGGGTAATACGGCCAATTGGGGTCGAAAGCCAAGGCTTCAAATATTTCAGAACTATATAGCTTATATTCAGAATCAGTATAGCTTTTGAGAAATATGACTTTGAAAAATGTGTAATAATGCATTTTCATATGTATATGGAAGCTATTTTTGGTAGTCATAATTTTGGCCAAAATCGAAATGGTGGGGTAATACGGCCAATTGGGGTCGAAAGCCAAGGCTTCAAATATTTCAGAACTATATAGCTTATATTCAGAATCAGTATAGCTTTTGAGAAATATGACTTTGAAAAATGTGTAATAATGCATTTTCATATGTATATGGAAGCTATTTTTGGTAGTCATAATTTTGGCCAAAATCGAAATGGTGGGGTAATACGGCCAATTGGGGTCGAAAGCCAAGGCTTCAAATATTTCAGAACTATATAGCTTATATTCAGAATCAGTATAGCTTTTGAGAAATATGACTTTGAAAAATGTGTAATAATGCATTTTCATATGTATATGGAAGCTATTTTTGGTAGTCATAATTTTGGCCAAAATCGAAATGGTGGGGTAATACGGCCAATTGGGGTCGAAAGCCAAGGCTTCAAATATTTCAGAACTATATAGCTTATATTCAGAATCAGTATAGCTTTTGAGAAATATGACTTTGAAAAATGTGTAATAATGCATTTTCATATGTATATGGAAGCTATTTTTGGTAGTCATAATTTTGGCCAAAATCGAAATGGTGGGGTAATACGGCCAATTGGGATCGAAAGCCAAGGCTTCAAATATTTCAGAACTATATAGCTTATATTCAGAATCAGTATAGCTTTTGAGAAATATGAGTTTGAAAAATGTGTAATAATGCATTTTCATATGTATATGGAAGCTATTTTTGGTAGTCATAATTTTGGCCAAAATCGAAATGGTGGGGTAATACGGCCAATTGGGGTCGAAAGCCAAGGCTTCAAATATTTCAGAACTATATAGCTTATATTCAGAATCAGTATAGCTTTTGAGAAATATGAGTTTGAAAAATGTGTAATAATGCATTTTCATATGTATATGGAAGCTATTTTTGGTAGTCATAATTTTGGCCAAAATCGAAATGGTGGGGTAATACGGCCAATTGGAGTCGAAAGCCAAGGCTTCAAATATTTCATAACTATATAGCTTATATTCAGAATCAGTATAGCTTTTGAGAAATATGACTTTGAAAAATGTGTAATAATGCATTTTCATATGTATATGGAAGCTATTTTTGGTAGTCATAATTTTGGCCAAAATCGAAATGGTGGGGTAATACGGCCAATTGGGGTCGAAAGCCAAGGCTTCAAATATTTCAGAACTATATAGCTTATATTCAGAATCAGTATAGCTTTTGAGAAATATGACTTTGAAAAATGTGTAATAATGCATTTTCATATGTATATGGAAGCTATTTTTGGTAGTCATAATTTTGGCCAAAATCGAAATGGTGGGGTAATACGGCCAATTGGGGTCGAAAGCCAAGGCTTCAAATATTTCAGAACTATATAGCTTATATTCAGAATCCGTATAGCTTTTGAGAAATATGACTTTGAAAAATGTGTAATAATGCATTTTCATATGTATATGGAAGCTATTTTTGGTAGTCATAATTTTGGCCAAAATCGAAATGGTGGGGTAATACGGCCAATTGGGGTCGAAAGCCAAGGCTTCAAATATTTCAGAACTATATAGCTTATATTCAGAATCAGTATAGCTTTTGAGAAATATGACTTTGAAAAATGTGTAATAATGCATTTTCATATGTATATGGAAGCTATTTTTGGTAGTCATAATTTTGGCCAAAATCGAAATGGTGGGGTAATACGGCCAATTGGGGTCGAAAGCCAAGGCTTCAAATATTTCAGAACTATATAGCTTATATTCAGAATCAGTATAGCTTTTGAGAAATATGACTTTGAAAAATGTGTAATAATGCATTTTCATATGTATATGGAAGCTATTTTTGGTAGTCATAATTTTGGCCAAAATCGAAATGGTGGGGTAATACGGCCAATTGGGGTCGAAAGCCAAGGCTTCAAATATTTCAGAACTATATAGCTTATATTCAGAATCAGTATAGCTTTTGAGAAATATGACTTTGAAAAATGTGTAATAATGCATTTTCATATGTATATGGAAGCTATTTTTGGTAGTCATAATTTTGGCCAAAATCGAAATGGTGGGGTAATACGGCCAATTGGGGTCGAAAGCCAAGGCTTCCAATATTTCAGAATATAAGCTATACAGTTATGAAATATTTGAAGCCTTGGCTTTCGACCCCAATTGGCCGTATTACCCCACCATTTCGATTTTGGCCAAAATTATGACTACCAAAAATAGCTTCCATATACATATGAAAATGCATTATTACACATTTTTCAAAGTCATATTTCTCAAAAGCTATACGGATTCTGAATATAAGCTATATAGTTCTGAAATATTTGAAGCCTTGGCTTTCGACCCCAATTGGCCGTATTACCCCACCATTTCGATTTTGGCCAAAATTATGACTACCAAAAATAGCTTCCATATACATATGAAAATGCATTATTACACATTTTTCAAACTCATATTTCTCAAAAGCTATACTGATTCTGAATATAAGCTATATAGTTCTGAAATATTTGAAGCCTTGGCTTTCGATCCCAATTGGCCGTATTACCCCACCATTTCGATTTTGGCCAAAATTATGACTACCAAAAATAGCTTCCATATACATATGAAAATGCATTATTACACATTTTTCAAAGTCATATTTCTCAAAAGCTATACTGATTCTGAATATAAGCTATATAGTTCTGAAATATTTGAAGCCTTGGCTTTCGACCCCAATTGGCCGTATTACCCCACCATTTCGATTTTGGCCAAAATTATGACTACCAAAAATAGCTTCCATATACATATGCAAATGCATTATTACACATTTTTCAAAGTCATATTTCTCAAAAGCTATACTGATTCTGAATATAAGCTATATAGTTCTGAAATATTTGAAGCCTTGGCTTTCGACCCCAATTGGCCGTATTACCCCACCATTTCGATTTTGGCCAAAATTATGACTACCAAAAATAGCTTCCATATACATATGAAAATGCATTATTACACATTTTTCAAAAACATATTTCTCAAAAGCTATACTGATTCTGAATATAAGCTATATAGTTCTGAAATATTTGAAGCCTTGGCTTTCGACCCCAATTGGCCGTATTACCCCACCATTTCGATTTTGGCCAAAATTATGACTACCAAAAATAGCTTCCATATACATATGAAAATGCATTATTACACATTTTTCAAAGTCATATTTCTCAAAAGCTATACTGATTCTGAATATAAGCTATATAGTTCTGAAATATTTGAAGCCTTGGCTTTCGACCCCAATTGGCCGTATTACCCCACCATTTCGATTTTGGCCAAAATTATGACTACCAAAAATAGCTTCCATATACATATGAAAATGCATTATTACACATTTTTCAAAGTCATATTTCTCAAAAGCTATACTGATTCTGAATATAAGCTATATAGTTCTGAAATATTTGAAGCCTTGGCTTTCGACCCCAATTGGCCGTATGACCCCACCATTTCGATTTTGGCCAAAATTTTGACCACCAAAATAAGTTACAATTTGTACATTAATATTTTTGCTTGAAAATTTTATAAAATATCTGCTCTGTTAAGTTAACAGTGTACAAGTGAGAGATTTTTTCTTACCTCACAGTGTTTGAGCGAGATATATGTTAATTAATACAGGGATGCTAAAAACGAAGCTAACTGACGGAGCTAACTTCACACACATAAATCTGTGCGTCCAGTTAACACGCTTGACATTTTCCGAAATGTTGCTCTCTTAATCTTAATCTCATCTTGGAGGAACAAGGAAAAACATTTGCATGAAATAATCTCTTATTTCAATGTTTAACACTGCAATCGAAAGTAAGAAAGCGTTAAGTAAGAAAATTATTAATATGCTAATAATGCTATTAATATGCTACAAAGTAGTAAAGCATAAAACAGACATGTTTCAATTGTTAAACCTGCAAGAAAATATAACAAAACGGTCAATAAGAATTTAATTGCATTAACATTAGCACTAACGGCAAATAGCATATAAAATTATCCATTTGGTAATATGTAATAAAATAATATAAAGTAATAAAATATAAATACTTAGAAATAGAAAGAAATCCTTATGTCAATGTTTAACCCTGCAATTAAATGTAAAAATTATTAGCAAGAATATAATGATAATAACATTAATACGGGAGGACAACAACAAATAAAATTATCCGAATGCTAATGATGCTATTAATATGCTAACAAGTAATACACCAACAATATATGTTCATTACAATCTCTACTATCCTCGTTGGTATATTTTGACCTCAGCTACGACATTTTTGTAATACCTTAAGGGGCAACGCAAAATGTTTCTATCATCTAGGACCAAAATGTCGTGTTCGAATCAGATGTAAAAAATTATTTGTAATAAGAATTATATTGGCATTAGCACGATATGTTAACAGTAGGTAAAATTAAACATATGCTAATAATGCTATTTATATGCTACACAAATGATAAAAAATAAATATTTCAAATCAACAAAAATGATTATTTAAGTGTTTCAACACTGCAATCGAATGTAAAAAATATAAATAAGAATCTCACTATGTATACATGAACACTAGAGCTTAACAACAGATAAAATTATCTGAAAGCCAATAATGCTAATGATATGCTAGAAAGTAATATATCAATAATACCCAGCAAAAACTTCCGCTTTTCAGAAGAGTTTTTGTAAGGAAGACAATGTTACAGAATCACTTGCTGTTGCGCATGAATGAGGCATTTTTTTATTGGAGATGAGCCATCTAGAAGCAATATATTTAGCTTCCAAAAAGCCACACATATTTTATTTTTGCCTTACTAAAGTGCTTTACAGAATTAATAATATATAATTTTTGTGAGAGCTCGCCTAACGTTAGCGCTTTTCAGAAACATTTTTCGAAGTTTTTGTTATCAAGTAAGCAATAATTGCTTCCTTCAGTTGTTAGTGCTTCCAAATCAGATTTTTTTGCTGTGTAGATGCTTATTTCAATCTATTTTATCGTGGCTGGTCCACTTCGTCTATAATGTTTTTGTAATAGCTTAAAGTGAATTGACTCACGTTTTTTTTTTATCTAGGACCAAAATGTCGTATTCGAAGCTGAAGTACGCCAACCATAGTAAGACCCATTGTTTAACCATTCTAAGGAATGTAAAAATGATTAGCAAGAATTTACAATAGCAGATACAATTATCCGTATGCTAATAATGCTATTAAAACAATAAAAGCACATATATATTTAAAAATAACAAAAAATTATTATTTCAAGGTTTAACACTGCAATCGAATGTAACAATGATAGCTAAGAATTTAATTATATTCTAATGAGCAAGAAAGTTTAATAGCAGATGAAATTATCCGTACACCTATAATGATATTAATATGCTAACAAGTAATAAAACATAAATATGTATTTAAAATTATAAAAATTTTCTTATTTCAATGTTTAACAATACAATCGAATGATTAATAAGAATCGAATTATGGTTACATGAACAAGTGAGGTTGAAAGTAGATAATATTATGCAAATGCTAATAATGCTATTAATATGTTATAAAGTATTAAAACACTAAAATATGCTTAATTCAATTTCCCTTATCATAGTTGGCGGTTTGTGACTTCGGCTACGATATTTTTGTAATAGACAAAAGAAAATTGAAAACTCTTTCTCTTTAATCGACACTAATCATGAAAATGCCTAATTTCTATGAAATCATAAGTAAAAATTATTATTAAAAATCTAAAAATATTAACATTAGCACGAGAGTTTAAGAGCAGGTAAAATTACCCATATGGTAATAATGCTATTTATATGCTAACAACTAATAAACTAAGTAAAACAAGTAAGAATCTAATTATAGTTATATTACCACGAGAAATTAGCAGCAAATAAAATTATCTATATGCTAATAATGCTATTAATATGCTAATAAGTGAAAGTCTCATACTTAAGTGCTGTATATCATAAAATAAGCAAAATATAAAATTTAAATAATGGAAAATATGAAGATATGAAGATAGAAATGAAGATATATACTTGTAAAACATATCAACACAAAGTTTGTATTCTTTTCGAATGCTGAATTTATATTGTGTATAGAGGCAAACTTGCGAACAGTGTAACCATGAGAAGGAGCATCAACTTGAAAATTATGAGTTCGTGCAGGTTTTTCAGAGTTCTTAACACTTGTCGACAACATTTTGAAAGAATGTGCATATTATCAACTTTTTATACTAAGGCATTATGAAACACTATACTTTGCTAGAAGACAAAGCAGCTGACGTTTTAGAGGTCAATTATGTTGTAAGAACTAATAAATAATTATAACAATTTTACAGTACATTTTTGCTCTAGTTTGATTGACAATTATTAAGCAATTTTTTGGCATATAAAAATATGCATATGCTAATGTTGCTAATAAGCTGCTAAATAATAAAACCCTTATATTTCAAATGTATAATGTATGTATATGGTGCAATAATTTGAAATATAATTTAAAATTAAAAATTAATAATAAAATTTATTTAATTTAAAGAGACATGCAAGCATAAGTATGCTTCTTAAGGTCTTAAATATGCATCCACTGGGCCCTTGCATCAATGTTTGTGATTTAAGTGATTTTAAAATGCACTGATTACTTCAGTAAGGTGTTGTACTGCTTCATTTTTGAAAATCTTCTACTTACACAAAAAATTTATATGAAACACGAGGTTGTGCCAACACTTTCCCAAAGCAAAATATTCATAACCGCCACAGACGATCGTGCATTGGCTTTAGCATTCAAGTCTCTTATCTCTAAAACTTTCAAACAATTTAATCCATAAAAAAAGTTTATTATACCTCATGCTTTAACTAAGAAAAAATAACAAAAAAAACAAGAAAACAAATCTAAAGGTAATCAAGCCCCAGAATAAAAAAAATATCTCTGGAAAAAAACATTAATTTCCCATAAAAGTTTTTTGCCTGTCAATGATGACATCAGTGGCTAATTTTACACTTGTTGCAAAAACAACCAACCAAACCAACAACAACAAAACATTTGAAGTAAAAGTCATTAAATTGTTCTCACAAACATACACAAACAAACGTCTTTTAAAAATCTTTTCCAACGAAACACCAAGTTTTATGTTTTAATTTGTTCAGTTTCTTTGACTGCTTGAATATTATTTTTTTTGGCGTTTCGAAATTAAAAGAATTTTTGAAATGCAGTAAAACAAGTTGTTTTTGTTTTTGGAAAAAAATGGCATTTAGTCGAACGCCAAAAGTCATACAAGTGCATTTAAGGGAAAGTTAAAGAGCGGAGAGGAGCAAAGAAACGAAACAAAATAATTTATAAGAAAAGAGGGCGTGTAATTATATGCAATAACTCATTGAAACTTATTAATGATTTTCAAGAAATCTGTTCTGTAAGCAGAACACCATTTTAAAAAGCAATTAAGTTTTGAAACAAAAATGTTTATTAAAATCTGTCTGTAACTTAACAAATTGATTAAGCAAGCAAATCTGAGCGCCTTGGACAAGTGGCGGCAGCACACTTTAAAAAATAACTTGAAAGTTTTTTTAGCCAAAAGGAAAATAACAGATAAAGCTTAGAAGCCAAATGCTTAAAAATTTTACGTATATGACGTATCATGTAAAAGCAAACATTGATTTAAGCTTTTTTCGTTTTTGAAACTAAACAAAATTATCTTTTTTTAATTTCAATTAAAATAAAATTTAAAACACCACAAATATTCAAGACACCAAAATGTCTCTTTTTGAAATTTTTCCTTTTGAAATAAGTTTGTTTCATGTCGATTTAACATTCCAGTGCTGTTAAATTAAAATGAGAATCATGTTGAAATAACGTGAATTTGATACTAAAATGTTGAATCAAAGTTATTTCAAGTTGAAACAACATTTTATTTTATTAACAAATTAACTTGCTTCGTTTTTCCTCCCACCAAACGTTAATTTAAATTTCCTAAGGGACCTTTCAATTCCACTGTATCGCTTAAAATCATGCTGCTGATTTATGTTTTAACAGGGTTGCGTATATCACGACTTTTAGCATCGTAAGCATTTTTTAAAGGTTTGTTTTTAATTTCAATCGCCGTTGGAGTTTTTTTGTATTATTTTTTTATTTTTTTTTTGTTGAAGAGCTTTCATTTTCATTTCTTCGAAAACTTAAAATGCATCTTCAAAAACCCAAAAACATACGCAGTTACAAAAGAGTCAAGAAATGAAGAGAAAAAAATGATTGCATTTTTTTATTGTGTTCGTCTGTCTGCAGACGTAAGTGTTTTCGTGAGATGTGCAAGTCTGTCTTCAGACCTTAAAACACTTCAATTCCATTTTCAACAACTTGCTGTGTCTGCATAATTTGCCGCTTAATGTGTTTCATGACCAGCGGCCTTTTATGTGTTTCATTGCTGCAGTTTTAAATGTTGATTTCTTTAGATCTTCTTTTTTTGTGGAAATTTTGCATTTATTTTTGATTGTTTCTTTAGTCTTTAACTTTGCAATGCAATTTGCTGCATGCAATTTTTTGTTAGTTTTTTTGTTGGCGTGCAAACACGATGATGAGGTTGTGATTTGCTGATGATGATGTTATAAAAACATCACGATTTTCAAACAACGTGTGTGTTTTTGGCCAAAAGTCCGTGGACGTTAGTTAATATTTTATTTAGTTTGAGTTAATGTTATAGTTTTTTTTGAAAGGGGGCTTTTGCATTTCTGGACATTTAATGATGAAATTTCTTGCAAGTTTGTGATGTCTTGTTGCTGATGATGGCATGGCGGTGGTCAATTTATGCCATATTTTAAGGAAAGATAAAACAAAAGTTTTCAAAAACAAATATAAGTTCTGTTGAAATTTAATTTTTAAGTTTTTTTTAGTAAAGCAGCAATAACTGATTTCAACGACTATAAAATATGTTTTTTACTACTTCCATGAAATAATAAATTAATCACATAATTACAAAATGTATCTTTCATTAACTCATTATCTCTCCCCTCTTCATTAACACCCATTACCAATTAAAACCAATATTTACCCCTTAATAGAAGGAAATTATAATTAGAAAAGGCACTAAGCCTTACTGCCAACTTTCAGTGGTTTTAACACACGCCATTACATTACGTTCTATGTCTATGGAAAACTTCTTTATCAGCTACCTGTGTTATTAAATAAACCAAAGATTTTTTTACTGCAATCTATATTAATAATTCTTGCTAACTAAACAATAACTATACATATCTTAAGACCAATATATGGGTATCTACTGCTATACATAAAGTTGTTATAGAATTAGCAGGGCTGGACATGTTAGCGCATTAGATAATATTAAATTTATATATTTTTTTTTTGCATTTTACGGAAATGCCCGCGAACAGAGCTAACGTACATTTTCTTATACAAACAAAAGCAATGTGAGTCCGATCAAAGGGAAGATATGTAACCATCTACTAATGATTTTTTTTAATATTGCTTTATGGTAACTCAAATAAGATATATAAATTTTCGACTCTAATGTATTTAAAAATCTATGGAAAACTGCATCTATAGTAATGGAATTATTATTTTGGGGGGGGGGGGGGCTTGTGGAGAATTGCTCATATACAAGTTGAAAACGTCAAATAAAAATTTTGATAAAGCTTGCGACTGTGGGTTTGCAAAATTTGTATTAAAACCTCCACCCATAATAATTGGCATGAGATGGAGATTGTTACCCAATTGTCGTGCACCAGCTTCAGTGTAAGGCAACACTTCGTAAAGAAGATATGTTTTAATATAATATTATAAATTCTTTATAAAGACTGCTATATATCTTTTAAATAAAGATTTGACATTTAAAACGCTCTTTTATTTAAAAGTTTATATTCATTTTATTTATTTTATATATTTAAATTTTTAACAAAATGATCCCCACTGGCAACACTATTACACTTCACAAGCAATTTGCTCCAGAAGGTATGCTTTAAAATATAGTTGAGTGTATTTCTATGCAGCTGTTAAGTTTCTCTGTACTTCTTGTTCGTATGATTACGCTAATACACTCATACATAGCTCACACCGATTTGATAACGCTTTACGATCTTACTCAAAATTTGTGATTGTATTGTGAAAAAGATTTTTATCCCCTAGCGTATAGATGTTTCCACATTAAAAACAAACATTTGGTAAACAAAAAGAACTATCCAGAATTATTTAGCTAAACTAAAAAATAAAAACTATAGCAACAACAATTATTAAATAGTTTGTGCTTGTTAAAAAAACACGTGCAAACACACAGATACATGACAGAGCAGACAAAAATAAATAAAAATTGATGTAAACAACCACAATTAATTGCTTCAATAATGATGTACATACATACGCACATACATAGTTAATATATGCACTAATAAGCCGATCTAATGCAAGCAGTGGATATGCTGGTGAGATTGTCTAGATGTTGCTGTCACATTCTGGAAGCCTTGTGGGAAGTATACAAATTGCTACACATCTGATGGCACTTCAGTCTATCATTAAGTCAGTCTGAAGTTCAGTTGTCTTTTTGTGAAGAGTTAGTTGTCTACTATGACTTCAGTTCAGTATTGTGAAGGAAATGTAAACTTCAGTTGAAGCAGTTGATACTCATGCAAGAGTGTTTAAAAGTAAAGTCAGTCAGTCATTATTTTTGTACAAACAGCAAGCGTCGACAGAGTGACTCTTGTGTGAAGAACAGTAGAGAGGGAGTATTGCTTCAAGACCAACACAGCTAGTTTTAAGAGACGTGTATATACCACAGAGGTTGTCAGATTTATTTTCACCCTTCTCGCCAAATGACTTGTCGAATATAGGTATATCGTCAATATAATAAAATATTAAATTATAGCTACAAAAATATTTTTTTTATTTTGTAATTACATACTTACATTACAAATATTGTAACGTCTATGGTAAAACATAAAAAATATATTTTTTAAGAAAAATTAAGAAAAATTTTAGATTTTTCATATAAATACAGGTGTACAAAAAATACTTAAAAATAACAACACATTAATCCAAATACTCGTAGGATAAATTGAACTTAAGCACCAAGATAAAAATTATTCTTTAAATCTTGTGATAAAACTGAATTAACATTTACTTAAATGTGTATTTAAGTACACATATCATATCCTTGAAGTGCTAAGTACTAGCAGCATCGTCATGTTCATACACTCTAGGCGAGAACTCCTGCAGGCTTTTAGGTACTTCATTATTAAAAAGTTGGTTCTAATTTATAAAAGAATTTTTCCCCACTGTGCTTCCTAAACACTTAATGAGTTTTTGTCGTCCAAATTGAATTTCAGAAAATTTTGTTTAAGATAAAGAGTCACAACATTTAGATCTTTTTGCACAAAATATTTTGTTTTAGAAAAAATTCTTTAAAAAAAATTCATACCCTTAACATTATTCTATTTTATTGGAATCGTAAGCATATAGCCAAAAATATCGCCAAGTAAATCGTCAATCGCCATTTGAAAATTTTCATCGCCAAAAACAAATTTTCGTCGCCGTGTGACAACTGAGTTCCTAAGAAGGTGGGGGTTCATTTAATTCACTTGGGTGCGCTCATGTCCTTGGATATGAGCGTAATGGCTCCTCTCGACAGTCTAATCTAACCTAATCTAACCTTAGGGCTCTGGCTATGCGCCATCTTCAGTTTTATCTCAAATAAACTCAAGAGTTCGTCGTTTGAGGAAATAAATTGATTTGTTGACAGTACTTATTCTATCCAAGCCAAGTGACAGAAAATATCTTTATCACCTCCATCTCTCTTCTGGCAGTCTAAAATATAAAACCCATTGTTTTATATGTAAATTACTTTAATTTCCTAATGGCTTCTCGGTAGCTGTTTGCTATATTCTATACCTGGCTTCTCACTCCAAAATTCTTCAAATTAAACTGTTTCAAAATATATCTTATACCTTAGCTTCAAGACTTCGCTTGGTGGCAGTTTATCTTGCTACATTTTTGAATAGTTTAACTGCCCATCTCTGTTAGGGTTTATTTGAGCACATACATGCTGTGCATATGTATGTTCCGTACAAACAAACATGGACAAGATAACAAAAAATATTTATTGAAAAAAAGAGTGTTAATTAAGCAAAATCGATAAGTTTTCTAAACAAGATTCTATAGACGCTTATTTGTATTAATAAATATGTTTGTGTTAAAAAATAACAAACAAAAATAGTTTACAGTCTTATAAAAGTAAGAATTCTTTTTTTTAACATAGTGGAACAAAGAAAAAACAATTAAATTAAAATCTTCTTAGCAAAGTTCCAAGCTCATCATTTATTTATTACGAAAAGTTTATTTAATGATAGCGATTTCGAATATATGTAGCTCAAAGATTTATCGTGTAAAACTATTGAGAATGACACTCAAAACATTCGATTTCGAACGTTCGAGAGCAATATTAAAAGCGAGCCAATATAGAACTAAATACGATATCGCAAAGAGTTAAAGAGCAGGGGTCTAGTCGTCACTTTCGATAAAGAGCTGATTTGATAATTTTTTTTTTCATTTTGAGACTATGACATTCGATATCGTACCATATTATTAAATTGTTCGACAGCAAATGCCTAAAATACTTACCTAAAATTTAAGAAACCTGATCGAATAAGCTCATTATCTAAAGCGACGATTAGACCCCAGAACTTGGGTATAATCGTCGCTTTCGATAATTAGCTGATTCTAACCTATTTCTTTAGATTGAAATTGTAGTATTTGATATCGAACCATATTATTACTTATTTTATTATTATAGATATAAATTATAAAAAATTATCAAATTAACTCGCTATCGAAAGCAACGATTAGACTCCTGGATTACTACATACGAGTTATAAAATAGGGTAAGGTGCAGCGCCTCTGGTGTTAAATAGAAACATTACTTTAATCTATGAAGCCATTTGATAGTTATTTTACTATGCAACGATTCATTGTAAAAAATATCGACGAAGTATATAGCGCTGTTATAGGCTTAAGCATAGAATAATATCAGAAAAATTTATGATGTGGATATGGCTCTCCAAGACCTTCATTTACTTTATAGTCACTGCACAAACTACTGGAGGCAACACCAACAATAACAAAATAAAACCCTTTTCAAAACTTTATAGAAAAATATATTAACACTTTAATTAAAGACTGCATATATTTACATCTGCTATTCAATTTAAACTAAAATTGAAAGGCGCAATAACCGCTAAAAACAGCAAAAAGAAAAGAGATAAAGTTTTTTTCTTTCACATTCTTTCAATAGAAATTGTAGGTAGTTTGTTTCAGCATATTAAAGAATTAATACGATTACTTAAGTGATGGCCGTGCTAGCAGGCAGTGAAAGATTTTACAAGGCATTCAAGAAGCAGGACCTTTTAGAAAATTTGGAGATGACTTCTGCCAAAGAATTTCACTTTTTTCGAAAACGCTAGAATTTACTACCCTACACAATCGTGCAATTTTTGAGATCAGATCAGGGTTGTATTTTTTCGTAAGGCATGAGATTGTGTAGGATAGTGAGTTATGGTCTTAAGTAATAACTGATTATTTTAGAGAACATAGAGTATTTAAAAAAATAATTGCCATAATTTTTTAGTTTTGTTTTCACACCTTTACTCGTATCACACTTATTAGACATAGATCGACCTCTGAACGTCATGGAAAATTTTTTATTCCTTCTCTTTCGCCATATCATTTCTGCTCTTAAAAGACATTACTTACATTACTCTTACTCTTAACAAAAGGCCTTCTAAAAGTTAACATTACCGCTCTTTTGCCCATATAAAGAAATTAAATAAAATATATTGAACTTCTATATAAGTTGGTAAAAACAGCGTATACACACTCTCAGTGTGATCAGAAATATGGTAGTCGTTGGCAAAAATAAACGCAGAAAGAAATCATCAACAAACAGCAATACAGCAACACATTGTTATCAGTAACAATATAATTTATCAAGACAACACAGTCAGGCATAGCAGCAACCAAAACAATAACAAGAACACCACCTAGTTATAAAAAAAAAGCTGACTGAAAAAATTTACAAGAAAAAAAATATAAAGAACAACAAGACACAACAATAAAAGTAATTACTCATAACCACCACCAGAGTAGCAAGCCGAGCAAAAAATGTCGGCGGCGGCTGAAAGACAAATATTTTCGGCGGCGGCGGCTGAACGGCTTAACGCCGATTTCTTTAGGCATTTGAAAAAAGTTTTAACCCAGTCTGTTTTTAGAAAAATACGTGAATTATTGAATCACCACGTTGTAACATTATTTATTTTGCAATAGTTTGAATATTGCAGTAATTGATGTCCTAAAAAATAGCTTCGTAAATTATTTGTTAAACCATAGAAACATATTCTAGACTATCAGGGCAAATAAAATCGCGAATAAAATTTCGCGAGAAATTTTTAATTTTTCAAATTAGAATTTTTTTCCCTATTACTTGCTATTAGTTTGAATTTTTCCCCGGGAAAAATTTCTCGCGGAATTTTATTCATGATTGCCTTCTACATAAATTTGATTTAAGCTTTCCGATTGAATAAATACGAAATTTGAAAAAGTATAAAAAATAAAAGACAAAATATCGGCTGAATACTAAGCCGATAAGCCGAGTGGTTCGGCGGCGGCTCGGCTTGTCGAAAAACATCGGCTGACTGGCTAGCCGCCAGCCGCGCCGCTACGGCTTGCTACTCTGACCACCACCTCTTGCAGTGCACATTGGGAATAATGTAAAAAAAACTAACTATAGCACAGTAAACCCCCTTAAGTGAGCACGATAAAATTTAAAATGTTTGAGAAACTTAAGCAGAACAGAAAATCCCTTAATCGAAAACTTGTCTTAACGCCTAAATAATTTAACTGATAATTTTTGGAACTACATACATACACATCGAGCCATATTTTCGATTTAATCGTAAGTGAAATGTAGCAAAAACAATTAAATTTGAATTCAAACTACTTTTTTTTGAATTATCAAAATGACAAAACAGTTGATAAATTTTAAAATACAGGGAGCAAACTACGACATTCGTTATCGAACGAAATTATGAAATATTTCCATATAAACTCTATAGAAATATTTCGTAGTTACGTTCGATAATGAGTGCTGTAATTTGCCCCCAGGCAGCAAAAATTTTATCAGAAGCGACAATTTGCGTATGTAAGATATATTTAAAGATTAAAAACAAAAACAACTTCTGAAAACTTTAATTTTTTTTGCGGTGTGAAGTGAGAGCGGGTCAAAAAATTTGGCTGGGGGATCAGCAGTCATACCAGGCACTATTCGTAATATAGAGGCTCAGATTTTTGAGCCCGATTTCCGATAAATCGGATAAGCTTCCGAAGGATGTTCTGTCAAAGAGGAACAGACGGAGATATTCCAGATCGGGACAAGGACACATGAGATGCAGCCTACTTTACTCCTATTCCTCGTTATTGCACCTATAGCAGTAGTTATTATGTGGTAGACCCATACGTTTAGCATGGGTACCGAAGGTACAGTGATCGGTCACCGTGGCCACGATGTTCCTCAAGTGCTTCCTATTGAAGTTCATGAGATTTTTCGTTCCACGGGAGTCCAGGCGGGGCCAGAGGGTTCTCGTGGGAGTTGGGAGACCACAAAAAATGTCGATATCGACTTCTCTTAGTAGGTTCCCCTCTTTGCCAGGTCATCCGCAATTATGTTTCCTGAAATAGTCCCGTCTCCATGCAGGCAGTTTAACGAGCTACTTGTGTGCTGCGTAAGTCCATACAGGGCTTTACGACATTCTTGGACAGGAAAGGATGTGGTGTACACCACTATGAGGGTGTCCAAAAACTTTTATATATTTTCTAATTCTACTCTTCTCACCCTCCTCTTGTTCTCTCTCTCTATATATATATTTTCTTTCAACTTACACATAGTACAAAGCGATCAATATATTGGACCCAGGTGAGCTGGACTATAATTTTCTACTAACTAACCTAACCTAACAATACTAATGTTTTTGTTATTAGTAGTTTTTATTCTTTAAAGAAGTGAGGAGACTTATTTAAGCAGAATACAATTAACTAGAAACTACTGTAATAATACATATGACTGCAACATGTACTTTAAATTGCAAGCATTAAGGTCCAAATTTCCGATAAAATTTCAATCTCTAATTATTTAAAACTACAATAAATTCAATTCCACATTAACTGAGCTATATTTAAATTGTTTTGTTAACCTTTTACACGATATTGAAAGTTTTCGTTCTTTTTTTGTAAGTGAAGTTAACACTCAAGCAATGAATGCCTCCTACAATTACTAGATGGTACTTTAGTTAGGAAAGGGAGTGTTAGACAAGACAGGTGGTGCAGCAAATCTGCTTTTTTCACGTTTTTAGCAATGCAGTGTTGCAGCGCCTCTGGTGTGAATAACGCGTATTGAACCTGTAGCCATTTTATTGATTATTTTAACTTCGCCCATGATTCTGAATAACGCGTATTGAACCTGTAGCCATTTTAATGATTACTTTAACTTCGCCCATGATTCTGATACACAAAACCGAAGGAGGAGGGCTTCCTCTTAGCCAACGCCACCCTGTTACTTATAGGAAATTCAGAGATGGAAGTCAAATAATAGTAGAAAGTTAAATTTTAAAATATAACGGCTTCAACAGATTTAAATCCTAATATAGCATCACAGTACCCTCATCATCGGCGAAGTGAAATAATTAATGATATGGCTACTAAGCACAGCTTCAAAAATTTAATATGTCTCATTAGCACCAGAGGCGCTGTCAGGCGGCCTTAAAAACAAAACAGCAGAGTTATAAAAGAATATTAATTCACCCCCATTCTTTTCTATCACTAGCTCTTTGCTAAAGAAGGCAATACCTAGTAATGGTAGTAGGCATTACTTCTCCTGAAAATATTTTCATGTACAAAAACTTCTGGTCATTTTGCTCTTTATATTTGTAAATTTTTTTGCAAGTATATATTAATCACTTGCTTGAACTATGATTTCAAGTATTGAATATATTGCTTTACAAATCATAACATTTATTTATTGCAGATTGATTTTGTGAACCGACACGCTTGTCAGGAAAATCTCTTCAATCATTTAATTCATTAAAAAAAATATACAACTGCATGTAAGTATTTCAATCCTTCCGGCAATTTTATTTAATAACACACAGCTATTTTAGTAGAATTTTTTTTCAATATTTTATTCTAGTTAACTTAACAGACGTGCTTGTCGAAGTCTCTATGTGCATATTTCTTAACGATATATTCCTTTTATTTTTATTTTTGCATTTGAAATAAATTATTCTGACCTTAATTTTGATTGAAGTGAAATTCTTCCTTTTCATTTCCAGCAATTGAATTCTATTCAGACTGCGACAAGTTAAGCCAGAAATGTTAATTTTTTTTCTATGTATGATATCTCTCATTTTAATCATTTAACACACAAACACACACACACACGAGTTGAAATTTATGTTTACTGTGTTAATTTTTTGCATGGCTGAATTTTCTATATTTGTAGATAAAAAAAGTTTATGTATTAAAGTTACGAGAGTTACTACCTCAAATGTTGGTGGTGAAAGAAAAAAAGCGACATTTAATGCCAAATATTTTTAAAGAGCGATAAGCAGCAACGGAGGAATTCAGTGATAACAATTGCCAAAGGTAATAAAGAATAAAAGTTGCAAACGTATTGAAAAAGAATATTAAATACAGTCACGTATAATATACGGTGAGCAGCAGAATGATAAGGTTACTTACTACTGCTTGTGCTGTTGATGAATATTAAATAATTTGGGTAATTGCAAATATAACGGCAAGCATCAGCCACTTAGATATATTTTATATCCTGCAGGTAGAGTTTTTGGACTATATAAAGCATCAAATTGAGTAGACCATGGGGAATTTAATGCGTGGTGGGGCTTCTGCAAGCTTTCATATGCTTAAAAGCCAATAGAATCTGTAGAGAAGGCACCTTCAAATACCACACAAGGGAATTGCTCTTAATAATCCAATAATCCGGGGTTCGCGGTTTTGATTCCAGCGGAAAGGTACAGGAGTTTTTGCAGACACACAGAAGTAGCTCCACAGTTTGAGTTTCTTATGAAAAATAAAAAAGTCCTCAACAGCTTAGAAACTATGAATTGAAGGATCTCTACAATTGAAAGCCCATCCTGTCAGACTGAGTGCCTAGAGTAAAGTTTTCGTATTAATATTTTTTTTGATCCAGTCGCATAGTATCACTCATAGCGCAGATGAACGATTTCGTTCATACAGAGAAGTTAGAAAATAGATGACCTTATCATTTTGATGATCTTTTTTAGGGTCCCATACACCAAACTTGAAAAGGAACTCTATTGTTTCCGCTAGGATGTCGTCGTTACGGGCTTTTTTCTATAGAACCGTAAGAGCTACGGACCTCAAATTTTCACAGAATATGTAAAACTTTCACCGCTGCAATAAAAAAAATATATATGATAGTAAAAAAATTAAAGGGGGTGACAACGCAAGCAACAAAACATATTAAAATCCTGATGTTATAAGCAGACAATTATATATATAGACACTTGTTGAAAGTTAGTGCATTTTTGTGCAGACTACACCAATTAATACTGAAATTAAAAACAAATAAAATTTAAAGTCGAAAGTGTAAAGTGGAATCTGCAAGACAAAACAAACTCTTAAAATTTTCAAAAACATCAATACTAAAAAATCCCAGTGTTAAAAAAATTTCGAAACGAAAAATCGCCAAAAACCAAAAAAGATCTTAAATGAAAAATATCACCAGAAAATCACTAAATCGCCAAACAAAATTACTAGAAATTAAAAAGATTGCAAGAAAACAAAAAAAAATCACCATAAACTGGAAAAGTCGCCTGGACGGAAAATTGGCGCCAAAATTAAAAAATATCGTTAAAAATAAACAGTAAACGAAAAAAATCAAAACAAACTGTCAAAAAGAAAAAAAAGCGATAAAACTCAAACAAATATCGCCAAATCTAAAAAACCGCTCGAAAAATCTAATAAAATCGTCACAACGAAATAAAAGCGTCAAAGCTAGAAAATCGCTAAAATTAAAAAAAGCCAAAAACCAAAAAAACGCCAAAACGAAAAAAGCACTAAAAATAAAACAATTTCTTAAATTAAAAGGTAACCGAAAAATATCAGGAAACACGAATAAAATCGTCAAAGCAAAATAAAGCGTCAGTACTAAAAAATTGCCAAAAACCAAATAAATTCGTCAGAACTAAATAAAAGCGACAAAACTAAACAAATCGCTAAAACTAAAAGAAAAAATCACCAAACACCCAAAAAAAATGCAGAACGAAAAAAGAGCCCAAAATAAAAAAATTCTTAGTTTTTTTCAATCGTCAAAACGAAGTAAAAGCGTCAAAACTAAAAAAAAATCGCTTAGACTAAAAATATCGCAAAAACGCTAAAACAAATCGCATGAACGAAAAACGCGTCAAAATTAACAAAAAAAATTGCTTAAATTAAAACACAACCGAATAAAATCGATAAAACGAAATAACAACGCCATAATTAAAAAAAATTAAAAATATCTCGAAAACCCGAATAAAATCGACAAAACGAAATAAAAGCGATTAAGCTAAAAAATTG
Source organism: Tachina fera (assembly GCA_905220375.1). NCBI lineage: Eukaryota > Metazoa > Arthropoda > Insecta > Diptera > Tachinidae > Tachina > Tachina fera. Next base: position 125,772,237 of record LR999964.1, read on the forward strand.
CAAAAAATACGAACAAAATAGTTAAAACGTAATATAAGTGCCAAAACTAAAAAATCGCGAAAAACCCGAATAAAATCGGTAAAACGAAATTAGTGCTTCAAAACTAAAAAATAGCTAAATATAAAAAGAAATCTCGAAAAACCGAATAAAATCGTCAAAACGAAAAAAATCGTCAGAACAAAAAAAGCGCCAAAAATAAAAACAAAAATGCTTAAACTTAGAGACGACCAAAAAAACGAATAAAATCGTCAAAATCGAAATAAATTCATCAAAACTAAGAAAATCGCTAAAACCAAAATAAAAAAAATTGCCAAAAAGCGAAAAATAAATCGGCATAACGAAAAAGCGCTCAAACTTAAAAAGGCAAAAAAAGATTTTTTTTTAAATGTCTGCATTAGGAAGATATTCGATTATATAGGCTGAAGTTCGTATAGTAAAGGGTGGGTAAATTTTAAGGGCCGATGTTGATTGTGAACCACAATCCACAATTTTTTTCCAAAATAAGGCCGGTCAGGCAGTTACTGTGAATGGTGTTCGCTATCTTGAGATGATAACGAACCTTTTTTGGCCCAAATTGAAAGATATGGATGTGGGCAATATGTGGTTTCAACAGGACGGTGTCACTTGCCACACAACTAACGAAACAATGGCTCTTTGCCGCGACAAATGCAATGGCCGTGTTATCTCACGTAGTAGCGAGGTCAATTAGGCGCCAACATCATGTGATTTAACACTGTTGGATTTCTTTCTTTGGAGTTATTTGAAAGAAAAGGTGTACGCCAATAAACCAGCAGCAATGCAAGAGCTAAGGGATGAGTAAATTCGGCATATTAACGGCATAGAAGCTCAATTATGCCACAGCATCATCGAAAATTTGGATCATCGGATAGAGGTGTGCCGTCGAGGTCGCAGCGGCCATTTGGCCGATATTTTGCTCCATACATACATAATTGAACCATATCGTATTATCATTATTATAAAAAGGAATGACAATAATTTACTAAATAATTTGTGTTTTATTCAAAATCAACATCGGTCCGTAATATGTAACCACCCTTTATATCATATGCATGTACATATGTACTCGTAGTGTCCGTACAGAACCCTTCGTATGCTAGCCAAAGTCGCACTTTACTCAACTTATCTATTTTTACCAAGTTTAGCTCTTGCACTCTTTTATTTCTTAGCTCATAAACATAAATAGCTCATTTAATATAAATTTGTATTTCACTCACCTTTATTTAGTTTTTGATCAATCTCTTCCCAAAAATCTTTCTTCAGTTTTTGTTCAATGTTTGCCAGTATGTATTATTGCTGTAGTGTAGTTATTATTATTGTTTTTTCTTACTTATACAAAATTTTTCACTTTAAAACACTTTTAATAAAATTTTTTCCTTCCCAGCAACTGAAATTATTTTTGTAACTATTTTTTGTTATCTTATCAAAATGTTTTATGAAAGAAAAAATGTTAGTTATTTATGAGCATACAATTATTTTCATATCAGGTGGTTTTGCTTTAACTCGCATACAAGGAGAATAAATTCATGAAGGTTCAAATGATTTTATGTTTGTCAAATGTCCACCACAGGTACATATAAGGGTTTAAAGAGTTGAGTAAATGTTTCACTGCAAGTAGAAGGAAAATAAACAATTTGGTTAGAATTTTGAAAAAGATAATTCAAATGAAAATGTTTGTACGATTATAATAATAATAATATAATTATTGTTTGATTTTATTTATTTTTTTGTTGTAGAAAGTTAAAATTTTTATACAGCCCATTATGAAAGGAGTTTGTAAAGACTTTGAGTGAGATATGTACATATGTAAATGCGAGATTCACAAAATAAAATTATTTAAGCTTCCCTAAGAAAACCAAATTTGCATGATGTTTTAATTATATTTTTGTAATACTACAACTAAAATAAAATATTTTCCATTAAATAAAATTCTAAGAATTTTTCTTGTTGTGAAGTTTTTATTTGAAATATTTTTTTTTTTAATTTTGCCACGGCAATTTTTTCACCTACAAAATTTTCAATTTAATTGAAATATTTTGAACAATTTTAACTAACAATATGAGAATTTCCATTATGTCGTACGTGACCAGCGTTCAAATTTAATGTGAAAAAAGCCAAAATAAAACAGTTTTTATTTTGCCAATAAGCCGTATATACATATCTTTCTAACTTAGCCCTATAATACACGACATTCGCACGTGACAAAATCGGTTACTTGTTTTTGCGGGCCACGACTAAAAAACTGACTTCAGCAAAACATAAAACAATTTCTTAATAAGACTAATTTTCTCTTTTTAAAATAGTTTTGATTTTACTCAAAAATCATTGATGTATTTTTTTCCTTTAATTTTAATCACAGTCATACGTAAGATGTCGCACGTGAGCTTTTATCCATCATAATGCTTATATTGCTTTCAAACGCTTACTAACTTTCCACGGGCTCTTGCCTACTTTACATGCTTCATTCCGCATTTTCTCTTCAATCATTAAATTTTTTCATTCAGCCAACGCTTTCCTATAATTCAGTACTCTTTACTTTTTTGCTTGTTTTACGTTTTCGCTGGCTTTTGCCAAATTTATGTGCAGTCATTCCGCCTTTGCTCTTCAATTATTGAATTTTTTTCTTTCAGCCAAAGCTTTCAAATTTTTCCTACCATTCCATATTCTTTGTTTTTATCCTAATTTACGGGTTTGTAGTAATATTTCGTTTTCCTTAAATTTTCTCTCTACTATTTGCAGCTCTCTCTATTTTTTGCCCTTTTTTGCTCATGTTAATTTAATTAATTTAAAAGTACATATATACAAAATTGGTTTTTTTAGTTTTACACCTACGATGTCGCACGTGATCACAAATCGTAACCGATTTTGATGAAATTTAGAATTTGGATAGCTATGAGTTCAAAAGAAGACATAGGCTGTAAATTTTTTCAAAAACATTACCACAAGGGGAGGTAAGGGGAAATGAAATCCTCTTTGAAACTTTTTATCCGAATTAAGAAAAAACTTTCTTTCCGATCTTGATGAAATTCAAAAAATAGATAGGTCTGAGTATAAAACAAGACGTAGATTGTAAATTTTTGCTAAAAATAGGACCACAAGGGGTGGTAATAGGAAATGTCATCCTTTTTAAAAATGCCTACGTCTACAAGAAGACATAGGCTATACATTTTTTTCAAAAATAGGTCCACGAGGGTATGTAATGGGAACTGTCATCCTATTTGAAACCATCTATTCGATGTTTATGAAAGTCAAAAAATAGATAGATCTGAGTCTACAAGTAGGGGTAAGGGGACATTTCTTCCCCATTTAAACAATCTAACCAATTTTGATGAAGTTCAAAATGTGGACAGATCTGAGACTGAAAGGACAAAACCACTATATATTTTAACAAAACTAAGACCATTAGGGGGAAAGGGGAGTTTTCTAAGATAAATAAAACTGAAGGAACTGCGTTACCACCCGGTGTACCACTACACCGTGCGTTAATTTTTTTATTTATAATTGCATTAAATAACTCTGTTTGAATGCATGTACTTTCGACGCATTGATAACAAATTATGTTTCTCAATGTCGCACGTGACATGAAAACTTTGTGATTTTTCTTTTGTATTCTTTTTTATTAGAACAATTTTAGAGACCAAAAGTGAATGGTTAATGTTTCTCTTTAAGAACGTTTGTCATATAAAAAACGTCCAGAAGAAAATATCCAAATGAAAAAAGTGATTTTCCTGCTTTGCATGAGAATATCTCAAAATTGGTTGTATATAAATGTAAAATGTTTTTATATTAGTTAAATCTGATTGTTTTCTTATCAAAATATCATAAAACAAAGTGCCTCTAAGTATTTTTAATTTTATAAATTGGCCCACGAATATATTTTGTTTTCAAAGTTAATTTTCACGATCAATAAATTTGAGTCTATAATTATTTTATTAACAACTGGAAAATAATAAAATATGTAAATACTTTTACACAATGATATAAATAAGTGATTGAATTGTTCATTACGCGCAACTCATTATTATGCATATAAAGTAATGAGATAAATAAGCAGCACTCATTACCTTGTAAGCCATTAAAAGAGCACTCTACCCATTACAAAATCTCGAAAAATTTTTGGTCGATAGCTTGAAATCTACGAAACTTAATTAAAATAATTTTACCTGATTATTTTATTATTTTTGTTATAAATTTCAAAATTCCTCTTATATGTAGGGAGTTTACATTTGAGCACAATTTTGTACTTACTAGATTTCGGGCAAAATAAAGCAGACTTCCCATAGAAAACAATATATAATTTATCGCTGGATTTTATCAAAATCTACTTGAAATCTAGTGCAACTTAGTGATGCAACTACAGTTTTTTTTCAAATTTGTGCTAAAAAGTCAGCTGGTATACAAGAAAAGGTGTGTGTGAATTGACTACATCGCAATCGTTTGGTTGTAGTCTTGGAAAATTTTCAGTTATGGGTTTTTTGCTTTGGATAAAAAACCTTATAAAAATTTGCCGTAACCGTCAAAAAAAGTATAAGCTACATACATAATTTTAGAAATTAATATTTGGACCAAAATCGATTATTTACAATTTTAGTAAAAAAAATAAAATAAACTGCCTAATTAACAATAAAAAAAGAAAACTTTAGACTTAAAATTTATATTGAAAATAAATTTAAAATAAAATAAATTTTAATATTTTATTGTTCTTTTCAATATAAGTTTTCAGTCGAACATTTTCTTTCGTTATTATAAAACAGGCCATAAGTCCTAAATATGTGTCGCTTAAGCTATGTACATACGATTGTCAGATCTGTCAATGTGCTGGCAATCGAAAATTGCCAGTACAATAATCCTTGTCATTTCACACGGTTGTAAGACAATCTTACAATTTATTGCCAGACGGTTGTATGGCAATAAATTCATCTAACAAAATCATCTGTCGAAAAATTGTCAGTTCACACGGTTTTCATATGCACAAATTGTCAGATGTGTTATTATGCGTTGCCAGACTCAAAGCATTTGTTAGAAATTGTTAAATATCAATCGTTTGGGTTTGTATTAAATGTAAAAAGTGAAAGTATAAAATATTACGGACCATAAAGAAGCAATTGCAATGATTTTGTGTGCATATATTTAACTATAAATTTTTTCTTTAAAAAAAGCGTGGGCAGTGTTTGCCTATAGAAATAATTCTCTTATAATGACTCCATTGTCAGATGCATAAACTTTGCACATCTGACAATATTAAAATGTCTAACAAATATCTGGCAATAATTTTACAATGTGTTCACACGATTGTAAGATGTCTGACAATTTGTTGTCAGCTGCTAGTCTTTCAATGGACTGACAATGCTTTTTCTGGCAACGACGTCTGACAATATTTGTCAGTTCACACGGTTGTAAGAAATTTTGAGCACATTTTACTGGCAATATTGTAGGACAAGCGTCTGTACATAGCTTTAAGCTTTTTTAGCGGTTATGGCTCGAAATGTCATAAAAAGTTGGTGTAAATAGTATAGATTTTCATAAAGATTTTAATTAAAATCTATTAGATTTTAAGCAGGTGTAAATGCTTTACTACAAAAAATTTTTTCTAAAAAAAATCCAAAAATTCGAATTTTTGTGTGATATAACTTTTCTTAGTAAAAATATTTTTCCCAAATTTGATTTCGATTTCCAAATTTCATTATGATGAAAATGGTATACATACATGTGTAAGCCAATATATACATACATATGTATGTATGTAGTTTGTTTATTTAAATTTTTATTAGGAATTTTTGTGCCAAATTCCAACATTTGCAAGCGTTTTGATGTGTTTTTCGTTTAATGGCAATTACAATTTTTGCAAAATTTTGTAGATTTGGAAATTTTTAATTACTATTTTTTTTACTGCTTGCATACACAAATACAAATCTCTGGCATAAAATATCCTAAATACTTTGTAAGGTCATTTATATACATTTTATGGATTTGAATTTTCTAGCCAAAAATCTTAAAAAAAATTAAATTAAATTACGTTCGACATATTTGAAGCGAATGATGGGCGGGCAAATGAATCTTTGAAATATTGCAATTTTATATATATTTTTTTTAACAATTTCACTCTAGCGAACGAATTTTACTTTACATATGTACTTACAAGCGTACTTACATTTTTTGTATTAAACTTTTCTAATGGATGGTTACAGCATGAAGAAAAAGTTTTCTAAACAAAAATATTACCAGTACGAGTACAAAAGAGAGCACCTGTCAATTTTACACTAATTTATACACAAATCATTAACAAGTTTCAAATTAAATGGTCGGTGTGTTGTTTGTTGTTGTTTTTAGATGTTCAAATTTTGTTGTTTTTCGTTTCAAAGCGTTAAAAAAATGTATAAATAAGTTTGAGATACATATGGATGTATACTATGTAGGTACGTAAATTTAGTACATGTATGTATGTTTATATGTTTGTATGTAGATATGTCTGTATGTGTGTATATACTTTATTTTTTGGTTCACATCATTTAATAGAAAAAGAAAATAGCTTGTGTTTATTTTTTTTCAGCAACCACTTCTACACACTTTTGGTTGTGCTGTGTTATTCTAATAATGCGAAATTTATTTTATTTTAATTTAATTTTGTTTAATTATTCAATCAATTAACATAAAATTCAGGCAAGTATTTTAACAACAATAGAATTAAAAACGACGCACGCACGCACACACACTATCGCAGCGCAGCTAAAATAAAATTAAAAAACCGTAACCGTACCGTATATTTATGTTTTTTTTTTTGCTCTATATTGGCTTAATTTATTGGCTTGAGAATTTAAGTTAAAGTATGTACTTATGTATGCATGTATACAATTTCGTTCTCTAAAAGTATTACACAATACTTTTTTATTAACAATCTATGTAACAATTTTCGTTTAAGTTAATAAAAGAAAATTCACTATTTAGGTATTTTCTTTATCACAATAATTTTAATTAATATTGATCTCAAGCAGAAAACTTAGAAGAAATACATAAGTAAATCGTTGCTCTAATAAACTAGGTACCGAACGTAATCGAAAAAAGCACTTCGTTGTGTTCTCCACGCAAAGAAGTTGAAATGAAAACTGAAACAAAATCAGGCATGAACAAAAATTTTAGGTCTAAATTTCACACATTGGCCAAAACGCAAAAACAACTACTACAGCAATATAAAAATTAACAAACACAACAATAACAACAACAACAATACCTTCAGCGTGATCTGCTGTGTTTAGTAAATTAAAAAAAAAAAACAAATTGTGGATCATAGTTTGGGCTCCAACAACAATGCAACCCGCTATCGTTGTATTCTGGTATTATGAGTGTAAGAAAAAAACAAATTAAGAGAAAAAGCTCACAATCAGTGTTGCCGCAAATGTTGGGAAGAATATCATAACATGGGAATCGGCTAACCATCGTCAAATTTTCTCGCCAATTCCCAAATCTCCAAGAAATTATTGTGTATCGACAATCTATTTGAAAAGAAACAAGTAAAAGTGCTATATTCGACTGTCACCGAAACACGTATGGAGGATATATGTATGCACACTGAAACATTTTTTTTCATAATTTCAATGAATTTCGGCATTAATCCCATGAAAAAATGCATTAAAATTCAACCAACGTCAAGCTTCGTTGGATTAATGAAACCAGTTTCGTAAAAATTATTTTAATGAAAACTACGTCAAATGTATTAAACAGTGTCATCAAAAATTTCATTAAAACCACAAAATGGTTTCATTAAAACAACGAAATAATTTCAAACGAGATAATTTCCAACGACAAAATTGCATTAAAATTACGATATAAATTTAATTAAAGCAACGAAATAACTTCACAAAAACATTGAAATAACTTTATTATAACAACGAAATAATTTCATTGAAACTGTATGTGCAAAAAAGGATACAAAGAGTACAGGAACAATCATACAGAACTATACCTTTGATGCAAGCTTTTGGTTGACAACTGTTGAAATACAATTAATTTATCAGTCTTTCATGACTACAATGAAATTTTAATTGGGTCAAGGAATACATTTCATAGCTATAATGAAATTCTAAATTGCTGTATACTTTATTATTTTTTTATAGTTTTAAAGAATTTATGCTCTTATTCAAAAACGATTGTTAAAGTTAAAGCATGCATTAAAACCGGTTTTGTCATACAAAATACGTTTGTTACACCAACTTTAAGTTTACCAGTTGTTTTTGCATAAAGGGGTTAATCTTTAACTTAATTGCTTTAAGGTATGTACAAATGTTTATAAGTTTATTTCAAGCAGCAACTGTAAATGTTCTACAGAAGGGGTTTCTCAATAATTAGAAAATATTGTTGTCATAAATTCAATAAAATATTGTTACGAAACTAGACTACCAACGAAGCATTTCCAATTAAAAAACCTCTGTCTAAAATCAATCCTCTCGACATGAAAAAATGTATTTCCTCTTCTTTAGAAAAACAATTTTTTTTAATTAAAATGTTTTCAAATAGAAAAATTTTTGTACTGCAATAAATGCTACTAAATTTGTATCATTATTATTTTTCCCACGTACGTACACATGCTGCTTTGAGATTTTTCTCAAGCTACCTTAGATTTGTCATAATATTTGGTTTCTCAATTTCATCTTTAAAGTCAATGTCCCTAAATAAGGCAGGCAGTAGCCAAACAACAAGCAGCTCGGGAAAGGCAAATATATTTTTATGCCGAGAGCCACAGTAACGGGATAGATTTTGAATTTTTTTTACAATTCCATTTTGATTTCGTTTATACTATACGATTTTTAAATTTTTTTCATCCATATAAATCGACCGCAGCTAATCTACATACATACATTTATTTTTTAAGTTAAAACCTTCCAATCCTGAAACCGTATTTCTGGTTTTTTGTATTTAATACCCATTTAATTTTTACTGATATATAAAATAGTTTAAATAACAAAAATACTAAAATTAGTTTTAGCTGGTTAACTTGAAATACTAAAAAAAAATTCCAACTTTCCAGCTCTGAAACCGTATTTTCGATTTTGTTGCTTTTCAATACCAATCTATTTTGGACCGTTTTGACACACCTTTCTAAGACGGAAGTCTCTTCGTTTTCTGGAATCTTCAGAAGCCCGATTGTACGCACAGAAAGATGGGTGGACAGACGAATATCGCTTATTCGTCTTCTCTATTCATAAGGATCTAGAATATATATTCTTTATGTGTCACATATAAACATGCAATTTACAAAGGGAATGACAAACCAATATATCGTTGTCCTAATATAGAACGCACGTAATTGAATATATTTTAATGTTTAAACATCTATATGCTAGGGGGTAAAAATCTTTTTCACAATACAATCACAAATTTTTAGTAAGATGCACACCGCATTATGAAATCGATGTCAGCTATGTATGACTGTATTAGTGTAATCATACGAACAAAAAGTACAAAGAAACTTAACAGCTGCATAGAAATACACTCATCCGAATTTTGAAGCATACTTTCAGGAGTTAATTTTAATAGAAATTGCTTGTGAATTATAATACTGTTGCCAGTAGGTAATTTTGCTAGAAAGTTGCAAAACATAAAATAAATAAATTAAGTGTAAACTTTTAAATAAAAGAGCGTTTAAAATGTCAAATATTTGTTTAAGCAGTCTTTTTAAAGACTTTATAATGTTATCTGATAACATATATTCATTACGTACTGTTGCCTTACACTGAACCTGGTGCACGACAATTGGGTAACAATCTCCATCTGATGCCAATTATTATGGGTGGAGATTTTAATACAAATTTTGCACAAGCTTTATCAAAAATTTTAGTTGATGTTTTCCACTTGCATATGAGCAATTATCCACAAACTCTTACAGCTAATAATTCCACTAATAAAGATGCAGTTTTCCATAGAGTTTTAAATACAGTAGAGTCAAAAATTTATATATCTTATTTTATATTTTATGAATTGAACAGGCTAAAGTTCGTATCGCTTTGTAAGCCAAATTGCATGTGATAATTATTAATGGAGAAATAACACTAAAGTTAGTTGTAAATATTCTGACTAACACATAGTTGAATGGAACAACTAGCAGTTTTCGAAGGCCACTAAACCTTCATCATCAGCGTTCTTTTGTGTTTGGTTTTAAAAAGCGATATGAGCTTTAGCCTGTTCAATTCATAAAATATAGAAACAAATAATAAGCCAATATTAACTATTTGCACTAAAGGCATTTACCATAGATGGGCACTTTGCAGTACTACTAAAATTTCACTAAAAATAATTTTTTAACCACTAAATTTGTACTGATTACCAAAATTTTTTTCTGCAATTTTTATAAAGTGCCTGAGTGATTTATTATATGATGAGATGCATTGAATTTTCAGTAATCAATAATGCTTGTGTTCATAATGAAATTCTACCAAGTGGCTAAACTATTTTCATACAAAAATTTTAAAATTTCAATGAAAAAAACTTTGTCACTTGCTATAACTTTATTTTGAATACGGTCCTACGATTTTAGTGGTAATGCAAATTAAATTTCATTATCAGTAAAAATTAATTGAATTTTTTCAGTAATCAGTAAACTTGCTGCTTTATCTAATTTTTTATGCAGTACATATATACTGCACTGTGCTTATTTACTAACTAAATAAGTTAAATAAAACAAACAAAAACCAGCAAATTTTCTATGTACTTACAATATTGAAAGTTTTGATACTTTGAATTGATTAACCTAAAACAATATACTAAAAGCATAAGTACTTCCAACTTAAAAAAAATTCTCATTACTAGATGATTACACACCTCCCCTATGATCGGACTCACATTGGTTTTTTTAATCGAAATTTTCGCATTTTTCAATACATTAGCTTGTGACCACAGATTCACAGAAAACGTATTCCATTGTTTTAATCTAGAACTATTAGCCGCGAAATGACACCGAATAAGATAATATGAACAGCAATGTGAAATTTTTGTAACAAAAAGACTGAATCTATGTTACGTCGAAAATCAATTAAAAAAATCCTCCGATACAAAAAAATATCAATGAACAATAAAAACATTATCTTGGCAACACTTTCATCGATTCAGAGAAAATTTAGTAAATAGTGAGAGAATATGAGCAAAGCAGTAAAATCAATACAATCTCAATTGAGTAAATTAACTTAATCAATGAAAACAAACAAGAGTCTTAAAATAAACAACAACACCACCACCATAAACCGGTATTCAAGCAATTGCCGGCTTTTAAGAAATTTAGGGGGGAAATATGTATGAAAGTAACTAATTAAGTAAATACACTTGAAATGATTTGGATCCTACATACATGCATACATACAACATACATAGTTACATGCAAACATAAGTAAATACATACATATGTACATACATACATATGTGCATTTGTATACTATATAAAATTTACGGAGATTTTGAGCACAGATAAAATAAAATAAGTAGACATAACATAACATTAACATTACTGCGCTAATGTTAACCATACAGTAATGTGATCCGTACAGTACAGTTACTGCATTCTACAGTAATTTAAATTTGAATACGTCCTACTGTAACTTGTCTAAAATTATATCTTATTATGAATATAAATTTTATTAGAATTTTGAAATTTATATAAAAGTTATTTACTGACAAGGGTACGTACAGAAAACAATAAGAACTGTTATAAAAAACACTTGCGATTATTCAGGCCGGAAAATTTTTCAAGCAAATTTCCGCTTGCTACTATTAGCTTTAAAAGAAAAAGTGGGCGCAGTATTTGGCATTTATTGTAAAATAAAGCTATGTTTTTAACATCAAATGCACACGAATTCCAATCAACTTATGGCGTTTTCTTTTCTAGGAATTTTTTTTTTGTTATTTATTTTGTTATTTTTTGTTTTTATTTTAGAACTCTCATAAATAACCCAAAGTTGATTTAATTTTATTGAGCTTTAAGTATCCATTATTTCGATTAATTTCACATTTTTATTATTTCGAAAAAAAATAAATGTGTACAAAAAGAAACTTTTTAGCGCAGACCATAATAAACTGTTTCGGTAACACTGTTGAGTGCTTTGAAGAAAAGTTTGTGCTCATTTATTAAAACTTTCAATCTAATTTAAGAGTAAATTGTGGCGAAAGCTTTGATCATATTAAAAAAGTTTTTTTAGTATAGTTTATTTAAAAGCTTTAAAAGAAAATAATAAAAAATTTAAATGGTTTTTTCTCTTAAAAAGTGACAAATGAACCAAGCAACATCAAATTATATTACGTATGAAAAGCAATAGACTTTTATAAAAGCTTTCTCGAACAGTTATGATTTTTTTTAGCGACTTGTAAAATGAAGTAAATTAATTCTTAGTTCGGTTGTAATTCTATATATTTTTTTTAATTAATATAAAGAACTATTTAATTAAATTAATAATAGTAATTTGTATCGGAGCTGTTAAATTTCGATTACGATTAGGAATCAATTAGATTACATTTTAAAAAGAATTGTACTGATTATATAGTATAATTCCATTTAAAAGAATTTCTGGTAAATAATTGATTACGATTACTAATAATCGATACAGAATCTGAATAACTTGAAATTACAAAAAAAAAAATCCAAAAGAATCGAAAGTAATCAAAAAATAATCCGACTACTTTCAAAGATTACTTTTGATTATTAATAAGTAATAAAAAAGAATTAAAAGTAATCTTTCAAATTAATCGGACTATTTTTTAATTACTTTTGATTCTTTTGGATTATTTTTTTGTAATTTCAGGTAATTCAGATTAATTTTCTATTATTAGTAATCGTAAGCAATTAGTAATCGTGCGAAGCTGAATATAATCGTAATTTAATAATTACTTCACCTTTCAAAAAAAAAATTTAATCAAATTAGTTATCAGTACGATTAATAATCTTTACCTAACAGCTATGATTTACATTTGTGTATGTGAGTATGTTATTATATTGATCCATAACCGCCAAAAAGCTTAAGCGACATATGTACATATGTATATATCCCTTTTTCCTCGTTTTTTTAAGAACATCGATAATTTAAGATCTCAGATAATCGATATGCCGCTTAAGCTTTTTTGGCGGTGTAATAACTATGTATATTTTTGCTTCAAAACTCATTGGGCGCATTCATAAGACGTAGATGTTGAGCTCAACAGTTGTGAAACTGCTGGCAACTGTTGGCCCCAACAGTTACTTCTTAGAAACGACTTGATGTATATAATATAATTGTATATATTTATTGCGTTACTTCATCGCATTTGTAATGTAAAACTTAACAAATATTTGTTGCTGCCACCTAACAAAGCATATAAAAGAAATAATTCTATTTGACCAGCTGTTCAGACTGAGCACAACGTGTTGGCTATAGGTAGCGAAAAAAATTTATGATGGAAAATTACTCAACTGTTGAGTGGAGCGGAAATATTCAACTATGCGTTTCTAAGACAAACACACAACGGTTGCGCAACAGCTACTTCTTATGAATGCACCCATTGACATTTGTTAACCGATTAGAAATACAATTTTTTTTGCCTGAAAGAGAATAGCTGTTGTATGGTGGAATTAGCACAGAAGTGGGCACAGCTGCGCCCACTACAATTTAATTGAAATTATCCAATTGATTCCTACAAAACTTTGTATGCGCCTGCAACAGTTGTAATGAAAAATCTAGTGTTTAAAAATGTGGGCTGGACCATGCCCATTAAAACTCAATATTATATTTCAAGTGTTTCTACAACAACTGAACTGCGTTAAAAATAAAAACATATCCGGACGTAACCGTCAAAGGAGCATAACCGACACATTTTCGGGACCTCGTTTTTTTGACAAAAATTTATTACTTACTATCGCAAATAATCGATTTTGGTAAAAAAAATAAGTTTCAAACTTACGTCGCTTAGGATTTTTTGGCGATTATGGCACGATATATTTAGAATAAATAAAATATTTGCCATCATTTATTTACTTTTGAACTTAAAACTCTTTAATGCTTTCTGCAACTGTCTGAGTTCCCTTTAAAGTTTTTCTTTTATGACTTTTACTAAAATAACATGAACTACAAAAAACTAAATAATTTATAAAGCTTAAACAATTTTCATTGAATCAATTCAAAGGACTTGTGTTCCAACATCCATATGCACATAAATATATTTTCTCTCGGGATTTGTATAATTACCAAAATGTTTAAAAGCAATTTTAAAAATATTCAAATTATGCAATACATTATTAACGGCTTAATTGAACCAAAAAGTATTTTTAAGAAAAAAGAAATGGAAAAGTTTTAACAAAAGCCTTAAATACGAGTATAAACAATAATAACTTTAGCATATGTTTATATTCTCAAAGTTAATTCACATATTGGAAATTATTTCGCTTTCCTAAAATGTTAAGTTTAATCCTTGTTAAAAAATTAACATAAATAAGTGTTTTTAATTCAGATCTATCATTGGAGATTCAAAATAGAATAATTTTTTTTTCGTATATAAGGAACGAGCAAAAAAACCTCAGATAAATGTTAAGAAATTTATTAAGATTATTGCAAATTTTTCATAGTCTAAGGCCTGCGTAATTTTGTGAACAGATAAGTAGTTCAAGAATTGATGATAATTTATCATTTTTTTCCCTTAGACCCCACTGTGGGTATATAAAATATAATATTAAATTTTGTTAGGTTTGGCTCCACCCACTTTTTCCAAACTCGAAACCGTCTTATGCGCTCAAGTGTACAAAAATAATGGGTTGGATTGCAGTACTTGAGATATAAAATTATATGATAATGGGCGTGGATCCACCCACTTTTCCAAATGTAAGACATGCATATAAGTTATTTATATTGATTTTATTTATTTACAGCACAAATAATAAATTTTGATAAAAAAAAATTAGCACGCTTCAGGTTTTTTGGCGTTTATAAGAAGAGATACTAAAAAACTTTGTTAAATTAAGATTTTTCCTGCAATTGAATAATTTTTAATCTCGAGGATTAAAGGATCCTTGCAAAGCTGATTTTTGGGGTTCCCTGCACAGAAGATGTTTCTTCTCACCTATTGTTTTCACTACGATGTCCGTCCATCTGTCTCTCTGTCTATTACAGGCTGTTTTCTCCGGAACCGTACGAGCTACAGAATATGTAAAAATTTGGCTACGAAAAATGTTTAAATCCTAATTTATATATCGTGCCACAAGTGCAAAAAACATCTTAAGCGACATAATTTTCAAACTAGATTTTTTGACTAAAATCTATTATTTCCGATCGTAAATAATCGATTTTAGTCAAAAAACCAAGTCCAAAAAATGTGTCGGCTAAGCATTTCGACCTGACATATTCTCACGTGAGTCTTACGTGAACGTAAGTACACATGTTGATGCAAGAACTTCAGAAATATAATCAACAATTTACTTTGCTTTGCTTTGCTATTTAAACTACAGCAAATGGTGAAAATTTTATCAGTACTGTGGGTGTGACTTGAAGTGAGTAAAAAATTTTGTGCACAAATATCCAAAATATTAAAATAAAACTCAAAAATATTTTTAGGTAAAAAAGCTGGAATTTTGAGATTTAAAAACTATGCACGTTTAGCTTTTGTGAGCGTGACTCTTCGCTGCCGTGACTAGATTTTTCTCAAAATAGCATTACGCTCATGTGAACTGAAAAAAAGTTGGCTTAATAAATTCAGTAAATAATACTAGTGAATTAAATAATATTAACATATTTTTCACGTGAGTCTGACGTGGACGTAAATACACAGGATATTGAAAGGACTTCAAAGATATAATCAACAGTTTACTTTGCTTACTATTAAGACTACAGCATATTCTATAAATTTTATCACTACTGTGGGCGTGACTTGAAGTGAGTAAAAAAATTTTGTGCAAAATTATGCAAAATATTAAAAAAACAAAATTAAAAAATTCCCAAGGTAAAATATGTTGTCTTGACATTTTAAACCTATGCTCTTTAAGCTTTTGTGAGCGTGACTAGATTTTTTTAAAAATAGCATTGCGCTCATAGGAACTTAGTCTGACGTGAACGTAAATACACAGGATATTGAAAGGACTTGAAAGAAATAATCAACAATTTACTTTGCGTTACTATTTAAACTATAGCAAATTGTGTAAATTTTACCAGTCCTAAGGACGTGACTTTAAGTGAGTAAAAAATTATGTGCACATATATGCAAAGTATAAAAAAACAAAATTAAAAAATGTTCAAGGTAAAAAGCTGAAGTCTTAAGTTCCAAAAACTATTCACGTGTAACTTTCGTGAGTGTGAGTCTTTTTGGACGTCACTACATTTTTCTCAAAATAACATTACGTTTATCTGAAATGGAAGAAAATCAGTTTTAAAAGTTACCTCAATCATACAAGTTCAATTCAATGAAAACTATGTAGATCGAGAGAGTCACGTGAGTATGTGTTTAAAATACTAAAAAAAAAAATTATATCCCAGCAAAAAATTTCAAAAAAGGTAATCGGGTTTGGAATTAAGCATTTTTGGTGGAAGCTCTTCCCTACTGTATTAGCAACTTAATGATTTTAACAAGGCGTGATACTAAAATAATCGATTCTTGAGAAGTACTTACTTTTTTTATTTGGCAACTTGTTCACGTAACCTATTTAATCTAAAAAAATCATTCTCCTCATTTAGCAACTTGTATATAATAATATATAATTGTAATAACAAATGAGCTTCTCATTTGTTTAAATGAAAATTTATAATATAATAACTCTAGTTGTTCTAAGAAACTTTGGGTAAAGGTTCCCTGATGATCTGCATTAGCAACAGTGAAATGCACATAGGACCCAGCTAAACCCCTCAATAATCAATTTCAATGTATTTTATTAAACAAATATTTTAGTGAATAAGTAAAATATTAATTTTGGGATTATTAGTGCGTTAACAAATTTTAAACTTGAAAAGGGAAAATATTGAACAAGCTTTTGCATATAGTTTAAGGTCATTAACATTCTTATAAAATTAAGCATTCTTATTTATTTTTGGCCTTATCTACAAAAATTGCATTGTTTTTCTTTAACTGCGAGTACATTTCAGCAAAAGCAATAAAAGTATTAACCCAAATTTTATATTTGTGCATTAAAATCATCACCATAAACATTAACGTCATGGTAAATTTTTGCTGTGCTTTAAAGAAAAATAAAGTGAAATAAATTATTGCTACAATTATTAATAAAATGTCGAGAATTTTCTACCAACAAAAACAGCAACAACCTGGATGTACATACATTAATGCACATCAAGCAGACTGATCTGCAGTTAAAGATGAACACAATCAAAAAAGAAAAAAAACAATCTTTCAAAAATAATTCGTGCGCAGAAAAAAAGAACAATGAAGACAAATAATTTTAACCAGGAATGCAACAATTATAATTTTTATTATTAATATGGCCATTATGATTTATGTACATATATGAAAAAATTTTAAAAGGCCAGAAAAGGAATAAGTGAGTGCTGCATATTTTTATCTGCACTTGCATTTTAAAAATAAGAAAAAAAATTATTGCTTTCAGAAAATATTTAAATAAGATAAGAACTAATATGAATAAGTGATTTACTTTTTTTCATATTGTTACAATTTTGTTGTTAGCTTAAGCAAATGTTAATATTTTATTTAAGATTATTATCCTTTTGCAAATAATTATTTGTACAGAAAATTACGCGTTTTTAAAAAGGTAAAGATTTGCCTTGCACCGACTGGCGTAATTAGTCAGCAAATTACACACAATAAATTGTGATAATAAGGGTTGACGTATTTATGAATAATATTATTAAAAATAACAATGCACAATCAAGTTTGTTAAGCAAAAAAAGTTAAAAATTTATATGTTAAAATTCGTCATGCATCCTTCAACTCTTCCTAATATTTTTGTTAAAAATATCTGCAATTAAATAAAACATATTTTAAGGTGCCTGCAACAATATCAAAATAACAAAAACTGGTTTCACATGCAGCAAGTTTTGTTGTTACTATGAAAAGAGTGGCTAGCGGCAACACAAAAACTGTACAATAATAGCTTATAAGTCCCAGCAAAGTCAAGAGAGTGAATCAAGAGTGAGTTCAATAAATTCTTTAAAACAGGTCATATACATGTCTTAAATAAATTTTGAAGGTACAAATGAAGAATTTATAACTGGAAATTGATGTAGTTTTCACGTGACTCGAAAGTGTGTGAACGTAAGTAAAAAAAATTATATATGCACACACGTCTATGTATGTATGCAAATAAAAGAAATCCCCAAACTATATCTTCGACAAGTTTTAAAGTTATAAACAAGAAAATGATAACTAGCGATTGAAATAATCTTTCACGTGACTATTTCTTCAGAGAAATTTATTGTTTTGCTGGATTTTTTTATTTCTAACAGGTTACATAAAGGAATTGATATTAAAAGTAAGTTTAATATGAGATAAGAAGTAAGTTTTTTTATGCTGTAGAGTAAATATCAATCGAATTTTTTCACTTTACAATAGCGTGAATGGGCGTGAGTAAAACAAATTTTTATCATGCAAAAAAATTATTAACAGCAAAATTTTGAAAAAATTCACGTGAGTCCTACGTGAACGTAAATAAAAAGTAAATTGAAAGAATTTCAGAGAAATAATCAAACATTTATTTTTTGTGCGAATTATCCCATCGAAAACTATGAATTTTTAGTCAATAATTTGTGCGTGACTTGACGTGAGTAAGAAAATGTATGTATACAAAATATGCAAAATATTAAAACAACAAAATAAAAAAAGTCTGTTATTTTAAACAAGTCCTTATAGGTAAAATTTTCAGTAGGTTTTCATGGTAAAAATAAGAAAATGACCCCAAAATATTTACATATTTTCACGTGAGTCTTACGCGAACGTAAATACACATGATAATGCAAGAACTTCAAAGAAATTATAACTTATTTACTTTGATTTGCTATTTAAACTACAGCAAATGGTGTAAATTTAATCAGTATTGTGGTCGTGATTTGAAGTGAGCAAAAAATTTTCACACATATGTATGCAAAATATTAAAGAACAAAATGAGAAAATATCAAATGCAAAAAACTGACATCTCAAGATATAAAAATTGCTCACGTGAAACTTTCGTGAGCGTATATTTGTCTCAAAATAGTATAACGTGCATCTGAACTGCAAGAAAATCAGTTTTACTTAACTTTACTCAATTATACCAGTTAAATTCAATGAAAACTATGTAGATTCAATCAGTCACGTGAGCATGCACTAAGAAGACTAAAAAATATCATATGTGAATAAGTTACAATAAAAATTTGCTTAAAAAATGTTTAAGCAAAAAATGGGAATGCATTAATAAAAGATTAGATAATTATTTACTTTAATTTTACGTGAGCATAAGCGTGAGTTTCGTTGTTGTGTATAAGTACTTCTCAAAGTAACGTAATCTTTAGCTGAACTAGAGTAAAACTAGCATAACATTAATCTTATTTTACTCGAAAACATTAATATTATTTTACTCGAAAAGCAACCATGACGATTTTAATAGTCACGTAAGTGTGCATTAAAGTGATTAAATTTAGATCGCATATATATGCAGCGAATTAAGAGAAAACAATTTCTTGCTAAATTTGTAAGGAAAATTTGGATACTAAAAAATATGCACATATATCTTAAGTGAGCGTGAGTCTTCGTTAGTAGTGATAGTAGTAGTTGTAGTAGTAGTAGATATTGCTGGCAATGGCATTACGTTTACCTGAACTTAAAGAACAGCGACTTTACGTGGAAAATTATAATCAGGAAAGTAAAGCAAACTAGGTAAATTTAAACAATCACGTGACAATTTATTAAAGTGACTAAAAAACATCATATTTAATGTACAGCGAATCGCAATAAATAAATTTTTTTATTTAAATTTTAATGGTAAAATAAAAAAGAATTAAATAGGGTTTAAAAAAACTATTCACTTGATTCTTACGTGAGCGTGAGTTTTTGTTATGTTTTTTTAGTTATGTCTCTCAAAAGCATAAATTTGCATTAAACTAAAGCAAATGAGTACAAGATTAACTTTATTTTACTCGTGACTCCAAAAAATATCATGAAGCTTTCATCAGTCACGCGATGGCGTAAAAAATTGTACACAAGCATAAGTTTATGCAGCAAATCGTAAGGAAAATTTTGTTTAATAAACTTGGTTGCCAAAAATACAGAAGTGTTATCTGAGAGTATGCTAACTGAAAACTTATAATATTTGTGAGCGCAAAAATTCACTATCGTGACTAATATTTTCTTACAAAATCATACAAGAATGCACAAACTCGCAAGCAGTCGTTAAAGCAATACATCTATCTTGCTATTAATGGAATAGACAGAGCATGATACAAACTTTAACCAGTCACGAGTGAGCGTGACTTTAAATAAGTGAATACATTTTTGATATATGTATTTAGCAAATTATTAAACTGACTTTTTTAAGAATTTTAATGGCAAAATTAGCATAAGTAAAGAATTAATATAACATATATAAATATGTATATATATATATCACGTGACTGCTTCGTTAGCCTCAATATTTTTAACAAGGTTAATAACTTTTATTGGAGCAAATTTTAAAAGTGATATCAATAAATAAAGGCTTCCACAAGTGTCCTTAACATGGAAATGAAAACCGAGTCACGTTACCATATCAAGTGCAAAACCACATAAGATTTGGATCCACCACAGTGTAAAATATAGTGCTCAGTACTGCTTTAGCCATATTTAAAGCACTTTCACTTAATTTATTTCAATTTGGCAATTCATTTATGTACGAGGTCTATTCAATAAGCCGTTATAAAATAGAGCATTTTAGGTTAAATAATTTCTACAATTTAAAATGTAGGTTTTTAGGTCGAAAAGTTTTATCTCACAATTTTTTAAAACTTCTAAGTCTTCAACTAAGAAGCTCAATTTTTGTCGTGTTATTTTCTTAAACTTTGTGGCCTGTGGATGTTTCTGAGAGTTTTTTTTATACAAGTAGAGAAAAGCGCATATAAGAAGTTGTGTCAAGGTATTAAGCTTAAATATTAAGAAATTTTCCAAGTCCTTATTTTATGGTTTCATCGCCAAGAAATTTTCTACTACTGTAATATTGCTTTTGTTCAAGGACTTTTCAGCTACTTTTCGTATGCACCAAATTTTCGCATATTTACGGTAGTAATTACTTAAATAATAAACTACATAGTGAGAGTAATTTGTATGCACATTTTCTAAATTTATTTGTTCATTTATCTATTCTATATTTTGGGCAAATGTTGAACAAAACGCACACAATTGCATTCAGTCATATATTTTAGGCATTTCTTTGTTATCGTGTTTTGTTAAACGGAAATTGAAACAAAAAGCTAAACTTATGCTTCAATGCACTAAAGCAAATATATATAAATATGTATAAGTGCGGAGGTTTTTAACAGTGAAATCATAATTACTGGAAAAATTAATCGAATTCGTGTTCTACGAATATTTGAGTTGAACATACACTGAAAAACATAAAAAACAACAAGATTCTTGGCTTATGGTGGTAGAGAGGTAGGGAGGGGGGCAAAGCCATTTTCAATGGTAGTGGAACATCTCCACTACTATTTTTTAGACTTTGTTACCGTGCCTGGATAAGTCAACTGTATCACAGTCGACTCTTCTATAAGAAAAGTTTTCTCTTAGAAATTTTTAATGTATAACAGCAAACTTTTCTTATAGAAAAATCTACTGTGTCACATTAAACTTTTCTTATAGAAAAGTCCACTGTGTCACACTAAACTTTTCTTATAGAAAAGTCCACTGTGTCACATTAAACTTTTCTTATAGAAAAGTCCACTGTGTCACATTAAACTTTTCTTATAGAAAAGTCCACTGTGTCACATTAAACTTTTCTTATAGAAAAGTCCACTGTGTCACATTAAACTTTTCTTATAGAAAAGTCCACTGTGTCACATTAAACTTTTCTTATAGAAAAGTCCACTGTGTCACATTAAACTTTTCTTATAGAAAAGTCCACTGTGTCACATTAAACTTTTCTTATAGAAAAGTCCACTGTGTCACATTAAACTTTTCTTATAGAAAAGTCCACTGTGTCACATTAAACTTTTCTTATAGAAAAGTCCACTGTGTCACATTAAACTTTTCTTATAGAAAAGTCCACTGTGTCACATTAAACTTTTCTTATAGAAAAGTCCACTGTGTCACATTAAACTTTTCTTATAAGAAGGCATAGAAAAGTCGACTGTGTCGCACCAATATTCTCTTTAGGAAAAGTCCACTGTGTCACATTAAACTTTTCTTATAGAAAATTCCCCTATATCACAGCAAACTTTTCTTATAGAAAAGTTGAACAACGATGTACAAAATTTTTTCGTTGGACTTACAAATAGTGACGGAGTCTACAAATAACTAAAAGGGTGGTATCGTGTACTTTTTCTCCTCGAAATCCAAGTTGAATTTAATGATGCTTCCCATGAACACTATAAAAAAAACTATAAAATAAAAACTTGTGCTAATATTTATTTAATGAAACAAATTCGTAGAATCAATTTTGCCATATTCGTTAGAAAAACCTTCATTTCCACAGCATTTGTAATCGATAATACAGAAAAAAAAACACCAACACTATAATGCATGTCCATATATTCAGTAATTGCACTTTCCTTAGCGAGAATTAATTAAAAAATAAAAACATATGCACAAATTAATTGTCACACACACACTTATAAATAGATTTCCTAAAATTAAAAATATCAACAAAATGTATAGATTATTGCACACACATTAATATGCAGCGCACAAGTGAAAGTTTTATCCTTTCACTTTATTGAAATTTTAACCGCAAGTATGAGAAATAATTGTTTGAGGACAACTAGTGAAACTAAAAGCGTATACACATTCCTGAGGGGGTAACACAAAATAGTATTGAAAAAACTAACAAGTTGTTTTTCCTAGAAAATTAATATATTGCATCATTATGTTTGAAGGATCTTTGCCTCTAAGCACTCTATTACGCAGGATTATTAGGATTTTTAGTTTATATCTTTAAATATCATCGCTGAAATTTAATTGTTAAGGCAATAGTTTTAAAATTTGATGTGTAGCTTCTCCACTCTATATTTATATAGTAGTTCCATCAAGAAAATATTTTTGAAAATTAATATTATAAGGAAATAAAATAAATTCAGCAAAAACTGAATTTGACTCTCACACGAAAGGTTCCGTACGGCGCGCCGCGGGGCTTGTTTCTATTTGGCGAGTTTTTAGATTTTTGTTGATTTATTTAAATTTTTGGCGTTTTTTAGTATTGAAATTTTTTTAATTTTTACCGATTTTTTAGTTTTGGCATTTTTTTTATTCACGCGATTTGGTTCTTGGCTATTTTTTTAAGTTTTTTTGAAAAAATTTTTACTTTTGGTGATTTTAGGGATTTATTTTACTTTTTGTTATATTTCTCATTTAAGCGATTTTTTCATTTTGGCAATTTTTCGCCACAGCAAAACTATTTCCCCTTATCCGAGACCAAGACAATTTTTTCATAGATTAGAGAAAAGCGGTTGAAGTGTTCGTTCTTCTATTACATAAAGCAAGAAACTCGTATAAACAACAAGAAAAGGCGTAAAGGAACAATCGTTTAAGAAAAGTTAGCTATAAGAAAAAAACGCTAAAACACACATGCTAAGAAACAAAGCAAAGCAAAGCAAAGCCAAAAAGTCACTGAAACAAAAAAAAAACGCTCAAACAGAAAAATCGCCAGATTGTAAAAAATCGTTCAAAGGAAAAAAATCCTGTGCACGATTAAATTTGTTAAAGCGGTAAGCAATCGCCAGAATAATATCATTATTCGAATGAAAAAGGCGCCATTTAAAATCGACAATAGACAAAATCACCAATATTAATTTTATAAAAAGTAGAACTCAGAGGGAGCAAAGGGGCTGTACCTGCCCTGCAAAACTATTCAACATATTTTTGAGAAATTCAAAACAAGAATAGGATAAAAATTGTTTCTGTTCAAAAAAATAGGACCGAGAGGGGTCCAGGCGCAACATTTTTATGAAATTCAAAACATTGATACATTTGCGTCCAAAAAGGACAACCAGTACTTATATTTTAAGAAAATATAACCAAGAGAGCAAAAGGGAAGAAGGCATTTCGGACTTTCTGAACATTTTCTACAGATTTTTATTAAATTTGAAACGTAGATGCAACTGCTTCTAAAGGGACAACTAGACTTTCTTTAAAAAAATAGGACCCAGAGGGGACCAGGGGAAACATTTTCTCCTATAAAACTGTTCTACCAATTTTTATGAAATTCAAAACATTGATACGTTTGAGTTCAAAATGACAACCAGGCCTTCTTTTTAAAAAACAGCACCCAGAGAGGGAGATGGGCAATATGTGCTTCTCCGAAACTTCGTTTTACCTATTTTTACAAAATTCAATATATAGACACATCTGCGTTTAAGAAAATTGGACCCAGAGAGGGCCAAGGGCAACATTTTTTCCTTCGAAACTTTTTTTACAGATTCTTATGAAATTCAAAATATAGATACATCTGCATGTGGAATGATAACTAGGCCTTTTATTCAAGAAACAGGTCCAGAGGAGGTCAGGGGCGAAATTTTCCCCTTTTAAACCTTTTTTTTACCGATTTATATGATTTATACACATCTCCATATAAAAGGATACACCGGTTTCAAATTTTATAAAAAACAAAAACTGGCACGGGGAGGAGACAATATCTGCCCTCTGAAAACTTTGAAATGATTTTTTGGAAATTCAAAACAAATACATCTGCATTAAAAGGGCGTACAAGCTTCATATAAAAAAAAATAAATAGGACCAATGGGGAAATATCTGCCTTTGCGAAACTGCTTAACCTAATTTAATGAAGTTCAAAACATAAATACATCTTCATCTGAAAAGACACATATATTTTATATATATTTTTGAAATTAAGAGCAAGAGGGGGCAGGGGGCGATTTCTTATCTTTTCAAACGATTTTTATGAAATTCAAAATAAAGGTACACTTATAGCTACAAGGACAAATAAGGTTTATAAATTATTTAGACCAGGACCAGCAGGGAGAGGATACAATTCCTGCTTATCAGATACTATCCAACCAGTATCGATGAAATTCTAAACATAGATTAATCTGCATCTTAGAGTACACAAAGGCTTTATATATTTTTAAAGTTAAAACTAGGACCAAGAAGGCGAGAAGTGCTGCCTCTCAAAAACTCAACAAGCAATTTTTATGAAATTCGACATATAAATAAATCTAGGTCTGAAAGGATATATTTTTGCAAGTTGAAAGAATTAAGGTTAGCAGCCTGCTGGTACAGAAAGGTGAAATTTAGAGTCCAGCTCACTTGGGTGCAACACAATGATCCCTTTCTGCTACCCGTGAGTTGATGAGAAGTTAGTGAGAGAGGGTGATAGTAAAGGGATAAAGGCAGGTGGTGAAATAAGAGATAGAGGAAAGCTTCATTCTTTTACAACTCTTCTTTTTGCAAGCTTTTAATAATGTAGTGATTGTAGCACCTCTGGTGTCAATGAAGCGTATTAAGTTTTCATAGTTATGCTTAGCAGCCATTTTATTGGTTATTTTACTACGACACTGATTCTGCTACATAAAACTGACGGAGGAGGACACTCTGATGTTTCATTAGGAATATCATCCGCTGAAGCCGTTGAAGTTTAGTGATGAGTGCCTATATGACTTCATCACTAGAGCTTTTCCAACAGCTGGTACAAAGGGACTAAAATGCACATCAGAAAAATTAGTGGTGTTATTATTTAATGATTTTCGAAAAAAGGGCTCTAGCCCAGAACCTTCGGTTTTGTAATCAACGTGCTAACTACTTCAGCCAACGCCACCCTTATGCCTAGTAAAAAGCTAGTACATGTGTATATTTTTAAAGCTTTTGCGTTCAACAATTAAGTTGTGTGGTATACAACAATTCTTCTAATGCATCTTTTTATACTTTACAAAAGATACTATGTCCACACCTACATATGGCACTTGACATTGCGGTAGGTATACTATAATTAATTTTAACAAAAAAGATTTCATCTCAAAACAACACAATTTTTCAAACATATTTTCATATTTTTCATATGTCTACACATGTTGTTATAAATGTTTACAATAGCAATTACCGACACGCTAAACCGCATTAGTACTTACACCAACACATGCCAGCAGCCACAAATACATACAAACATGCAAACATTTTCATTTACAGCAAAACCACAAAATAGTATTGTTTTCCGGTTGTTTTAAATGTTTTGACATTTGTGAATAGTCTTACATCAACAACAACAAAAAATTATAAGTAATACAATAATATTTTATTGAACCATTTGTATCACTTGTTTTCTTCCAAAAAAAAGTACGAGGATATGAGTGAGTTCCGCCACAGAACCTTGACATAAGAATCTTTCTCAAGGGTGGGAAATTTTGGTTTTGTTGGTTTTAGAATTCCCATTTAAAACAAAAAAAATAAAAGGAAATTAAAATCTTTTGGGGTTTTGTTATATGATTTAATTTTTTCTACATTGACAAAAAGACCTTGTCGTATGTCCGCATAGACAAGCAGTTTAACACACACGAACCTTAGCTTAATGCCACGCGCATTGTTAGAAGGACAATATAATATAAATATGTAAGTTGTGGCCTTGTTAATGTTTTGAAACGAAATTCTATACTGAATGGTATGACATCTTAAATTGCCATAAATATTTGTCAAAATAATCATAAGATTACTTTTATGTAAAAAATGGAAAGTTGTTAAAAAAGAAAAGAAAAACTATTATCATAATGAAATATTGTATCAAAATAAAAATAACAAGCAATCATAAAGATGATTCTTCAATTTTATCTTTGAGAGAATGGTTTTTCTGGAAATAATATTTGATAAAAAGTATTATTTGTCTTGAATAAATTTTATGTCAACTAGCATATGATACAATACTATTTACGAAGTAGTCTGTCTGATTAATGCTAATAAAATGTTAATCTCCAAAAAAAAATTTGCAAAAACTTTATTTTTATAATTTCGATTGTAATAATTCCCTTTAAATTAAGACTGACTGGCTTTTGAAAAAATATGTATTGAAAACAACAGTAAAATAAGAAGATAGCCTTCATGGTGAAAATATTTCCTAACAAGTATTATTTTACTGCTAAAGTGTTTTGTCATATTCAAACTTCAATTAATTGTATGCCAACTAGCATATGGAACAATGCAAAAAATGGAACAATGCAGTGTCTTGTAGTAATGGTAATGAGATGCTAATCTCAAGAAAACAAATTTGCAAAATTAAAGTTTTAAAACTTCGATTGTATTTAAAGTAAGCGACAATAGTGCTGATAGAACAGCATATGGCACCGCAATAGTCCGTCTGAGTATTGCTAATAAAATGCTAATCTCAAAAAATTAATTAGCAAATTTTAACTTTCCAGATTTCAAATGTAATAATTCCCTTAAATTAAAGTCTAAATGAAGATTGAAAAAATTTATATTAGATATAGCAACGAAATAAGAAAAAAGGCTTTTAACGGAATTAGATTGCTGGGAAAAATATTTTCTAACGAGTACTTTAGCATATATAAAATTCAATAAATTGTATGCCTACTAGCATATGCCACAGTACTATCTAAAAGGCAGTCTCTCGGAGTAATGCTAATGAAATGCTAATCTCAAAAAATAAGTTATCAAAATTTTATTTTTAAGATTTCGGTTGTTATTATCCCTTTAAATTAAAGGCCGACTGAAGGTCGAACAAAATATGTATTGATAATAAACAAATTTTATGTTAATTAGCATATGACACTAAACTATTAAAAAAAGTAGCCCGTTTAAGTAATGCTAATGAAATGCTTATCTAAAAAAAAATATCATAAAATATTTTTATGATTTCGATTTTAATGTTTATTGAAAACAACAATTAAATAAAAAAATTCTTCTGCCAGAATTGGCTTTGTGGAAAAAATATTTGCTAACAAGTATTATTTTTAAAACAGTTTCCTTTTTTCTTTTTTTTTTATTCTTAATACTAATGTATATTTGATAAATGTGATTACACATTAGGTCATATTGATTAAAAGTTAAGGTGTTTTAGGAATGCTAATGAAATGCTAATCTCTAAAATAGAGACATTTTTGTCAAATAGCATAAAATTTTTAATGCAATAATAAAGAACTAACTTTCTGTATTGAAAGAATTTGAGGATATTTGATGATAACGGTACTACAAATTAAACATTTGTAATCGTTTAAATGCATGGATTACCAGGCGATCTGTTAGAGTAATGCTAATGTTAATAAATAAATTTTTTAGCACTAATATAGAAAAAATTTTCAAAATAATTATATTTTTAGAATGCCATTATTTTGTTGATAATTTTGTCGCGTTTAACATCTGGGAATAGGCATTTTTCCTAAAATTGTTTTAACCTTTTAGCTTTCACAACAGTTTCCTTCTTTGTAATGAGTTATTCTTAATGCTAATGCATATTTGCCAAATTTAGTTACATATTAAGCCATATTGATTAAAAGTTAAGGTGTTTGAGGAATGCTTATAAAATGCTAATCTGTAAAATAGAGAAATCTTTTCAAATAGAATGAAGTTTGTAAGATTATTATTATTATTATTTTGTTTCTGAGAAATTATGTTGTTATTTATGAAGATGATATGTGATGTTAACAGCCTTATTAAGCAAGCATTACGTGTATGGATTAGAAAGCGAACTGCTAGAGTGCTGCTAATCTAATGCTAATGCAAAATTTTTTTATATATATCTTTTAGCAGGCATTAAGGAAGTCAAAAAGGAAGCATCTAGATTCTACTGGAATGCCTGCGAAAATAAGGCAGCCACGTTAACCAAGCAAGACTTTTTAAGAATTTGGTGAAAAATTTGCCGCATTCCAAATCTTGGAACTTGCATATGCTACAAAGGACTCCAACAAACTTTGTTACTGAAGTCCTTTGTACGTGCTATTCAGAAAAATTAGTCCTTAGCAAGCAATACGGTGTATAATAAGGACCATGTCTTTAAAGCTTATTATCCTTCATTTGCCCATCGATATTCCACGGCTGCTATTACTTGCCAGACTTTTTCCAATTAGTGAAGTCTACTTTGAAATATTTCCTAAATATCCACAAGGATTTGCGTATTCATTTGCACAAACATAATCAGATTGCGGTAATATTGGCATTTACGAGTACTAAAGCAAGTATTTGTTTTTATGCGAGTGTGTATGCGTGAGTGCTTTTTGTATTAACTTTGTCATTCTGTTTAAAGCAGT
Source organism: Tachina fera (assembly GCA_905220375.1). Taxonomy (NCBI): domain Eukaryota; kingdom Metazoa; phylum Arthropoda; class Insecta; order Diptera; family Tachinidae; genus Tachina; species Tachina fera. Next base: position 125,801,576 of record LR999964.1, read on the forward strand.
TTTGTGGTTGGTAATGTGTGCACAGACTTCACCAAGGATTTGACCCAAATGTTCTTATTTGGCAAATATGTAAGTAATGTGAAAGTTAATGTGTATGTATATAATTTTATGTTTTATCTATTATCCATTGACTTGTTTTATTGTTATTGTGGGTATATTTTTTTTATATACATACGTATATTTATCTGGCCAGACGGACCATCATCAACCATGTACCAAATATTGTTTTAACCTTTTAGCTTTTGTTAATGTTGGTTACTTTTGTCATGGACTTTATGGCACACTAAATGGATTTTATTCATCTATGGAATTAAGAATTTTTTTGGCGTTAATAAATATTTAATTGTTATTTCTTTTTCTGTTTTTGTGTATAGCCTTGTGTTAAATAAGAGCAGTTAATTTTATGTGGGCAATTTTGTTTGCTGAAGGACATTGTTGGGGTTTTATTTTAATTTTATTTGTATCACTTAAATTATTGCTCGTTCCTGTGAAAAATTATATGGTGAAAGAAAATTGCAAAATCAATATATTTGTTTTAATGGTTACAAGTCTTTGTTGTTTATTTATTGTAACAATTAACCACAGGAAACATTTTATTCAAAATTCTTGCGATTAATCAAATCACGTGCCAGAACACTTTTACCATTATAGTTCTATCAAATTTTTTATCTCTCTCTTTTAGAACAAATTTTATTCTGTTAGAGAAAGTTACAGAAATATTTTATTGTATATTAATAAAAAATCTACATCCGTCCATCCATATGTCTTTATTTAAAATCAGTTTTCCGAAGCTACAAGAAAAGCTAAAGATTTTGGTCTCGGACTGCTTTGCCAGAATTGGTCCGAAAATCAGCAAAATCGAGAAGACAGTTTCAGAGCTGGAACACTTAAACTTTATTTTGTTATATAAAAACAACTAGCTAAAAATAATTTTTTGTTTGTTAAATAAACTTATTTTATATTTCAGTATAAATAAAATTGGTAATAGAAATCAAAAAGCGAACATCAGAAAAACCAAAAGGCAAACTTTAAGGTTTTTTGTTATGCATATAAAACTAACTTACTAAAACTAATCCTTCAATTTTCCTTTATAAATTAAACATATCTTACATTCTTAAAATAAATTTAATGATGTAAGAAAGCAGAAAAATCTAAAGGGATTATTCCATCGTTGGGATACTTACACTTTTTGTGATATGCAAAAAAAACCAGGTCTAATTAATTTTTTACTTTTTCTTTATAAATTATGAATCTGGTATAGAAAACTAGAAAAATAAAAACTACAGCTCCAGAGCTGTAAAAAAACATATTTTTTCCTTGTTTCTTTCATTTTTTCTTTATCCACTTAACATATTTTAAATATTTTTTAAAGAACAATGTTTGTATAAGGAATCAGAAAAATCTAAAAAGATAATTCCAGGTTTGGAAAATTTATTTAAAAGTAGTGAGGTCAAATTAATTTTTTCTTATTGATTGCAAATTAAATAAACTTTATGTTTTAGAAAGAAATAGTTTGGTTTAAAAAATTAGAATAATAAAAAATAGCTCCAGAGCTGGAAAACTTAAACTTTTTCTGGTACATAAAACCTTCGTAATTAAATAGCTCCAGAGCTGGAAAACTTTAACTTTTTCTGGTATATAAAACCTTCGTAATTAAACATATTATATATTTTGGAAATAAATAAATTAGTACTAAAAGCCAGAAAAATCAAAATTATGGTTCCAGGGCTGGAAATTGGAAACAAAATTTTTTGGTCAAATAATAACCAAAAATATTTTTTTTCAATTAAACATATTTCATGTTTTCGAAATAATTTTTTATTTGGCACAGAGGAATATACACAGCACTTTTACTAGTTGTTACATCTTTTTACTCTTTGTGGCGCTTCCAAGTCCCTTAACGATTTAAAAACCTTTTTTTCTTGCTAATTTTAAAATTATTTTGTTTGTGGCACATTCCAGAAGAAGAAATGTAATTAAAAGTATATTTTGTCATCATTCAAAACCCCATAGGGAACAAACGAAAGGGCAAAGCATCAAAAAAGGGTGACAAGCAGAAGAAAATATAGAAAGGCCCCAACTTATTATTTTTTTAGAAAGCGAGTTTTTTGTTTAATTCGTTATAAGAACATATCTTGCCTTAATTGCCAACAACATAAGCGACAAAATTTTCGAACTTTGTTTTTTTTCGCTTTTTAACGATTGCCAACAATCGATTTTCTTCACAGAATGAAGGTCGAAATTTATGTCGCTCAATCTTTTTTTTTGCGGTTATGGCCCGATTTATTCTTCGAACGAATTATACAAGAAACTCGCTTTCAAAGAAATATTGACTTAGGGCTTTTCTTTATTGAGTCAACAATGTCTCTGTATTTCAATTTAATTACCTGTTCGCTTGTACATTAAATTGATGTTGCAGCTTTAGAAAAAAATGTGTCCCTTAAGCTTTTGTTCTTAATTCCCAGAACAATCGATGTTTTTTTTTTGGAAATTTTCACAAAAATAACAGTCTTATCAAAATCTGAGCAAACGGTTAGTAAAGAAACGATTATAAAAAACCACATCCCCAGCCTCAAGTTTTCTTTGCTGTCGTCAAAATAAAATATAGTGTGTCCCAACAAGCCCAACGATGTTGCCTTTTGCGGTTTAGCGTTAGTTAAAATCTACTTGTCCACTTTCCTTTTCCTTTTTTTGCTTTGCTTTTCTTAAGCAGAACAATGATATCTACTCGTATAACAAGGTGGTTTGTTTCTTATTTATATTTATTATGTAAAATCATTTGCTGTTGGATAATAATATTAAACAATAGCGTTTTAATGTTGGTGGGTGGTGTGAGTTATACCAAACAGACCCACTGTATGCGTTAAAAAGGTAGACTGTATCTGACTTGCGTGTTAATATTTATCATAACGGATGTGTCTAATCCTGTCAAAGTGCCTGTCATTCGTAGAATGTTAACAAGAACCATAAAGCAAGATAAAAATTTTAACAACAGTGTTTATGTAATGAGAAAGACTTCTTCAACAAATAGGAAAATATAAAGAAAAGTAAGTAAGATGTATTGACGGGTAAAAGGGGCCTAAAAGTATTTAGGGTAATTTTTTTTTTCTAGCAGGAAATAATTTTTAGATATACAGTATAAATAAATATAACTAGATTATAAAAATTGTGGAAAGAAAAAATGCATTTGAAGACTTATGAATTCAAAGCATTCAAAATGTTATATATGATATACTAGCTGAGCGCTGCAAACGTTGTCTTATGCCCCCACTTGAATGCATACACAAAAATGTATTCAAGTCGGTCCAGCCGTTTAGTTGCAGTACAAGTAAATAGCATAGTTACTGACTGGAGCGCCATCTGCCGGGCTCATCTGCAAATTTCAACCAACCACTGCGCCACACAAATGCATACAAAAAAATTCATCCAAAGCGGTCCAGCCGTTTAGGAGGATTTAAGTTATATACACACGTACAATAGAATTATATATATAAATATGGGCCATGAGCCACAAAGAAGAGAGTTTTTGTTTTGAATTCAAGTCACTGCTGGCCACCGAGTGAAATATATTCGGTTGTGTGTGTATTAAGTAGTATAAGAAGCCCTTTGAAGTTCGGCACTCTGATGTCAGTTTAGTCGACTCTTTATGTAAAAGTAGGTGTTGTACTGTACTCTATTCTACTGTCAAATACGGTACAGTACTGTTATATAACACATACTATAATATTGAGCAATTCAAAAGAACTCATGGGTTTAAAAAAAGTTAAACGTAACAGTATTTTAATATACTGTACAGTACTATACTGTTGCTTGATTTGCTGTACTCTGCTATACTGCATAGTAGTGTACTACACTGTTATGTACTGTACTATACTGTAGTATAATAAAGCTTTTGTGGGATGAAGTATCTACATAATGCTTTGATTACAAAGCAAATAATTTTCTTCGAGATACTTAGTTCGTACAGCACTATACTGTATTTTCTATGTCTGTACTATCTTATGCTAATGAGAAAAAAAGATATACACGTTTGTTTGCCTTCTTTAAAAGTCCTGTAAATATTGCAAAATGCTCTTATAAGGCCTTCAATATATGGCTGGTTTTTAGTCATCTTATATGTATATTTAATAAAAATTTTCATATTTTCACGAGCATTATCTTTTATAAGAGAAGCTAACAGTAGAACAAAAGATTATTATATTTTAAAATGCAGCGTAATGAAACAAAAGAATTCAGAGCACAAATAACAGGAGATAAAACACAAACTTAAGCATTGTTTTATTTTTTTTTAACTACAAGAATACACATCTTCTATGGAAAAATTTTTGTATACCTTAAAATGTTACGAGTTATTTTTTATTCACCGTAATCAACGTAAGAATAATAGTTGCTCCATTTTTTGCTGTTGTTTGATAACGATAACGATAATGATGATTATTATGATTGCTTTGAAGGAGAAGACATTAATGGCTTGAGTTTGTAGCGGTTGTCTTATAATTGTTCAACGAAACAAAAGATTTGATGTTCTTAGAATGAAAACAACATTGCTTATATTCCCTTAAGTTATTATGCAAATACTATCTTACCTTTGAACCATTAATGGTAAACTTCTACAATTTATTTTGTTATATAATCCAAATGCCAAGAGTTTTCTTCTACCAAAAATACTGGGACAATACTGGTATATTTAGTTATTTAATGCAGACTGTATAAATTACTGACAAATCGACAGATCTATCTTCAACAATGTGGTTGCCTTTAACTGTCAAAGTTCTAGCGTCCCTAATGGAATATACTTTAATTGAAACAAAACTCCTTAGAAATAAATTCAAAGCTAAGAAATTTAGAGTAAAGCTCATCATAAATAACACTGCTAATATGATTATTTAAGCAATTACTTAAGCAATTTGGCCGAAATATAAGCTGGTGTTTGGCTCATTGTTTTTTTTTTGGGTTCTTCGAAATTAAATGCCATAAAATGATAAATGATAATGACAAAAAAGGCAGTCAAGGGGTTATTTAAAAGTATCTTGAATTTAGAAATTTGAGAAGAGCAAACTTTCTGTTCAAATTGTTAAAAAAAATATTCTCTTCTTTTATTAACTGTTTTTTTTTAAGCTCAAATTAGCAGCGGTCTTGTGTGGGTTATGGTTTAAATTGACATTACGTAAAAATATTCAACCAAAACTTTTAAATGCATAAACTTTCATTAAAACAAATATTTGGTAAACAAAAAAAATTATGACTTATTCCATATGAAACCAACCAAAAATTCAAGATGTTGAGACCCATCCCTTCCAAATCGAACCAAACTCAAAATGGTAGTTAAATTTTGCACAACTTAAATTTTTACCAAAAAAAATTTAATAATATTGTCAGTGGTTCCCAAATTATGATGCATACAATGTATGAAAAATAACAAAATTTTCTTAAAACTACCTTCATATAAATTGTTATAACTTTTTTAATATCTAGGGTAACTGAATGATTTATGCCTTAAAGGTATTATAATAGTGCTTCAACGGATATAAAAATCAAAAAGGTCATCATAATTATAGATGTAATTTTTTTGCAATCCACAATTCATGATGCTGTAACTAAAAAAATGGTACTTTTAAAATTTAAAAAAATTTATATATTATTGTTTAACCCCCTCGCTATGTCATCATCAAATCTCTATATGGTAAAACTTTCAGCAAAGTATGAAAAATAATTAAATTTTGTGCGAAACTTGACTACCATATCGAGTTTGGTTCGACTTGGATGAGGTAGGGTCCAATCACTGGGTGGTTTTATATGGAATACGTCTTTGAAGAAAGAGTCAATTTCAGTTGAAAACATTTGATAGTCATACAAAAGTGTGTAACACATAAAAGTCAGTGAGTCACTAATGTTGAACAAACATGTAAAAAATTATTCTAAATTTTAGAAAACTATTTACAAGGTTTAAGTTTGTTTCTTTGAATTATAGAATATATATTTTGTTTGCATTAAGCAAAAAATCATATTTTCATTCATATTTTCGAAAAATATTTGAACTTGAAATTTATTTTTTTGTAAATAAAATAAAATTTTAAAACTCAATAATTTCAATCTATCAATCAGAAGGTTGCTGCTGATTCAATACTTGTCCCCTCTCAAGGAATTTATATGTATGTATGGTGAATGGTGAATTATAATTAAGAATATAATATGAAGATATAATAAATAACATATCATTTGGTATAGAATTTAATTAAAATAAAAATAAGTACCAGAATTAAAGACAAACAAAGTTGGAAAATTTACTAAATTTGAGATCAAAGACGAAAAAATTTTTTTGCAAAACTCCGAATTTTATGGGAAAATTTTACTTAATTTTAGGAAAATTTTACTTAAATATGAAAATATAATTACTATAAACTAGTTCATTAATAAACTAGAAATTTTGTAAATATTTTACTGGTTTCAAGTAAAAAACAGCTTTGGCGTCATACGACACCATTTTTTTATTCAAATTTAGAACATTTTCCAAAGTTTTAGTTCATTTTTTTTTGAGTGTGTGGTTGTGTACACAACCCTAAAAAGTGGACTGTAAACGATGCCAAATTCGTCTTCTTTGATTTTATGATCATTTACTTTATTATGCAGTTGGGCGGAGCCACGCCCATTAAATCTTAATATTATATTTCATGTGCTACTGACTCAATATCTTCTCAATAACGAATTTATTTATATTTAAATTATTTTCAAAAGTAATATTATTAATTTGTGGAAACTTTATAATTTAAAAGTTTTCCATATTCTTTATTATTATATATACTCTTCTTAAACACATTCAAACTTCCAAAACTATTACATTCAATAAAGTATTTTTTATATAAAATATTATGGAAATTTAATGGTTGCAATAAGTTTTCATTTCATGTTGGCTCCACTTTATGCATGCATCCGTTTCATAATACAATTCAATTTACCACCAAAACGTGTTCAATATTGTGGTAAGTACGACGAGTATTTATACTTTAACTGCATGCGTAATAATAGTCTTACAAGTGCTTGTTTGCAACAAAAGAGCATACGAAACTCAACATATTGCAGATTAGTGTGCACAGAATAGGAAAAGGGTTTTTGCTGAAGGACTAAAAATTTGTTATAAGTGAATTACAATCGTTTGAGTAATGATAATGTAAGTTTTATGCATTGCAAGGAAATTGGTTTTTTGGAAATTTTAAGAAATCTTGGATTTTATGCTAAAGCAGTGGCTTAAGATTCTTCAAGTTTTATCGACAGTTGATTTAGGCATCTAATTTAAAATTTTAGTAAGCCTTAGTTAAGCTTTATAAATTATGAAAACAGCTGATGTTGGAATACTATTTATAAACCACACATTTTTAAATTCGTTTTGCAAGTTTATTAATACAAGCACTTTATAATAAAAACGTGATTGATAAAATCTGTTGGGGAAACAAAAAAGTTCGTTATTTTTTCCAGAAATGGCAAAGAAGTTTATGTTATTACTTAGAATGTTTATCGCATAACTGAAGGATTTGTTAAAAAGATTTTGCAACATGCATATTAAAATGTGTCTATTTTCTAATTTTTTTTATATATTGGAAAACTGTGATTTAAATTAATATAACCTTTCAATTGTTATATAAAAGTGTAAGTACACTAGGAATAAACTTTAACAAATTGTTAAATATGGATAAAATATTTAAATATATATTTCAGGTATAAAAAATTGCAGCATCACCATAACGTTGGTCTTGTACTTTCCCAATTTGTATACTTTTAAGTAATAAGAACGCTTAATTTATGGCATAACTAATAAAGGCTTCGTTAAAAGGTTCTGTAATATCACCACATGTAAAATAAGTTCTAATTATAATAACAACAAAGAAAAAAAGAACGATTAAGCGTCTGGTACTTTTTGATTGAATTATGGTACTAAACTGAATCCCAATGTTTCTATGGAAAAACATAACACACACGTAAAAGTAAATTTATTCTTTTCTAATCATAAAAATATTAAAAATATTCTTTTAAAAATTTTATGACTTTTGGGATTAAAAGAATAAAAGGTTGTTGGTACACAGTATTGGAACTTTTCTTGTACAATTCTCGATTCAAATAAGATTCTCATTTAATATATTTATATTTTTTTAATTCCCACAAAATTAATTTAAACAATTGCAAACAAACAATTGCAAACCCTCAAAGCAATCATCACTCAAATGGAGAAAAACACCAAAACAGACATTTCGCCTGAGAGAAAAATTAAAAAAAAACAGAAAAAATCCTAAATACAATAATAGGAAAACATCAAAAAGCGCCATAACAAAAAAAAATATAACTTGAAAAAAAAAAATCGAAAAATCGCTTAAACGAAAAAAAAACGTTTAAACGATAAATCTAAAAAAACGAAATATCGCAAATATTAAGAGATTAAAGCAGTTAATAGTCAGTCGTCAGAATAAAAATATTAGTGAAAATAAAAAATTACAATAAAAAACAAATTCACAATCGAAAAAATATATCGAAAATTCACTAAATTGCACTTGAAGGTTTCCGCGTACGGATATTATATATGTAATAGCTTTAGCCTAAATAATCAAATATCTAAAAAAAATTAAGTAGCTGGTAAATTTTTTTCGGTCTTAGGTGATTTTTCTAGTTTTATAGGTTTTTCTTAATTTTGTAGCTTTTTTCGCTTTAATGATTTTTTTGCGTTTTTTTTAGTTCTAGCGTTTTTTTTTATTTTGACGATTTTTAAAATTTTTGGCCATTCTCAATTCTTTTTTTTTGTTTGGCGACTTTTTTTGGTTTTTGGCAATTTCAGTTTTAGCAATTTCTTTAGTTTTGGAGCTTTTTTTCGTTTTGAGGATTTTTAAATTTTTTGGCGATTTTTCTAGTTTTTGAGGTGTTTTTACAGTTCAGTACACCAAAGGTGAAAAAAGGAACCCTATTGTTTTCGCTACGCTGTTCGTCTGTGCGTTACACGGTATTTCCCCAGGAACCGCTACAACAACAAATACATGAGAATTGAAAATTAAATGGTGTTTCAAAACGAGCAACGAAAAATGCTAAAATCCCATGTAATATACATATAATTGTATGTACATATGTATATTGACACTTAAAACTTGTTAAATTAGTGTTTTTTTTGTATAGACTACAACAATTAACACTAAAATTTAAAAAAATTTCATTAAAGGGTGGTCCATCAGTTAATGCAATTTTGACTACGTAATTTTGGCAACTTGGGAACGGTAAGAGGAAAACTTTTGAAATTTTCAAAAACGGTAAAACTAAAAAATCTGCAAATTTTAAAACCGCCAAATCAAAAAAATCGCCAAAACGAAAAAAATCGCCAAAACGGAAAAAAATCGCCAAAATTAAAATAAAAATTTCTAGCACTTAAATAAGTCGCAAAATTAGAAAAAATCGTCCTTATGAAAAAAATCGCCAAAATGAAAAAAGCGCCAAAAACCGAAAAAAATCGCCAAACTCGAAAAAGGCTCCAGTAACAAAATAATTGTTAATATAAAAAAAATTGCCAAAATGAAAAAAATCGGCAAAATTAAAAAAAAATCGCCAAATTGAAAAATCGCCAAAAACCAAAAAAGTCGCCAAAATGAGAAAAAAAGTGTCAAAACTAAAAAAAGCGCTCAAATGAATAAAGTCGGCAAAATGAAGAAACGTCAAAAACCGAAAAAATCGCCAAAAAAATAAAAAAAAACCAAAATGGAAAAAAATTGGAAAACCGAAAAAATCGCCAAAACACAAAAAATCGTCAAAATTAAAAAAGTCGCAAAAATAAATAAAATCGCCAAAATTAAAAAATATTTCAAAAACGAAAAAAAATTCCAAAACTATATTTAATATAGGCTACTAAAGTTCGTATTGAATTACATATCTCTTGTCCGTACGGAACCCTTCGTGCGCGGGTTAAAGTCGCACTTTACTGAATTTATTTATTTTTGTCGCCCTTATGATATCTTTCGATTATTTGGCGTTTTTTTTCATTTTGACGATTTTTTAAATTTTTGGCCATTCTCAGTTATTTTTTTTTTTGTTTTATTGACTTTTTTTGGTTTTTGGCGATTTCAGCTTTTGCCATTTCTTTAGTTTTGGATTTTTTTTTTCTTGACGATTTTTTAATTTTTTTTCTAGTTTTTGAGGCGTTTTTCTATTTTTGTCGCTTATATGATTTTTTGTTTGTTTTTTTTGGCATTTTTTTTAATTTTGGTGATTTTTTTAGATTTTTGGCGATTTTCCTTTCTACCGTTTTTTTTTTTGAAATTTTTTCAGTTTTTTGCCAGTTCAGTTCTAGCGATTTTTTTTAGTTTTGGCGTTTTTTCGTTTTGGCTATATTTTTTGTTTTGGAAAAAAACAAAAAGCTTCCTTTGACAAGGAAGCACGCGGGAATTCTGCTGCTTTTAAATATTTTAAGACGTCACACCAATAAAACAAAAATGTTCATCAGTAAAAATTGTGTTTCATATTACAAGTGTTCTGTGACCAGAGTTTTTAAATAAACACAAGTGTGTGGTTTTTTAATATATTTTCTGGTTTACTATTAAAAATATATAATTTACATTGTTGTTGCTTTTTGGGGCACTAAGTGGCTTAAAAAAATTAAATTTGGGGCCATATGCTCATTCATAAATTATGAACACTTCATTTAGCAATTTGTATTTGTTGTTCTTTTGTTGCAAATTTCATTTATATTAATATTTTCAACTTAAATCTCATAAATAATGACGTCAAAGATTATACATGCAAGTTGTTTATTTTCAGAGGAAAATATTTAAAGAATTTATTTTTTAATGGTTTTGCTGATATTATGACGTTCATGTTTCGCTTAAAAATTCCATTCATATGTTGTCATTTTTTTTCCATTTATTATTAAAAAAGTTTTTCCTGTGCGAAAATATTACTAAATTGTTTAATATTTTTAAAGTGGCAAACAATGACAACATTCTATGAATTCTACAGTACAGGTGAACTAATTCTTAAACGTTTCTGATCAACTGCTGCGCGTATACCTTGATGGAATAGGAGACGTTATTTCACCTGACCTGAACATTAACTCAATCACAAAAGCCATAAAGAACCTCCATTCAACAATTTACATTGACAGTTGGTTAAAAATTATAATCAGTTAGACTAACCAAAAGAACACTTTCTTCAGCTTAACGGACAAAATTCGGTTTATTTACAGTAAAACTAGCAGCTAGTACAGCTCTACGAAAGTGTTTTACCCTTGAACACTGGCTAAATAATAAATTTTTTCAGTAAAAATATTTTTTTTAGTAAAACTACAACGTGAATTGGTTAAATTAACCTATGCCACTTTTATGAAATTTTATTTCCCAACAATAGATAAATTAATAAACTAGAAATTTTTTTGTATATTTAGTTATCAACAACAATTTACATTGACTGTAGGTTAGCAATTTAAACCAAAACAGTTTCTTCCGCTTACTCGATAAAATTCTCTTTTTATTTACATTAAAACTAGTAAAGGAAAGATTTTTACAATCGAACCTCTGTTCAAAAATAATATTTTCAGTAAAACTAAATTTTTTATAAATCTACAACGCGAATTGGTTAAATTAACCAAGGTCGTTTTTTTGGAGTTTGATTGTCCAAAAACGTATAAATTAAAAATCTAGTATTTTTGTTTTGTAAACATAGTTCTCAACAACAATATACATTGGCAGTAGGTTAACTATAGAAATCAGTTAGATTAACCGATTAGCTAAACCAACAAAATTCTCTTTTTTTATATATGGAATTTGATTTTGCAACAAAAGATAAATTAAAACACTAGTAGCTAGTGTCTAGCTATTAACAACAAATTACATTGATAGTAGTTTAACAATTAAAATCAGTGAAATTAACCAGAAGAACAGTTGAATCAACTAAGCCGCCAAAAATTCGCTTTTTATTTACAGTAAAACTAACAAACGAAACCAGCTTTATATCATGGGTCAGGGTTAGTTTTATTTTAATATTTAAACTTGTTAAATTCTCCAAGAATATAAATTGTATGAAATTTTTTATTAAAAAAATAATAAATAATGTTAAAATATACTTCTACAAAAAACAAAAAACTTACGAAAAACGTTTATGGGACCAAACTGGAAGTAAACCCTTCGAAAAAACGAAAGAAAAAATTTTTAAAATCTTCTGGTTGAAAAGAAGTAAATGAACTATTAAATAAAATTTTAATGGGCGTGCCTCAGCCCATTTATTAAATGTAAGACTGAGTGTTTTTCAGAGCTCAGGGTGTGTGTTAAGTTTTCTAAAAATTTCTAAAGTAAGACCACTTAAAATAAAATAATAAATTTTAATGGGCATGACTCCGCCAATTTTTTAAACAAAACATCTATTTTAGAGCTCAAGGTGTGTGGTAAGATTCGTAAAAATCGGTTAACTATAACTACGTTAAATATATTAATACATTTTAATAGGCGTAGCCCCGCCCCATTTTTGTCAACTTTGAAGTTGTGTATTTACAAGAGCCAAAAACGTTTGCTAAGTTTCACAGCAAACAAATAAGTAGAGCGTCATAAAATGAAATACAAAAAATTGTGGACGTATCCCCACCCTTTTTAAAGAGATCAATTGAAAGCTAAAAAAAATAAATACGGACAATTTGATAACAAGTTTGAATTGTTTTACTAATCTATTTAAGCGGTTTCAAATAATATTTTTCTGCTTAGGAAGCAAAAATTTTTTCAAACGACTCACCAACAAATTATCAAATTAGTAATTTTACCCAGAAATATTGATCATAGTTCATCTACAAGTACTTTGCAAAAAAATTTTGTTTAATGATATTTTCATTACACAAAAACAATTACTGATTGGTAAGATTAAGCAGACAAAGTCTGGTAAAAATATTTACATGAAAAAAAATTTCATGTAAATATATAGTTGGTTAAATTAACCCGTGAAATTTTTTCCATGTAAATATTTTTGCTTCTGCACTTAACTTGTCTCTGTAGCAGCAGACAATATTTATTTGCAATCTATTTGGCACTTAACGTCAGGGAAGCCCTTAAAACAAATCTGCTGCTTGATATAACAGAAATTGTATACAAAATGTATAACATTAAAGTAGCTCGTTATTTTTTTTTATTTTATTTTTTTGGGTGTTTGTTAAATAAAAGTTTATCTATTTTTCCTTGTTTATTTTTTTAAAACAAAATCTTACAAAATAAACTTATATATGACCAACGCCAAACACGTCAGCAGCTTAAGTGAGAGAGATAAGCAAATGACATACGGAAGATATTAAAATGGCTAAAGGGCATCACATTATACAGTCAAACTTAATATGTGCCTGGCAAAGTTGCATGAAGAAAGGGAAACGGAAAAACTGACAAATAAAAGTATTTCATGTTTATCTTATATGTGAAACCTTTTTTTTTGTACAAGCCAGGCTGTAAAAATATCAAGAATTATTTATCCATATACAGGAAATCTTTTAAATAAAATTACTTTATTTTTGTATTTTAATATTACATAGTGTATAAGATAATGAAAACTTAAGGCTGGAAGAGAGATGAAATTAATATATTTCTTGCAAATGTATTGGTTAGTAAAATGCTGAAAATATTAAGAAGATTCCTTTATAAATTTGATTGTGTTGCTTGTTTCATCATTAACAATGACCTCAAAGAATATTATTCTTACAGCTTGCCTTGAAAAGCTTGTAAATACTTTAACAGATAATGTCAGGGAAATATTTATGTCTTAACTAATGACATAACAAAAGTCTCTAAGATTTAAGGAATAACTTAAGGTTGGGTGACTTCAAGTGGTCTTAAGACCCAAACAGATATACACAATAGAATCTGCTAAGATCCTTCAAAATTCTTCATTAATTTATTACCAAATCATAGTAGTCGAATTCGAAACACCACACAGGTAATAAGACCTATTTGTTAAAATTTCGTTTACGAAATCACCAATAATATTCTTTGTTGCGTCTTATATGTTGAGTTTGCATTTTTTTGCTCATCCCAAATGAATTAAATGCTCACTTGAATGTTCACGCAAAATTAAGTGCAAGTAATAAGTTCCTTAAGAAGAACTTGAGCCGCAATAATTAAACCACTAGAGATTTATTCAAGCATCCACTAAAAGTAGACTATACAAATGGATCTAATTAGACTTGTTTAGGTTAACAAATTATCTAATTAAGTTCATTATATGTATACATTTGTCTGTCAAAAGAAACTTATGGAAATTAATTTTTTCTTTCTCTTTAATTGCTCGCCCTAAAGCAAAATATAGTTTTTGTTTGAATAAACTCAAGAGTTGCACATAAAAAATATAAATCTTTACTTTAAGTCTATTTTTGCTTTTACTTTTAAATGTTTGTACACATCATCTATATAAAGGCTAAATAGTTTATTTTTTCTTGATAGCTTTTTTCTGCAATTGAAATTGTGTTACGCCCAAATTGTAACCACTAATGGCTGTTCTCTTTTTTTTTTGTTCGGAGTTTTATATGTTTATTAGTTATTTTTTGTCTTTTGTACTCGCAGTTTTATATTGGCCTAAAGTCTACTTATAACATGTTAGAAAACTGAAACAGCAAATTCAAACTATTCATATGATAACATTCAATTTGGTTGAGCAAAGTTTTACTACGAGTATATCTGTCAAATAAATAAATAATTTTATTAATGCCCTAATTCAGTAGGAAGAATTAGGACGTTTTTGTTTGAAAATACTTCTGAGTTCACAGAAAAAATTATTGTTGAATTTTTTTGAATTAAGTGATTGCTTAGAAAAAATAATACTTTTGATTAAAATTTTAATTGAATATATGTTTATTTTAATTGACTTTGCTGCTGTAACAAAAAAGTGCTATCAACAGAGCTTAACTCAGAATACTCTGAAATGGGTAACAATTTTTACATGTTAATTGTATGTAAATAATGTAACTTTTGTTTTTATGTATGAAAATCGAGCTGCTATTTTGTAGTATGCCACATTGTTTTGAAAAAATATTTTCAATTAATCTTTTAATTGGTTTTTATATTTTATATGGGAGAAAAAACTAATCAGCTTAATTTTTTTTTTTGATTCTTAGTAATTTTGACATAAGTTGAATAAAAAATTAAATATGAAAATAAAAAAAAACAGAAACTCATTTTGTTCCCTTTTGTTGAGAAATAACAAGACAATTATGATAAAAAATGCAAGCTTATAGACCAAATGTGGATGGTAAAGTTAGTACATTGGCGGTATCAGGGGTTCGATGCAAAACGTCTTGCGTAAGTAGATATGGAAATCATCGAAGCCTTTCTTTAAAATCCAATTATTAAATACACACAATTCAAAGAAAGGCTACGACGATATTCTGCATTTACACTTACGCAAAACTATTAAACACCGGATGCGGCCATTGTACGATTTTCCTCCCTTCAAACTTCAAAAGCCATGCGATGCATCAGTTAGGTTTTTGGTACAATGCACAAATGTTTCCATTTTTTAAATTTTTTATATGAAGATACATACATATGTATGTACATAAAATTTTTTATATTTTTACAATTTTTATATTTTTATTCTCTTAGATTTTTATATTTCAATTACTATTTTAACTGAATCTATAAAAAATTTTAATTAGTTATTTAATTGGATCCTAAAAAGTATTTAAATTAATTTTTTAATTGAATCTTCAAAAATATTTCAATTAAATTTTAATTGATTCTTTAGAAAACCATCAATTAAATTTTTAGTTAATGTAATATTTTTTTAAATGAAAAAACCAAAAAAATTTTCAATTAAAATGGATGAGTTAATACTACAATTTCCGTGATTGGTTGAAAACTAATTAATTTTTTAACTGAATCTTTGTTTTTTTAACTGAATCTTGTTTTTACTTTTTTCTGTGTTCTTGTGTTTGAATTCAGTAAATTATTTTCTTCGAAAATAGTCGTTGTCTCTGATAATGAAAATTAAAAATATTACTGCCATGTTTTTAAAACATAAAAATTAAATTAAAGTGTCACACAATAGTTTGAAAAATATGTATATGTGTTGGAAATAATGTTTGGAACAAAATCATAAAGCAAATACACCAACCTTCTAGCATAGATAATAACGGCCCTATGTATAAGCAAAAATTGGCATGAAGTGTGAAAATTGAACATGATCCTTAAGAGTTTTGCGACGAAACTTCACATTAAAAACTATGCTAGGACTTAGAGAAGGATTAATATTAGGTAATACTACGTTTTTTAATGTCAAATTGTATTGAATTAAATTTGTTAACATCTCGTTCAATTTCGTCACTTATGCTAACTTCATGCCAATTTTTGCTTATACATAGGGCCGTAAGTAATTATTGTTTGAAAGAAGCATAACTGCTGCTTTTTTCCGTCCATAGAGAAGACGGCACAATCGTCGAACAGAAATGTTCATTGCTTCTCTCCGTTTTGGCGATTTTTCTAGTATTTGTGGAGACCTATTTATTTTTGGTGATTATTTACAGCTCAGGAATCTATTTAATTTTTGGTAACTTAGCGCAGTAACTTTAGCCGAATATCTTAATTGATGTGAACATCAAATTTGTTGAGACATTTTTAGATTTCTTAATTGAACTGTAGTGAGTTTTAATCAGAAATAATTCTTACTCAGGCTTACGTTCAGTAATTTCAGTTCTTATTGAATGAAATATTTTTATTAATTAATGTGAGTTTCTAGAGAACAGAAGCTTGAGGAAATACCGATACTTTTCTGTGCAGCCACGCACTTCATCAGCACCCTAGTCCTTCTACTTGGGTAGAGATTCTTATTAACATCAGCTATTTAACTTAAATTTTCAATGAAACGGAATATGAGAAATGATTGTTGTATATTCAATTGTGATTTACCTTTGGTAAACACATTTATAAGTATCACTATTAATTTTCTGTTTTTCCATTTTTCTTTTTAGGTTAGCCCGAAATTATATTACTCTACCTAAGTATGTTTAACTATTCTTGCTTATCTTTTACGATCATCACATTTATTATGAGTTTTAATTTTTCTTCTCTTCTTTAGAAACTCACATTAATTAATAAAAATATTTCATTCAATAAGAATTCAAATTACTGAACTTAAGCCTGACTATGAATTATTTCTCATTAAATTTATTTTGTTTTGGCGAATTAAATTTTAGGAATTTTTTCGTTTTGCAGATTTTTTTCATTTTTCGGGTTTTGGCAAAATTGTAGTTACATAATTTGTTTTTTTTTTTTTATTTTGGTGCTTTTTCTCTTTTAAACGATTTTTTTTTTGGTTTTTCTTAAGTACTAGGAATTTTTTTAGTTCTGGATATTTTGTTTAATTTTGGCAATTTTCTGCTTTTTGGCGATTTCCTTGGTTGGTTTTTCAGTTAATGCAACTTTTTTGTTGTGGCGATTTTTTTCAATTTTCCGATTTTTTTCGGGTTTTGGCAATTTCTTAGTTTGAGTAAATTTTTTTGCTATTTTGCTGCTTTTTCTCGTTCAAATGATTTTTTTGGCAATTTTCTTTGGTTGTGTTTTAGTAATAGAGATTTTTATAGTTCTGGCGCTTTTTTTTTGCTTTTGTTAAAATTTTTAAAATTATTTTTTAATTTATTTTGACGACCTTCTTACTGTTGCATTTAAGGAATTTATTTTATTTTCATTTTTCGAATATATTAACTGATGCAGACATTAAAAAAAATTTTTTTTTAGTTTTTACGATTTTTGTCAATTTCGCTTGTTTTTTAGTTGTGGCGATTTTTTGTTCGATTTTTTACGTTTTTGGCAATTTGTTTTTAGTCTTAGCGATATTATGCGATTTTTTTTAGTTGTGTCGATTTTTTTCGATATTCCGATTTTTTGGTTTTTGACAATTTGTTTAGTTTAAATTTTTTTTTTTTAAATTTTAGTGCTCTTTCTCGATTAAACAATTTTTTCGATTTTTGGCGATCTTTTTCGATTGCTTTTTAGTGCTAGCGTTTTCTTTATTTTGAGCGTTTTTTCCTTTTTGGCGATTTTTCGGTTTAATCTATGCAGTTTTTTAGTTGTGACAATTTTTTTTCTGTTTGTGGAGTTTTTTTAGTTTTCGGCGATTTTTCAGTTATAGCAAATTTTTTTATACTTTTTTCGATTTAACGATTTTTTTCAGGTCTTGGCGATTTTTCGGTTTTTTTTTTCGTTTTGGCGATATTTTGGTTTTGTGGATTTTTTAGATATTTTAAGACTTTGTTTTCGCTTTTTTATTAGTTTAAACGATTGTTTTACATGTGGCGCTTTTTTGGGTTTGTCATTTAGCGAAAATTTTTTAAGTTTTGGCAATTTGTTTTATTTTTTTGTAATTGTTTTAGTTTACACGAATTTTTCGCTTGTTCTTTAGTTCTAGCGAATTTTTTCAGTTCTAGCGTTTTTTTTTAATTTTCTCGATTGGTTTTTAGGCTTATGCGATTTTGTAGTTGTGTAGATTTCTTTCGATTTGCCGAGTTTTTTCTTTTTGACATTTTTTTAGTTTTAGTATTTTTTTTATTTTGGTGACTTTTCTCGTTTAAAAGATTTTTTTTTAGATTTTTTTTCTATTTTTTTCTCTTGTTTTATAATAATACTTATTTCTTAAATTTGTTCGTTTTGGCAATTTTTTCAACTTCCCACGATTTTCTCGTTTTAGTCTATGCGTTTTTTTAGTCGTGATGATCTTTTTACGGTTTGCCAATTTTATCGGTTTTTGACAACTGTTCAGTTTTGTTTTTTTTTAGTTTTGTTGCTTTTTCTAGTTTAAACGATATTTTTCGGTTTTTGGCTTTTAGGTTGTTTTTTAGTTCTAGCGATTTTTCTTAGTTCTGCCACTTTTTCGTTTTTTGACGATTCGGGTTTTCGGTTTTTGGCGATTGTTTCAGTTTTTTGTACCCTTTTTTACTGTTGGTGATTTTTTTTGCCTTTTAGTGATTTATAAATCAAATGTTTTTGTGATATTTTTCATTTAAGCACTTTTTTATTTATTTTGGAGGCTTATCCTATCGGTTCGTTTTAACCAATTTTAAACAAAATTTTGCTGTTTTCTTGATATAAAAACTTTATATATAAATTTAATTTAAATTAGTACAATTTTAAGTTTTTAAATTAAAGTTCCTACAAATATATTCAGTAGTTCTCAACTTTACATATATATATAGATAATTGTTTTTTTCCATTTTGCATATTTTTGAATGTTATCTGTCTCTACAAGTGTGTAGAACACCCTAACAAAAGCCATTAATTTATTTGCCACTGCTACTACTATTGACTGTTTGTATTTCAACTGCATTCGTTATTATCAAGTCCATTTTGGCTCTTGGGAAAATGTCTTTCGTGCCTTTAAGAAGATTAATTATATTGAGTTTTTTTGTTCGTCGTTGTTTGTTAGTTTGTTGATAAATACTCTCAAGGTAATCCTTTGAAAATGATATTCATACAACAGAGTAGGTTAAAATAAATGAGTCCTTTCAATTGTAATTGCCAAAAAGTTATAATGTTTGTGTTCACTATATTGAGTAGATAAGTTGTATGCATGTTTGTGTACAAATTCCTTTGGTTTATCATTTAAATGAACTAAAGTCTAGTTTTTGCAAAGGGGGTCGTTGAAAGTGTTTTTGTTCGAATAAATTTCCATACACAAATAATAATTATTATAAAAAAATAATACAATGGTTCGTCTTCTTCTCTTATAAGTCAATTATTCTTTACTATGAGGGCATCAGGTAGGGCCTGTCCAACATTTGAAACAACAACAAAATTGTAAAATTTGTTTCTGTTTTGAATGTAAGCGTGCGACAAGTCGAACGTTGTCGACATCGTGGGACAGGCCCTTAGTATTTTTTTACTCTGAGATTCCAGTCGAAAGCAAATGTTTTCGAATTGTAATTTTAATAAAACCTTAATTCGAAAGCATTTTTTTCGTATTCGAATTGCTCATTAATCCACCTGTTACAGTTTCCAATAAAAAAATTATTTAAGCGACTAAAAATTGCCCATCATCCACTCTTCATCTGAGTAGTATTTAATTGCTGTTTCTAACCCCATTTCTTCTTTTTGGAGAAAAGAGATTTTACTTCAACACTGAAATTATCTCACAAGCAAACTACCTATTTTTATGTCCTAGACTTTTTAACCTACCCTCGTACTTTAACATTTGTAGTTATTTCCTGTCATAAAGAGTTTGTTTTAAAATTTCTAATATCTTTACAAAAAGCGCCACGAATAGCTTAAGTATAAATTTCATTTCATGGTAATTTGGACACAAATATTTCATGGTTTGTGTTTCAGGATGTGGTTGATATACAGTGGAGCCAACGGACGAAGTTGTGGTTAAATGTTGCAAGCTAATATAATTCAATATAAAACTTAAAAATGCACTTAATTTTCTTAGTAATAGTCCTGATAAAATGGCAGCGCAAATGACACATTACATAAGTTTGTGCTTGCCTTGCTTTTAAGTCACAATTCGCTTTACGCTATGAAAATGGCTAGTTTGAAAATGACTACTTTAAGAGGAATCTTCAGTGCTGACAACTCGTTGTATCTGGGAAAACGCAAAATCTTGAAATTTTCAAAAACCAAAATGAAAAAAGCACTTAAATGAAAAGTATTACAAAAATAAAATAAACCGCTAAATTCGAGAAAAAATCACCAAAAGTAAAAAGTCAAAAAGAAAAGCAAACGAAAACCACGCCAAAAGTCGAAAACCGAAAAAAACGCCTAATCTAAAATTATTGCAAAAAAAGGAAAAACTAAAAAATTACCAGAAACCAAAAAAATCGCCAAAACAAAAAAAATCGTTCATATAAAAAAAAACTCCCCAAAATAAAAAAACGACAAAATTGCGATAAGCGTCAATACTAAAAAAATGGCAAAAAACTGAAGAAGCACCAAAACTTAAAAATTACCAGAAACCGAAAGAATCGCCAATACAAAAAAAAATCGTTTAAATTAAAATAAGTCCCAAAAAATTAAAAAACGACAAAATTGAGATAAGATAAAAACGCTTAAATTAAAATATCCGTCAATACTTAAAAAATAATCGCCAGAGACAAAAAAAGAGTCACAAAAAATCGCCAAAAATCCAAAAAAAAAAATTGCCGAAACGAAAACAACAACAACAAAAATTACCAAAATGCTAAAAATCTCCAAGAACCTAAAAAATCGCCAAAAAGAAGCAAGAGCCCTACGAAATCCTTTGCGTGTGCGTCAAAATCGTACTTCACTTAATTTATTTTATTAACGAGTCATAATGAGAAGCTTATTAAGACTAAATACGTTTGAAGAAATTTTTTCCTACTTCACTGACATTGTCAGGCCATAAAGCGCCAGCAAGAATACCTTAATTGTATTAATAGCTAGATTTTTTAAATTTCTTCTATATTAAATAAATTTTAATTATATTATTCTTAAGCTCATTTCCTAAAATAGATCCGCTTAAATTCTAAAGTATCCTTTCATATCTGTTATGGCATGTCTTATATTAATGCTTAAGCTAAAGGACATCCTTTTGAAGCTTCAATGTACTATTAGCTTATATATCTATGTACATATACTCCTATGTAAATGAAAATGTGTTTGTTTACAGTTATATAAAGGATTATTTGACTAAGTTCACATGTATGTATATGAGTCAAACAGCCTTTCTATTACTGTTTGTATTTTGTGAGTTTGTTTAAGTTTCGGTGCTAACAACTTTGCTAAATACCAAAGTAATTTTCGTTAATTTTCAGCTTCACTACATTGCGAGTTAAGATTACTATTACTGTTGGTATTCACAACTCAACTTTTCTTAGAAAACGAAGTTGATGTGTCGTTGCTGTATTTGTTGGCTTGTTTGTTTGCCAGCAGTTGTTGGTGTCTTCAATTTTACTTATATATTCCGAAAGAGGCATATATAAACAGATATAGCTTTTTTGGAGAGTTGAATTTAAGGTCGAAGTGAAGTTAAATGAAATCTTGTGACAAAATGCAGTGGTTCCAAAAGGAAAATATAAAGCAATACAATTTAAGATTAATTCCTTTATATCCCTTATTTTAAAATATTATCACGCTCAAGTTACGTCTTTGTATCTAAAATCATGCACTCATGGACGCCTCCTAAACATAAAGCTATACAAAAGCTTGGATATGCCAATTCCCATGTATCCTTCGTGTGAAAAATTAAGTTTCTCCCAGAATTGTAGGCAGAGTGCAATGAAAACTAATTTACCATATCTTTAAACGTGCAAGTAAAGTTTGAAATATATATTCAATTAATAAAAAAATATGCTCTCCTAAGGTACATATATCATTAATTTTAAAAACCTAATTAAAGCTCGAGATAAAATTAATACTTATTATTATTTGTGAAACAATAAATTGATTAATTTCAGAGCAATCGTTGCAAGAACATGGCTGCCTCCCATATATCCTTTATTTCGGATATAAAACTTTAACTGCAATTATGTGTTAAATTTGTTAAGAATACAGAAATAAGCTTTAAAGGACATGCCCACATCTAATACATCTTTTATCTTAAATATTCAATAATAATTATAATTACATATGTATAAGAAGAAAAAAAGTTTTCAACCACCAGTAGCATTAACAAATTATAGTTACATATCTTAAGAAAACAATTAAAATGTTTAGAAAAAAACTGTAAGTTTGTATGGCAAGTTTTGTTTAAATTTTAAGTCTTATTACAGCTATAATTAATATAGTAAGGCAACCAAAACCCATTACTATTTTTTAAATAATATTGTAAGTTTTCGTTGCAAGTTTTTTTACAATCGGTGCAAGGATACGTCCACCTCCCATACATCATTTTTTAGGAATTTTCTATTTGGCTACAATTATGATTATAATTACGTTAAAATGCCTAAAAATTTTTTGTTTTTATAGGGTAAGTCTTTTTGATCAGTTCGGCAAAAGGACACACCTATCTTGCGTATATCCTTTATGAAAAAAAACTTAAATTTTTTTGTAATTTTGATTGCAATGCTGTAGAATCATGGACTGTAAAAACTTTTATTTCAACCACTAATTTGATATGTACTTTTTCCATATGTCCTTTTTGTACAATGTTAAATTTTAACTGCAATTATTATCATAATGCCACAAACACTGTTTATACTACCAAAAAATTACACGTTTAAATTCTCTGACGAAATTCATACCACACGGTGAATAAACATGCTGACCTGCCATACATCCTTAATTTAAAAAAAATTATTTTAGCTTTAAATATGCACGTAAGGCAGCCAAAATCTGTTACTATTTGTTAAATAATATTAATGACATTTGTGGCAAATTTTCTTTACAATCAGTGGAAGGATATTGTTTGGGCCCATATATCCTTTTAATAGGAAATTTATATTTAGCTACAATTATGATTAAAAGGCCGTAAAAATACATATTAAGCATTATGTTTCATACAGTAAGTCTTTTTGGTGCATTTGGTGGAAAGATAAGCCTCTCTCCCACAAATCCTTTATTTTCAAAATTTAATAACAGCTAAAATTATAATCGTAGCACAAAGAAAATACGGTTTAAACTTTAAAACCAAGCAACTCAATTAATTTTATTTCAATGCCTTTTTATATGTCCTTTTTGAAAAATCGTATAATTTTTGTTTATTTTTTGTTGAAGTAAGGCAAC
The DNA here is from genome assembly GCA_905220375.1 of Tachina fera. Classification (NCBI taxonomy): domain Eukaryota; kingdom Metazoa; phylum Arthropoda; class Insecta; order Diptera; family Tachinidae; genus Tachina; species Tachina fera. Next base: position 125,825,227 of record LR999964.1, read on the forward strand.
AAAAATTTTGTTGTGGCATACAAATTTACATGGTTAAGTTTTTTGGAAAATTTCTCATCGATTAGTGCAAGAATCTGCTAATCTCTCATATATCCTTAAGCTGAAATATTTTATTTCAGCTATAATTACCATCGTAAAGCAACTAAAATTCGATACTATTTTTTGAACATTATGGTTACCTTTTGTTGAAAATTTCGTTGTAATCGGTGCAAGGATTTGCTTGCCACCCATATATCCTTTATTTAAAAATTGGAATTTTTTAAATCTTAGGAATAAAATACTAAGGGGGTATTATTTTAAAAGCAAATAGCTAAGCTATTCATTGATTTTAGTATATAGCTTTCTTCCATAAAATGTTTTTTTTTCAAGAATTTTTATATTTTTGTTTAGATTCTTCTAAAACATTTGAGACCTACTGGATTTGAAACGCTGCAAATTTAATGTACAACTTTTTCTGTCCTTATAGCTTCTTCTTTAACATTTTGCCATCCTTAAGTTTTATATTACTAAAATTAAATGTTAGACTTAAAACTATATGATATGCAGTAGCAATGGCAAAACTTTAAAACTATAAATATTTCTTAATAACAAAACCTTTTGGTGCTTGAAAAAATTCATTCTTAAATTTTATAACAAACAAAATAAGCTAATCTAAGCAAAAAATCCATATTAGATACTAAATATAAAACCTGTTGCCAAAAATAAAATTAATTTTATCAAATTCAATATCATTTTGCTCAGCATTTTCTTGAATTTCAACAATAAATGATATCAGAACACATACACATTATTGTATGCTTAAACTTGCTGCTTTATAAAGAAATTTTTATTGGCATTATAAATCATTTAGCATATAATTTTTGTTGGCAACATTTTGCGGTTGGTAGCATAAGTGTAGGCGTTAAAAGAACAAACAGAAAAAAATAAAAAAATACATAGTTTGCTTTTAGTTTTTCCTTCTGTATCCTTTTGCCAGCTGAGTTTGCATATGAGCCAGGCCTGTATGATAAATTACACAATATTTTTTGTTTTGGCCAGCACAAGATGATTATTTAATATGCTGAAGAGAGAAAAGAGTTCAGAAAAATATGTGCTTTAAAATGTATTACTGTTACTTAATATTCCTTTTTTTTCGCTGATATGAAATATGACACGATAAACTATAGAATAACATAAAGGGCAGCATTTGAATGAAATATGTTAAACATGAAATATAAACAAAAAAGTTAAGGGACGTGCCTGCATGACAACAGAGATAATGTGTAGTTGGCCACAAGGTTTAAAATAAATTTCTAAAATTTTTATTATAAAATACATTTAAGATTAAAAACAATTTCAAATAGAACTTTGAAAAATAAATTTAAATTTAAAAAAAAATTTTAAATTTTAATTACAAATATTTCATTTGAACTGAAAATTATATCGCCTAAAAAGCAATATATTGTTATGATAAGACTGCGCTTATTTGTTTTAAGCATCAATCAAATTAAGTAACAGAAATCATGCATAATTATATATTATTTTACTTGCCCAAATATCACATCCAATGAATCCACTGAAGGCGCAGCATCAAGTAGAATACAAATAATTGTGTGATGTTTGTGTGTTATAATTCCCAACGTATACTTAATAATTAATTATTATTATTGTAAATATTAAGTATACGTATTTATATAGTATATAATTTTATATTATAACTGGCATTTCACTGCACGAATTATTTACCAACGAATTGAACTGCATAATTCTGAATATATGTAGCAATAAAATTTCATTTTAATTTATTCATACATGTAGCATAATTTCATTACTTAAAATTAAGGATATACAGGAAGCACTGACTGCAAGCAGACTTTGTTATGTATATCCCAAAAATGTATCTGCAAGTTTTTGTTAGATATTGATTACAAGATGCAGATGAAATTCTCTTTATGAAATTAATCATATATGGGCGATAGGTGTGTCCATTAGGTATCTTTATATAGAAAAACTTTAGTTGTTATAATAAATTCTAATATTCAGATAATATTTTTAATGAAATAGGGCCTACAAAGAAATTCGAAAAGAATACTTTTTCTCTAGTTATTAAAATAATTAAATAAATATTCATCAAAACAAATAAAAAATAAAATAAAGCTTAAAATAAGTGTCAAATATCTAAAAAATCATAAAAAAAGATTTATCACACATCTTTTTTTCTATGTAGGTATTATCACCTTTTTGTGATCATAATTAAATATTTTGGGTATACATGTCCTTGATAATAGCCATAAAAGAATTTCCAAAAATATTGCCGGTATTTTTTGAACATTTGAACATTTTGACAGCATTCTTATCATGATTAAGGCTGAAAATCAATATTAAAAATTGAGTATGTACAAAGATATTTTCTCTTTCCATAAGACCATGTACATAATATTTTTAAGCAGAAAAGTAGCGTTAATGGAGTATTAATTCGATTTGATTTTTTCGATATAAAATAATCACAAAAACAGCTGCAAAAGGATAGAGATTTCCTTGCGCAGAAAGTAAGTAATTTTTTTAGTCAGCTTATCTAGACCATGCTAACAGCAATTGCAGCTTAATTCCAATCATTATTGCGTATAATATTAAATTTAGCAAATAAAGGATACATATGAAGTAGGCAGGTCCTCGTTCTCATTTGGTTTGAAATTTGATAAGAAGTTGAATGAAATATTTTTACAAGTAGTTACAAGGTTTTAGCTACATTCTGCTCACAATTGTATGTCAAATAAAATTTTGCAAATAAACGATGTATTGGTAGTAGGCATGTTCTTGCTTAGATCACTTTGATATATTATAGGTTCTTAAATAATATATTCTTACAAGTAGTTACAATATTTTGGCTGCAGGTTTTATCTGCATTCTGCTCAAAAATTAGATTTTGCAATTAAAGGATGTATGCGAGGTAGACTTGTCCTTACCTCAATAGCTTTAAAATTTTATAAGTTCTTAAGCAATATATTCTTATAAGTAGTTACAAAGTTTTAGCTGCGCATTATTTTTGCAATTATAGTTTAAATGAAAAAATGTATTATCAAGGACACATGCAAGGTAGAATTATCCATAAAAACAGCTACAAAAATGATAAAGACGTCCTTGCGCTGATTGCAAACAAAGTATTTTTTAGTTAGCTTATCTAAATCAAGGTAACACCAATTGTCGCTTACTTCTTATGATCATTGTATGTAAATCTTAAATTTTGAGAATAAGGGATATATGGGAGATAGCCGCGTCCTTACATCAATCGCTATAAAATTTTACGAGAAATTTAAGAGCATAATCTTACAAATAGTTACGAAGTTTTAACTGATTTCTGCTCACGTTTCTAGTTTAAATCCAATTTTATATTTTCAAGGCTATATGGCAGGTAGAAGTATCCTCACATCGAATATAATGAAATTTTAATAAGAGGTTTTTTATAGATTTCTACGAATCGACAAAAGTTTTCACTGCATTTTTTATATAATTTTTAGTAAACTTTGGTTTCTAGAATTAAGGACATTATTGAGGTAGGCATCTATAAGTATATAAGTATACCTTCGTAATAGAAGGTAGAGATGTACTTGCAATGTTTAAAAAAATTCCCATTCGTGCACTTTTTCAATATTTGGTTAAAAATATAAAACATCCTTACAATATCCTTGCGCTGATATTTAAAAAAAAATTGGCTCAGCTAACATAGATCATGTTACCTGGTGTTACCATTTTCTCTTAATTTCAGTTATCATTATTGCATGCAAAATTAAATTTATAAAATAAAGGATATATGGGAAGTAGGCATGTCCTTGCATGAATCGCTGTGAAATTTTGTATATAAGTCACATGTACATATATTCTTATGAGTAGTTACAAGGTTTAGCTGCATTCTGCTCACAATTGTAGTTTACTATCAAGGACATAGGTAGAAATATCCTTATCGTGACTTTAAATTAATTTCAAAAGAAGATTTTTAAACATTTTTAAGACTCTTCAAAATGTTTCACTGCATTTTGTACATAATGTTCACTAAAATTATGTTTCTAAGATTAAGGACATAACGGACAATAAACTTGTACTTATTTCAAATGCAATTGAATTTGACAAAAGGATAAGAAGCACAGTTCTAGAATCTGCTACAGTTATTCATTGAATTCTACATATAATTGTAGCTAAAATTAATTTTTTACAGTTAAGGACATTCGTCAGGTAATCGCATCCTTGCATCATTATAGGCAAGTAAATAAAATTAGTGACATGGTTTTGCTAAATTTTAAGACAAAAATAAAATTTTTTTAATTAAGGATATGTGGTAGGTTAGCATTTCCTTGCTCCGAATATTACGAAATTTGAGTAACAATTAGTCTTGTTTTTTTTTTGTTTTTCTATCATTGTTTTAGTTTAAATTTTATTTTTGCAATTAAGGACACAAAAGAGGTAAGTCATGTCCTTGCATTAACATGAAAAAATTTATTTTTCTAGAAATTTTTGGTCACCCTATTTTGCTTTTAGAACATAATTGTGGTTAAAATTAAGTTTTTGAAATTAAGGACACAATCATTATCCTTGAATTGACTGGAAAAAATGTATATTGCTAAAAAAATTATAATTTAATTTTGCTTTTAGAACAAATTTTTGGCTAAAATTAGATATTTGAAATTAAGGATAAAAGAAAGGTAAGGCATGTCCTTGCACTAACACGAAAAAATTTATATTATTAAAAGTTTGATTTTTATGGAATTTAAATTTTTGTTAATTCAGTCATTACAATTCTCATTAAATTTTTTTGCACACAAATGTATGTAACCATACCGCTGTGCACTATTGCTTTAATGTAATTTTCTTCAATTGGTTGCGAATGAGATGACAACTAATCGTAAAAAGTTTGTGAAACATGAAAAATGTATGCAAAATCGAATAAAGTTGCTTGTTTTGTGAAGCTTTTTTGTTTGTGAACTTTAAACTTATTATGTTTGTACGTTATGACTCTCAATAACATAATAAGAGTCCTAATAATAATAATAATAGTTTTATAAGGCTATTACAGTTAAAAGTCTACTGATAGTTTCCTTGAGCCGGAACTAAAAAAAAAACTAACGAAAAAGTCCTAATACATTTAAAACTAATTGTCAAATAAATATATTTCAATATTTCCTATATTGTATATAAAATATTCCGTTGTTTTTTATGGAATAAATGTAAACATATTTTTCTACTAAACTAAATTTTGTGACATATTTTATTTAACATTTTTAAGAAAGATGAAAAGAAAATGAAAACTTAAGACAGCAGAAAACCATGAACATTAAAAACATATTAAAAAATCCATTAAATCAATTTTACTTGAAACACAAGCAGGAAACATAAAAACAACGTGTCAAAGCTTTTAGATGCAATAAGAATAAAAAGCAAAAATAAGAAAAAACAAAAATAAAATTGACAGGGAAACATATACCCATATACAGGTAAACTCTTTTCCATCATTGTGTATTTAAAACACATAAAAAAGTAATTTTTAAAACAAAATTACAATGTATGCTTGACTTGCTTTAGATAAAAAATTTAATCTTTAAGGACTTGAAAAAGCTGCAGAAAAAATCACTTCTTCACTCACTCTATTTTACTTTATAATAAAAAAAAAACTGAGCTGCATCAATGTGCAAGCACATCAGAGGTAGAGTTAATACTTCCCTTAACGGCCAACTCTAATGTAGTGTCTCTCCTCCTCTCCCTCGAATGAGATGATGAAAATGTAAATTTCGGTAGTAAAAATTACTTAAAAATCCGATTTAATGCGTGAATGGAAGCAGCTTCAATAGCAGCAGTCTTTAGTTGCTTTAGATAGAAATTTTCTACCATTCTTTATGGGTGTTTTTTTCTGAGGGGAAAATGAGACAAAGAGAAATGCAGCAGTTGAGAGAGAGGGTACAGCATGTGAAAAATATTCGAATGTAATGAAGTGTATTTAAGTGCTGCATTGTGAATTACGCTAGAAAATTGATAAGTTTGTTTGTTTTGTTGTTTTTGGTGTAAGTATTTTGTAGGTAAAAAGTCAAAGTAATACACTGAAAGAAAAGAACATAATATTCTTTGATTGAATGTTTAGATACACAACCTACTACTGGCATTGAGATATTTGATAAACGACTTAAAAAAACGTCTTTATTTGTTTATATTTAATTACCAAGGCACATTTTTTAAGACTGAATATAATTTTTATTAATTTTTTTCTTTCAGTACATTACAATTTCTATAATTCTTGCGCTCAACATTCGTAATGGCACAGCAAGTCTCTTTTTTTTTGTCTGACTATTTTGTTTAAGGAAATATGCTTAAATTGTGAATGTAACTGCCAAATGGTTTTTTAATCTAATGGCAGCAGGTGCACACAATTTGATTAAATTTTTTGCGGTAATGCTCGTGAATTTAAAAGTAAAATTTTTTTTTTAAATTATGGAATTTCTGATAAAACGTTTACAAACATTGCATAAGCTGAACATATTAATATGAATGCTTAATAAAAAAGAACTTATTAAGGATATTAAAAAACATATGCAGAAGCAAAATTATAGCGAAGAAAACAAAAAAATTTTGATTAAAAGAAATTATTTTATTAATGATTTGTCCTGCGATAATAACAGAAAATATTCGATTAATTGCTTATATTAAAATAAAAAACAAAATTTGTAATTTCAATGTTGTTTCAATATTATTGCAATTATTTATATTAAAATAAAAAAAATCTCATTTCACTATTGTTTGCAGTAAAAATAGTCGCAAGCGTGGAACAAGTCTAAAGGTTTGCAAAACTTTTTTAAATCTATCTTTCTATCAATGATTTAAAAAAACTGCCATTCATCCCAATTTTGCAACAAAAAATAATTAAATAAATAAAATATCCTTGCGAAATCCTTACGCTTATAGTCGAAACAAACTTTTATTCAGCTTAACTATATTTCGCTTAGCGGTGTTACCATGGTAAATTAATTCCAATCATCATTTGGTGCAAAATTAAAAAATTGCATCCATTGCCTCGATATTTTGCAAGTATATGAATAGTATATTCTTATGAGTAGTTACAAGGTTTCACTGAATTCTGATCACAATTATAGTTAACATTAAATTTGTTATTATCAATTTTTGTATATAAAATTAAATTTTTCAAATAAAGGATATATGGGAGGTAGTTGTGTCCTTGCATGAATCGATTTAAAATTTCATAAGTAGTTTAACATCATATTCTTACAAGTAGTTGTAGGGTATTAGCTGATTTCTGCTTTATTATTTTATATAATCAAGGACATATGGGAGGTAGAAGTATCCTGTTATTGACTATAATGAAGTTTTATAAAGTGTTTTTTATAGATTTCTGGAAGTCGAGAAAAGGTCTCACTGTATTTTAAAATAATTCTTACTAAAGTTAGGTTTTTACCATTTATTTAAAATTTTGCAATATTTAGTTAAATATATAAAATATCCTTGCGATAACTTGGCAGTAATAGTAAATATAAAATGTTTGGACAGCTTACATAGATTACGTTAAGTGATGTTCCTATTGTGAGTTAGTTCCAATGGTTACAATTGGTGCAAAATTAAATTTTGCAAATAAAGGATATATGGGAGGTAGGCAGATATTTGGATCAATCCCTTCTAAATTTTCCAAGTAGTTGACCAGTATACTTTTATAAGTAGTAACAAGTTTTCACTGAATTCTACATACAATTGAAGTTTACAATAATTTTTTTTGTTATTAAGGACCCAGAGAAGGCAGAAATATTAACAAAAAAAACCTACAAGAAGAATACAAATGACTTTGCGCTGATAGTTAACAATTTTTTTGTTATCTTGCCTAGATCATGTTAAAACAAAGTGTCGCTTAATTCCGATCATTATTGGTATGTAAATTAAAATTTTTCAAATAAAGGATACATCCAAAGCAGTCGTGTTCTTGCATTAATCGCCTTGAAATTTTGTATGTAGTTTAACAGCAAATTCTTACAAATAGTAACAAGGCTCAATCTGTTTCCTGCTCACTTTTGTAGTTTAAATTAATTTTTTATTATCAAAGAAATATGGGCCGTATAAGTATCCTGATATGGATAATAATGACATGTTGAGTTTTCTATAGATTTCTACGACTCGATAGAAGCTTTCACTGCATAAAATTTGTTACTAAACTTAGGTTTCCAGTATTAATGCCCATTATTTCTACCCATAGAAATCTATTAGTGTACAGATATCTATCGTGTAAGTAAAATTTTATAAGGTAAATATGTAGGTAAAAACCTTACACAGATTGCCTGTTTGTAGAAATAACAGGCATAAGGACATTAGGAAGGAAGACATCTATAATTACATAAATACATATACTTGCTTAATAAAACTTGCAATGTTTGTAAAAAAAATTCCCATGAATGCAAATTTTCCAATATGTTGTTAAAAAATTAAAATAATATTTGCGATAGCCTGGCAATAAAAATAAACACAAAAATTTAGTCAGCTTGCCTAGATCATGTTACCAGGTATTACCATAGTCTTTAATTTCAAATTATAATTATTACATGCAAAATTTAATTTTTTAAATAAAGGATATAAGGGGAATAGGCCTGTCATTGCATCAATAGATGTGAAGTTTTGTAAATAGGTGAAGTTTCTATTATTATAAGTAGTTACAAGGTTTCGCTTAATTCTGCTAACAATTGTAGTTCAAATTAAATTTTTCATTATCAATGACATAAGGGAGGCTAAAATATCCTCACGTTACTTACAAGAAAATTTTAAAAAGAGGTTGTCTTACAGACTTCAATTGCTCATCAAAAGTTTTCCTTACATTTTATTTAACATTTTTAACAAAATAAAGTTGCTAATGCTAAAGGACATAAGAGAGGATAAACTTGTCCTTTTTTTCTTCGCAACACCTTTACAATCTAAACTCAACCGAACTTTTTCTTCCAGTTGTTTTCGCTGCGACGACCTGACGGATTGTCCGTCTGTCACATTGTATATTTAAGTGTTGTTTAAGTTTTACAAACATACCATATATTTTGCTCATAATTGTGTTTTTTGAAGGCATGTACATGAAGATCATGTGCTCGTATTAAAAATAATTTCGTTTAATTTTCGCAAATATACAACAAATTTAATACATATTTGCATTACATGATATATATAAATAGAAAAATGCATTCTGATGCTTTTTTGGTATCATAAAATGAGTTTTTTGCTATTTTACTTTTCTGCAAATTGATAAATAAACTTTTTTTTATTTATATTGAACAGCTGTTCTTTGGAAAGCTTTCCATAATATTTGGAAATCTTGTAGTGCTACCTTACTTTGAGCGTAATTGGATAATAACTTTTGTTAACCACTGAAAGAATTAGAGTGTATTTAAATAAATTTTAATTTTTTATGAAAATTAATTTAAACAATGTTTAAATATTCACTGATTTATTAGCCATAAAACTTAAAAATCCCAAAATTAAATAAGGACTTAAATGAAATATATCACGAAAAATAAAATAAATCGCTAATATGCATAAAAAATATCACAAAAAGTAAAAATGTTGCCAAAAAATTAAAACAAACTGTCAAAAACCGAAAAAAGCCAAACCAAAATAATAGTAATATTATAACTGAATAAATCGCTAAATCGATAATAATAAATTGTGAAAAAAACCTAAATAAAAATTGCTAGAAAAAATAGGCAAATCGAAAAAATCGCTAAATAACTTAAAACAGAAAAAAAAATTTCTTAAACTAAAATAAATCGCCAAAAGCCAAAAAAATCGCCAAAAACCGAAAAAATCACCAAAAATCTAAAAAATTACTAAAAATAAAATAAATCGACAAAAATCGAAAATACATACGTCCACAAATCGCCAAAAACAAAATCCCCAAAAATCACCAAAAACCGAAAAAACCGCCTAAACTAAAAACAAACTAACAAAATCGCCAAAAATCTGAAAAGTTGTGTAAGCCAAAATGAATCGCTGAAAACCGCAAAAGTCGCCAAAAAACGTAAAAATCGCTATAAGTAAAAACAACCGAAAAAATTACCAAAAAATCGACAAAACAAAAATAACTGAACAAAATCGCCAAAAAAATTTAAAAAATTGCTAAAACTAAAATAAATCGCAAAAAATCTAAAAAATTCCCAAGAAACAGAAAAAAATCGTCAAAACTACAAACAACCGAACGAAATCGCCAGAATTTAAAAAAATTGGTAAAACTAAAACAAATCGTCAAAAATCGAAAAAATACCCAAAAACGGAAAAAAGTCGCCAAATATGTAAAAAAATTTAAAAATAAAATAAATCGCGAAAAATCGAAAATATGCCCCAAAACCAAAAAAATCGCCAAAAATTAAAAGCAACCGAAAACATGCCCAAAAACAGAAAAAAATCGAAAAAACAACTGACCAAAATCACCAAAAAAATTGCTAAAAATAAAAAAAATCGTTAGAACAAAAAAAAGCACTAAATCAATAAAAACGCCAAAACAAATTTTTTTTAAGAAATGTCTACATCTGTAATATAATCGATTATATAGGCTAAGCTTTGTATACTATTACATATGTGTTCCCTAACACTTTTGGTGCGAGTGAAAGGATTTTACTGAATTTATTTTAATTTTCTAATTTTCAAAATTTCTATGAAACTTAAAAACATTTTTCACACACAGTAGTCATCCATGATTTTTACTCACTTTAATGTAATGTCTCACAGTGTAGTGTAAACTCACGTGATCGATTCGATAAAAGGAGCGCAGCATACTCCCTTTTGTGTTAAATGATATTTATCACCCACGCACCAATAACTAGGGTACTAACCATACAAAGTTTCTTATTAGAAAATCCTTTAAAGTAGGCCTTTCCAAAAATTACTCCACACATCCTTAACTTTTAACTTTGCTATCGTACCCACAAAATTTAAGAATTGTTTTTAAAAGCAAATTTCGTGTGCGTTGTTTAAGGGAAGCCTGTTTGAAATTGATTAAAAATGTCAAGCACGTTTTTTTTCTTTAGGGGGAAAAAACTAATTATTTCTTTACTTCCCATTGGCCTGGTATTTTAATCAAACTGAGTTATAAATTTTGTGTTTTCTTTGTACCATTTTTAATTAACTTTGTTTATGGAGTTCATTAATATCCAAAAGAAATTGGGTAAAAAAAAAACTTTGCTCTCTAAATGCTCAGCTGTTCACATTTCGCATTTATTTTATTTTTCTATTTAATTTTTTTTATGTAACAATTGTCCCTACGTGGTGGTCCCTAATCTAATTTGCTACCACTTGTGCTACACTTTCGTTCAGGCTTCATTTAAACATTTGTATTATTTGGAATTAAAAATGAAAGACTGCATGCTGGGTGTTTGTTATGTATATGCCAAACAAAATATAATTGTTTATCTACTGGTTAGTGTTACTATGTTTCTTTTCTTATTTTTTTTATTTAATAATAATGCGTACTCCTACATATTTGTTGGTGTAAGTGAACAACAAAAGGATAACAGCAGCAACTGTGTGTGTTTGTTGGTAAATGTCCTTAAACATTGTTGCTTTGAGCTGCATGTGTGTGTTCGTAGGTGTAGATGTGTGTGTGTATTTGCAGTTATTTTTGCCACTATTTCTGCATGACTTCATTTCGTTTTGTTTTTTATTACTGCTACACTGAAATGTACTGGCAAACATTTGTTGTCTCTAATGTACTTGTGAAGTATTGATGCGTGCGCTGTAAGTAAACAGCATGTCCATGAAATTCTCTAGTTCCCACAATTGTTTGTGCAAGTGGGAGGTATTAAATGTGTGTGTATGTGCTTGTTTATTGACAGATGGTTTCTTTCCTATTGTCTGTGCGTGTGCAGCTATTTGTCATATTATCCACAGCATTTTGTTCTATTATTTTGGTTTGTTGGCTGTTGTGCAAAAAGCTGTTAGCTGTTGGAATGCTTTTACTTATTCCCTTTTGCATCATATTGGAATGTTTTTATTTTATATAAACATATAAAAATATATAGATTTATTTAAGCTTTTATTTTTATTTGCAAATAGCAAGTGACCACTGCTATTGTGGTTTGTGGTATTAAAATTCCCTATTGACACTTTTTGCCAAGAAAAATAAAATGTATATCATTTCAGGCTCTCAACTTCAATGCCAACATTTTGTTTTTGTATAATGGAATTATTTATTTATAAAATGTATTTACACAAAGCACAGCATACAGTTAATATTATGAAATCTTAAATTTAATTTATGACTCCTTCATTTTTAGATCGATTTTAAAAATTCTTTTTTTTTAATGAAAAGAGGCGGGAACAGTGCCATTATATTATGTTCTTTGATTTTTTGGATTTTTCTTGCTGTTTTGTAATGATATAATTTTTGAAATTTAAAAAGTGGGCAGGCCCATGCCCTAAAAAAAGTATTATTATATATTACATGCTTCTATTTAATAGAGTTTAACAAAAGTTGGCTTACACCTTTAGATCTACAAATAACACGATCTAGTCTTTTTAAGAGAACGGAGCCACGCCCATTAAATGTTTAATATTATATTTCACCTGCTTCTATTTAACATATTCTAACGAAACTTGGCATACACAATTATATAAAAAAATTACACAATTTAGTTTTTCTTAAGGGGGGCGGGGCCACACCCATTAAATTTTAATAAAATATTTTACCTGCTTCTTACGTAGCTTGACATACATCCTTAAATCTAAAAATAGCACTATTTTGCTTTAAAAAAAAGAGAGGCGGGGTTACGCCCTTTGAATTCTAATATTATGTTTTACCTGCTTCGGTTTAACTGATTCTTACAAAACTTTTCACACACCCTCAGATTTAATCATGACATGACCTCAAAATTAAAAAATTGGGCAAGGCGACGCCTAATAAATTTTAATAAAATATTTCACCTGCTTCTATTCAAAAGATTCGTATGAAACTTAGCAAACACCTCAAGATCAAAAAACTACACAATCTGGATTTTTTAAAAGAAGGCGGGGCTACGCCCATAAAATTTTAATATTATATTTTACCTGCTGCTGCTTAACAGATTTTTACGAAACTTGGCATAATCCCTCAGATCTTAGAGTGAACAAATCTCGAAATTTAAAAAGTGGGTGAGGAGGGCACGCCCATTAATTTTTTAATATTAAATTTTACCGGACTATATTATATAGATTTTAACCAAAGTTGGCAATCACCCTAAGATCTAAAAGCACACTATATGGCTTTTTAAAAAAGAGGGCGGGGCCACGCTAATTAAATTTTAATATTATATTTGACCTGCTTCTATTTAACAGATTCTTAAAAAACTTGGCATTTACTCTAAGGTATAAAAATTGCATGATCAGGCTTTCGACAGAAAGAGTTCGGGGCAATGCCCTCTAACGTTAATTCCTAAAAATTAAATCAACTTCTACTTATCCGAAACCAATGTTATAGCTTAGCCAATAGTTTGGGCTCTTGGATGGAAATAACCTTGTGCTGAAAAAAAGTGGGCGGGCCCATGCCCTTTAAATTTAATATTATATTTCACGTGCCTCTACTTGAACTATTCTTACGAAACGTAACACAAATTTTGAGCTGCGATTTGGACGATATTGTGCATTTAGCAAAAAAAGAGTGGGACTAATAACACTTGCAAAAGTCGTGTAATGTTTATAAAAATCTGCCTACCCGGTTATGCCGGCGCTAATGAACGCCACTGGCTCTATTAAAACTTAGGCAGATTTTATGCCTGAGCAGATGTATGCTCTTAGATTTAGTTCTAGCAATTGAATGCTTTTAAATGAAACAGCCGATTTAAAGGCTAAGCTAAAATTGATTTTTATTACAAAAATTTCTTTCTTTTATACCTAATTAACGGAATCCTTAAAACTAGAATAATATAATAATATTTAATAATTGTTGCTTTACAAAAACGGGTAGTTATTTGTTGTAACAAGTATTATTTATTATTATTATTGTTTTGAGTTAAAATTGAGTGACATTCCTATGGGAAAGTGCACATACTAAATTGTGATATTAGGGTGACCATAGGGGTACACTACACCCTACCCCTTAAGAAAAATTTTACAATTTTATGTTTCTTAAAATTCAAAAATTTTTTTTTTTTTTTTTTTTTTTTTTTTTTTTTTTTTTTTATAGATATATATATAATTTTACAATTATAACCAATATTTTATACTAATATTTTTTTAAATTATTATTATGTATTTCTTTTAACTTACTTCCTAGATCTATGACAGAGTTTACTCCTTTAGTTTGTACTATTCTATATGGACCATGGTATGGTGGTTGATTCTTTTTCCTATTAAAGGTTTTTACCAAGACCATATCTCCTACATTCAAATTTAACGGATTAAATTTTACACATTGTTCAATGCGTTTCTTTTTTGATATCTCCAGTAACTCTTTTGCTTTTTGCAACGAAAATTTTAATCTAGCTTTCAATTCTTTCGAATAATTATCTATATTATAGATTGGTTCAAAATTCAATAAGTTTTCATTAGGCAAGTTTGGTAATCTACCGAATATTAACTCGTATGGAGTGTAGTTTGTGTCTATATGCGGTGTTGTGTTATACGCAAAACAGAAATAAGGTATCCAATGGTCCCATTCATTATCTTTACAGAAGCCTAAGAGAAATTCATTCAGTACCCTATGACTTCTTTCAACTGATCCAAGAGTTTCATGGTGGTATGGAGTGCTGAAAATCTGTTTTATTTCCAGTAGCTTACATACTTCCGCCATTAACTCGTTTACGAACTCGGTACCTCTATCTGACTTAAGAACTTTGCAGTGCCCGTATCTTAAAATCAAGTTTTCTACAAGAGCCTTTGCAACGGTCTTAGCATCCTTCGTCTCAATGGGGCATGCAATAATATACTTTGTTAAATCACACTGTATTGTTAGTATGTATCTAAAATTATTTGAGAATCTAAGGGGACCCACCGTGTCTATTGACACTGTTTCGAAACTAGTCCCTGGCGTATCGGTTAGTGTTAGCTTTTCTTTGGTGTGTTTCGTTTGCTTATTAATTTTGCATTCTTTACAATTTAATATATGCTGCTTAATCATCCTACCCATATTCTTCCATATGTATTTTTGTTTAAGTTTTAGCGTCGTTTTCCTGACACCTAAGTGTCCTCCTATAGTTGAACTATGGTACTCATTAATGAGAGTATCCTGTACTTTCCTATCATATACCCTTACTGGTTCTTTATATATTAGTATTCTTAAATTTGCTTTATTTTTACCTCTTAATGCGTTGAACGTGTCTTTAAACTGTTCCTTTGTTACTAATTTGAAAATTTCATCATGAGCATTTAATGCTAGCTCTTTTACATTTATTGATAGTAATTTCAATAGTAGCTTCTCCAAATACAGCTTTGTGTTTATTGGATTATCACCACATCTCACTACAACTTCTAAATCACTTGCTACAATTTGAGGTGTTTTAATTTTACTCATTATTTCAAACCTAAGTTTTTTCATCGATTTAATGTCTGAGATTGAAGTACATTCCCAAATAAAAAGTTGATCAGGCTCTTTACTGGAGATGCCACCTCTATGCTCGACATCTTTTTGTGCATTATGTTTATTTTTCATGTTTCTAGTCATCACTAATATATCATTACGCTTTTGTAAATTTTCGGTAGGGATTAACGTTTTTAATGCTTCGCTGTCCAATACTATCCTTGACAACGCATCTGCATTGCTATTCATTTTACCTTTCTTATACGATATTTCGAAATCGTAGTCACATAAATCCAACCTAATTCTAGTCATTTTTGATGATGGATTTTTGTGAGAAAATAACGATACCAAGGGTCTATGGTCTGTCACTACGTAGAATTTTCTACCATAAAGGTACGGACGGAAAAAGTTTATAGCCCAATGTATAGCTAACAGCTCTTTTTCTATAACTGGCTTGTTTATATCATGCTTACTCAACGATTTGCTCGCATACGATGTGGGCATATCTGACCCAATTTCACCTTGTGATAGGACTGCTCCAAGTGCATAATTAGATGCATCGGTAGTTAATATAAACGGTTTCCTAAAATCAGGATATTGGAGTATTGGTGGATTGATTAATTTTGATTTTAATGTTTCAAAAGACTTTTGACAACCTTCGTCCCACCTAAAAACAGTATTTTTTTTTTACAGTTTATTTAAATTTCTAGCTATTTCAGCAAAGTTTTTAACGAAACGCCTGTAGTAATTACAGAACGCTACGAAACGTCTGACTTCATCTACATTTTTGGGAACTGGATAGTTTTCTATTACTTCGTGTTTAGCAGGGTCGGTACGTATACCCTTATCAGTTATAAGGTGACCTAGATAAACTACTTCTGTTTTCAAAAAACGACATTTACACGTATTCAGTTTTAAATTATACTGCCTCAATTTTTCAAAGACTTTTATCAAGTTCTCGTGATGGTGTTGAATACTACAACCAAAAACAATAATGTCATCGACATACAAAAACGCTTCTGCATCTAAGCCGCTCAATGCAATTGTAAGCATCCTTTGAAAACTATTTGACGATATCTTCAGTCCAAAGGGTAACCGAGTAAATTGAAAATGACCATTCCTGGTAGAAAACGATGTAATCGGTCTTGATTCTTTATCCAAACCGATTTGATGAAATGAACTGGTCATATCCAGTGTAGAAAAATATTTTGCCCTACCTAATTTGTCTAGGACATCTTCGATTCTTGTTAGAGGAAACTTGTCGCTTACTATCTTTTCATTTACTTTCCGGAAATCAACTACTAATCTCCATTTCTTCGTGTCATTTGCTGATTTTTTCGGTATTACCAATAATGGAGAATTGTAAGGACTCACAGATGGTTCAATGATACCATCTTCTAACAATTTATTTACCTGTTTGTTTATTTCGCTCATTTGTGACTCAGGTAGTCTATAAGGTTTTATGTAAACAGGTGAAGAATCTGTCATCTGAATGTTTTGACTATAAAAATTATTTGTTGTTAATTTGTCACCATCAAGGTGGAATACATCATTATATTCTGTAACTATGTTTTTTAAGGACTGCCTAGCTAATGGATCTATAGATTCGATATTTAAATCTTCTAAAACTTTTTGTACTCTGCCTTTACTTGTATTGATATTGTTGCCGCAATTATATATATTGTAATTTGATAATGGCTTCGTTTCTAACTTCAAATCTTTCAAAACTACATCTTTGTCAGTTGTATTCAACAATTTTATGTGTTGTAGTCCTATTGATGGTATAATGCTATTCCCTACAAAAATTCCTGGACATAATTCTTTGTTCAAAACAATGCTTTCCTGACTTATACATATGTTGACTGGTGTTATCAGTTGTGAGCGTGCTGGTATACATATTTCAGTTTTATAAACGCGTTTTGGGGTAATCGGTAAAATAACTTCTTCATCAGCTATATTGAAGGTTAACGTGTATGTTTCAAAATCAATTTTGCATTTATATCTTTCTAAAAAGTCTCTACCAATGATTCCATTAGTATTGATTGGAAAATTATCTTCAACTATGTGAAATTTGTGTGTTATCGGCTTATTATCGAATTCTAAAGTTAGATATGCGGTGCCAAGACTTTCAATCGTATCTAAAGTAATACCACTTAGTGATGATATGTTACGTTCATTTATGTTTTCTATATTACCTCGCTTGCAAATAGAAATATCTGCTCCAGTGTCTACCAAAAACTTAAGCTCTTTATTTATGGTACTGCAAGTTATTGTTATCGAATTATCAGTGTTATTTGAAATTTTGAAACATTTTTGCCCTCCTGGATAACAATCTTTGCTATCCGGCGCTATTAGTTTCCCTGGTTATGTCTGCCATTACTGGGTCTATACGACGAATTGTTCCTGTTATTATTATTTCTATATGAGGAATTCATATTATTATCATTACTTCTCGTTGCAAAGTTTCTATTCGCATTACTACCACTATTTCTGTACCTATTATTGCTATTGTTACTATTGCTGTCGCCATATCTATTGCGATTGTAATTAGCATTATTATTATACAATCCATTATTATAATTGTTGCTATTTCTGTTACTATTTTGGTTTGGGTATCCCTGACCTCTGTACCCTGTATAATCCCCATACACTCTTTGCGAATTGTACATACGTTCATTATCACGCCTATTAATTCTAAAAATACTATTATCATTTGTTTGCATATTTCTTTCCACTGTAATACATTTCTCTACAGCTTCACTGAGAGTTTTTGGACTACTTGCTACCAATATATTTTTATATTCCTCATTAACACCTTTTATAAACACATTTAAGGCCATATTTTCACTCATTTTAGATATTGCGTTTTTTGTTTCCTGCGATGGATTTGCTATTGCCTTAAGTTCAAAATTGCTCAATTGTTCTGACAACAATGCAACTTTCTCTCTAAAGGCTGATATACTCAAATTTCCTTGCCTTATTGATCCTAATTCACTTAAGACTTGTTGCAGAGTTCTTGGGTTCGGGTACGCATCAATCAATAACTTCTTCAATTCATTAAACGTAGTAGGTCTGTTGGAACGTCCCAAAACACTCCTGACATTTGCAGCTAATTTAAAGTTATAGACATACTTTATGAATATCTCTCGGTCTTCTGTTCTTAAAATATCATGCAATAACTCTGTTTGCACTATAAAGTCTTCTAACACCTCATATGAACCTTTAAAAACGTTAAGGTTTTTGCCCACAACTCCAATATCGAATTGTGCCATATTAATAATTTCCGTTGCAACACTTGCGTCCGAATTATCTGTTAAATCTGTACTTTCTTTAGTACTTATATTTTCCACTAAGTTCAACACTATTGTGTATAATTCATTAAATTTGATTATAAACGATTTGGTCCCTTCTTCCTGCAAACGACTACAAATATTGTCAATTTCTAATTTAATTTCAATTAAGCGCGATAATTTTTCAATTTTATAGTTAGAGGAGTAAATTCTGTCTTTGCTCTTTTTTATGTTCTTTTCTAATTTTTCTAATTCAATATAATATTGTTTTAATTCTTCCATCTAAAATTATATTAATTTATGTTTATTAAAAGTTAAGCAGTTGTGCGATTTCAAATCATAACTTATGTTATAGCATATATTATGGCAAAAATATGTGAATCAAATAGGTAACACTGAACTTTTTTTTTTGGGTAAACTTTACAACACTACTAATTCTTTCGATTTGGTAGCACTTATTTCTCAACATCTGTGATTGACATTTGTGTTCTTATTAATGCTTCTTCGTGTTATTAGTAATTTTTGTTATAGTTTTCTTATTGTGTGTTTATTTATAAGGAAATTTATATATTCATGAAATTAAATTTATATATTCATGAAATTAAATTAAAAATAAATAAAAAAAAAGTAATGGTGTTTTATTATTTTTGTTTGCGGTGTTCCGCCATCTGCTCCTCCAGTGCAATAATCTGCTGCCAAATTTCTGACGCACGTTGCCAAGATGGTGGTGGATCAGCCTCCACAACAGCTCTGAGTGCGGCCAGCTTCTTCCGCAAGCGGACAATTTTACCACCTCTTCGGTGCCGTGGCCTTTGGATACGGGGAATCGCAGTAAGTGCCTCTTCTTTTTTTCGTACTTGCCTTCTGCGGTATTCTTCTATCGTCAGTGGCTTTGGGCCTGCCTTCAACGGTGTGGCCGTATATGAGGGAGCTTGTTGGTCCTTGCCTGCAGGTTTGTATTCTTCTACAGGGACATCTTTGTCATTATTTGGCAGGATCGCCATGTAATGTTTATAAAAATCTGCCTACCCGGTTATGCCGGCGCTAATGAACGCCACTGGCTCTATTAAAACTTAGGCAGATTTTATGCCTGAGCAGATGTATGCTCTTAGATTTAGTTCTAGCAATTGAATGCTTTTAAATGAAACAGCCGATTTAAAGGCTAAGCTAAAATTGATTTTTATTACAAAAATTTCTTTCTTTTATACCTAATTAACGGAATCCTTAAAACTAGAATAATATAATAATATTTAATAATTGTTGCTTTACAAAAACGGGTAGTTATTTGTTGTAACAAGTATTATTTATTATTATTATTGTTTTGAGTTAAAATTGAGTGACATTCCTATGGGAAAGTGCACATACTAAATTGTGATATTAGGGTGACCATAGGGGTACACTACAGTCGTCAAGGTCACACCCTTCCAAGTGAAACATAGGTTTGCCAAATATCTTATTAAAAATTATGTACTTTTTTTAAATTAATTTAACTAAATAAATTGATAGCCTAAACTTATTAAGGGCCTGTCTCACGATTTCGACAATGATCGATATTTTAAAAAATTAAATTTTTTAAATTGGGGTTTTTTCAAAAAATTTTAAATTTTTTTTTGTGCGAGAAGTCGAACGTTGTCAATATCGCAAAACAGGCCCTATATTCTGTTACATCGAGGTTGTATAAAAAGCACGAATCGTTATACAATAATTTAAAAATTTAAAAATCGTTTTATGCAATCAAGAATCCTAATACAGCAATATAACTCCAATTTTTTTCTAATATCCGTGGATAAATAGAAACTAAAAATTCAGCGCGTACGCCAAAAAGTTTCAGCTGCCTCAAAATGATAACCATTACCTTTTCCAGGAGGACGGAAAACTTATGTGCCACACTGTATAATAAATGATTGGACTTATTGCGTTGTAGCTGGTTCAGTACTCCTACTGCAATGTTACTCATGAAATTTTCATACACAAGTTTTTTTAGCCACATCATTTTCTTCCTCTCCATTTAATTATTTCTACCTTCCTAGTACTGGGACTCTTTCCATCTTCCTTTAACTACATCGCAATATCAGTATAACTAAATATCATTTTAAGTAAGTATTCTTATATAAAATTAATTTTTATAAAATTTTTATAGAGAATAACTTTCATTCGCTTAATTTATTTTTACCACTTTTGCAAAAATTTTCCCAATGTGCATAGTGTTTGTGTTTATTTACACACTATTATTTATGACAGTTTGTTGATACGCTCTCTCTCTCTCTCTTTCCCTCTCTATTTTAAGATTGTGTGGTGATAAAAAGAAAACTTGATTAGTCCAGTGGCCTTAACGATAATAAACTTAATGAATAACTTTGAAGATTTTATATAATCAAATATTTATTACGACTGGGAAAGGGAAAATATTAAATGAGAGCATATCTAATTTACTATTCTATTTAATTAGAGCCATAATATTTGTTTTTATAGTTACTTGCCATTATTACTGCAAAGAAATATTATAATATGTAACAGGGAAATACATAACTTTGCCACTGCAGCATCTTCTTTAATGAAAGATGATAAAAAGGTTTAAAAAATTATTCCTTTAATAAGTGATGAAAAGTTAAAGGGAAGATAATTAAATAGTTAAATCGATTGCTAGTGGAAGCCAGTGTGTAAGAATAATATTTTAGCTGGCAGAAACTTTGTTTATAATAGTTGAAAATTTGTAAAAGTTCTGCTTATTTGAATAAAACCAAGGATTTATTTTAAATTAAAAAAAATTTGGTTTTTCTGGAGCCCCAAAAAGCTGGAAAATTAAAACTTTTAATTTTATTGTTATATGTTTAATTTTTTTTATATTTTTGCAGTGAAAAAAATTATGACAAAGACTTGCAAATGTCCTTAATTTTTCCTATTTTAAAAGCATACGCTTATTTTTTACATAAAAATTGCTTGTGAAATCATTAATTACAGGTTTCGCAACATTCCTTGAAATTGCATATAATCCTTAGAGTCATATTTTACGCTTGATTTATTTGCTGCCGGTAAAAGTTCCCCATATTACAATTGATCTAAATCCCTTCAAATTATTCTACTTATACTAGTGTGACGTATGATTAATATAAAATTTGATAATAATTAAAAATTCATCATGCGCACTGAGTGACATAACACTGCAATTAAAATTAATAGCATTTTCTAATTTATTCAAAATTATCTTACATTAAAATATTATTTAAGTATGCTTTATATCAAATAATTATTCAAGTATTATTTAAGGAACACTTTATATCCTTAATAAATTAAATGGACACTTACAAAGGATATAATATATATGTATATGTATATGAAAGTGTGTGAGTGTGTGTGTATGTGTCGTGAATGCAAATATCAAATATATTGTGCTTAATGAATTTACGAGCATTTAGTTGATAGAATCATGAAAATATTTTGCAATTCATGGAGAATCTGTCAATTTTGAAAGTATCACATACAAAGACAGACATTTATAAATTGCTTACGAAAATTATGCACGTTCTACTATATTTCTAGAGACATAAATACACCATATACACAGAGAGTAAAAAGTTAGCATTAATAAGGAAACAATTTTAGAATTTCAAATTGCAAATATTTATAAATTAAATTTTAAAAATGAAAACAAAACAAGTTTTTCAAATAAAAAATTGTTTTATTTAGCATAAATTTTTTTCTCAGTGTATTTAATTGTTAAATATGAATATTCATAAGCTGTTGGTGCCATATGTACTCCTTTATACATACATACATATTATTTAAGTATTTGTATGCTTGCAAATTTGTTTAATTTTATGGACCAATATTGCAGTTGTCATATTGATAAGTAACATTCTCAAATAATTTCTCATCATACATTTCCATAAATCATTACTTAATACTTGCTTTACAATAAGAGTATTGCATTTGCTTTATTCAGTATTTTCATTAAATTGCTGATTATTCGTAACGAACTGAAATTATTTTAAATTTAAAATACAATTATAACTTGAATACACTCAATCATAAGGTTCATAAGGATTAAGACTAGTTATTAGTACACATTGAAAATATTTATTTTATGTTATCCTTAGAAAATATAATGTTAGGCAATATAGCGCTTATGAAATAATTAACAAATTTTACAAGCTTGTGTCAAAGACTGAAACTCTAAGGATATAAAATTACCAAAATTGTTTGAAATATTTACTGACAACATGAAAATTGTAGTGAAAGGAATAACTTGAAAAAATGCTAAAAATGAAAAGCTAGAAGTCCTTTGATATGGTTTTCAGAATATATAAAATAAATGACTATTACTGAAAATGTTATGCTTGGTACTCTATTAAGGAAATTCCTTAAAATGAGACAAATAGTTTTATTAAATTATGACACAAAAATAAATCAAATAAACCCTTGTTAATGCAGGTAAAATTTATTTTCGAAGGAAAAGGATATATGGAAGGAATTCACGTCCTTACTTCGAATGAAAAACAATTTACAAAGTGGCTTAGATACATAATTTTAAAAAAATTGTATCAACATTTAGGGCGTTATAATTATAAGTGCAGTTAAATTTAATTTTTTTGTAAGAACGATATATTGGAGGTAGCCATATCCTGGCACCAAATATAACAAAATTTACCACAAAGCTTGGACGCATAATTATAAAAATATTTTAAATCACAAAATCAGCCTAAAATTTATTTTTTAAGAAAAACGATATATGGGAGGTAATCATGTCCTTGCACCAAATAGAAAAGAATTTGCAATATAGCTTCAACGCATAACTCTAAAAATATATTGAATTTTTTAGTGAGTTCTAACTATAAATATATCCTTGCATCGAATGTTCCAAATATAAATGCTGGTCAAATCTATTTTTTAA
Organism: Tachina fera; assembly: GCA_905220375.1. Classification (NCBI taxonomy): domain Eukaryota; kingdom Metazoa; phylum Arthropoda; class Insecta; order Diptera; family Tachinidae; genus Tachina; species Tachina fera. The sequence goes on from LR999964.1 coordinate 125,848,892, forward strand.
GAAAAAGGATATATGGGAAGTAGTCGCATCAAATGGAACCACATTTACAGCATAGCTTCACCGCGTAATTGTAAAAATATAGTAATATACGATATAGTAATACGATCTAACTATAAATGCTGGTCAAATCAATTTTTTAAGAAAAAGGATATATGTCAAGTAGTCATATCCTCGCATCGAATGGATCCAAATTTACAACAGAGCTTCACCGCGTAGTTTTACAAATATAGTAAAATTTTTAGTACGTTCTAAATATAAATGCTGGTCAAATCAATTTTTTTTAAAAAATGACAAATGGGATGTAGTTATATCCCGGCATCGAATTGAACCAAATTTACAACAGAGCCTAGGCGATTAATTCTAAAAGCACATATAAATTTTCAGTACATTTTAATAATAAATTTAGCTTAGATGTATTTTTTAAGAAAAAAGATATATGGAAATCAGTCATATCCTTGCATTGAATAGAGCCAAATTTGCAATAGAGTTAAGTCGAATAATTATTCAAAATCCATAAATATATTTTTAGTGCATTCTAATCACAATTATTAATAAATTAATTAACTAATTAATTTTTTGAGAAAAAGGATATATGGAAGGTACTCGTGTCCTTGCACGGAATGAAATAAAATTTCAAAAACCAATAGAAGATTTAATTTCAAAGCCAGACACCAATTTTAGTTACATTCTAGTAATAACTGTAACATTTTATAATTCAGGATGTATGGGATGTGGGCATGTCCTTACACCGATTTCTCTTAAACTTAAAATTTTTCTTAGTTTATCCGTTTATCCGCAAGTATACGCAATTTCATCATTCTACAATAACAACACTAGTTTTACCGATTCATTATACGAGCATTGGAACAAAGCACGGTGCGTTACCAATTTTTCTCTTCTATATAGAATTAGTAATTCCCTGTCATATTTGTTTCGGCAGTTCCATATTCTTATTTTGCTCATAAACAATTTCCTTGAAAAAGTTTTAATTTATCCAAGAAGGATTTTGTCGTACAAACCAGTATTTTTTGTCTACCCTGGCACATGTTTAATATACACACGAGCGTGGACTTATATTTCCATTTGCTAAACATATTTTGTATTATACCCTTGTGTAATAATATACAAACGAGTTTAGAAAAATTTGTTTTTCATTTACATATGTATATGTATGTTAAGTTTATGCCTGAACATAAATTTCTTACATAAGAACATAAATATTCTTGTTATAATTTATGCATACGTAAGTTTAAAATAGTATGACTTACGGTAGTCACTTGCATAAGATTAACATTTGGTAAAAGTTGGCATAACTCGTCAGCCAGAATTTAAAGGATCCTTGTACATTTAGTTTGGCAGCCCGAAAGTAAAGGGAAATTTTACCTGTTTTATTTTAAAATCAAATACTACCTTTACACTGAGATATGCTTTAATTACATAAACATACATACAAATATAAAATTTTATATTTCATTTCCCTTCTAAATACTTTCATTACCAAAATTATTTCTTAATAAATAAATTCTTTTGTTCTGCTCTTACGAATTCCTTTTTCAACACAAAGAACAAATTCCTTAACAATTCCATTGTCCAAAAATGATAATAAACTTCATAAAATTGCTAGCAAATTTTCTTTTATTTGAACAAAGATAATAAATATAAATTGAATAGATTAACAATGGAAACAAAAAACATATCTAAGGCAAATTGAAACATAAAATGGTTAAGAGATAAAATTTGTAAAATACTCTCTATTGAAATATATGTTTTTTTTTGAATTATAAATACGAGGGTTAAAATTTACGAGAGAGTTAAATGTCATATTGAGTTCAATGTTTGACATTTATGATCAGCATAATGTGGCAAAACGTCATTAATAAATTATCGCTTAAATAACACTCCCAAACCATCCACATTATTATTAAAAATTCAGACATTCAGTCGATCAGTCATCAATCTGAGACAGCCACCTGCTGAGCTCAGGATATATTTCACACCACTCACTCTAAAAATCATAACTGGCCAAAGTGGCACCAGAGTGCATAAATTCAAGAGGCTTCTCATACAAATGGATACACACGAATACATTTCTCTTGTTGCCCAGCACTGTTATAAATGAAAAAAATATTTTGACAAACAACTTTTATCAGAACCAGCTGTTGTAGGCATCAAAACTATGTACAAGGCCGTAATATGCGTACTTCTTTCACCGATTGGGATCTAGAGCAGTTAGAAATTAATCATCAATGAGATTCGTATTTGGCTTAACCAGTTTGTTTATAAACAAAATTGCCTTGAACCAAATCTACAACAGATCCTACAGACTCCATTATATCCAGAATAAATTCAGTAAAGTGTGACTTTTGACTGGCACTGGGTTTTGGAGATTTTTTTTTGCTTTTTGCGATTTTTTTTCGATTTTTGGTTATTTTTATAGTTGTAGCGATCTTTTTAATTTTTTAGGTTTTTTAATTTCAATCATTTTTTTTTTGGTTTTTTTACAAGACGTGTTTTTAGTTTAATCGGTTTTCTTACTTTTGGTGATTTTCTGCGTTTTGATGATTTTTTTGGTTTTTGGCGATTTTTCTATTTTCTTGCGATTTTTAGATTTTGGCGTTTTTTGCGATTTTTTCGTTTATGTGATTTATTTCGGGTTTTGGCATTTTTTCTTTTTGGCGTTTTTTTTTCTTTTTAAGCGTTTTTTCGAATGGTGATTTTCCCGCTTTGGAGCTATTTTTATAGTTTTAGCGATATTTGTAGCTTATATGTTTTTTTTACTTTTGGAAATTTTTCTCGTTTTTTTATAAGACATATGTTTAGTTTTACAGATTTTTTTGTTTTCGACAAGTTTTTGGTTTTGGAGATTTTTTTTTGGTTTGTGGCGATTTTTTTTTAAATTTTTTTCTTTCTGGCAATTTATTTTGTTTTTGGCCTTTTTTCTTTGCTGACCATTGTTTCGTTATTTATTTTGAGACCTTTTTACTTATGGTAATTTTTTTACATTTTAGTGATTTTTTTAGTTTTGGTGTGTTTTGTTTTTGTTTTGGTGATTTTTTCGCGTTTTTTATCGTTTTTTAATTTGGCGATTTCTTCTCGCTTTTTTTCAATACATATATTTGGTTCTAGCGATTTTTTTCATTGTTTCACGTTTTTTTAATTTGGCGATTTTTTTTTTCGTTTTTTAGAGTACATATTTTTAATTTAAGCGATTTTTTCGTTTTGGCAATTTGTTTAATTTTATTGTCGATTTGTTTAGTGTTTGAAATTTTTTTTAGTTTGGCGTTTTTTTTTTCTTTTTTGCATTTCTTCCATCTTCTGGATTTTTTTGGTTCCTTGGGATTTGGTGATTTCTCGTTTTGGCTTCTTTTTTTTGGTTCTGGAAAGTTTTTTATTTTTGCGGCGACCTGGTATTTTTGGTATCTGGTATTTTTTTCCATTTTAGCGCTTTATTTTATTTTTGGTGATTTTTTTTATTTAAGCAATTTTTTAATATTGGCAATTTTTCCTTTCAGAATTTTTTTTAAATTTTTGAATTTTTTTTGGTTTTAGCGTTTTTGAAAATTTCAAGAGTTTGCCTCTTACGGCGGCCAAGATACAGCAAGTTGTAAAAATTTCATTGTCATAATGCACTTACTTTAATAGTGTTTTTTATAATTTTAATATTAATTGGTGTGGTCTGTATAAAAATACAGTAACTTTGAAAGTTTCAACTGTCTATATACATTGTCTTATTAATTATATTAGAATTTCAAAATGTTTCGTTGCTTGGTTTAGAACACCCATTAATTTTTTACTCTCATTTATTTGTTGTTCTAGCAGCCAAGGTCGTATACACTGCAGACGGACATAGTTAGCGAAAACAACTGGATGTTTTTTATCCTTTGGTGAATGGAACCCTAAAAATAGATCGTGAATTGAGCTTCACAAGCTGTTGGCATCATTAAATATTATTTCCTCAACAATAAGCCCGAAACTAGCGTTACGGCAAATTAAGCTCCTTAAAGCATCACCATCTCTTATTTTGTTTGTTTGCATATATAGATGAAATTAAGCCGGGCTAGATATGGCTACATCGCCATAAGTTTATTGTAAGAAATTTATCTATCAATTAGCCTCTATGGTAGTTCGATTTTACACTTATACACCTAAGCGTAAAAATTTCTTGTTGAAACGCTTGGAGTGGCTCTCATGGCAAATGTTACCGCAGCAATTGTTTCGTGTCTTTTAACTAAAGGATTACTGTTGTTGTAAGGCCCTTAAATAGCCCTGTATTTGTTTATATTTAAAATTTTTTCTGCCAAAACTACACTATTATTATTAGCACTGTATTATATGAATACTTTCTCTAAGTGCAGAAAAGTATGTCTAATGCTGAGCCCTATTAAACAGAAAACTAACTATAAGTATTATACTTTTTAATTTTTCAATGAAATTTCATTTCATTTATTAGATAATATAATCTCTTCAATGTTGATCTTAACTAAGAAAACATTTTATATTTATTCTAATAAATAAATGCTTTCCATTTCATTCAAATTCCATTAAAAGAGGCCATATAATTTGTAAGCATTCAACAAAGGATATGAAGGTTTCACAATGAGAATAAATTTAAAGTACATAATGTCCTTTTAATTTTATATTATTTGTGCTGCTCGGAAGGTGAGTTTTATAATTAACAATAGAATAGTTGAAAGAGGCAAAACAACTAAGAAGAATGCATGAAACAAATGATAATTGAATTGAATACCCTACAGTAAGACATAAGGCAGCAGGTACATAAGCAATTTTAGTTAACAATACTTCTTGAAATACTTTTCTGAAAGTAACCAGAACATACATAAATGCACAAGGTATCTAATATATAAAATGTTTTTAAAGATAAACACGGTCTAGTTTCATTTGCATGAATCAAACATGGTAGCGCATGAACATGCATGATCATACGAGACCATGAGCTAACCGATTATTTAATTAACTGATCGCCCATAAATGTGAATGCAAAGTGCGAGTTGTTCGTGGGTGATTTATTTTATCGTATTCATGACAGCTCAAGTATAAAATAATTTCGCTTCGGATACGAAATGAGGTGTAAATGGAAAACTAAGTGAGTTAAAGGAACTGCATTGCCAGTGCACTATGGCCCAACACAAGGGCTAAGTGAAAATTTATTGAATTGAAATTAAATAAAAAATAGGTTGGTTGGCTTACATTGCTGCTTACTGCCTACAAGAAATTAAGTAGAATCCAAAGGATCCGCATATCAAAAAATTTTATTGTGCAAGCCTTTTTTTGCACTGGCGCAATTCAGGAAGTTCTTTAAGTCTAACTTCTGCAATGTACGTACTTTTTTAAAGATGTCTGTAAGTCGAAGAAATAGTTGAAGTGAAAATTATGCAAATGGGCTCTGCATTTTCTTGGGAACTTATTAGATAACGTATAGTAAAATCTAAAGCTTTCAAAGTTTTTTCTTAATATGTTTTTTTTAATAATTTTAGATCCTTAATATTTGGGATATTTATTTATTTTGACAAATAATAACACTTACTGCCAGCTGTAACTTAGTTCAGCTGAGGCTTTTTGCTTTACAAAAAATATAGTTGGTTAATTTAACCAATATCAACTGTTAAATTAATATGGTTTATAAAAGCTATTGTATGAATTTCAATTAACTCAATTTTTGTCCAGTTACTCTGGTAGATTTTTGTTTGGTTCAAATAGTTAGAATTATTAAATTAATTGTATAAGCAGTTAATCTAAGAGAACAATTTTTTTTGTTAAAACAACTAAGTAAAATTGTTATAAGGTTATAAATTAAATCTTAGTTAATTTTTTAATATTTTTATTTTCCAGTTTTCAAAAAAAACTTTAATAAAATTTACTATCTTATAGGCAGATTTAACAGATGTGCACAGTTAAATAAATTAAGCACTGAATAACGCAGGCTAATCTTATCAATTGTATTACAGTAGCTGGTTTTACTACATATTAAAGATCTTGTTGAGACTAAGGCTAAGTTTACATCTGGCACTTATTGTGAGTCATTTGCCTAAAAAAACGTAACCAACTAATTATTAATGAAAAACTATTTGATTCAGACACGTATTTATTGATTTAAATAGTTTGCAATCATTTTGGATTCTATAAAATTGTCCATTAATTATGTATTAAACTGTTTAAATTAATAAATACATGTGTGAATCAAACAGTTTATCATTAATAATTAGTTGGTTACGCTCTTTTTACGCTTGTGTGGCATTTGGCACACAGATGTAAACCTGGTCTAAGACTCACAAAATAAAGAAAATCTCTACATCAATGTCATATAGTCAAAATTCAACGCAATTTCTAAGTAAAAAAATTAAGCCTTAAAAAGGGAATTTGATAATTTTTCTTAAAAATCCTATGAAATCTGGAAAAAAGTGCACTAAAGGAAACTTCTGGAAGTCTGTAAGTTAATGTCATAAAATCACAATATCCTGTTGTTTTAGAAATTGCAACACAAAAAGTAATCAAAGTCCTTTTTCAACATGACTTGTTTTGATAGAAATAGTGTCTTATAAATTAATTAAATTTAAAGGCGGGTTGCCATGACTTCTGACTTTTTGGTATTAATCTAGGAGTCTCCTTCATTATTCTCTTTCTACCCATCTTCTACAAATATAATAAGAAAAATTTCAAAATTAATATTATGACTATGGGTTAAGATATGAATATTCCATGTCGTTAGAAGTATCAAATAATATATGTGAATAAACGAGGCAAAGTGGAGGTAATCAGCTTTAATTTGCTGGTCCCTCTTGGTCACAAAGTCAGCCCTGAAGTCCTGTTCTGTTTTTTTTTTGTTAACAGAGTTCTGTTAAGCACTATGGGTTGTGGCTAGGGTTAATTATTTTAAAATACGTATATTATCAAGTACAAACTCAATTTTTGTGTTCAAAATCCATGAACATTTTAAAACATACAAGTAAAAATTGTACTTCCAAGAAATTTTTAAAAATAGAGTTTACATCATGCCTTATATAGTGCAACCTTTAACCGTTGCAAATCAGTATTACCAATTTTTCTTGCAACTTTTTAAAGCTAAAGTTAAATGTCATGACAACTAAAAAAGAAAAATTAAATAAAACTTATGCTTTTATACAATTGAAATCTTGTATAAATGCCAACAGTAGAAAATGTCTTATTGTAAGTTAACAGTATTGAAATTATAGCGAGCAAAAGTGGGAAAGAGAGGAAAAGACAGAGAGAGATATATAGGCAAACAAATGCCCACTAAATGAAACAGAGAGAAAACTGAAGAAAATGAGGTGTCATAAAAATTCTGTTATTGCAAGAAGATAAGGAAATCCTATTTATTATAAAGTTATTATCTCTAGCAAAGATAGATAATGGAATCTTATGCAGAGTAAAAAAGGAAGTATGAAAATAATTTTTTTTTATTTTATAATTTTGTAGGGATATAAAAAGAAAATAATGTTTTCTTAAGCAACGAGAACATACAGCAGGCAATGGAAATTTATGCAATATATATTTTTTATAACAACAATGTGGACAATTAATCTATGTATGTGTGTATATAGAGAAGGAGTTAAAGCTTGAGCATAACATTTCTAATATGAGTACAAACATCAATTATTTTTATTTTTCAATGATATTTTGTTCAAGCAAATTACCTACAAACATAAGAAAAATTACAAAGTTTATATATAAAATTTTTTCAAAATACCGAAGAATATTTATTTGACATTATGGGCCAATTTTACTGAATCTATTTAAATATCACTTCATTTTTAAATGTCGATTTTCATTAATTTTAAATATGAATTGATATTTAAATAAGTTGGCGAAATAGTCCAAGAGTCTGTAACGTATACTACAATGAATTTTTGATATTTGTTGGTTAAGCAGCGTTTATATGTATTTTGTTTCTCTATAATATTTTGGTAAAAGTCTACTGATGAACTTCTTAAGCATAAGCGAAATCCTTAACCAAAAAGAAATAAAAATTCTCATATTAATACATTATAGGCTTAAGATCAAATACATACAATTGTGTATGTTTATCACTTTGTCTTTTAAATATTCTTATTGTAGCCATGTTGCAACTAATTTGAAAAAGGTTGGGAAATATGAAACCGCGTCTGTTTTTTGTATGTTTCTAATAATGCAGTGTTGCGGCGCCTCTGGTGTCTGGTGGTGAGACGTATTAAATTTTTCGAAAATGTGACACACCATACCGATGTAAGGGGGTGCTCTGATGTTACATTAGGATAAGTATCCCTTGAAACCGATGTAGTTCAGCGCTCAGTGTATCTGTGCCTTCGTCACTTGAAATTTTCTGTAATAACTGATACAAATGGATACTAAGGCATGTCAGAAAAACGCGTGGTGTTGTTAATTTAATGACTGTCGGCCAACGACTTCCTGATAATCTTATGAAGAGCGTTTTTAATCGTTAGTCCTAGTTTACACTATGCAAGTGCTATTGGTAAGCTGATTAGTTTGTTAGGGGAGGGAGAGACGAGGGAAAAGATATATTTCTGTTCTCCAAACTAATCAGCTCACCAATAAAACTTGCATAATATAAACTAGGACTTAAGGAGATTACCCAACGAGTCTTCCACAAGACACATCAAGAATCGTCTGTAACGCACTTGGGGATTAATTTACAATTTTAATTAAAATTTTTCCTAAACTTAAAAGAAAAACTTCAAGGCGGCACCATTTTGTTACTCAAGCTTGATCAGCTTAAGCTGTCCCAACGACATTAAAGCAAATGAGGGGGCGGAAAGTTCTCTCACAAAAATAAAATAGTTTTTAACTGCAGTCACTTATAATAATACAAATTTTTTTATATGTATGTAGGTCAATATATAGGGACTACTGAATTTACATTAATATTGAAATAATTAAAATGTTTATAAGTGAGCAGAAAATTAATAATAATAGTTAACAGTGAGCAATTCCTGGCAACTACGTTAATTTCTTTTAAATTTAATCAAATCACTAATAATTTTCTTTTATTTATATTTTATGTATCTTTCTTATTCCGCTGCCTTTTTGGATTGTAAAAAAAATTTTGTCACCATTTACGGAAATATTTGTCAAGCAATAGTTCCTAAGCAGCCAGAAGTTACAAATTTGTTCAAGTCTTTTGAAGTCATACAAATGCTTCATTAGACTTGATTGCAATTATTGAAAAAGAAAAAAAAATAATCCCATAGATACGGTAAAAACTCCCCAAGAACTTTTAGCTACATGAAATATGTTAAAGACACAGGAAAACATTTTTGCACTTTCACAGTTACATAAATATTTTACGCATGTTGTTTCTGTTTCCGCATTTTTTAAAGTCATGCTATCAGTCCTTGTCCAGGTAATGCCAGTAACATTGGCATTATTATTACTTTATTCCTACCTATATATAAATATGTATCTTAAGAAACATTCCATTTATAAGAATTTTCTATTTTAGAAGGAATAAAATAACAACAGATGAGGCAAAAAAACTTACACTTGAAGTTTATTCCCTATAATGAGACCAATCATCATGACCTTGTTTTTTATAAGTAGAGAGCTTTTAATGAAAATTGGTTTTTTTTTTGCTTTATACTTGTAACAAAGGTTATTTTAAATGTTTCAAAGAATATATTCGTCTTAAGTAATATTTTCAAGTTTGAAAATGCTTTAGTTATTTTGATATTTAATAGATTTTTTTAAACGTTTGAAAGTTTTGCTCTCTGAAACTTCATTAAACTTTTAGCAATTCTTAACAAAGCATTATTAAAAAGAAAAGTTAAGTAAAAGCCAAATCTAATCAATTTCAACGAAAAGAATTTCACCAACCATACAAATTGGTTAAACTAACTAATGGTAAAAAATACTTATTAAAAAATTGGTTGTGTCAGAGTTTAAGTTACATGATTATGACGAAAATTAAAAGTGTTAAACCCTACCAACGAAATTGGTTAAACTAACTGATGCAATGATTGCAAAGTTTTTTCCAAAAATTGGTTATGCCACAGTCTTACCAGCTAAATAATACATAAATTATGATACACAAAAATTTTTAAAACCAATGAAACTTTAAAATTGGTTAAAGTAACTAATGGAAGGACTGTCAAAAAACGTTTACTCAAAAGTTGGTTGTGTCAGAGGTTTACCAGTTAAGTAATATGCTTATTATGATCCATAAAAGTTTTTAGAACCAGCCAAAATATAAATTTGGTTAAGCTAACTAATATGAGGACAGTAATAATTCTTTTTAAATTCGTCATGCCAGAGTTTTACGAGTTAAGTAAGATTTAAATGATGATACATAAAATTTTTTTAAAACAACGAAAGTACAAAATTGGTTAAACTAACTAATGGAAGGACAGTAAAAACTTTATTAAAAAATTGGTTGTGTCAGATTTTTACCGGTTAGGTTATATACTTAAGATGATACATAAAAATTGTTAGAACCAACCAACCTACAAAATTGGTTAAACTAACTAATGTAAGGAAAAAAAATTTACTAAGAAATTGGTTATGTCAAAAATTTTATCTGTTAAGTTACAAGTAAATGCAAATACATAAAATATATTAAAAGCAACGAACCAACAAAATTGGTTAAGCTTACAAATGCAAGGATAGTAAAAAAATTATTCAAAAAGTAGAGAGAGTTTTTTTTTATTTAAAAATTAGTTATGCCAGAGTTTTCCCAGTTAAGTTACATACATTTAAATGATTAAACATATAAATTTTTAAAACCTGTCTTAAAATAAAATTGTTTAAAATAACTAATGCAAAGACAGTAAAAAAAGCAATGTAAGTTCGATCATAGGGGAGATGTGTAAACATCGAGTAATGAAATATTTTTTTAAAGTTGGAAGTACTTATGCTGATCAATTCAAAGTATCAAAACTTTCAATATTGTAAATACATCAGAATTTGCTGGTTTTTTGTTTGTTTTATTTAACTTATTTAGTTAGTAAATGTGCACACTGCAGTATATACATAAGTACTGCATTAAAAATTGCAATAAGCAGTAAATTTACTGATTACTGCAAAGATTCAGTAAATTTTTACAGACAATGAGATTTAAATTGCATCACCAGTAAAATCGTAGGGCCGTATTCAAAATAAAATTGTAGCAAGTGGCAAAGTTTTTTTCATTCAAATTTTAAAATTTTTGTATGAAAATAATTGTGCCACTTGGTAGAATTTCATTATGAATACGGGCATTACTGATTACTGAAAATTAAATACACCTCATCATATAATAAATAATTTAGGCACTTTATAAAAAATGCAGAAAAAAATTTTAGTAATCAGTAAAAATTTACTGGTTAAAAAATTATTTTTAGTGAAATTTCAGTAGTACTGCGAAGTACCCATCTATGGTAAATGCTCTAAGTACAAATAGTTAATATTGGCTTATGGTAACTAAAATAAGATATATAAATTTTTGACTCTACTGTATTTAAAAATATATGAAAAACTTCATCTATAGTAGGGGAATTATTAGTTATAGGGGTTTGTGGACAATTGCTCATATGCAAGTAGAAAAATACAAATAAAAATTTTGATAAAGCTTGCGACTGTGGGTTTGCAAAATTTGTATTAAAATCTCCACCCATAATAACTGGCATGAGATGGAGATTGATACCCAATTGTCATACACCAGCTTCAGTGTAAGGCAACAGTACGTAATGAAGACATCGTTATAATATAATATTAAAAATTCTTTAAAAAGACTGTTATATATTGTCCAAACTAGTTTGAACAAAACTAATATTTGAAATTTTTATTATTATTTTATTATTATTATCTCTATTATTATTATTATTATTACCCTTTTTGCATTTGATACTATAAATGGCGAATTGTAAAAATATCAGTTGTCAACACTAATAATGTGCGCGACAAAAAGATACTTTTTGTAGCTTTATATACGAAACTGTTATAAAATCAAAGTACGAGGACTTGTGTCAACCCTTTTTAAATTAAAATTACTTACTTACTTTTTGTCGTTGAACTCAAACCAACCAAAATAAAACTTGTAAAATCAATTGGAACAAACTTACTTATATACATAGTGTCATCATTACAAAGGGAATTCAAGGTGAGCACCAATCCCAACCAAACTCATATATAAAATAAAAGTTTCTAATACGTTTCTTTTATTTTCCCTTATCCCCGATAATTATAATCATCTCCCTTCGAGTGATTATAATTAAAGATATCCCTCTTTTAAAGTGGTCAAGGAATTTACTCATAGCTCCCTCTCCACCGCAACCAACCAAGGGATATCTCTTAATAATAATCCCAAGATTATTCATGGTCCTTCGACCGTCAAGTATCCAGAAAACAATCAACGAATCAGCTTAAAAAGGAATATTTTCTCAATCAAGAAAAGAATAAACATAAGAGCCAAAAAAATGAGGTAATGCATAAACACAGAAAAATTTTATAAGCAGTACAGTATAAGAAGTAAAAGCAGTAAGTAACAAAAAACTGAAAATTTATTTATGGTGCATACCTACATATGTACATACATAAAAATAACAAAACTAAATATTGTGTCTAAAATATGTACATATGTATATTCAAAAAGAAAAAAAGTGTATAAAGTGTTGTGTCGATAAGTAAATGCTTTTATATGTACATATATATATAGGTACGATTATTTGAAATAAATGTATATATGTATGTACATATACATATATAATTACCTACCGGAATTTTCTATCTGTAAAAGTTTTAACGGTGGTTCACATCTTCAAGAAAACAAATAAAAAATTTTCTATGTAATAAATTTTTATATGTACTTACTAGAAAAATACCTAGAAATGGAACAGTAAATAACGGCTAATGTACATACATATATGCACCGGTATAAATTCAGACAGGTACATATGTAACTAATTTCTAGTGTGAGCAAAATTAAAGTATGATCATACATACATTCACATACAAATATACATATGTACAAACCTATCAAAAATAAAAATTAAATTGTATTTCATAAATAAACAAAATGAGTAAAAAGTGAAAAAAATATACCGCTTGAAACTGGCTTATGTACAACATAAGTATAGCCGAAGCAGAAGTTAAATATATACATAGTATGTACATAAAAACCCGCAAAAGTATAATACATATAAAAAGTTCAGTGAATCTATATACATACCTATGTATTTATGTACCTATGTACATAAATAAATAAAAGCAAGTCAGTGCCATTATCACACATTTATATAAAAATAAATACATGCCAACACACATTCCAAACACATTTTATATGCATTTTTTTCTCAAGCCATAAAATTATACATACTTGCATAAATATATATTATATACATTGGATGCAAACTCAAATAGCCTTTAAAAATAAAAACAAAGGTCAGTGAACACATAAGAAAAATTGAAAGTGAAACGTAAAACAGATATATATGTACATGTATGTATATAAATAGTGTTGCCCTATATGCATAACCACATGTATGTACATACATACTTATATAGTTTAACATAAACGCATACATACATACATATATCCTACTTGGCTTTTGATTACAGAGAAGTAAAAAAAATAAATACATAAATGCAAGTAGAATATATAAAACCGCATGTTGTTGTAGGTTTTTTAAAAGATTTAACAAGTCTCAATTAAAAAACAAAACAAAAAGAGATACGAAAAAAAAAAAAATCAAGTGAAATAATATTAATGTACATACATTCATACATATTTACATAAATAAATACAAACATACATTCATACATATTTACATAAATAAATACAAACATACATTTATTTCAAGTAAGAGTTACCAAAGTTTTACGGTTGTTGGGAAAAGTGCGAAAACCGGTTATCTCTAGTAACGCATATTTATATTTTTACAATTTAAGGTTTATAGGAGAATCAAGTTGAATTACGATTTAAACTCTTCAATTCATACGCATTTTGGTAAAAAAAATTAAAAATTTGTTTATTTTAAATATAATAAAAACTTGATTACTTTAACTCAAAATATTTAAAAATATTTCTGATCTAAAAATCTAACAACATCACTCAGACCTTAATGAGTTATATAGATTAAATCTCACCACTTTACCTCTAAATTTCTAACTCATCAATAGCTGCTTAACATTGTGCAAAACTTGTTAATTTATATTATCTGTGTATTATCCCTATACAACTAAATAAATAAAAATATTTAGTGCTAACTAATTAGCCCCTTTATAAAAAAGATAGTATAAATAAAAAAATCAGAAATCCCCCAATTCTCAAAAGAATATTTGAATTCTTTAGCTTTATCCAGATTAAAAGTATCTGGCGCTAATCATTAGCCCCAAACCAACTAAGAAAAGAAAATACTTCTCAAGACTTAATTAATTACAAAGGCAGCTAATTGTAAATTAGAAATTCGTGTTATTCCATATAACTACTTAATACTAAACACAAATAAAGAAAGTATCTCCACAATCTCAAGTGCCATTAATTGCTGTAGCCTGTCCCATAGACTCAGCAAAAAATTGTTTTGTTTTTAACACTACTCAAATCACTTGAAACACATCTCTATTATCGATATGCCTTCCACATCTCGAAAATCAAACTCGTCTGCCAAGGAGCATTTTGACTTTGATTACGATCAGTTAATGACATTTTGCGAAAGGTTTGATGCTACACCAACGGATGAGCATACAGACACCATTCTTGAAGTCATGTTGAGAGACTTAGACTCAACATGGGATAAGTTAAACTGCTCTCACGAAGAAGTTATGTTCTCTAGGGACTCAACAATTACTCCGGAAATAAAGCAAGAAGTAAAGGAGAAATTTGAAGAATGTAGAACCAAGTACTACGAATTTTCCGCTCGAATACTCGACCTTGCAAGAATACTCCAACACGAGAATCCAGGAATTCCAAGATTTCAGTCCACGTCTCGTCACGCAAGTTTCCGTAACGCTCCCGCCGAAACATTTGTGCAAAACAATACAAACGATTGCATTAAGCTCCCCCCTTGCGATACCGAGGTATTCAATGGCAGCTATGAACAATGGCCCTCATTTCGTGACATGTTCACAGCTGTCTACATTAATCATTCAAAGCTCAACCCAGTCACAAAACTCTATCATCTGCGTAACAAAACAAGAGGTGAAGCAGGTGCGATAGTCAAAAGATACCCCCTCACACATGACAATTTTGACATAGCGTGGAATGCTCTAAAATCCCGCTATGAAAACAAGCGCGTTTTAGTTGACAATCAAATCAAAATCCTTTTTGATATCCCAGCAGCGAAAAATGAAGATAGCGAATCGATTAGAAGAATACAGTCTTCTGTCAACGATTCGCTAGCAACCCTTAAATCTCTTGATGTTCAAGTAGAAAGCTGGGATCCGATTCTCATTCGGTTGATTTCAACAAAACTCCCAGATTTAACATTAGCCTTGTGGGAACAATCCCTTACCTCTCCCCGAGAGCTACCAAGGTGGTCGCAAATGTCTCAGTTTCTGGTAGACAGATACGAAGCGGTGGAACGCGTAAAAAGTATAAAAAACTACAAAGATAGCTTTACTCTAAAAAAGCCCAATCCGCCCAACATACAAACATACGTCTCGCAAGAAAACGTAAGCCCAATGTGCAACTTGTGTAGTGAAGATCACCCTCTCAAAAATTGTCCCAAATTCAGAGCATTCACAATACAACAAAGAGTTGATTACGTTTTTCAAAACAAATTTTGCAATAACTGCTTGGGATCTTCTCATATCAAAGCAAATTGCAAAAGCAAACACACTTGTTTGTATTGCAAAAAAACTCATCACACGCTATTACACATGGCAAATAAATCCCAAACTGTTGATCAAAATTTTGAAAACAGTCAAAAACGCCATGTTTCAAATAAAAATAAAAACTCTAAAAGTGCCTCGTCAAATGTAACCCAAATGGAGAAAAGTAATATTTGTGACGAGCTTCCCTCAACCTCAAGCAAGATTCATGCTAATTGCTCAACAAGCAGTGAAAATATTTTATTGCGCACAGCTCTAATGCAAATAGAATTCAGAGGTGAGCGTTTCACTATAAGAGCGTTAATAGACCCAGGCTCTCAGCGTACCTTTTTAGCTGAAAGGATTAGAAACCGCCTCCAGCTCCCCTATCAAAGGTCTCGTTTTGAGATTGTTGGAATTGGTGGCCAAAAGCAAACAGCTACCAAAGAATGTGAGTTCACTCTTTATGCCAAGAGAACTAACACGCGCATCCCCATTAAGGCCATAGTTCTACCAAAAGTTACTAAAAGACTCCCAGCCTGTAGCTTTGAAGTTCCCTTCTCAAAAGAGCTTAAGGAATTAGATCTTGCCGATCCAACTTTTAATAAATCGGCACAAATAGATCTTATACTTGGTAATGACTATGAGCAAAACATTAACATTGAAGGCATAAAGAAAAATATTTGTGGCAACACATCAGCCTATAACACAATTTTTGGATGGGTACTTAGCGGTCCGATAAAAACGCAAACAATCCATTCATTTACCACCTCTGTTATTCCCTCTGAAACAACAGATCTTCACATGTTGCTAAAAAAGTTTTGGGAGGAGGAAGAAATTCCCTCTAATCGCCCTATCTCAAAGGAAGATGAATTCTGCGAAACTTTTTATGTTAAAACAACTACCCGTCACAAGAATGGAAGATATATAGTAAGACTACCATTCAAAACAGAATATCCTGAAAAGGTCTTTCTAGGATCGTCACGTTTTGTAGCCTTAGCTCAATACTCCAGGATGGAAAAGACATTGGCAAAGGACCCAGAACTTCAAACCCAATATAGAGCAGTTCTCAATGAATATTTGACTCTTGACCATATGGAAGAAACTTCCTCCCAAGAAATAATATCAGAAGGTAAATATTTCTCCTTTTATTTACCGCATCATGCAGTAGTGCGCCCAGAGCATAAAACCACAAAGGTCAGAGTCGTATTCAACGCCTCGAGAAAAACAAAATCTCAATTTGCTCTTAACGATATACTTTATACTGGCCCTATTTTGCAGAATGACTTAATAACTATTATACTCAACTGGAGGAAATACAAATACGTGTTTAGTGGTGATATACAAAAAATGTATCGCCAAATTCTCGTGCACCCAGAAGATAGACAGTTTCAAAGAATTGTTTTCCAACCTGCAATCGATGGCCCAATCAAAGACTTTGAGTTAAAGACAGTAACGTTCGGGGTTAACTGTGCTCCATATCTCGCAATACGCACCCTTCTTCAACTTGCAACAGATTGCGAAGCTGAATTTCCGAAAGCGGCATCAATTTTACGTTCGCAAACGTACGTAGATGACATTCTTTCAGGAGGTTTTTCCATGGACGAAACTTTATCCGCACAAACGCAACTCATTAACGTTTTAAAATCAGCTGGGTTACCTCTAAAAAAGATAACAGCTAATAATTCCCAACTACTCAACCATTTGCCCAAAGAAGATCTATATGATTTAGATTTTCTTCGATTTCAAGAATCAAGTTCAACTAAAACCCTTGGGATTAAGTGGAATGCAGTCTCAGATGCATTCACTTATAATTTCTGTCCAGTTGACCAATGCACAAAAATTACAAAAAGGCAAATTCTCTCGTCAGTCGCAAAGCTATTTGACCCTGCAGGATGGCTGGCACCCATAGTCATCAGGGCCAAGATACTAATGCAGCAGTTGTGGCTCGAAGGGTTAGAATGGGATGAAGACATCTCAAATGAATCTCTAAGAAATTGGAATGATTTGGTTTCAGACCTATCCAAGATAGAAACTGTTACCATACCTCGTTGGCTCCAATACTCACCATCAGATGAAGTCCAAATTCATGGCTTTTGTGACGCTTCCAAAGCAGCTTATTGCGCTACGATTTACATTCGTTGCAAAACTAAATCTCATGCAACTTTCGCGAACTTATTACTGGCAAAATGTAAAGTAGCGCCTATACAAACAGTCTGTTTACCGCGTTTAGAGCTCAATGGAGCAGTACTATTGGCAAACCTCATCAAGTACGTACAGTCATCATTGAGTTTCCAAGACACAAAAGTGTTTTTATGGACAGATTCATCGATAGTCCTGGGTTGGCTCTCAAAACCCCCCTCAACATGGGAGACTTACGTGGCAAACAGAATTGCCCAAATTCATCGCCTTGTTCCAATGGCAACGTGGAAACATGTCCCAACGCACGATAACCCTGCAGATCTCGGAACTCGGGGGTGTAAGTCTCAAGAACTTGCCAGCAACACTCAATGGTGGTTTGGGCCACCATGGCTAATTAAACCGGAGTCCGAGTGGCCAAAAAGAAATCCACTAAAAATACAAGAAGCCCCAACAGAAGTCCATAGTTTTCATTCAAACACTCAAGAGGAAGACATTTTGGACAGATTTTCAATGTATAGTAAAGCGCTACGAGTTTTAGGGTATGTGTTCCGTTTCTTTAACAAAAGTATTAGGAAAGTCAGACCTGATATTCATTGTGAAACCCAAAATGAACTAACACAATTAGAAGTTCAATTTGTAAAGTCTAGGCTTCTCATTCTAGCTCAAAAAAGGTTTTATTCAGAAGATTATCAATGCTTACTAAGTGGTAAAGATATACCCAATAAAAGTTCTCTCAAAACTTTAAACCCATTTTTAGATAAAAACTCTATTCTGCGGGTAAACGGTAGATTGTCTCAATCATCTCTTCCCTACGGCGAGCGTTATCCAATAATTCTGCCTGGAAATTCTCGTTTTTCCTACCTTTATATTAATCATCTGCACCAATTCCTCCTTCATGCTGAATGTAGTCAGATGTGTCGAATGATACAAACGGAATTTTACATATGCAGACTCAAAACACGCGTAAAAAATATAATACGTCACTGCAAGACGTGCATAATACACAAGCAGCAGCCATGTACCCAGATAATGGCACCCTTACCCCCAGAAAGGTGCACACTATCTCTTCCGTTTCAAATCACAGGTGTTGATTTTGCCGGGCCCTTTGAATTGAAATCGTCGCTCCTACGAAAATCTCCGTCAGTCAAAGGATATACAAGTGTCTTCGTGTGCTTCAGTACCCGAGCAGTACATTTAGAAGCGTGCTCAGACTTATCCTCTGCAGCATTCCAGGCGGCATTTTCTCGCTTCGTAGGGAGGCGGGGGCTCCCCCAAAGGGTAGTTAGCGATAATGGTAGAAACTTCTTGGGCGCCAGTAAAATCCTAGAACGGGAATTCGCAACTTTCGTGCAAAACGCAGCACAAGACATAGCTCAGAAGTATGTCACCCATGGCTTTGAATGGAGATTTATACCTCCACACGCTCCCCACATGGGCGGATTATGGGAGGCTGCAGTAAAGAGTTTCAAGTTCCATTTGAAGCGCATCGCAGGTTCTCAAAAATTCACTTTCGAGGAATTTACTACCATCCTAGCTCGCATAGAAGGTATACTCAACTCTCGGCCAATATCGGCATTCTCCGAAGACCCCTCAGACTTGACTGCATTGACTCCAGGCCATTTTTTACGGGGTGCACCCTTGATGGCTTTCCCAGATCAAAACTTCCAAAGCATGTCTCTGCTGAATAGGTGGGAAAAACTGAAGGCTCTTCAACATCAGTTCGCTATTCGATGGAAGGACGATTATCTTAAGGCTTTGCATAAGCGTTATAAGTGGAAAGACTCCATTCCAAATATTCAAGTAGGAGATCTTGTGGTTGTAATGGACGATTTGCAACCACCCTATGAATGGCGATTGGGAAGAATACAGCACATATATCCTGGCAGCGACAGCAAAGTACGCACAGCGGACGTACGTATTGCTTCAGGAATCCTAACTCGCCCTATAGCTAAATTGTGCTATCTTCCCTTGTTGAATAACGAGAGTACTAACTAAAGCTCTATGGTACTATAAATTTTAACAATAATACTTTTTATATTTCAAATTTTAAATCATCTTTGCACAAACATAAGTATTACTCAATTTTACTCAATATAAATATACTGTCAATCAAATCGCAGTCATAATTCTTGAATTCATCTAATCATTTCTATTTTTTAATGTTAGGAACAATAATCAGCCAGAGAAGTGCCGTGCCAAGAAACACCGTGCCAAGCAAGTCAAATTTCGTCGTGATCCTGATCTTTATAAATGCGTTTTATGTAGGAAGTTTCATGCCCTCCGATGTTGTAGAAAATTTTTAAGTATGACCGCTGAGATGAGGAAAGAAGTGGTTGAAAATAATCACTATTGCACCAACTGTTTGGCAAGAAGCCATGATCTAAGAGCATGTCCATCAATGGGTACATGCCGAAAGTGTGATAGCATGGTCCACCACACACTGCTTCATCGTGGACGTAAGCATACCCAAAATACAAAGTCCATAACCACAAGGGAACTACGCCAGCGTCAGAAGACACGTGAACAAAAATCGGTCACGAAGCCAAAGGCACCAAAACCATCTACCAAAACAATTGCGCCTCAGCCGGCAAGTCAACAACAACAAGCTCAGCAAACCATACTTACGGCTACGCCAGATACAAAGATTATTGTTGAGGCAATCCGATCGCTTGCTAATGTCCTTTGCGCCTCTGAGAAGACGTCATCTATTGCCTGAAGGCAAGGCCGGCGGCATGTCCAAACTAGTTTGAACAAAACTAATATTTGAAATTTTTATTATTATTTTATTATTATTATCTCTATTATTATTATTATTATTACCCTTTTTGCATTTGATACTATAAATGGCGAATTGTAAAAATATCAGTTGTCAACACTAATAATGTGCGCGACAAAAAGATACTTTTTGTAGCTTTATATACGAAACTGTTATAAAATCAAAGTACGAGGACTTGTGTCAACCCTTTTTAAATTAAAATTACTTACTTACTTTTTGTCGTTGAACTCAAACCAACCAAAATAAAACTTGTAAAATCAATTGGAACAAACTTACTTATATACATAGTGTCATCATTACAAAGGGAATTCAAGGTGAGCACCAATCCCAACCAAACTCATATATAAAATAAAAGTTTCTAATACGTTTCTTTTATTTTCCCTTATCCCCGATAATTATAATCATCTCCCTTCGAGTGATTATAATTAAAGATATCCCTCTTTTAAAGTGGTCAAGGAATTTACTCATAGCTCCCTCTCCACCGCAACCAACCAAGGGATATCTCTTAATAATAATCCCAAGATTATTCATATATCTTTTAAACAAAAATTTTGACATTTAAAACGCTCTTTTATTTAAAAGTTTAAATTTATTTTATTTATTTTATATTTTTCAATTTTTTAATAAAATTATTCCCACTGGCAACAATATTACACTTCGCAAACAATTTCTATTAAAATTAACTTCTGAAGGTATGCTTTAAAATTTGTATGAGTTATTTCTAAGCAGCTGTTAAATTTCTTTGTAATGGGTGTTTTTTATTGAGGTATAGAACTTTAAGTTGGCATCACTTTTTTAACTGGCGGCCATTTTGTCAGCTGTCAAGTGATTAATATTTAGTTTGGTTTGCCATTTCATCATGAACAGGTTGACAAAAGAACAACGCTTGCAAAATTTATTTCGAAAATAATGGTTCAGTTCGCGAAGTTCACCGCAAGCTCCGTCCATTTTATGGTCGACATAATCGTCCATCAGAGCAATTAATTCGGTTAACCACGGATCGTTTTCGCACTACGTTTACTCTATGTGATAATACGCATCTGCAGAGACGTCGAACAGTGCGCACCGAAGAAACAATTGCCGCTGTAGAGCAAAGTATTGAAGAGGACCCGAATGAATCGATTCGAAACCGTGCACAGCAATTGGAGCTTTGTCCATCAACTTTATGGAAGATTTTAGATGGCATGAATGTGGATGAGTTGTGGTTCCAACAAGACGGCGCTACATGCCACACAGCGCACGTCACAATCGATTTATTGAAGGAAACATTCGATGAGCGCATAATTTCGCGGAATGGACCTGTCAATTGGCCACCAAGATCGTGTGATTTGACACCATTGGATTATTTTCTTTGGGGATATGTGAAGTCGCTCGTCTACGCCAACAAACCAGAAACGTTAGGGGAATTGGAAGCCAACATTCGTGGCGTTATTGCCAACATACGGCCCCATATGCTCGAAAAAGTGGTTGAAAATTGGACCAGTAGAATTGGCTTTATTCGAGCCAGCCGCGGCGGCCACATGCCCGAAATCATATTTAAACATTAATGCCATAAAATTATCCTTCCAATAAAGCCAAATTGATGGACATTAAAAGGATTTTCTTGTGTTTTATTTCAATTCGAAGTTGTACACCTCTAAAAAAACACCCTTAACTTCTTGTCAGCGTTACCGTTGTTAAATTTCAAAAAGAGGCAAAAAGGGGATTTTTTAAGAAAAGGTGGCACCATAAAGGGGATTTTACGCAAAAAAAGGGCAACTTTAAAAACAAACCAAAATTAAAGCAAGTCTGCTATTTTTTAAAAACATCAAGAATTAAAAACAGGTTTTGCATATCTAAAGACTAAAAAATACTATTTTTATGATAAAATAAAACCACAAAATATAAAAATAATTTCTATAATCTGTGCTTATAATAATAAATTTGAATCTTCTGAAGATACATAAATATATATTTGTAATGCTTTCTTAGCATTGGCACTTATTTAAAAAAAACTAACTCAGCTTATTTACTTTAGAGAAAATGTATTTCGATTTGAAATTTTTTATAGTTATTAAATGCCTATTTTTTGAAACTGTATATCTGTAGTTTTGAATAGGTTCATCATTTGAAATCCAGTCACCCAAATCACTTTACTACAAACTTAAAGAAGATAACACGGTATGACAAGTTTAAAATTTCAGTCCATTAGATAATTTGTTTTCTAATGATGGCAATTTGGAAAAGAAACCGCTCAGCGGGAACAACGCTGAGATATGTATACAAAGCAAATGTATATAACTTTGGATAGAAATTTGTATCCAAGCAATTTAAGAACTCTCTTACAAAAACATCAAGTCCAATTATTATATTACAAGAAACGGAAACAATTTAATAAATACTGGGTTTAAATAAATACTTAAATACAATCGGTCTTTTAGCGCTTCGAAATTTTGTGAAGTATATAAAAGTTTAATGGTAACTTTATTTAATCAGGAATAATTTCTTAATCGGCCTTAGGTTCAGTATTTTCAATTGGTATGAAATGAAATATGTTTAGTTGTTAATCTGACTTTCTAAAGAAGATAAGAAAAATTAAACTAGACTTTTTAGCTGGGGGAAATGCGCATTTTTCTGTGAAGCCATGAAGCTGATGAAGCACACACGTTTATCTACTTGGGCAGAGATTGCTATTAATATAAGCTTTTTAAATGGTATTTTTAATGAAATAGAATATGAGAAAGGATAGTGTGTACAATTATTGATTTACCTTTGTTAAATACATTTGTAAGTATCACTATTACTTTTCTATTTTCCTGATTAAGAAATTATTTCAGATTAAAATTTACTATAGTTCAACGAAATTTGTTTAATATATGTACATTGTATATGCCTACATATGTACACATGTAAATATGTATGTAATTATATTTACATTCTCATACGAATATAATCAGCTAAACACGCATCACAAGAAAAACAATGTCTTATAAGCTTTCTTACAAGCCAATATATTAAAACAGCATAACATATATTAATAAAGCCGATAGTAGGAAAAAGTAAATCTTCATTCAGTTAAAAGTATCAAATTTAGGTGCATTTTGTTAGATTAGGACAATAGTATCTAAGCAGTCGACAAAGTGACAAATTGCTACTTTAGTACCACCCTCTGTAACGCTGCGTCTTGTTCGTATGATTACACTAATACACTCATACATAGCTCACACCGATTTGACAACGCGGTGTGATCTTACTCAAAATTTGTGATTGTATTGTGAAAAATATTTTGACTCTTTAGCGTATAGATGTTTACACATCAAAAATTTATGCAAAAATTGGTTATTCCAGAGTTTAACATATTTATGATGATACATACAAATTGTTAGAACCAATCAGCCAACGAAATCGGTTAAACTATCTAACGTAAAGATAGTAAAAAAGTTATTAAAAAATTTTATACCAGTTAGGTAACATGAAAATGATGGCACATAAGTAATGTTAAAACCAACCAACCAACCAACGAAATTGGTTAAACTAACTAATGTAAAGACAGTAAAATCACTTTATTCAAAAATTGGTTAGTCCACAGCTTTACGTGTTTATAATGACAAATAAAAATTGTTAAAACCAACCCACCCACAAAATTGGTTACACTAACTAATGTAAGGATAGTAAAAATATAATTAACTAAAAAATGTGTTATGCCACAATTTTTCCAGTTAAGTTACATGTAAATGATGATACATAAAAATATTTGTAATAACGATTAAAGAGCAGCATATTCTTAGTAGCAAAAAGCATCTAAAATTACAATTGCCTGCCAACTCATACCAATCTCAACAAACCCCATACGTTTTATTTTAATTAAGATTTTTCATCCCTTTTTTATAAACGTATCCGATAGAAGCTTTTGTTTCTTACTTTCCTATCCTGAAACACGCTTTTTGTGTTAATATAAAGATTCTACTTGATTTCTAACAGTTGATAGGCAACCAATTAAATAATGCTTTAACTTTAACCCGCGTTTATGATTACTAGTGTTAATATCTAATTTATTTATTTTATTTAATGTTTTGAATTAAATATGTGTAGCAGAATGCTTTTTATTAAAGTCATCAATTTTCGATTAGTTTCATAAATTTCTGAAGATTCGATTTACACATCCAACTTAGGAAAAAGTTTATCAATAGAAATGAGCGATCAAGTAACCTTTTAATAACGTGATTCCTAGTGAAATGCTTGGCTATAGTTTAAAATAAAATTAACATACGAAAACAGGGCAGTGTTTTATCTCATAAATATCATTAGCTGTGAAAGATTTTGTTTTCAAGTGCGCAATAGAAATACATTTTTTTCCCTTCACCATAACAAATCGGAAAGTAGAAAGCAACATCATGTATTTTCCCCCACCCACTGCCCATATGCTGCCAATTCCAAACAAGGTGACTCAATTTCTTATTCAACATTTACAAAGCTAAAGTTTTGGAAATTTTGCCTAAAACAACAGACAACCCAACTTGTCACAAATATCAACAACTTTTCTTCAAGTACCTACAAAAACTTAAATTTAAAATAACTTTTGTGTAGCATATACACACACAGAAAAAATATAAACAATATAAAATCAACATGCAAAAATGTTGATTGGAAATTATAATAAATTAGAGATAATATGTTTCAACTTGAAAACACTTTGATTTTACATGAAACTTCGTATTATTTCAGTGTAAAATTCACGTTGTTTCAACTTGAAATCACCTTGATGCAACATAATTCTTCATGTCA
This sequence comes from Tachina fera, assembly GCA_905220375.1. Classification (NCBI taxonomy): domain Eukaryota; kingdom Metazoa; phylum Arthropoda; class Insecta; order Diptera; family Tachinidae; genus Tachina; species Tachina fera. The sequence goes on from LR999964.1 coordinate 125,874,327, forward strand.
TTTTAAAATTAAATTCATGTTGTTTCAACTGCAAATCAATTTGATTCAATATGATTTCAAAATGAAATTCATCATCAAATCATCTTCAAATCACTTTGATCCAACATTGATTCTTTATTTTAACAGTATTGGAACGTTAAATTAACCTGAAATAAAGTAATTTCAATGGGAACATTTTTCTTAAAATACTACTGCTAATCATGTTAAATTAACATGAAACACATATGAGGAAGCAAAATCTTTACCGAGAAATATTAAATTAACCTTTTATACATAGATTCTAATATAAAATTTGTCTATGTGTGTGTGTGGGTATTAGAACGAATAAGTTTGAGTGTATATTCATTGTTTTTTGTGTGGCAGCCGTGTTTGTTTTGCGTGCTGTTTAATTTTCTATTTGAATATATTAGTGACGATTTTGGTTGATATTTCTTGTTTTTGTATTGTCTTGTGTTTCGCCAAATATGTACAGACAAAACACAACATGAAAGAACTTTTCACATTCCACAATAACTTTTTGACATTCAACCAGCTGTGAATATATGAACAAAGTTATTTGTGTATGCGTGAGAGTGCAGCCATACAAATGTGGTACATACATATGCATATGAATGTGCTATATATCTATATGTGTGTGTGTGTGTGTACTTGCGTGTATATGCAAAATCATGTTTATTTATGTTATTAGTGTTGTGAACAAAACGAATATTGTGTATATAGTTTGTTACACATGTGTGTATTTTTACTCACACAGCCATGCATACCTACATATACATAAAGGGTGTTTTTTAACCTAGATAGAACTTTAAATTGTAAAAAGTAACACAAAAAATTAAATTTTGATAAAACATTTTTTTTATTTGTTTCAGTATACTCTGACAAATCATCATGAATAGACTCACGCTAGAACAACGCTACGAAATTATCCAAATTTACTTTGAAAATCAGTCGTCGATTCGCGCAACTTATAGACGACTTCGTCATTTTTATGGCGTACATAATCGTCCATCTGAACAAGCCATTCGTCGAACTGTGGATAGATTTCGTACCACATACTCTCTAGAGGATGCAATAACACCAACACGTCGAAGGAATGTGCGTAGTGAAGAGAATATCGCCGCTGTAAACGAAAGTGTGCAAGAAGATCCAAATTTATAGATTCGTCGTCGGTCGCAGCAATTGGGGCTCTGTCCGTTCACTACGTGGAAAATTTTGCGCAAAGATCTCGGCCTACACCCGTATAAGATCCAGCTGGTGCAGGAATTGAAGCCACGAGACCATTATATGCGTCGTTCTTTCGCCGATTGGGCTCTAGAGCAGTTGGCAACTGACCCGTTGTTTTATCGCAAAATTGTGTTCAGCGATGAGGCGCATTTTTGGCTTAACGGGTTTGTTAATAAGCAAAATTGCCGCATATGGAGTGAGACCAATCCACAAGAGACCCTACAGACTCCATTACATCCAGAAAAATGCACCGTTTGGTGCGGTTTTGACGCTGGTGGCATCATCGGACCTCATTTCTTCAAAAATGAGGCCGAAGCTCGCGTTACGGTCAATGGAGATCGTTACCGCACCATGATCAATGATTTTTTGTTTGAAAATATGGATGACATTGATCCGGAGGAGATGTGGTTTCAACAGGATGGCGCTACGTGCCATACGGCAAACGCAACCATCGACTTATTGAAATCAAAATTTGGCGATAACTTGATTTCGAGAAATGGACCTGTCAATTGGCCTCCCAGGTCGTGCGATTTGACACCTCTCGATTATTTCCTGTGGGGCTACGTGAAGTCACTGGTTTATGCTGATAAACCAGCAACAATTGACGCCTTGGAGGCCAGCATTGTTCGTGTTATTCGTGACATACGGCCAGCAGTGCTCGAAAAAGTGGCCCAAAATTGGACGTCCAGAATGCGCTTCGTCAAGAACAGCCGCGGTGCCCATATGCCCGAAATCATTTTCAAATGTTAGTGTCACGTATTGATCTTTCGAATAAAAAAAAATTTTGATTACAATTTAATTTTTTGTGTTATTTTTTACAATTTCAAGTTATATCGGGCTTAAAAAAACACCCTTTACATATTTTGTACATCAAAGTGTGCAAGTTTCTTTATACCAAAATAGCAAAATTTTGACAAGAACTAAAAAGCAAAATAAAAATATTATGTATGTTCCTAAAGTATGTATATACATATATGCATATAACGATATTGTTATGCTAATATCTAAGTAAATGTTATTCGATTAGAAACAAGGCATACATAAATATCTACGTATGTAGACACAATTTATGTATGTATGTATATGTATATACATATACATATATATACATATGTGCATATAGTATCCATGCCTCTCTACAGACACATCTACACACTCTTTGAATATAATTATGTGCAGCATAAGCTGTTTTGCATAATCACATATGTTTACTAAAATAAAAGGCTGTAATATTTAGAAAATTATAACTAAAAATAAATATATGCAATCAATCGTATTAATTACATTCCCATATTTGAATATATTAGAAAGCAAAGACTGTGAAATTAATATGGAAGTGGATAAAAAACAAATTGTTTCATATATTGCCGTGAGCAATCTATTGTTCTATAGGCAAAAATATAATTAATAAAAATTGTTATGAAATCTTCGAACCTTTTCTATATACACCACTAGATAGAGCTGCAAAACTATCAATAGTGGCTTCATTCGATAGTTTCGATAGTATTTTTTGATGCCATCGATACTATCGATAGTTTTTGATTCTTGTAAACTTGTCAATTGTGTATATTTTTAGCATAAAATCAGAAATTCTTTAATCATTCCTTAAAGTAAAAGTAAAGTAGACTTTTTCAAAATTTAACTTTAACGACTAAACAAACAAAACACACATAGTAATAAAAAATAAACGAAAAAGGAAACAAAACATAGATCAATGAGAAATAAATCAGAGAGAATAAAAAGTAAAAGAAATCTTTCATCATTACTGAAGCTATTCTAGTTAGCTAAAAACTATTGACATAACATATGAGTATTTCCACAGAAAAGTTCACCTTTTGTCACGTTACGATACTTTGTGATGTATCGTGTTTTGCAATGAAAAAGTATTGTTTCATATAATTTTTTGCATGTCGATGTAGAGCGCAATTAAGTCTACATTCGGTAAAAACCAGAAAGCAATCAAACAGCATAGCTCTAAAATACAAGCTAAATTGCATGGTGACGTAACGTGACTACTTATCGACAAATTTATATATTGCTAAATTGCTGGAAAAACGTCATAGTTACACAAATACGTTAGCTAGTTTTTAATGGGAATCTACAACAAACAATTTCCTAGAGGTGAGAGTATTAAAACAAAAACAAATTTGTTTAAATTATGACGTTGTTTTGCAAATCAGGAATATATCAATGCGGAGACAGTCGAGTAGTAGCCAAATTTAACAGCCGACAAATTTATTCATGTGGTAAAGCATCACAAATCATACAGAACTGTCACGAGACGTAAGATAAGGATATTTTTCGGTTCGGTTCGGTTTTTTTGTTTTGATACTTCTTTTTAGTGACATAAATTTTTATTAGCTGTGTTAATTGGTAAATAGTAATACACTATAATTTTCTCTCTTTTCCACGAGTTAAAAAAAACCCTGATTGGAACTGTTTTTACCTGTCACTTTCTTCACTTCTGTGTATTCTGTGATCTTATGTTGAAAAAATCAAAAGTAATTGATATATTTTCACATTTAAATACAATGTATAATGCATATAATTTTTTTAACTAATAATTTGACAGGCACACGCTATGGGGAGTATTGTACGAATATAAAAACCGATGTCTTAGGACAGTTTGAAACAAAAACCTTCCGCACCTAATGAATTTCTAAAACCTTTCAAATTGGTTTTAATAACACTGGTTTACAGCCAAAAAATATCAAGAACGCCACATGCCTAGATCAGTTAATTGGGACCTTCTAAATAGGAAAGACGCTGTAATTTTTTTTCAAAGTACCGTTTTTTAGATAACGGTTGTTTTGTGTTTTTCGGTGTATAGTCCCAATCAAACCCTTGTGGAGCAATAACAAACAACAAACAATATTTTGCCATTCCATTGATTTAAAAATGTATGTTTATTTAATGTTGTTTTCTTTTAAAATTAAATTTTATCTAAATTGTCACTACGGCTAGCATACTTTTTTCTTTTGTGTAAGATATATAATTTAATTAATATATTTAATGCGCTTAGTATAACTTATATTAACATAAGTATAAAGACTGAATCTATTTGTCTAGTGTGGTCTGCAATTTCAACATTATTAACTACATTGGCATTTGGGCTATTTTTGATAATTTTCCTCCCATTTTTACTAATTTTTATATTTTTTTAAATGTATCTTTTTTACTTGTTTTTTTACTAACGAATAAGTTATTCTAATATATGTATTAAGATTTTAATAATACTTGCTAAAAAAATCGTGTTTATATTCATCAATGTATTGGGAATTCATTAGAGTGCTGAGAATCTTGAACTAATTTTCGTTCGGCTAGTACAAAGTGTAATTTAATTACATATTTAAAAAAAAGATTTTAAATGTAAATTTTTGTATTTATTGAAGACATCTTGTTGCTTCCTGTTGAAAAGTTTTTGCAAGTTTTTTGTAGGTATATTGTAGAACTTCCTCGACTATTTCTTCGGGCATTTGTTAAAAGTCACGGGTTACATACCAGTTTGTAGAAATGTTAACGAATATTTTTAGTGTACGCTGATTTTAGGATATTATTTCATTGTTTATCAAAAGTCCATTTCAGCTATTAACTTTTTGTCACAGGGCTCTTTTTGGTCCGCAGGATCGTAGTTGCAGGATCGCCATGTAATGTTAAAATGGAACGATCGCCATGTAATGTATGAACGGCAGGTGCAGGATTTAAATGTTATGTAATGTTAATATTGTATGTTTGGTAGTGTGTTGTGGATAAAAAGCCCTATAGCCCAATTATTATTTATATCCAGCTGTACAGGGGGTCCAGCTTATAAATAGGCGTTCAAAGGAACTGCTAGAAAAAGTGAGAATTTAGTAAAAAAAAAACTAGGCAAGTTATTGCCAGTTTGCGTTTAGAAATTAAAGTCTTTTTTTAACATTTCATTCTGCTTATATACTAATTCTAATCTAATCTAATCTAGGTTAGCTTTTCTATCCTACATTTAATATTTACAATTATATTTTGTTTCTTTCTTTACTATGAAAAAAATAAACATTATTTCATTAACCAATCAAAAAAAAAGGGCGATTTAATAATAAGAAATTATGTTGTGACTCAAAAAGAATGTCACTCAATATATTCTATTCAGCATTTTTGCTGTTTTTTGGTTGTGTTGCAATGCTTGTGCATTGCACTGCTATTACAGCAATGCAAGTAATTTTGTTACAGTGCATTACTATAAGTGTGTTACACTGCAAGATGTTTACACATCAAAAAAAAGAAGTCACTCACTAAACATTGATTTTGAACAAAAACTTTATAAATTTTTTCACCAAACAAATATGTATTTATGTAATTATGTATATATATATATATATATATATATATATATATATATATATATATATATATATATATATATATATATATATAAGTAGCTGTAAACTACATATACGTGCTTCGGTGAAGGGTATATAGATTCAGCACTCTTACTTGCTTTTAATTATTTTTCAATACATTAATAATGCCATAAAATTCTGCTCGTCTATGAGTATAAATTTCTAAATAAATTAATGGCATTATTTAATTTTCAAGTTAAATTTATAACAGGGATTTATATCAAATAAATACATAAGGGAAATGCATACATAAAATCCTATTAATTTAAATAATTACATATTAAATTTGCAAGTAAAACATTTAAAATTCACAGGTATTAACACAAGTGTTTTGATTAAGGAAATATACATAATATATTTCTATCAGCTTATAAATATGCTACACATTGCCATTTGGAAAAGCAGTCTATGCATATGCTTTATATTTTCTTGGTTATAATTATTTGATGATTTTTTATTTATTATTTATTTAGAGAGACTTCATTTTTTCTACATAACAAGATTAGCCAACATAATTTTATAGGAAACTTAAAACTATTATGTATTATTTTAATAACATTTTCTGATAATGCAACTTACTTATTTGAATAAAAAGAATTAACATTTACATAATAAATTAACATCAGTTTTTTTTAATATAGTGCCTGCTCCCAGCACTTGTCTAAATTAGTAGAGTTATATCTACAAAAATAGAACTTAAAACTAATAAAAAATTAAAACTAAATCTTACACCTACGACTTACACTAAATTAAAGAAAAGCAAAAATAATAAAAAAAAAAAAACAAAAGTTAACCTCTATGTATGCCGGGAGTAACATGTGAGTAAAAGTTTTGACCAGGATAAGTATTGCAAGGTTCTTTTAATATTCCAATGCTGGAAATATATTCAGTGTTTGACCAACTAAAATCTTGTTCATAAGTTAAAATGTCCTTAATAACACTCCCTTCAAAATAAGACAGTTTTTCTACAAACTTTCTCATCAAATCCAAGCCATAAAAAGGTATCGGTGACAATTTAGATTTTTCATAAACGAATCTATTTGAAAATCTCTTGTGCAAGGATTCATAATTCTTCTCTATGCACTTCCGAACAATATGACGTTCGAAAATTTCCATTCGCTTGAATGCCGTTTTTGAAATACTAAACCAAATAGGAAATGCATAAAGAAGAATTGGTCTGATGCTTACTTTATACAAAAGCAATTTAGTTTTCTTTGGCAAAAACTTACTATTAAATAATCTTTCAAAGGCCCCCTTAACACGATTTGCCTTTGCCAAGTTGTACACAACATGATTATTAAACTTCAAAATCTTATCAAAATTCACTCCAAGATATTTAATACTGTTTTTAAATTCGATTTCGTTGCCATTCAACGTAAGTCTCAAACCCTTGCTTTCCGGAACAACAGTATACTTGCACTTCCCGGAGGCATTGCGTATACAAATTGCATTACTCTTTGCGGCATTAATTTTTATACCCCAACTGGAATAAAACTGATTCGTCCTTTCTAGGTGTGATGAAACACGCTGAAGAGCAACGCGAGGAGATTCATCATGAGCATAAAGAAGTGAGTCATCAGCATAAAGTATGCTCCTCGACTCGTTAAATTCATGTGGAAAATCATGAATGAAAATGTTATATAGATGAGGTGCCAGAACAGATCCTTGCGGAACACCACAAGAAACCTCACCTTGATCTGATACCAGATCTCCAATTTGTACGCAAAATCTCCTGCCATCAAAAAAGCTTTGAAAGAGTTTAACGATGGACGCTTTGAATCCAATTCTTACATTTTATATAAAATGCCCTCGTGATAAGCTTTGTCAAATGCCTTTTCAACGTCAAGAGATACAGCTACAGTACACCTACGTTCTCTTAAATTTCGAATTATATCAGAGTGAAACTTCAAGAGAGCATGCACCGTAGAGTTACCCTTTTTGAAGCCAAACTGTTCCTGAGGAATATATGAACCATTCAATCCCATATCCATTTTTTCCCTGATTATCCTTTCAAATAACTTTCCTATATTGGAAAGTAATGAAATTGGCCGAAAGTTGTTTATGTCGCAATTATTCTTCTGTTTAGGAATCGGTACTATTTTAGCCATTTTCCATTCACGCGGAAAGTAACAGTTATTCAAACAATTGTTGTACAATATCGTAAGATACTCCAAAGCTTTTATTGGAAACTTTTTTATTATATAATTGGAAACATTATCTAAGCCACACGACTTTTTGCTGTTAATATTCCTACAAATCTCTGACACATAATTCAAGATAGTAAATTCTACATTGTTCAAATTATTCAATGATGTGTTATCATCATTAAATGATATAGGATCACCAGCTTGAAATATTGTATCATTAATTGCCTCAGCTATCTCCGACACATCTCTATTAGGTGAAGTACCCTGAAAAACATTGGCGAAATGGTCCATAAAAACTGACAATTTGTTATTCGCTTCGGTTATTTTCACGCCGTTAATGGAAACGTCTTTAACATATTTACGATTTTTATTCCCGATAATCCTAAATACCTCTTTATAAGCCCAAGGGCCGGGTTTAATGCCCTTTAATCTGTCATTAAAAAACATTGCCTGCTCCTGTTCAATTTGCTCTTTTATAAGGATCTTAATAAGTTCAATTTGTTTCGAAATCAACAAATACTGGGGATGTTTTCTATTTAAAGTCCTCGCATATATCGTCTTTAAATCTTTTTGCCAGCTATATTTAACTGTATTATTAAATTCTCTAAGAAAATTATCTATATCATCGTTCGTCAAATTAATATTTTTTGGCGGAAAATGATTCAAGAGGGTGTTAGTCACATCCAATTGAAAAGCATTCCAATTCACATCTCTATAAGATACAAAACTATCAGGAGTATTTAACATAAAGTTAAAAAGTGACAAGTTCAACCTCAAACCCAGTGGAATGTGGTCAGAGAATGTAGGAAGTGTATATGTCTTGTAATTTGGAAGGGACATATCTAAAATGTCATTGGTTACTATGAAGTGATCTAAATGCGACGAACCCCCCGGGTATGTAGGAAATGAGTCACAAATTCTTGTAACTGACATAGATTCATTCTGAAGCCATGATGTAAGCACTTCACCATTAAAGTTATTTACAGCATCACCCCAAGAAGAGTGCTTCGCATTTAGATCACCACCCAAAATCAATCCATGATATCCTCTGGAAAGATTCAATATTAAAGACAGACCCCTACAAATTATTTGACGATTGCAATTAGACCGGAAATAAATAGAACCACAAAGAATTTTTTTAATGCTACCCCCCAATGAAACTTTAACCTCCACAAATGAATTTGGAAATTCAAGACCAGAAATATTTATCCTTGCAAAAGACATTGGCTTTCTCAGAGCAATGGCCATACCTAATGCACTATTATCCCTTATAACAGAATAACTGTCAAGATATATATTAACACCCGCAGATAAGTGCGTCTCTTGTATAAAAGCAATGTCAATATTACATTGCTCTAATAACATATTCAGTTCAGTTCTCCTATCTATTCGGACAAGAGAACCAACATTAAACGTAACTAAATTGAGAGAACTACGGGCCATATACATCTTGAATGTCTTTAATTAAATCCAAGCACTCTTTCCTAGCCTGAAACTTAGTTAGAGACTTATAAGACCCCAAAAAATCCCGAACCCTATCTTCCAACGTAATGGTGGTAGCAGCGCATAATAATTGTGCTATCTTCATAAATTCCTGTATCAAAGGAGGTTTCATAGGTTTGTCGTGAATTGGCACATCATTAAACAAGCTAGCAAATGGTTTATCTTTAACAACCGCAGACAGCTTAAGTGCCTTAGAAACATTGCTTACCGCCTGTTCTTTCCTATTTCTTGCAACCTGGGAAGATTTTTCCCTAAAAGAAACATACCTTTTGTAAGCGGGACATCCCCTATAGTTTGAAGTATGACCAGCTTCATTACAATTAACGCAAAATGGTAATTCATTACTATCTGAATTGAATGAACATTCTCCTACACCGTGCTTTACGCTGCACTTCAAACACGCAAATGGGCGACTACAATTCCTAGAGAAATGACCCCAACTCTGACACATCCAACACTGCGGAATTTTTGTGTTAGCCTTCGGCCTTTCCCAAGACACCACCTGATTTAGGATGAACTTTAGGCCGAGCAACTCTCCTATTCTACGATTGGGCTTAAGAGTTACTAAGAATAGCCCAGTATCTATACCACGTTTTTTAGAATACTCTGTCGAAAATTTTGAAAAAAAATCAACAGTTTCTGGAATCATTTTATCTAGTTCAGATTTTATCTCACTTTTGTCCGACTTAAAGTAGAGACCTCTACAAATCACTGTCTGACGTTTTTGCTCCTTGGGAGTATAGCTATAAGATGAAATTTCCTTATCTTTTAACAACTGCATCATCTCAGAATGCGCAGACGAATCCTTGAAATACAATTTGCTTTTGAATTGGGACTGATTCTTAATCTTAAACTCCACATTCTTAGAAGATAGTTGTTCAATTAAGGACTTAACATTAACATTTTCCAAAAATATAGGAGGGCAATAAGAAATCCTGGTCTTAACTTGAGGTAAAGTTTTATCAATATAAGAATTTCTATTTTCAAAACTCATGTCATTTATTGACGCTTCAGCCTCTAAATTCAAATTTCCTAATATAGAATACTTATTACTACGGTTAACATTTTCAACACACTTATCAATACCCCCAAACTGACATCTCGATAAATCTATTTTTACATCACCTTGATATCTCCTTTTCTTGTTTTTTATTATTTGGAAATCATCAAGTGAGTCCATCACGTGATCCATCTCGTTTTCGGAATTGATTGCAGAATGCTGTTTCAAATGTAAATTCGTTGTTATAGGAATATTCTCCAAAATTGTTATTTCATCATTGAAATTGCTGCTTGTCTCCCCTCTGCCTAGAATTTCCTCATCAAAAGCCGAATTTTCTTTAAAAACTGCTTCCAAGAACTGCTTTCCAAGCTGGTAATTGTGACCAGTTCCTTTATTTTGCGTTAAATTATTAAATTCCTGCATACCATTCCCACCAGTCGGCAAGTCAGATGCAGTAACATTTGCCGTAACAATCGGCCCATCTGGTAAGGCCGACGCCTCATGCTTGACATTAGGTGATTTCTTCCTAGAATTATTAGGAGGGCGTCCATTCCCACCAGACAGCAAGTCAGATGCAGTAACAACTGCCGTAACACTCGGCCCATTTGGTAAAGCCGACGCCTCATGCTTGACATTAGGTGATTTCTTCCTAGAATTATTAGGAGGACGTCCTCCAGATTGAGAAAGCAATGGATCTTTTCCCATTGCAATAGAATAAAAGCTGCTTTAAAAACTTTTCACCAACAATCGAAAAGAAAAAAGCAAAATTTTTTTTTCCAAATATTTTTTTTTATATTTAATTTTTTATTATTTTTTTACAGAAAAAACACGTCCGTACGATACAAACTTTTCATGTAGAATCCTTATTTGATGATTTAAAATTTGTATTATAAACAATTTCATGAAATTTAATTTTCACGTAGAACAATAGGCGTATTATGTATACATATCTGAAAAATTTTTAACGACTTTTATGACCTACGACTACGACTTCTTTGGACAAATTAAAAATGCATGATAGAATATTCGTATGCTAATATTCACTTTTAAAAATCTACGGAGGATTTTCTGCAAGACTTACGAAGAGTTCGACATTAAGCTGGTAGCAGATCTCTTGCTTGTATGTATGCCCTGTAAGCTAGTAGACAGCATAATAGCTCGATTCTCATGTATGGAGTCATCAGTTGTTGACATAAGCTACATAAGGTTCAAAGACTGTTTACAAGCAGTTCTTTTTTTAACTACTGTTGCAAATGCAGTAGCATACTTACTGCCTGGAGATGATAACATAATCTGCATTCCGTATCCATTGTATTTTGCTGTGCAGCGGAAACAGCACTGACCACTGCAGAATACTACATCCTACAGTTTGTGCATGAAGGATTAAACAAACCTCACATGCTCAATTTCATGAATATCCTTAAAAGAAACGTGCGAGAATTTTACTCCAGGTAAGAGCAAATATTTAAATTTCTACACAGATGGCATCATTACTCAATAATAAGATTGGCGCTGGCTGAACAAGTTAGCACGTTGACTAAAAAACCGAAGATACTAAGTTCAATTACCGTATTCAACAGTTATTAAAATAACTAGAGCATGCATTTTTATGATGTGAATTAGTGTCTTTTTGTGTCAGTTATTGTAGGAAAGTTCAAGTGATGAAGGCATAGTCACTGGTCACATCAGAGGGCCCCGCTTCGTTGTGTAACTGAATCATCACTGAAGTAAAATAACCGATAAAATGGCTACTAACCACATCCTTAAAAAAAATTAATACGCCTCACTTAACACCAGAGGCGCTACAATACTGCATTATTAGAAAACGTGCAAAAAAGCAGATTTGTAACGAATGAAACTTTTCTCTGTTTATTCCTTTACCGCTTGTCTTGTCTATCACTATCCCTTTCCTTAAGAAAGTAACACCCAGTAATAGTAGTAGGCATTCATTTCCTGAGTGTTACTTCTCTTTAAAAATAAAAATAAACTTGTGGGTTGAAGAGTTTACTCAGGAATATTAGGTCCTGTACTCGTACTTCTCGAAATAATAAAAGCACGGTTTGTGGTTTTTCTTTGAAGAAATAAAAAACTACTCCGTGTTGATCGAACTCTATCTCATTAGTAGGCATGCACAAAAAGTAATCCAAAAGGAATCATCATCATCATTATACTTGATTGTCTGAGAGTAGTAAGCACTCACGTAAACCAGGCATGCACAAAGGTTAAGACCCGAACCCAATGACACTTGCCGTAGCTACCAAGACATCAATGAAGAGGCAATTTACGAAAAATATTTTCCGTATCGCTGCCTGGGATTAGCAAGGCATAGATTGGCCAGTATGGATGCTCTTGAGTTCAAGGAACTTTCTGAAATTGGGAAGATTGAAGCACAAAGCTAAGAAGCTCTGATTGGTTTGCTTTTAGCAAGCAGTCCCCGTGGCATCACAAGGGATAAGAAGAGTTGAAGTAATTCAGGGATTCTAACAGCCACTCTTAGCCACAACGGCAATCCACGGCTGTAGAAATGCAATCGGCCCTACCTGGGGAATAGATCTTAAGAGAATCGGTTGGATACTGGAGATGGTTATAAAACCTCTATTATTTTATGGAATTTCGGTCCGGTGAAAAGCACTCGACTCAGCAAGTAATCAGTCTCGTATAGAGGGAATTCTCCGACAAATGGCACTCATGATAACAGGTGCTCTAAAATCAACACCACCAAAAACGCTCTTCGTTATGTTGGGTCGACTTCCAGTAGACTTAATCGCTAGAAAGCTAGCTCTACATACCGCCATCAGACTAAACGCAGTAGGTGCATGGAACCAACGACTTTAAAGGCATATAAGAATTTCAAGTATAGTGGATAACATAACGGATCTTATGTACTACTGCATTCCGAAACTCTACTTCAATATACATTTTCAAATTTCATTGACAGAAGGGGTTTCTCCAATGAATGGAGCCATTCAGGTCTCCATTCTTTTTTGAACGGACAGTTCAAAAACGGGGCTAGGGTTGGTGGTCACATCATTTATTGTCCAAGAATGTCCCAAAGCCCTGTATAAACTTACGCATCACTCAAATATCTCATTAAACTGGGTGCGTGGCCACAGGACTATTCCAAGAAACATAACTGCATTTGACCTGGCAAAGAAGGGAACCCTGCTAAGAGAATTCAATATCGAAAATGTTTGTGGTCTCCCGCTCTCATCCTGCTGGAAGCGTTTCGATATTACCTTTCTTGAAGAAGCTCAAAACAGATGGCGCAATGAGCCTGTGTAATACATGGAACCCCCTGGCCTCGTCTAAGCACCCATAGAAAAAAAAATCTCATGAACTTCAACAGGAAGCACGTGAGGAACATCGTAGCCATGTTGACCGGTCACTACATCTTCGGAACCCATACTATATATATATGGGTTTCCCTTATAATGACTACTGCTACAGTTGTAATGATGAGGAAGAGGACGAAAGTATCCTGCATCTCCTGTATCTTTGACCAGCTCTGGAGGATCTCCGTCTGCACCTTCTTGGCAGAATATCATTCGGAAGCTTATCCGAGAACAACTTTTATATCTTTTCTACTTTTCTTTCAACTTACAGGTAGCGCAAAGGGATCATTATAATGGATTCAGATGAGGTGAACTCTAATTTTGTACTTTTCCTTGCCAACAGCCTGCTAACCTAACCCTAACCTGACTGCCACTTTTACATAACCTGGGCTAGCCTATCCAAACCAGCACTGGAGGGAATTTGTGCTTTCTAACGCCAAACATGACAAAAAATTTATGTTATGATCAAAAACAAGTTGGAACAGAATACTTTTATAAAATCTGTGGTGACAAGCAAAAAGTGCTTAAGTCATATATTACCATTTTCCAGGAGAGCACTTTTAAACATTCGAGTAAATTTTCAGTAATTTATTTCTTTTACAGTTAAATTGAGAAAACCGCTGAACACTTCATGTTTGTTTTTTTAAGCGAACACAAACTCTTACAATTTTCAAAAACGCTAAAACTCGAATTTTCCAAAATTAAAAAAAAGTTTCGAAACAAAAATATAGCTAATATTAAAAAAGCGTTTAAGAGAAAAATATTATCACCAAAAAGTATAATAAATGGCTAAATGGCAAGGGAAATCACCAAAAGCAAAATTGTACCAAAAAATTAACAAAGAAGTCCTTAAAACCGAAAAAAGTCAAAAAGAAAAAAATCGCCAAAACTAAAAAATGCTTTAAAACTACAAAACAGCTAAAAAAAATTTCCAAGAAAATAAAAACTCATCAAATTAAAAAAATCGCTAAAACTAAGATATCGCTAAAACTACAAAAAAAATCGGCACAAACTTAAAAATGCCGGCAAAGCAAAAAAAACCGCTACAACTAAAAAAACCTTATTATATAAAAATTTTCTTAAAAATTTTCACATCAAGTAATATTTTCAATTATATAAGCTTAACTTCGTATAGCGTTACATACAAACATGTAGTGTCCGAACGCAACCCCCCGTGTGAGAGTCGCACAGTCGCACTCTACTGAATTTATTAATTTTGGCCACAGAAATTTTAAGCAAAAGTTTCTAAATCATGTCTGCTTAATTTTCATTTGATCTAAACACTTAAACAAAAAAATCAATCAACTCATCCATCAAAAAGTGTATATAGTGTATATAAATAATTTCTAGCACAGACACACACACACATGGTCAGAAAGAAAGATTTTATCCCTTATTTTTTATTTCTGCCATCATTCTTGAGAAAACAATTTTATTACCTTATTTATTAAATTACATCTTGATGAACATTGCCAGAATGTTTATCCTGTTCATGGACGTTCAACTGCGAGACAAGTTTTATGTCAAAATAACGTCTTTCAATTGTTTGCACAATCTTCGATAAGACAAGCTGAACACAATAATGAAAATAATGCAAGACAATTTAAATAATAATTTTATATTAGAATAAAATTATCGAAGCATAACAGTTTGAGCAAATCAAAAAAATTTGCTTTGCAAATTTTTAAACTCAGCATAAGGAAAACAACTATTGCATAACTTAAGGATTTAGTTTAAAATAAGTGTATTAACAGAAAGAAAAATTTTAAAGGCTCCCCGGAACATATCTAACATTTTGAGGTTTTAACAAACACAACCCGTTAAGCGATTAGATTATCTCAGCCACAGGGGCACCCTGTTATACTTAATTTTATCAATCGGCTGCCCATGGAATAATACTAGGTATTTACCAAATCAAACATTTTTTGCATGTCTCTTAAAAGAGCAAATCAATTTTTGTCCTCAACACTTAATTGTTAACCCCATCCAGTGGCTTCCACCTGAACTTCCACAGATAAAGACTAAAAACATGTTGTGAAGCCATAAGCTATTCAATATCCATGAAAAAAAAATGCAATACCTTGGTGTCGCTTTAAATCTTTTTATACTTCCGTGATGTTCACAAAAAAAATTAAACGCAACTTTAATTCTTAAACATTTTGTGTATTTACTTTGAGTCACTTGACTTGGTTCAGCAATAAAAACTGTACCCAAAAGAAAAAAATTTTGGTGAAAACAAAATATGTAAAAAAAAAATCGGGACAAAAATGTGTACTAACGAATAAAATATAACAAATGCAAGTCGCTTCTTTTATTTTTCTTTTTTTTTTAAGCATTCAGTTCTCTATACGAATATATTTGCTTGTTCCCAATTGCAATCGTAACCAGCTGAAGGCTTAAATTTACACATCCATGCAAAACGCGAGTTTTTATAGTTTCGCTAGAAATTTTATTCCATTACATTTTTTGGCATCATGAATGTTCATATGGATTTTTATATTTTTATACCTTTTCTTCATTTTTATTTTATTTTTTCAGTTTTAGTAAAAATATGAATAAAATATAAAGCTGCTGAATTATATTTTTTTATTTATTTTTATTATTTCGAAAAAAATCTCTGGTGTGAAAGACAGAGTGTACTAGACAACTGTTTTAAGGATGCCATTAAAGGTGGGACCGTATAATGCCATAAACTTATGTAAATATTTTAAATAAGCAGATAACAGTTTCAGATATTTAAAGCTGTTCTAGAAGTATCCTTAAAGTATTTAAATTGTTGCTTTATGGAGGCAATTTATCTCCTTCTTAACACAAAAATATTTATTCACTAGTCCTTGTCAGCATATGCGGCATTTTTATTAATAATCGAACTCCAAAAAGAAAAATACTTGTTCTGCATGTATCTTCTTAATTATTCTTGTAATACAGTTAAGTTTTCTATAAGCAAAGTATACGGTTACTCTGCTATCATTTCTCTAAGGAAAATATGCTGTGGGACATTCAGATTTTTTCTAAGAAAATTGAACTGCAACAGAGTTAATTTTTTATAAGAAAAAATTAACTTTTATACTTTAAACTTTTCATAAGAAAATTTAGCTGTGAAATAGTCAACTTCTCTATGCGAAAACTAAGCTGCGACACCGAAAACATTTTTAAGGGGCCCATACACACATACTGCTCATGCTCATGCGATAAGCATGTGTTGGTAAATTTTAAATTTTTGTTAATGCATTTGTCACACAGACAATGCAGTATGAAAAATCAAAATAGTTTTGATTTTGAAATGAACTCATACTGCTGACAGTTTTCTAAATGAACAAAAAATTAATTTATTCATTCTTCTGATATGAATTTTTTTTAAATTTTAAGTTTTACTGAAAAAAAGAAAGTAAAGCAAACAAAAAAGGAAATAAAACAAACAAAAAATAAGTTCTGTGTGAAGAAAATACGTTTTTTTTTTATTAATGTCTTGAATTCTACCAATAATTTTTTTTTATTCTCAAACGCATGTTTATTTAATAAATTTTTATTTTAAATGATGATTGATAAGTTAGTGGTAAAATATCAATCACACACGTATACCAAGGGTTCATCGGCAGTAGCTGCAAGCAGTATGTGTGTATGGGCCCCTTTATAAGCAAACTGAGCTGTAGCAAAGTCAACTTTTCTGAAAAAAAAGTTTTCTACAAGAAAATTAAGCTGTGAAAATCTCTCATGTCTTCAAAGGTCTTATAAATGGTCTTGTGCAGGACACTATAAGCTTAATATTATATCTGATGTACTTCTACTTGCCCACCTTTTACTAAACTTAGCACACACCTTAAAGGGGCTGTTCACATATACGTAATGGTCCGAGGGAGGTGTCGGAGGGGTTGGTTAAGGATTTATTACGGTTTATAAAATGCATGCTAAACTTTTTTTAAAAAGCGTTACGATGAGGGGTGGGTGTATAAACACTCTGAAAATAACGTTGCGTAATATGCGAATGGCACCTAAGTTCTAAAAGTGCCATGATGTGGATTAAGAAAATTTGACGGACACTAGTACCTGCGAAATGAGCCGTGACCACGCCCCTTTAATGTAACAAAATCTCTTATTTAACTGAATATAAGCAAATTGTTAAATTTTATACGGCTCATATTTGAAGTCGGGTCATTTTGTTTAAGTTCTATTTAATTTTTGATGTGAAAACATCTATACGCTAGGGGGTTAAAATCTTTTTCACAATACAATCACAAATTTTGAGTAAGATCACACCGCGTTATCAAATCGGTGTGAGCTATGTATGTATTAGTGTAATGATACGAACAAGAAGCAGCGTTACCGTTGGTGCTACTAAAGTAGCAATTTGCCACAATTCAATTTTGACTGCTGGGATACTTTAGATAATTTTTCTAATTTTAGCCTCTTTTTCATACTTTTTACTGAATGAAGATGTACTTTTTCCTACTATCGGTTTTATTAATACTTGTTATGCTGTTTTAATATATTGGCTTGTAAGTAAGCTTATAAGACATTGTTTTTCTTGTGATGAGGGTTTAGCTTATGCATATCTTTCGAATAATTACTATGCCCAGGCTTGATTATGTTCGTATGAGTATTTAAATATAATTACATACATGTACATATGTAGGTATAAACAATGTACATACATTAAACAAATTTCGTTGAACTATAGTAAATTTTAATCTGGAATTATTTCTTAATCGGGAAAATAGAAAATTAATAGTGATACTTACAAATGTATTTAACAAAGGTAAATCAATAATTGTATACACTATCCTTTCTCATATTCCATTTCATTAAAAATACCATTTAAATAACTGATATTAATAACAATATCTGCTCAAGTAGATAAACATGTGTGCTTCATCAGCTTAATGGCTGCACGCAAAGAAAAAATATGGTTGAGGTAACCATAATCAAACAGCAACATACTATGATTTAATTATATGGTTGAAGTTAAATCATATTATTGTCAATAGGAAAGCAAACTTTTAATAATATTATTATTTGAGTTAATAATAATATTATCAACGAAAACAATGACTTTTGTTACACCTAATCTTGTTATTGTAAATATGAGACTCACCATACCATGTTCTTATATTATAATAATATTGTTAAATACGACAACATTATTATTTAATATAATAATAATATTTTGTTTTCAATCATATATTTATTGGTGGATATCTTGTTGAAAACAGCAGTGCGTTAAAATAAATTAATATTGTTGAAATTAAATGTATGTATAGAAACGTAAGTATACGTTGTATATGTGTGTATACTAAAAATACAGACACGTCTGTATAAACAGCTAAACATATATACGTATGTATATGTTTTTATTTATCTATACTTTTGTTTGTTTGTGCTTTATTTATTTATTTAACACGACGCGTGCAATAGCGATACCTTACAAACGAAACACTGAACTTACAGATGTTTCTGAAAAACTTAAAATAGTATGGTTTTGGATAACATTATATTGTTATTTACATTATATTATTTTTAAATATTAACAATAATTATGTTGCAGTCATAACTTTTTAACACAACTATATTGTTAAACTCTAACCATATCACACTTTTTTATGAATATAATAATGTAATAATTAAATTCAAACATTACTTTGCTTACCGTAACGCTATTAATGTTTAAAATAACAATTACTAGTTTTCAACGACCACAGATTTGTTTCTGAGAACATAATATTGTTTTCTCAACCATCCTACAACCATATCATTTCTTTGAGTGTGCACACAAAAAAGAGCATTTCCCCCACCTAAAAAGTCTAGTTTAATTTTTCTTTTCTTATCACATTAATTACTTAAAATATTTCATTTCATAATAATAAAAAATACTGAACCTAAGACCGATTAAGAAATTATTCCTAATTAAAAAAAGTCACAATTAAACTTTTATATACTTCAAAAAATTGCGAAGTGCTAAAAGACTGATTGTATTTAAGTATTTATTGAGACCCAGTATTTATTAAATTGTTTCCGTTTTTTGTAATATATTAAGTGAACTTGATGTTTTTGTAGGAGAGCTCTCAAATTGCTTGGATAAAAATTTCTATCCAAAGTTATATACATTTGCTTTATATACATATCTTTAGTTTATTCCCGCTGAGCGGTTCCTTTTCTAAATTACCATCATTAGAAAATAAATTATCTAACGGACTGAAAGTTGAAACTTGTCATACCGTGTTATCGTCTTTAAGTTTGTAGTAAAGTAATTTGGAAGACTGGATTCCAAATTATGAACCTATTCAAAAGTACAGATATACAGTTTCAAAAAATATGCATTTAATAACTATTCAAAATTTTCAAATCGACCTTTTTCCGTTAAATAAAAAATGCAATGTACAAAAAATTAGCAGAATTGTCTAGTGCCTGTTTCTTGAGAATTTAATATTCCGATATTTATTAAAAAATAAAAATAAAATAAATAAATAAAATACATTTTCTCTTAAGTAAATAAGTGCCAATGCTAAGAAAGCATTACAAATATATATTTATGTATCTTCAGAAGATTCAAGAAGTTCATTATTATAAGCACAGATTATATGAATTATTTTTATATTTTTTGGGTTTATTTTATCATAAAAATAGTATTTTTTAGTCTTTAGATATGGAAAACCTGATTTTTATTCTTGATGTTTTAAAATATAAACAGATTTTTTTGATTTTTCTTGTTTTTAACGTTGCCCCTTTTTTAATCCTCTTTTTGGTGACGTGTGTGAAGATAAATTTCGAAATTTAAAACCCAAGACACAAACCAGTAGCATTAACAGAGCTATGTTAACCTGATAACAGAGCCCTGTTAAACATGAAAATCTTGGAATTGTGTACTACAAATGGAATCCTGGCCATATTTTTTTAACAAAATCAGCTAAAAAAATCTAAACATGCAGATTATTAAATTTTTCTTTATAAAAACAAAAAAAATCATAAAAAATTTAAAAGAAACTATAATTTTTTTACCTATCAAAGTAAATAAATTTTTTTTATGGAAATTTTGGAATTCCTGGAGAACGAACATACCTGGGCGGCTAAATTTTTCTGGAATTTGTGTATTTTGTGCCCTCTTATAATACTCAGATGTCAAAACCCTTAACATTTGCGTTTTTCATAGAGAAATTTGATTTTTTCTAAATTTTCAAATTTCGATTTTCACTAAAGGACGAATTTCAGGAGAACGAACATACCTGGGCGGCTAAATTTTTCTGGAATTTGTGTATTTTGTGCCCTCTTATAATACTCAGATGTCAAAACCTTTAACATTTGCGTTTTTCATAGAGAAATTTGATTTTTTCTAAATTTTCAAATTTCGATTTTCACTAAAGGACGAATTTCAGGAGAACGAACATACCTGGGCGGCTAAATTTTTCTGGAATTTGTGTATTTTGTGCCCTCTTATAATGCTCAGATGTCAAAACCCTTAACATTTGCGCTTTTCATAGAGAAATTTGATTTTTTCTAAATTTTCAAATTTCGATTTTCACTAAAGGACGAATTTCAGGAGAACGAACATACCTGGGCGGCTAAATTTTTCTGGAATTTGTGTATTTTGTGCCCTCTTATAATACTCAGATGTCAAAACCTTTAACATTTGCGTTTTTCATAGAGAAATTTGATTCTTTCTAAATTTTCAAATTTCGATTTTCACTAAAGGACGAATTTCAGGAGAACGAACATACCTGGGCGGCTAAATTTTTCTGGAATTTTCTGAAAAAATCAAATTTCTCTATGAAAAACGCAAATGTTAAAGGTTTTGACATCTGAGTATTATAAGAGGGCACAAAATACACAAATTCCAGAAAAATTTAGCCGCCCAGGTATGTTCGTTCTCCTGAAATTCGTCCTTTAGTGAAAATCGAAATTTGAAAATTTAGAAAAAATCAAATTTCTCTATGAAAAACGCAAATGTTAAGGGTTTTGACATCTGAGCATTATAAGAGGGCACAAAATACACAAATTCCAGAAAAATTTAGCCGCCCAGGTATGTTCGTTCTCCTGAAATTCGTCCTTTAGTGAAAATCGAAATTTGAAAATTTAGAAAAAATCAAATTTCTCTATGAAAAACGCAAATGTTAAAGGTTTTGACATCTGAGCATTATAAGAGAATACAAAAGACACAAATTCCAGAAAAATTTAGCCGCCCAGGTATGTTCGTTCTCCTGAAATTCGTCCTTTAGTGAAAATCGAAATTTGAAAATTTAGAAAAAATCAAATTTCTCTATGAAAAACGCAAATGTTAAAGGTTTTGACATCTGAGTATTATAAGAGGGCACAAAATACACAAAGTCCAGAAAAATTAAGCCGCCCAGGTATGTTCGTTCTCCTGAAATTCGTCCTTTAGTGAAAATCGAAATTTGAAAATTTAGAAAAAATCAAATTTCTCTATGAAAAACGCAAATGTTAAAGGTTTTGACATCTGAGTATTATAAGAAGGCACAAAATACACAAATTCCAGAAAAATTTAGCCACCCAGGTATGTTCGTTCTCCTGAAATTCGTCCTTTAGTGAAAATCGAAATTTGAAAATTTAGAAAAAATCAAATTTCTCTATGAAAAACGCAAATGTTAAAGGTTTTGACATCTGAGCATTATAAGAGAATACAAAAGACACAAATTCCAGAAAAATTTAGCCGCCCAGGTATGTTCGTTCTCCTGAAATTCGTCCTTTAGTGAAAATCGAAAATTGAAAATTTAGAAAAAATCAAATTTCTCTATGAAAAACGCAAATGTTAAGGGTTTTGACATCTGAGTATTATAAGAGGGCACAAAATACACAAATTCCAGAAAAATTTAGCCGCCCAGGTATGTTCGTTCTCCTGAAATTCGTCCTTTAGTGAAAATCGAAATTTGAAAATTTAGAAAAAATCAAATTTCTCTATGAAAAACGCAAATGTTAAGGGTTTTGACATCTGAGTATTATAAGAGGGCACAAAATACACAAATTCCAGAAAAATTTAGCCGCCCAGGTATGTTCGTTCTCCAGGAATTCCAAAATTTCCATAAAAAAAAATTTATTTACTTTGATAGGTAAAAAAATTATAGTTTCTTTTAAATTTTTTATGATTTTTTTTGTTTTTATAAAGAAAAATTTAATAATCTGCATGTTTAGATTTTTTTAGCTGATTTTGTTAAAAAAATATGGCCAGGATTCCATTTGTAGTACACAATTCCAAGATTTTCATGTTTAACAGGGCTCTGTTATCAGGTTAACATAGCTCTGTTAATGCTACTGGTTTGTGTCTTGGGTTTTAAATTTCGAAATTTATCTTCACACACGTTTTTTGGTGCCACCTTTTCTTTTAAATTCCTTTTTGTGCCACTTTTTGAAATTTTACAATGGTAACGCTGACAAGAAGTATTAAGAAATGCAACAGCTGCATAGAAATAACTAATTGGAATTTCAGAGCATTGGAGTTAATTTTAATAGAAATTGCCTGTGAAGTGTAATATTGTTGCCAGTGGGAATAATTTTATTAAAAAGTTGAAAAATATAAAATAAATGAAATAAATTTAAACTTTTAAATAAAAGAGCGTTTTAAATGTCAAAATTTTTGTTTAAAAGATATATAACAGTCTTTTTAAAGAATTTATAATTTTATATTATAACGATGTCTTCATTACGTACTGTTGCCTTACACTGAAGCTGGTGTATGACAATTGGGTATCAATCTCCATCTCATGCCAATTATTATGGGTGGAGATATTAATAAATATTTTGCAAACCCACAGTCGCAAGCTTTATCAAAATTTTTTTACTTGTATTTTTCTACTTGCATATGAGCAATTCTCCACAAACCCCCACAACTAATAATTCCCCTACTATAGATGCAGTTTTCCATATATTTTTAAATACAGTAGAGTAAAAAATTTATATATCTTATTTTAGTTACCATAAGCCAATATTAATTAACTATTTGTAGTTAGAGCATTTACCATAGATGGGCACTTCGCAGTACTAATGAAATTTAACTAAAAATACTTTTTTAACCAGTAAGTTTTTACTGATTACTAAAATTTTTTTCTGAAATTTTTATAACGTGCCTAATTTTTTTTTTTTTTTTTTTTTTTTTTTAATACATATATTTATTTATTGTATCTTCAAAAATGAACTAACAATAAGTGATCAAATCTTAAAGCTAAAATATAATTATTTAGCCCGACCAGTGTCGGCCAAAACTTAGTGATAATTTAAATAATACAAAGTAGTGATAATCAAAAAAGGAAAATTAAATGTATTTTCAAGCATTCCCATCTAGAGTGTTGAGTATAAGAGCCCTTGTGTCCCTCTTTTTTAGGCGGATGTGACCATTAAAATTCAAAATATTACGAGCAAGCGGATTAGGATGTGACTCGAGTTTTGTTAAGTATTTGCCTGCGTATCTTGCAATTTCTTCAGTCACTAGTGGCATTCTTAAATCACGATGCAAATTTGAATTCTTAATATACCATGGAGCAGATGTCATTAACCTTAAAATTTTGTTTTGTCTTCGTTGAATTCTCTCTACATTGGAAGCTGAAGCAGTGACCCATAACTGGATACCGTAAAACCATATTGGCTTCAAAAGCGACTTGTATATTAAAAGTTTGCAGTCCAGACTAAGTGTTGAATTTCTGCCAATCAACCAATGAATTTGAGATAACTTGAGTTTCATCTGAGTTAGCTTAAAGTCAATATGATGTTTCCATGTAAGCCTTCGATCAAGGTGTATACCAAGGTATTTCACTTGGGAATGCTGAGGAATATTTTGATTGTTGATTTGAATGGGGGAACAAGTATCTCTTCTTAGGGTAAACGTTGTATGGACACACTTTTGTTCATTGACTTTAATTCTCCATAAGTTCAACCAGATTTCTAACTGTGTAATATGTTCTTGAAGATATCGGGAAGCCTCGTGCGGGTTTTTGTGCATACTAAGGCAGGCTGTATCATCGGCAAACGTAGATGTATGGATATTGCTGCTCACAGGCATATCACAAGTATAAATCAAATACAAAACTGGCCCCAGTATGCTCCCCTGTGGCACACCGGATGATATAGATTGGGGCAGACTCATGAATTCTCCTTCCACAATCGTAAACTTTCGGGTAGTTATGTAGCTTTCTAATAAATTCAGAAAATTTATTGGTAAATATGATTTTAGTTTTAAAATAAGGCCTTCATGCCACACTTTATCAAAGGCCTGAGAAACGTCAATAAACAGGGTAGAACAATACATTTTTTCTTCAAAAGTTCTTCTTATAAATTGCACCAATCTATGAGTTTGTTCGATGGTGCTATGCTGACTTCTAAAACCAAATTGATGGTCTGGGATGCACCCACTATCAGTTAAAATTGGGGACAATTTTGTCATGAGCAGCTTTTCGAAGAGTTTTGACATTGTTGATAGCAGACTTATTGGCCTGTATGACTCAGCCTTGGTAAGGTCTTTGCCCGGCTTTGGAATCATTTTGACCTTCGCAAGCTTCCAGCTTTGTGGATAATACTCCAGTCGTAAAATGGCGTTAAAAATAAATAACAGGATTCTAATTGCAATATGGGGCAAGTTTCTCAGCATATTGTTACTTATTCCATCAATACCTGGAGCTTTCTTCGGGTTGAGTTCAGCAATTAGTTTCTGAACATCACGTGTCTTAAATTTTATGGGTCGAGGGGGTAGCGCAACTACATTTGGTAAATCAACAACACCAGTACATGTGTTTGGGGTAAATACGGATTTTAAATGCTCAACAAATATGTTACCTTTTTCAGTATCGCTTCTGGCCCAACCTCCGGTAGAAGTGCGCAGAGGTGGTCTATATTCAACGGGTGTTTTAAGCTTTCTGGCAGCTCGCCACAAGGAGTAATTAGATGCAGGTGTGGCATCAAGATTTTCTAGATAATTTTTAAGACATACAGTTTTTTCATATGCCAGCAGCTCTTGGAGTCGTCTAGTGCACTCTTTAAATCTAATTTTATTTTGGGGTGATCTGTGCTGTTGCCATTCCCTTCTAGCTGTCCTTTTTTCACGTAAAAGACGTTCAATGTCTGTAGAATAAATTCTATTAAACCCAGTCTGCGGATGGGAAGTAGTGGCATGTTCAGCAGCCTGTTTAATATTTTCGTTAAGATTTTCAATGTTAGATTCAATATCAGCTGGTGTTCTTAGGTTAATATTTTCCGTACAATGGCTACTGAGGTATTTTTTGAACCCCAGCCAATTAACACGGTTGATCATCTTTACGTATGGGACAGGGAAGTCACTTCTTAGTGGGCTACAAATTGTAACAATCGTGGGAGAGTGATCGGAGGAGAGATCTACAGAAGCTTCAACATGAATTAATTCCCTACCGATATTTTTCATTACTCCAAAATCTATAACATCCGGAATTTTTTGTATGTCCGTAGGCCAGTAAGTGGGCTCCCCACTTGAAATGACGTCCAAGCCCATTTTTGAAATTGTGTTGAACAATGCCCGACCTCTAGGTGTAATAAGACGCGAACCCCAGAACGTATGTTTTGCATTGTAGTCCCCAGCTGCTACAAAACAGGGGCCAAGAGATTTGTAGAATTCCTCGAATTGATCCTCAGTAATTGCGAATCTGGGAGGGGAGTAAATTGATGATATCACGAAATTTGTAACAAAATTTTCGACACAAATATTTGTTGCTTGTAGATGTTCTTCACAAATGTTATCAAGGACATAGTGTTTGAGTCTTGACTTAATTAGAATTGCTGACCCACCGCATGCTCTCCCCCTCGGGTCCTTTGAATCATATAGAGTGTAACCATTTATTTTAAATAAGCTCCTTGAAGTCAAATGAGTCTCAGAGACCAACATTATATCAATATTTTTTTCCACGAGAAAGTGCTCAAGTTCATTTTTATGCTGGCGAAATGATTTATTATATGATGAGGTGTATTTAATTTTCAGTAATCAGTAATGCCCGTATTCATAATGAAATTCTACCAAGTGGCAAAATTATTTTCATACAAAAATTTCAAAATTTGAATGAAAAAAACTTTGCCACTTGCTTCAATTTTATTTTGAATACGGCTCGATTTTACTGGTAATGCAAATTAAATTTCATTATCGGTAAAAATTTACTAAATTTTTTTATTAATCAGTAAATTTACTGCTTATTGCAATTTTTAATGCAGTACTTATGTATATACTGCAGTGTGCACATTTACTAACTAAATAAGTTAAATAAAACAAACAAAAAACCAGCAAATTCTTATGTATTTACAATATTGAAAGTTTTGATACTTCGAATTGATTAACTTAAAAAAATATACTTAAAGCATAAATACATACATACAAGCACACAACTATGTTTTGTATGAAACTTACTTCGCTTTATTGAAAAAATAAATAATGACAAATTTATTTATTAGAGGTCGATTGCATAACTTAAGGCTGAAAAAAATGTGCATGTTTTGATATCAGCAATTTCCTCACCTACCAGATTTTTAGTTACCGAAGATCAGTATGAGAAGTTCTACAAATCGCTTGGATCTTGTTTCGTGGCAGGTTGAGACTACAATGCAAAGCATACGTACTGCGGGTACCTTGTAACACCTTGTAACACCTAGAGGTCGAGCTTTGTTTAATACAATTTCAAAAATGTGCGTGGATGTTATTTCGAGTGGGGAGCCCATGTTGATGGATGTTATTGATTTTGGCGTCATGAAAAATATTTCTAGGGATTTAATTAATGTTGAAGCTTCTCTAGATCTCTCCTCCGATCTTTCTCCCACGATCGTTACAATCTGTAGCCCACTGAAAAATGCTCTACCTGACCCATATGTGAAAATGGTCAGTCGTGTTAATTAGCTGCGATTCAAAAAATATCTTAGTAGACATTGCACTGAAAACATTAAGTTAAGAACTCATGATGATATTGAATTTAATATTGCTAATCTTAACGAAAATATTAAGCAGGCTGCTGAACATGCCACTTCCTCCCATCCGCAGACTGGGTTTAATAGAATATATTCTACAGATATTGAACATCTCGTATGTGAAAAAGAAGATCTAGAAGAGAATGGCAACAACACAGATCACCCCAAAATAAAACTAGATTAAAAGAGTGCACTAAAAGACTCCAAGAGCTACTTGCATATGAAAAAACTGCATCTCTTAAAAACTATCTGGAAAATCTCGATGTCACACCAGCATCTAATTACTCTTTATGGCGCGCTGCGAAAAGAAGTAAAACGCCCTTTGAGTTTAAACCACCTCTGCGCACTTCTACCGGGGTTTGGGTCAGGAGTGTATTGAAAAAGGTAACTTATTTGCAAAGCATTTAAAATCCGTATTTGCCCCAAACACATGTACTGGTGTTGTTGATTTCCCGAGTGTAGTTGCGCTACCCATTCGACCCATAAAATTTAAAATGTGTGATGTACAAAATCTAATTGCTGAACTCAACCCGAAGAAAGCACCGGGTATTGATGGAATTATTAACCAGATGCTAATAAAATTGCCTCGTATTGTAATTAGAATCCTGTTATTTATTTTTAATGCCATTTTACGACTAGAGTATTATCCCCACAGCTGGAAGCTTGCCAAAGTTAAATTGATTCCAAAGCCGGGCAAAGATCTTACCAAGGCAGAATCATACAAGCCAATAAGTCTGCTATCAATAATGTCAAAACTTTTCGGAAAACTGCTCATGTCAAAATTGTCCCCAATTCTAATTGATAGTGGGAGCATCCCAGACTATCAGTTTGGTTTTAGAAGTCAGCATAGCACCATTGAACAAACGCATGGATTGGTTCAATGTATAAGAAGAACATTTGAAAAAGTTCACGATTGTGGAAGGAGAATTCATGAGTGTGCCCGAATTTATATCATCCGGTGTGCCACAGGGGAGCATACTGGGGCCAGTTTTGTATTTGATTTATACTTGTGATATGCCATTGAGCAGTAATATCCATACATCTACGTTTGCCGATGATACAGCCTGCTTAAGTATGCACGAAAGTCCTCATGAGGCTTCGCGATATCTACAAGAGCATATTACACAACTGGAACTATGGTTACAACTATGGAGAATTAAGGTAAACGAGCAAAAGTGTGTTCAGGTAACATTTACCCTGTGAAGAGATACTTATTCCCCAATTCCAATCAACAATCAAGTTGTTCTTCATCATTCACATGTAAACTACCTTGGTATACACTTTGATTGACGACTTACATGCAAACACCATATTGACTCAAAGCTAGTACAAATGAAACTTAAACTAACTCAGATATATTGGCTGATTGGTAGAAACTCAACACTCAGCCTAGACTGCAAACTTTTATTATACAAGTCGCTTTTGAAGCCAATATGGTACTACGAAATTCAGTTATGATGCACTGCTTCAGCTTCTAACGTCGAGAGAATCCAACGAAAGCGAAACAAAATTTTACGTTTGATAACATCGGCTACATGGTACATAAAAAACTCAAATATACATCGTGATTTTAATATTGTACTAGTGATTGAAGAAATTCCAAAATACGCAGGCAAATATTTAACAAAACTCGAGTCACATCCTAATCCCCTTGCTCGCAACATCTTGAATTTTACTGGTCACATCCGCCTGAAAAAGAGGGACACAAGGGCTCTTATACTCAACACTCCAGATGGGATTGCTTGAAAATATTTTGTTTTCTCTTTTTTTTTGATTATCACTACTTATGTATTATTTATAACTATCACTAAGTTTTTGGCTGACAGTGGTCGGACCTAATACTTATATTTTAGATTTAAGATTTGAATACTTATTGTTAGTTTCATAATTGAAGATACAATAAATAAATAAATGTATTATAAAAAAAATTCCTTAAGCAAAGTACGAAACTGATAGCACTTTCCGTACGGAATCAACTATTTTTATATTTTTGTGCAATTTTTTATTTTTGAAATGGAAGGCGCGGCTGAAAATGCAATTAGTTAATTTGTAGAAAGTGTTGAAAAAAATATATGTTTGTACGATAAGAGTGATGCCTTGGACCATAATGACTTTTTTTAATATTCTAATTTACTTTTCATTTTCTTTTAAAAATTTTTTAATTAAAGTTATTGTTTACAATTACACTACTGCTTTTTTTTGTTACTTTTCAAAGTGAAACTCTTATAAAAAGGAAAAATGTTTCATAAATTTGCAACTAAAAGTTTCTTTTTATACACTTATCGATTAGAGAACTGCGTCAACAGTCTTGAAATGTAAATACGTATTATTTTTTTAAATGTATTCTAGTGGCATGTATTATAATAAACCAGTAATAAATGAATTTGTTTAATAAGCGAAGCACGATTGATTTTAAGATGATCGTGTATATGAGTGTTAACAAGCGATGTAGCGAAGACTTCTTGTTCATAACAAACAATCAAAAGAAGTAGTGTTGATGCGTGTATGCTTGTTATTTTACATACATATTGTAATTTTGAGTGTGTGTGTAAGATGCAGATCGTAAGCTATTATGTTTTTAATATGCGTTTGTATGTGCACAGAAAAATTAAAGAGCAAACAGACAACGTGTGTTTGCCCATGCCTATGAAGAAGCAAGCATCACAAATTCTTCTGTCACGAGGTATTTTCTTCTTTACTCCTATACCTGCAATAACTGAAACAAATGTCTTGCCAACAGTATTGCTTAGCGTTTCAATTTATATGGGTTATTTAAATTAGCACATTTAAAATTAGTTAGTTTAACCCAGAGTAAAATTAGCAATTGAATTTTGCTAATTTTACCTTTCATAATTTTTGGGCTTAGTGTTGCAAACGTGTATATATCAGAGAATAGCAATGAGTAGTGAAAAAGTGAATAGAGTCATATCATGACTTATAATTTCTTGTATTTATGCGCACTCCTACTTATGCAATATTGTCTATGAGTCAGATTCACTCGAAAGTTTGAAGTGCTCATCGAACTCATACATAGCAACATTTATAATGTTGTTGATTTCAACTCTCCTTAACTCAATGCCTATGGACGATGCAAAATAAATAAGTATCATTCACAATGCCAACTTCGCATACGAACATTAAAGTTCTCATTATGAGGTTGTGTGTTTGTTTCTCTGTTGCTTATTTTTATTTTATTTTTTTGCTGGAATTGATAAATAGCACTATTTACTACTATTGTATACTACTTGCAAACTTTTTAATGACTAAATTTTTAAATAAACATACATATATGAGCTAAATGAGCTTAATCAATGCGAGTAGTATAAGTACTTTCCTAAAATTAGAAAACAAACTGAGGTGGTTTGTAAGTGTGAGTGTGGTATGAATATGAATGTCAACGTCGCATTCATATTTATTTCAACTTATTTATAAATCAATGTCATTGCGAGTATGCGTACATCAGAGTAGTTGAGTTTAAACGATGTCTACGCATTTATATTTAACATTTCATGAGCCAGCACGAATAGCAAAAACACGATTCATTGTCGATCACTGATTTATGTCTGCAGTATGCAGCTAAGTGAGCCAAAAAGGTTTTAAAATAAACAAAGTTTCAGTAGTAGTAGAATGTATGCGCCCGAGCAATAAATTGTCAAATTTGGGTAATTTAAATCGAAATTTTGTAATTTATGGGCTAAAATTTACATATTAAGGTAATTACTGTCAATGGTGCGAAGTGACGAGGGTTATGGACGGTTTGTACGTAGAAAAGGGTAGTTTGATGTCGGCCGTCGATGTGTGTTTGTTTTAATTTTATGGTTTGATATCCGTTCGCCGATGCGCACAGTTAATTATGTATGCACGTGGGGGCTTGTTTGTACGTAGTATGTATTTTCGTTTGTTAAGCGGTGCGGAAGGGTACTTGAGAAAGAAATTGTGTGGAAATCAATGAATGTTTTTTGTTGTTGGTTTTATTTAGTTTGATTTTTATTTATTTTTTTTTCTATGTTTAAAGAGTTCGAAGACATGAATAAAATATATGGTTTGTGAGATAATCATGGTTTGATATCCGTTCGCCGATGCGCATAGTTAATTATGTATGCACGTGGGGCTTGTTTCTATGTAGTATGTTTTTTCGTTTGTTAAGCGGTTGCAGCAGGTTCATGATTTTATATTGTGTGTGCGTGTGTGCATAGTTTAGTTTTTTGTAATATTTTTTTGTTTGTACGTATTATGTTTTTTCGTTATTAAGCGGTGCGGAAGGGTACTTGAGAAAGAAATTGTGTGGAAATCAATGAATGTTTTTTGTTGTTGGTTTTATTTAGTTTGATTTTTATTTATTTTTTTCCTATGTTTAAAGAGTTCGAAGACATGAATAAAATATATGGTTTGTGAGATAATCATGGTTTGATATCCGTTCGTCGATGTACATAGTTAATTATGTAGGTACGAAGGATTTTATGTATGTTTTTGTTTTAATTTTAATTTTGAATGGATTTTTTTTTTTGTTTGTTAAGCGGTTGAAACAGGTTTATGATTTTAGAGTGTAAGTGCGTGTGTGCATAGAGAAAAATTTTGCTTTTGTCTTTTTGCAATATTCTTTTTTTAGCTGGTGGTCATGGAAGATTATTTTAGAAAGAAATTATGTATGCTTGTGGGAAATCTATGAATGTTTTTTGTTGTTGGTTTTATTTAGTTTGATTTTTCTATTTCTTTATTTAAAGAGTTTGAAGAGGTAAACGAAGTATGTAATTTATGAACTTATTTGAAGGTTGGAAAAAATGAAGTGTAAGATATTTATGATTGTCAAAGGGAATTAGAGATGCGTGATCATGGGAGCCAACGTTATGCTCATACGTGTGTATGTTTTTACAATAACTTGAGCGTTGGCAGATGGGTAAGTAGTCGTATATGTATATGTGCAATGCCGAGTACAAATCTGGCATTTTCTTGTGTTCTAATCATTTTTTAAAATGTGTGCAACGCCTTTCACATTATGTTTTTTTTATTTTTTTTTTATATGGAATACAAAACGGAAATGATAAACGCTACCACTAGGGCACACTGTTGCGATGTCCCAAAATATCATAGTGTGTACTTTTTGTTGTTTGTAATATTCGTTTTTTTAGCTGGGGACATGGAAGGGTATTTTAGAAAGTAATTATGTATGCTGGTGAGATATCAATGTTTTGTTTTTGTTGTTGCTGTTGTTTGATTTTAATTTTTTTATGTGTAAAGATTTTGAAGAAATGAATAAAATATACAATTTATGCGTGTTGTATTTATTCATTCTTTTCACTTCTTTTGTAAAGAAATTGAAGTTTGTGATATTGAGGATTGTCAAAGATTGGTTGTTATTTTCACTGCTTGCTGACATTTGTCTCTGTCTCTTGTACATACCATATAAATGATTGAACAAAATTTTGAATATTTTTTAATCTACATATTTATTTTAAAGATATATCGTAAATATATGTTGTAACAATGTAAGAATAGAAAATTAAAATAAATTGTTTAGTTTATTTCTTGATAAAGTAAATATGCATTTCTTAAGGCACAAACTCCATAACTGTGATAGCTTCTGTAAAAATATTCTGGATATTTAAGTTGTATATGCTTAAAGTTGATGCAGCTAATATCCTCGATGTTGAAAACTCTAATTTGAAGTAGTTTTTCAAACCATTTCTTCTTTTCCACACCCTTAACATAGATTGAATAATGTTTTAAATTGGATTTTAAAAATGTTACAACACTCTTAAATGATATTGATCCGTCATTCCAATTCAGATGATGAAAGTTTCTCGTTAGCCAATTCGATTCTCTTTGTTTTGCTATTGATAATCTTTTGAAGTTAAACGGTGGTTTAATAATAAAATTTATGTGCTCCTTATTGTTAAAAACAATTGCTATTTCTTTTGCAATGAAGATGTTTGAATTAGACTTAAATCCTTGCATATCGAC
The DNA here is from genome assembly GCA_905220375.1 of Tachina fera. Classification (NCBI taxonomy): domain Eukaryota; kingdom Metazoa; phylum Arthropoda; class Insecta; order Diptera; family Tachinidae; genus Tachina; species Tachina fera. The sequence continues at coordinate 125,907,781 of LR999964.1, forward strand.
TTTATCCCCAGTCATCTTATTTTATTATTTTTTATTTTTTTTTACATTATCTTACGAACTTGACCTTTTAAGGGTATGTATTCTATTATACGGTCGTGGATGAGTATACAAAAAGCTGATGTATCGGTAGGTATATTGGAGTCTGTTTCAATTTCAATTTTTATATCAACAGGACCGTTAGAGAGGGCTTCGTTTTGATGACTGACATCTACTACCACTATCGGCACAATATTTTTAAATTCTTGAGCAGTTAGAAGTGGTTGTGATTCCCTCATGTAGTAGCTTTGTTGAAACCGTAGATACATATCATATAGAATGGCATACCGATCAGTTTTAAATTTTATATTTAGATCATCATATGGGTACGATTCGGAATTTAAATGTACTTTTAAATTGTTTAAATTACAATGAACAAAATTATTTTCTTGTTGAAAAGCAATCAACACAAAACGGGGTCGTTCTCTATTTGCAGCCAATTTAACATTCCATATATAGCTAGTTCCTGTATTTAGTTGAGGATTAATGTGACAATCCCAACTGCGAAATGCCATTGGTATAGAAGCACCACTGTTAATAATTTTAATCATATTCAATTTGCTCAGATCGGATAATTGTACATGCGGAATTCTCCATGAGATGTTTGAGATACTAATTTTTGGTTTGTCAGTAGCAACAGTTGAGTATACGAGTTTTTCATCGTTCTTACTACGTAAGAGAACCAATTCATGTTTACCGCTGAGTATAATTTTATTATAGTCTTCAGCGAAACCTAAAAATAGTTTCAGTGGTACATAGAAATTAAAGTGTCCATTTGAAATATCCAAATCATTGAGTTTGTTCCATCCTGCATTGTACAAGCCAACACTTTCTGTTGGTGATAAGGAAACAAAATTTTTTAGGCTGCTTGTAATCGCTAAATGTCTTGTATGATCAATTTCTATGCCATCAAAGAGATGTGCCACAAAGTTATTTTTTAATTTTAGATTTAAAAACGAAGATATTTTGCTGTCATTATCATCTACAATACTTCCCTCAACATATATGTAGCTTTCGCTGGGTAGCACATATAAGTCTTGATTTTTTATTGAAATTCGAATCTCATCATTATTGTTGAAGGATTATAGGTATGGTGTATATGTGTGATAGTCCTTTTTAATTATACTCTCGTCTGATTGAGGTTTTTCTAAAACATCTAGTATGTAACTCATTTCTTTGTCAACTTTAAATTGAGAGACTTTAAAAATTTTTTATTTTCTTGCGTCAAATATTTTTTGTGTAATGATCTCTTTAATTATGGTTTGGTTTGCAATAGTGTTTTATGAGTGTATCCAATTTTATCCTTATGTTGCTTGACGTTGTATATTATCATTATTTGCTAGATCTCAAATGTATTCGTGTTGTAATTTCCTCTCCTCGAAAATTAATTAAATCACCGTTCTGATCAACTATGCGTAGAGTAAGAGAACTTATCTCTCGGCAGTTAACTGGCAAATAGATAATATTCCGAGGAATCTCAACAATTTTATACCCTGGGGGGACATTGATCGCAAATTCATGTAATGTGTGTGCTTGTGAGTTATTCGTATATGTGTTAACCACTATACTGCATTCAACACGCAAGATATTCACGATGAAAATATTGACTGGTAGATCTGAGTAATGGTCTTGGTTAGGAGCTAGAATTTTCTTATTGAATCCAAAAAGTTTTCCAATTGTGTTATCTTTGTTAAAGTATATGGGATCCTTAGAGCTTTTAACTCTAACTTGCATATATATTGTTATTAGCTTCTATATCAATTTTATTTTCCGGACAATACTGCTTATAGTTATGTTTAATATAATCAACTATATCATTCAATTCATAAGATCCTATTGGTATTTTAATTACATGTTCACCAATATGAAATATATTGTTATAATCATCTACATTGGGAATGTTATTATATGAATGAAAATCAGTTAGAGCACATTCATATTCACCATCCAAACGAATAGGAGGAAAGTAATTTGCAGATAACTCAGATGAGTTTGAGCTAAGAGTAAGTGTTATATATATATATATACACACTTAACTACAATATTTCATTTTTATTGATCCAAGAATTATGTTGATTGGAAAATCCTAACCATTTAACATATGCCTTCTCTCCTTTAGTTTTAAGAACTTTTTCAACTAGATATGTATTTGGATATCTAGTTTTTGAAAGTTCTTCATCATAGAACCCACCTTTGATAGGATTACCACGATAGTCTTCTAATATGTATGTGGCTGGATATGTATTTTGAACTCTTTTAATCGTGAAAATTTCTGTGGTCCAATTTGGTGTATATCCTTTTTCAAAAACATGTTTATATTTACTTATGCGCACATGATCTCCCACATTGAACTTTGATAATTTGAATAGTTTTAAGCGGTTATATACCGTGTTTAATAATTTTTTCTCATTTTTATAGTTAACTTGAATCGGTGGCATTTTGATGGTGCGATGAATTTTCTTATTATATGTATTAATCAAGTCTTTGTAAATGTCGAGCCAGTTATAAGACCCATTAAAGCTAAACTCTTTCCACATCATTCCTTTTAATGTTCTGTTAAATCGTTCTACTATTGATGCTTTCATTCTGCTATATGTTGAGTAGTGATTAATGTTGTATTTATTCATCAATTTTCCAAAGTGTTTATTGAAAAACTCTTTACCATCGTCTGTTTGCAAGTTTTTTGGTATTCGCCCCAGTTGAAAAATATTCTGCATAGCCTGGGTTGTTTCCAATGCAGTCTTTCTTTTCAAGGGTACTGCCCAAGCAAATTTTGAAAATGTATCAATTACGGTCAGCAAAAATCGATAATCTCTATTGTCTGTAGAATAGTTCCCCATTTCAACTAAATCAGCTTGCCAAAGATCATCTATTCCTTTCATAACAACTCTTCGACGTGGAAAATGTTTTCGTGCTTGCTTATGTAGTTCATTTATTAAATTTCTTTTTGAAGTCATTATTTAACGTATTTAGAATTTGACGGGATAAGTTGAGTTCAGTGCGAGTTCATTTAAGTACTGTTGACCATCATATTTCTTATATACCCATAGATTAACTCATTTATCTTTCTAATTTCTTTTTCAAAGAATAATTTCATACTTGAAATTGTTTCCCTAATTTCATTTAGTTTCTGACTTAAAATTATATTGATTTCATCTCGTACCTCTTCAATTTGACTTTGCAGAAACAATTTATTAACAACGTCGTTTTCCTCCAAAGCTTTTGCCACATTTTTGATTCTTTTGTTTTGAGCGTCAATGTTATTAGTTGTATCCATAACGAAGCCCAGCAGCTTAGGAACATTTTTCACAAAAACTCTGCCACTTGTATCATTCAGATAGTGCCCAAACTTATCGATAGACATGATTTATGTAGATAAATATTATTCTATAATTTTTGCTTCATATAATTCTTCGATAATTGAGACAATTTCGTTATTGTGATTAGTATGACCTGCACCTTGTGATGCTAGCAATAGCCTAAGGCGATCTACTAACTCATTAGGATCATCCCAGTATATATAGTTAGCTTTGTATGGGTTTAGTTTCATCAAACCCTTACCCTTGTAAGGACTTTTTATTGTATGTAGTGATGACGAAGTTGATGAGTTATTTTCACTTTCTTTCTTAAACAATTTACTGATAATATGCTTATATTTATATGCTCTCGTTCCTTTGATTTGTCCATCAGGTCTATAATCTCTTTTGTATGCATTTGTGCTCACTAAAATTTTCTTATATATATCTGATTCATGTTTATCATAATATTTTGGTGTTCTGTGAAACAGTAAAGAAAATAAACCTGGTGTAAAAGCCCATATGTGCTTTCCAATCACTATTTTATCTTCAGTAAGTTTAATACTACTATTGCCAAACTTCCATTCATTATTAAAACCTTTATGTGGACCGTATAGAGTGTCTAATTCATTTCTGCTTTCCAAGAGTGCTAGGTCAGTATAACTCTTATTATTATCTGAATTGTCTAGAGTTTCCGATTGAGAGTAAAAATCATCGTTGTCATCATCATCATCATCATCAGTATCAACATTATCAACCTTGTTTGCGTTTCGATTACTAAGTGAGATATTTTTATTGCATAACGTTTCTTCAACAAGTTTCTTTGGAGTACTTGTCTCTAACTTAACTGATTGTTCGTTGAATGGAAAATTTGAATTTTTATAAACTTTCGTTTTAAGTTCATCTCTTTCTGCCTTAATACTTCTTTTATTATTTTTAGAATTGTTCACAAATTCTGTTAATGGTTCTATTATTGGTTTAAATGTATCTTTGAATTGTTCATGTGTATCTGCTTCATCAACTTTTATACTACGAAATTTTTTCTTTAAAATATTTCTTGTCTTTATTAGCTCTTTTAAAACTTTTTCATCCATTTTCAACTATTAGACATCAGATCAGATATCAGCTATCAGATCAGGTATCAGGTATCAGATCAGCTATCCGATCAGGTATCAGGTATCAGATCAGGTATAAGATCAGCTATCAGATCAGGTATTGGGGTATCAGATCAGGTATCAGCTATTAGATCTGGTAACAGATCAGCTTTCAGATCAGGTATGGTAAATACTTTAGGAAATAAGTAGATGTACTATGCGCAAGGCCAAATTAAGTACTAATGTTTTACTTTTATGTAGAGTAATTTATATCGTTATAAAATAGTCGAATTGCTTTCTACATATAGCGACCATTGTTTAAGTCATTATCTTTGCTTATCATCAAAAATCCATATTTATCCTTCCAACACTCTCGACAAATTTCATGAAACTTTTCATAACTCATATCGCTGACAACATGATCACTATAAACGTGCTTCATGTTTGTCTCATCTTGTTTAAACATTATAATCACATTTGCATTGTCTCTTATTAAGTGCTTGGGGATTCTCGTATAAGTTTGGCACAAGTAGAATGAATCAACATCCTTATGTCGTCCCATGCAAAAATATGCTCGTATATTATTTTGCTTCTCGCATGCAACATCATCAAAGATCATAATAGAATTAGTTTTCGCTTCGTCAGGAGGAATAACTTTTTCATTATCTGTAAATGTATAGTATCCCATCCCTTTAATTGGTGAAATTAATCGCTTTAAGTATTCATATTTTGGTTGATAAAGGGATTTTGAGTATAAATAGATGTTTTCAAACTTGAGTCCATTAGGATTTTCTAGCAAGCTAATCATAACATTAGTCTTTCCACAATTTGATGGTCCAACGATTAGAGCACAAATAGAATTTGGTAAGAGAGAGCTATGTTTTATTTTAGATCTGATTTTCGTTGAAACATCAATATTGCGAATCAGAATATTTTTATGTTGTTTTACTAATTGCATTCTTATAACTAATTGCATTTCACAAATGTTACTTTTATTATAGAAGAAAAAATAAAATAAGATGCTTATACATTATAACAAAACGTTTAGTTATAAAAAACCAGCCGTTGGAAAAGGTTTAGTGAATAAAGTAATTAACTCTCTGCCTGTTGAATTACACCTCCCTAGATATCAGTTTTGTGGACCCGGAACAAAATTAAAAAAACGTTTAGATCGCGGTGACAACGGAATTAATTTATTAGACGCTGCATGTAAAAATCACGATATTGCTTATTCCAAAACCAATGATTTAAATAGTAGACATCAAGCTGATAAAATTCTTGAAAATAAAGCTTGGGAACGAGTTCTTGCAAAAGATAGCAGTCTTGCAGAAAAATCGTTTGCGTATATGGTTACTAACGCAATGAAAGCCTAAAGAAAACTTGGTATGGGATTGAAGAAGGTTGCAAAAAAAAAGTGAACAAAATGGGAAAAAGCTGTTCAGTACATCAATTAAAAATGCAACAAAAGTACTGAAGAAGGAAAAACCTCAAGACATTAACTCTGCAATTAGGATTGCACGTAAGATTATCAACAAGTCGTTAAGGGGAAAGAAATCGCAAGTTGTAATACCACGCATAATTAATGTTCCAAAGATTGGTGGCTTCTTACCTTTGGTACCTATTCTTACTGCTCTGAGTGCAATTGGTAGTCTTTCTACTGGCGGAGCAGCTATAGCAAAAGCAATAAATGCTGCTAAGAATGCCAAACAACAACCTGATGAAGCAACTAGACATAACAAAACAATGGAAGCAGTAGCAATGGGGAAAGGTTTTTACATTAAACCATATAAGAAAGGATATGGATTGGTTTGTCAAGAAAAACAAAAACCAAATTTTTCATAAAGCTGCCCAATAAACCCCTATCTGATGTTGATTTGAGAAACTTTTCAACAAACATTCCATACTTTAGAGGAGTTTTCATGTTGGATACACTACCAAAACGATCGAGAAAACGAGAATGCGGAATCATTAATTTGGATTTATCAAGAGGTCCTGGAACCCATTGGGTAGCATATTATAAAAACAATGAACATAAAGAATATTTCGACAGTTTTGGAAATTTACAACCTCCATTAGAATTAGTTAAATATCTAGGCAAAAATATAAAATATAATTACAATCAATATCAAGATTATAATTCATTTAAATGTGGACATTTATGTCTTCAATTTCTTTACAAAATAAGTGAAAAGAATAAATAAATAACACACACACACAAAAAAATTTTTAAATTTTGCTGTTTTATTAATAAAAAAAGTTTATAAAATATATTTCTACATATTATTCCCACTGTGGGTATTGAGTATTTGTTAGAAATATACTTATTTCAGCAGCAGTGTCCAATTTTAGGGAATTTTCTCCTTGCTTACATATGCAATATATCCCAGATGCTAGTTCTATTATGTCATCATCCGATAGCGTGTTGTAACGATTAGGTAAGAACATTATGTTATTTTCCAGTTCAATTTGAATTGTGGTGCCGTATTTACTTGTCACCCGTTTAGCATTTTTTACTGTATATTTAGTTGAGTCCTTTAGCTCTTTTATATAGATTAATGTTTTCTTGTTTAAATTGTTGAACTTTGTTATCAAATTTGTTGGATTCATTGTCAAAAATGTTAATTAATTAATTAAATTTAATTTTTAAATATATATTTTTTTTTCTTCTTCTCTTTTTGACAGATTGCTCAATCTGCTTTTGTAAACTGACGTATTAAATATTTCTACCAATCTTTAAATAGGTAAAAAAAAAATTCTTAAAAGAAAGACCAGTAACGTAGCTATCTCTTTTTCTCATATTGTAATTATATTTTACGTAAATTTTTTGTTTTGTCACTGACAGAATTGTAGTGAAAGAGATAGTTACATATTTTGACGTTCTAAGGTGTAACTGAAACAAAAAATTTCAAAACAAAAGATCATAGAGATAGTTATATTCATGTGCTAAAGTGTAACTGAAACAAAAAATTACAAAACAAAAGATTAGAGAGATAGTTATATTAATGTGCCAAAGTGTAACTGAAACAAAAAAATTTCAAAAGAACTCACAATTTTTTGAAAAATGTTAATTTCACAAGAATATTTTACTATAAATAAGAATGTAAACCTTTCAAGAGTACTAATATAAAAATAGCATTCAAGAAAAAAGTATTCTTTAAAAAAAGAAAATTAAAATAAAAAAAAAATGAGTCAAGTACGTGAACGATTATTTGATTTTCTTAAATCCTTTGAGGACTTATTGATCTATGAGCATAAAAAAACCATCAATTTTTTCGTCTCCATGCTCACTGAAAATGAGGACTATGGAGTTATAGAACAAGAGGACTCTGATAGTGGGCATTTTGCCAGCTGCCCCTGGTATAGCCAAGGATGCGAGGAAGGGCCCGACACATGTAGATGCACCATGTTCCACATAAGGAAAAAAATTATTTTTAAGATTATTGAAACTTATAAAAATTTGTCAAAAATAAATAATGAACAAATATAGAATATATATGTAACACATGTAATTCATGATAAGCTTAATCGTCGGGATTTTTTAAACTCTATAAATATAATTGATAATGAAAGTGAGAGAGATGTTGAATATAAGTTTCAATATAAAAGAGGTGTTTGTTTTTTAGTCATCATACAAGGAAACTTTAAAATAAAAATTGATTCTGACACTTGGAGATCACTCACTCAAATTCGAGTATTTTTTACATCAATTTTATGTTGGAACAACATTCTGAGAAAACAAATCCTTCATTTCTATCATGAATATTATATACCAACCTGCTCCGCTTTAAACAAAACAAAACTTCAAATCAATGAAATACAAGGAATACACGAAAGGGATGTAAAGATTGAATTAACACGACTTTGTTATGAGATTGGAGAAAAAATGCAACACAAGATTGTTACAGATGTGAAAATTCATAAATTTTATTTAAGGATGGATAATAAATAAAAAAACTGTACACAAAAAATATTTGTTTTTAATGTTTTTTGTTTTTATTTATTTTTTATTTTCATATTAGTGTATATTTTATTTAAAAAACTAAATAACTAGACAATATTTCTTAAATAAAAAATAATTTACAATAGACACAAAGATTTTTTACTTAAAACTAAATAATTATAATTAGAGAAATAAATTACAGAAGCTTTAATTTGTATACATATTTTACTCATCTTCTTGAAGTTTTTCTATTTCTAATAATAACATATCAAGTTCATAATCAGGATTTGTTTCATCAATTTCAATATGATGCCGTGCATATGTGTTTATACCATCACTTTTGACTTTTCTCTTGTCATCTTGATAACTTAATATTACTTTATGTATTTGCATAGTATATAATTCATGCAACTTAGACTTAAAAGTGAGCATATTATCATAAACAATTGATCTGTTAAATAAACAATCTCTATACGAACTAAGGCTATACTTATCTAAAATACATTTTTTTACTCCTTTAGATTTTTTAATTTCATTTCCATTTTGTACACTAAAGGAGTACATTTTAGACCGTAATCCCACGAATTCTTCCATAATCATCCCACAATTCTCATCTTTCATCATACCCAGAACTTTTTTGTTTACGAGTGGAATCCCGTCATCATTTGTTTCTGGATAGTCAAAAGTGTCAAATTCATGTTCTATGTCATTTTTAATGTCTGCGTAAAAGTCTTCAGTTTGTATTTTTGTAATTTCAATTTTGACTTGAATTTAGGTTGCATGTATCTATAATGAAAATTATACATCTTCCATTTAGAAAGTTCTAGCACACAAAATCCCAAATATATTGGCTTATTATAACATGTCTTCACTCGATTCATTTGAATCGCTACCATATCTTCTGAAAATATTGCTAAGCTATGAAAATTTGATTTAGATATCCAATTTTGAGCACCCAAGCGGTTTCGGTTTAATGTAGTCCAACTGGTAACAATCCTCACATCTTTCCTTTTGTCCACATTCTCCATGGTTTTCCCATATACTGCGTTGTTGAGCAATTTAAAAAATTTTTTTTCAAAGTTATTTCTAGCTTCGGCTCTGTATTTAGTATTAAGATCTATATAATCTTTCAACCATGGAGACTGCTTAAAAGTTAGAACTCTATGTATTTTTTTCAAAATCAAACCGTTTTCTAGACATTGCTTAAGTACTCTGTAATGAATTATATAAGAATGTTTTGGCGAAAAATCAGTTATTAGTTTTTTATATTTTGATGCTCCAATTTCCTTGTTTTCGGCACAGAAAGGAAGATCGTTATGCATGTTATGTAAATAAGAAGGATATTCTAAATCAACCTCATATACATAACCATCATTTGAATTATCATCTATTAACTGCGGATTAATATTTAGTTCTTCGCCTTTTAACCATCTGAATCCTCCATAAGGAAGATGTTCAGACATGGCCCAACCATAAAGATTGTTTGCATCTAAATACATAAGAAATTCGGAAGGTTTATTTTTATCAAAAGTGTCTAAATACTTATTATTTGCCTTGGAGTATCTTTTACAACATTGGACAATTCCACCTCGTATCCCTTTTTTAAAGAAATTGTACATGTCGATATCGGTTAATAGCTCTAATTCAATGTTTGTATGCTTAAGCATAGCATCCCAAGATAGCCTCGGGGCAGTATAGTATTGACAGGGGTCCAAGCTATAAATTTTTTACAGACATTTCTAAAATTTTCAAAAATATCCGTTAGGAGAAGCACATCTGTTTTCAAATACAATTCCATATAATCTTTCAAAGTTTTGCAGTTAAAAATTGTCCAGACTTCATTCGCATGCGCATAGTCTTCAATAGAACATTCTTTGTTATTAAGTTTATTAAAGAAATCTTTTCTAGGTGGAAGTTGTGTTTCATTAAGTTTTTCAAAAGAATCAAGATAATCATAAGGAAAAATTCCTTTCCTCCTTATGAGATTAAATTCTTGGCTTGTTTGAAATTGTGCTCTAATAGTATGAAAATCGTTGACGGTAAGATTATTTGCCAACGATTCCAAACTATCGGCCATAAAACGCATTGTATCAAGAAACCTAAGTTCAAGATCTGTACCATCACTCATATTAATAAATTGAGATAGAGATATATATAACTCTTTATTTAACGGAAGGACTTTTATATTTGTCGCAACCTTACTTAATTCTTTCACAAAAAGATGAGAATCATAGGATGAATAGTTATGAAAATAAATTGGAATAAACTTGGGTACTTGATAACTTAGGTTGCATCTGTTATGCGCAGCACCTCGATATTTACCGCTTATATGACAATGATCTCTCACACGATCATTATTTAAGTATTGTCCACATATGTGACAAGTTATCGCATTGTAAAATGTTACATTTTCTTCATCTGTCAAGTTCTCCATTTCAATTGTTTTTGTGAGATAATTGTTATAGATATCTTGACAATCTTGATTCAAAAATGTAACAAATTTTTCAGAAGCATCTTTACCCGTATAAATTCTCAGCTTATCCAATTTATTGTCATGCTTACACTTAATAAAATAGCTGAATGCGCAGGGTACATGTGACTGATTTAATTTAGTTTTACTACTTACACTAAAGTCTATCTGTTGCAAAACACATTCAAAATCGGCGTATACAACAAAAGGGACGTCAATTTTTCTATGGTGGCTCTTGAACCGCAGTATGGAGTCTTCTGCCTTTGGCATTGTGGTAACTATTTTACCACATTCCATTTTATATTTCTCCATAATATTTTCAAGATGGGTGTATTGCAGACAACTGTTGCAAAATAAGAGTCGTTCGCAATGTGTCGTTGTTTGCCTTTTTAGTAGTCTGTAAGACATCAAAAACGCGTATTGTATTATTTAATTTTAAATACTTTCCAATATATTACTTACTTTGAAATATCTTTTATAAAAATATAGTGATGCCCATCCACATTTTCCAATAGCAATAAGTTAACATGCTTGGTCTTCTCATTTTGGGTTATATAAAATGGTCCAATTAGTTCATCACTCTCGTCGTCATATCCAAACACATTCACACTAACATCATTCTGTCCCTCAAATTCCTTAATATATTTTAGTGACATCGGAAATGTCAAATTTGAAAAATCAATTGTAGTTCCATCTTGAAGAGAAATTATATTAGCACTAATATCTTCAATGTTATATGAAGAGCATCGATTCGGAAAATTGATAGCCGAGGTACTCATTGCCGCAATTAAGGCCCACTTAAAACAGTAATTATCACTGTTTTCAATATTAATGCAAGCACCACGACTAGCAAGCTTCTGCGGGGTGCTAATCCAATGAGCTCCTTTTACCAAAGAAGATTTATTAATATTAAGTTCAGCTCGAACTATGCGAACAAGAGTCCATCCGGAATCTCTTTCCTGAAACTCAGACATTTTATTTTGAATTTCTCTGACCTGCTTACAGAAAAATTCATTCACGTCATCTGCTCTAGTCAACAAGCTCATTTTTGCTGTATGTACTATAATTATTATTTCTAATTCTTCGCCCACAATTTTTAAATATTCTGCAACTATACTTATATTAAATTTCAATATAGTATGTTGCTTCAAATGGTACTCAAGCCTCTCTATAAAAGTCGATTCATTTTCGACAACAAAATCTTCAAAGAGAAGTTGATCCTTTTTATTTTCTATTCCATAAGAAATAATATTATTTTGAAATGCTCTTCTGATCTCATAATATTTCATACACTCTCCATCAATGTTGATATTATTATTTGTTGAGCTACTTCCTAAATCCTGTAAACATTGCTGTTGTTGTTGTTGTTGATGTTCATAAGTATTTGTGTACCATTGCATGGAGGTAGAGGGTTGTTGGCAATACATTTGTTTTTGTTGTTGTTGTAGTTGATATTGCAATTGTTGGTCAGTATGGTTGCTGTTGTTGAGGATATTGATATTGTTGTTGTTCTTGAGGATATTGGTATTGTTGTTGTTGTTGTTGTTGAGGATATTGATATTGTTGTTGGGGATATAGATATTGTTGTTGTTGTTGAGGATATTGATATTGTTGTTGTTGTTGTTCTTGAGGATACTGATATTGTTGTTGTTGTTCTTGAGGATATTGGTATTGTTGTTGTTGTTGTTGTTGAGGATATTGATATTGTAGTTGTTGTTGTTGTTGTTGAGGATATTGATATTGTTGTTGTTGTTGAGGATATTGATATTGTTGCTGTTGTTGAGGATATATATATTGGTCCTCAACACCATGATTTTGGATGTGATCCAGAAAGCATTTTTTGTATTTATAAATCTTTTTACACACATTGCACTCATAAGCTAAAGAATTCATTTTTTTTTTTTTTTTTATTTTAGTTTATACAATATTATTATATATAAATATATATTTAATATTATTATATTTAATATTTTTTATTCAAAAGTCACTTTGATTATTTACGTATTAACAGCGAAATTATTGAGGATTTGACACTTGTAGAGACAATGCTTTACTTGCTGCTAGAATAAAAAACTTCTCAATTTATACAAGTTACGATTAAGTCACACAATGTAAAAGTCAATAGACAGAGACAAATGTCAGCAAGCAGTGAAAATAACAACCAATCTTTGACAATCCTCAATATCACAAACTTCAATTTCTTTACAAAAGAAGTGAAAAGAATGAATAAATACAACACGCATAAATTGTATATTTTATTCATTTCTTCAAAATCTTTACACATAAAAAAATTAAAATCAAACAACAGCAACAACAAAAACAAAACATTGATATCTCACCAGCATACATAATTACTTTCTAAAATACCCTTCCATGTCCCCAGCTAAAAAAACGAATATTACAAACAACAAAAAGTACACACTATGATATTTTGGGACATCGCAACAGTGTGCCTTATTGGTAACGTTTATCATTTCCGTTTTGTATTCCATATAAAAAAAAAATAAAAAAAACATAATGTGAAAGGCGTTGCACACATTTTAAAAAATGATTAGAACACAAGAAAATGCCAGATTTGTACTCGGCATTGCACATATACATATACGACTACTTACCCATCTGCCAACGCTCAAGTTATTGTAAAAACATACACACGTATGAGCATAACGTTGGCTCCCATGATCACGCATCTCTAATTCCCTTTGACAATCATAAATATCTTACACTTCATTTTTTCCAACCTTCAAATAAGTTCATAAATTACATACTTCGTTTACCTCTTCAAACTCTTTAAATAAGGAAATAGAAAAATCAAACTAAATAAAACCAACAACAAAAAACATTCATAGATTTCCCACAAGCATACATAATTTCTTTCTAAAATAATCTTCCATGACCACCAGCTAAAAAAAAGAATATTGCAAAAAGACAAAAGCAACATTTTTCTCTATGCACACACGCACTTACACTCTAAAATCATAAACCTGCTTCAACCGCTTAACAAACAAAAAAAAATTCCATTCAAAATTAAAATTAAAACAAAAACATACATAAAATCCTTCGTACCTACATAATTAACTATGTACATCGACGAACGGATATCAAACCATGATTATCTCACAAACCATATATTTTATTCATGTCTTCGAACTCTTTAAACATAGGAAAAAAATAAATAAAAATCAAACTAAATAAAACCAACAACAAAAAACATTCATTGATTTCCACACAATTTCTTTCTCAAGTACCCTTCCGCACCGCTTAACAACGAAAAAGATAATACGTACAAACAAAAGAATATTACAAAAAACTAAACTATGCACACACGCACACACAATATAAAATCATGAACCTGCTGCAACCGCTTAACAAACGAAAAAACATACTACATACAAACAAGCCCCACGTGCATACATAATTAACTATGCGCATCGGCGAACGGATATCAAACCATGATTATCTCACAAACCATATATTTTATTCATGTCTTCGAACTCTTTAAACATAGAAAAAAAAAATAAAAATCAAACTAAATAAAACCAACAACAAAAAACATTCATTGATTTCCACACAATTTCTTTCTCAAGTACCCTTCCGCACCGCTTAACAAACGAAAATACATACTACGTACAAACAAGCCCCCACGTGCATACATAATTAACTGTGCGCATCGGCGAACGGATATCAAACCATAAAATTAAAACAAACACACATCGACGGCCGACATCAAACTACCCTTTTCTACGTACAAACCGTCCATAACCCTCGTCACTTCGCACCATTGACAGTAATTACCTTAATATGTAAATTTTAGCCCATAAATTACAAAATTTCGATTTAAATTACCCAAATTTGACAATTTATTGCTCGGGCACATACATTCTACTACTACTAGTTTCTACACAAACTTTATTCGCATGCTATTGATGTATAATTTATATTGAAAACAATAAAATGCAAACACAAGTTTTGTCTCATGAAATTTCTGTTGTGTTTTATGACATAATATTCAGTAAAGGGTTTACTAGACCACAAGCTGTTTTAGATATTTTGGCATTTTTTGTTAGTAAATTATTGATTCAGTGTAACAATAAGCGTATCATATGAAAGCTAATCAAAATCACTTTATGGTAAGCATATTGTTACAAAAATATACGTGAACTTATCTAATACAAACGCTTTCCATAAAAATGTCTAAACAAGTATAATAATATCGATGTTATTAGATAAAGAGTAAAATACAAAAGCACACAAGCATACATATAGGAAGATGTTGAAGTGAACATTCAGAGCATAACAACTGTTATTTTCTTATACATTTTTGTCACTAAAAAATATACAACCACACAAACCAATGCAGATGACAGACACAAATAACAATAACTTTAATGATTTTACAATAATGCTCTTTTGATAATAATAATAAAAAAGCTAACGATTATTAAACATTTATTGAATGCGCTGAAACTTTGTGATATTCAGACTGAAAGCTTTTAATGTCGGGGTTGAGTACATAAAATTTTCTGATTTTTTGAAATATTATACACTGGGTGAGTTTTTATTTAATTGCAAATATTCAAGTCTATAAAACTAAAGTTCTTAAAAAATTAAAAAGCAACAATATTTTCAAATGAAATCTAGAGGAACAGTGAAGCCAGGTTAGGGGATTTGTCCCAAAAATTTTTATTTTTGCCTCTTATTTGGGGACATAATTTCGTGGGTGAATCTCCTTCTTTTCGAAGAGAGAAAAATAAAGACTATGACAACTAAAAAATTTTAACAAAGAAATCATAAAATAAAAATAAATCATCAGTAGACTTCAGCCACACATTTTGAATAGTCACAAACCTCTTATCTTATGCAAAGACTTTCAAGAAAAAGTTTGTGAGAGGTTTGTGACTATTCAAAATGTGTGGTTGAAGTCTACTGATGATTTGTTACGGCAGCAATGAAATGCATATAGACCAAGCTGAACCACCAGCAAGTAAATTTCAAATTGAATTGTAATTATGACAATATGTCGAATAATAAATTTCTTAAATAAAAATAAATTTGTAACTGTAATGACCTTGATTAGTTTTGTTACGAAAATCACGTCCTAGCTAATGTGTGTGACATAAAGAGCATAGCTCTAATAAAAATATGTACATTAGTGTGGCCATTATTTTTTTAGTTTCTTATATTTTCTCCCCCAAAATCGGTTGAGTTTTATTTAAACAAAATACAAACAAATTTCATAATGATAAGTTGTGTTTTAGGGGTTGCGTCTGCTCCTCAATAATCAATTTTAATGTACTTTTAATAAAAAATATTTTACTGAATAGGTAAAATAATAATTTGGAGGACAAAACGTTTTAAATTGGGGACAAGACACAAAATTTTTCTGCCAACGCTGCATGTGATCATTTCCAGTTATTGAGCAGCAAACGTTTAGCCATATCACATTAAAAGCAATACAGAAAAACTGGAAATTAAAGCTGTTTATTTAATACCCGAACCGAAAATAATTATTACAAAAGTTTTTCAAAAGTAAAATGCATAACTTGGTAGAACTTATCAATATAATCAGTAGTTGTTATAAGCCAAACAATAGAGATTGTTAACCCTTTCACGCCCATTGGACAAAAGTCGTTAAAACTTTGTTCTTTTTAGTTATATTGTATATAATTTTTTTCATCTCAGATGTGTGATTGGTATTCAAAGTCGTGGTAGCACGTGTCAATACCAGACAGAAAATATAAACTCTTAATGGAAATAAGTGAAAGTAAAATGGAGATGAAGTGAATAATTTATCAAACTTTAATTATTCAGGTAAAATAATGCTATAAGAATAGAATTCCAAAAAAAGCAATGTGAGTCCGGTCACAGGGGAGTTGTGTAAGCATCTAGTAATGAAATTTTCTTTTAATATTGGTTTATGGTCACTAAAATAAGTTATAAGAATTTTTGACTCTACTGTACTTAAAAATCTATGGAAAACTGCATCTGTAGTAGTGGAATTATTAGTTGTGGGGGTTTGTGGAGAATTGCTCATATGCAAGTGGAAAACATCAAATAAAAATTTTGATAAAGCTTGCGACTGTGGGTTTGCAAAATTTGTATAAAATTTCCACCCATAATAATTGGCATGAGATGGAGATTGTCACCCAATTGTCTTGAACCAGCTTCAGTGTAAGGCGTACGTAAGTACGTAATGAAGATATGATATAATATAATGTTATGAATTCTATATAAAGACTGCTGTATATCTTTTAAACATATATTTGACATTTAAAACGGTCTTTTATTTAAAAGTTTATACCTATTTTATTTATTTTATATTTTTCAACTTTTTAACAAATGATCCGCACTGGCACACTATTACACTTTACAGCAATTTCTATTAAAATTAACTCCTGAAGGTATGCTCTAAAATTCGGATGAGTTATTTATATGAAGCTGTTGGTACATATTGTCAGCATTACCATTATAAAATTTAAAAAAGTGGTACAAAAAGGGAATTTTTTAAAAAAGGGGCTACTTTAAAAACAAGAAAAATTAAAGCAATCTGTTTATTTTTAAGAACATCAAGATTAAAAATCAGGTTTTGCATATCTAAAGACTAAAAAATACTATTTTTATGATAAAATAAAGCCACAAAATATAAAAATAATGCATATAATCTGTGCTTATAATAATGAACTTCTTGAATCTTCTGAAGATACATAAATATATATTTGTAATGCTTTCTTAGCAGTGGCACTTATGTACAAAAAAAAACTAACTCATCTTATTTACTTTAGAGAAAATGTATTTTATTTATTTATTTTATTTTAATTTTTTAATAAATTTCTGAATATTGAATTCTTAAGAAACAGGCACAAGACAATTCTGTATATTTTTTGTATATTGCATTTTTGAATTAACGGAACAAGGTCGATTTGAAATTTTTTAATAGTTATTAAATGACCATTTTTTGAAACTGTATATCTGTACTTTGGAATAGGTTCATCATTTGGAATCCAGTCTTCCAAATCACTTTACTACAAACTTAAAGAAGATAACACGGTATGACAAGTTTCAACTTTAAGTCCGTTAGATAATTTATTTTGTGATGATGGCAATTTAGATACATTATATATATTTAGATACAATCGGTCTTTTAGCGCTTCGCAATTTTTTGAAGTATATAAAAGTTTAATAGTGACTTTTTTTAATTAGGAATAATTTCTTAATCGGTCTTAGGTTCAGTATTTGTTATTATTATGAAATGAAATATTTTTAGTAATTAATGTGATAAGAAAAGAAAAATTAAACTAGACTTCTTATGTGGGGGAAATGCTCTTTTTTGTGTGCAGCCATTAAGCTGATGAAGCACACATGTTTATCTACTTGAGCAGATATTGTTATTAATATCAGTTATTTAAATGGTATTTTTAATGAAATGGAATATGAGAAAGGATAGTGTATACAATTATTGATTTACTTTTGTTAAATACATTTGTAAGTATCACTATTAATTTTCTATTTTCCCGATTAAGAAATAATTCCAGATTAAAATTTACTATAGTTCAACGAAATTTGTTTAATGTATGTACATTTTTTATACCTACATATGTAAATATGTATGTAATTATATTTACATACTCATACGAATATAACCAAGCCTGGGCATATTAATTATTCGAAAGATATGCATAAGCTTAAGACGCATCACAAGAAAAACAATGCCTTATAAGCTTGCTTACAAGATAATATATTAAAACAACATAACTTATATATTAATAAAATCGATAGTAGGAAAAATTACATCTTCATTCAGTAAAAATTATCAAAAAGAGGCTAAAATTAGAAAAAGTATCAAATTTTGGTGCATTTTGCTATTACTGAATAATCTATTTAAGGTATTATATGTTTTGTGTGCTATCTTATATCTGTTTTTATCAAATATATCTGATTTTTCTAATCTTTCTGTTAATATAGGAATATATGTTAAAGATTTGTATGTTTTTGGTTCAATGTCATTTTCCGCATTATTTCTATTATGTCTTCTGTAATGTCGCATTAAATTTTAAGAATAACATCTATTTGGAAAATCATTACTTACTAAAATATCCTTTATAATTTCCTTATTCTGCTCATGGAATCTTTTATCACTAATAGTCAATATTCTATCTATAAGATTTTTTGTTGTATTAATTATTATTCTCTTTGGGTGTTTTGAATAATAATGGTTTCTGATACCAATCTATAAACAAACTGTTACCATCTCTAATAAGAACTGTATCTAAATATGGAAGTCTATTGTCTTTTTCTTTCTCAACTGTAAATCAAATATCTGAATGAAATGAATTAAATGATGACAGCATAGTATCTAATTCAGAATGAGAAACTATACAAAATATATTATCTACATATTTTACTATAATTCTCGGTTTTATTTGTAGACTTTCTAAACATCTATGTAATAATTCTTGCATAACTATGTCAGCTACAATTGGAGATGCTGGTGCTTCCATTGGACGACCTTTCTTTTGAATATATGTCTTATTATTATATTGGAAATATCTACTATCTATTGTACAAAACTTTAACATTCGTAAAAACAAATCCTTATCTATTCTAGTATGTTCCCCAATACTACTAAATTTATTATCTATAATACTAATTGCTAATTCAACTGGTATACTAGGAAATAATGAAACAATATCAAATGACACTAATACTAATAACATTTTTAATATTTTTCATATAACTGTTCTCTGTTTGCGCTTGTGTAAATAAAATTTTCTGATTTGTTAAATATTATACACTGGGTGAGTTTCCTATTTGTGTTTATTTTTAATATCGTAGCAGTGGATTGTGGTCAGAGAGTGGCTCTGAGTACTTTAGCCAATAACGAAGAAAATTCAAATATACAAATTTTTTATAATTACTAAAGACTTCTTGCATATTCGGATGGCTACACGGATTCTCTCCTCAATGGTGTTTCCCATCATGGCATGTATTACCAAAGATTCTATGCATGTCCATTAAACAATATTACAGGCTCTTAATGCGTTAACAAAATTTAGATATTTGAAAGCTTTCTGAGATATTTTCAATAGCTTTTACGTTCAAAATGTTAATACACAATCTTCACGGTCCCAAAACTTGGAAAATACGGGCTTCCAAGGTTTTTTCTTAATATAATTTTTTTTTATCAGAAATAATTCTTAGTCAGGCTTAAGTTCAGTAATTTCAATTCTTATTGATTGAAATATTTCTTTATTAATTAATGTGAGTTTCTAAAAAAGAGAAGAAAAATTAAACTTAGGCTTTATTAGCTGGGGGAAATACCGATATTTTTCTACGCAGCCACGCACTTTATCAGCACCCACGTCTATCTACTGGGGTAGAGATTCTTCATAATTAATGTGATGATCGTAAAAGATAAGCAAAAATAGGTAAACATACTTAGGTAGAGTAATATAATTTCGTGCTAACCTAAACAGAAAAACAGAAAATTAATAGTGATACTTATAAATATGTTTACCAAAGGTAACTCAATTGTATACACAACAATCATTTCTCATATTCCGTTTCATTGAAAATTTAAATTAAATAGCTGATATTAATAAGAATCTCTACCCAAATAGATAGAAAAGGGAACTGATGAAGTGCGTGGCTGTACAGAAAAGTATCGGTATTTCCCCCAGCTTAAAGTCTAAATAATAGAAATATTTCATTCAATAAGAATTGAAATTATTGAACTTAAGCCTGACTAAAAATTACTTCTGGTTGAAATTTACAAGAAATAATATATTATTTGAGTGGGTTGGTGCTTATTTGCTTTGTACATAGCTGCAATTCACTTTTTTGCTTAAGCTATGTACAGACGGTTGTCAGATCTTACAATATTGCAAGTAAAATGTGCTCAAAATTTCTTACAACCGTGTGAAATGACAAATTATGTCAGACTTAGTTGCCAGAAAAGGCATTGACAGTCCATTGCAAGAGTAGCAGCTGACAACAAATTGTCAGATAACTTACAATCGTGTGAACACATTGTAAAATTATTGCCAGATTTTTGTCAGAAATTTTAATATTGTCAGATGTTCGTAGTTTATGCATCTGACAATGGCGTCATTGTAAGATAATTATTTCTATGGGCAACACTGCAAACGCTTGATTTTAAATAAAACATTTATAATAAAATATATGCACACGAAATGATTGCAATTGCTTCTTTATGGTCCATAATAATTTATACTTTCACTTTTTACATTTAATTTAAACACAAACGATTGATATTTAACAATTTCTAACAAATGCTTTGAGTCTGGCAACGCATAATAACAGATCTTACAATTTGTGCATATGACACCCGTGTGAACTGACCATTTTTTGACTGACGATTTTGTCAGATGAAAATATTGCCATACAACCCTCTGGCAATAAATTGTAAGATTTTCTTACAACCGTGTGAGCTGACAAGGAATATTGTACTGGCATTTTGCGATTGCCAGTAGATTGCCAGCACATTGACAAATCTGAAAATATTGTAAGATCTGACAATCGTCTGTACATACCTTTAGTTGTGTAGGTTGTTTTTGTATTGTTGGTTTTTTTATGTTTGTAAATAGCCAACAAACTGCTGCTGGCTGGTAGGCAGTGTACTAGTCTTGCAGTCGGAGCATCGCAGGTTCGAATCCTGGAGTCAAGTCAAAAGATTTTATATTCTTTTTAAATAAACTTTTCAAGTGAAAGCACTTTGTTCAATCTGACGGACGATACATACATACATAAGCACGCGAACTGTAAAAATCTATCACTTTTTATGCTTGTGCTAAGGTCTTTCTTTACCTCAACAAAATGATTCATTAGAAGTGAACTGAGCTACTGAGCTACTGAGCTACTGAGCTAACTGAATGAAGTACTTTAGTAAAGTGAGCTGAGCTGAAAAGAGCGCTCACTCAAGAGAGCTGATAAACACAACTCTAGTTCAAATCTTGGCGGGGGAAGCCAATTTCATTTAATTTATATACAAAAATTTTTCTGATGTCTATGTTAACCACACGTAAGTTAAATAATTAATAAAATACAATTACTGAGATTTATTTGCTGGCGGCTTAGCATATCTATATACGCATTTAATGGGCGCTTGAACCAAATCATCAGTAGACTTCAACCAGAAATTTTTAACAGTAACAAACCTCTTACTCTCTTACTCTTATTCACAGACTTTTAAAAACTATATGAGAACTCATAAAATATTAATATTTTTGAAAATCACAGAGAAATAATAAACTTAGTAGGCTTTGAAACTGATATGAAATATGAAATAGCTTACTACTATTAAAAAGGCAACTAAAAATTGTTTTGAAATGATTGCATATCTCATTTGAAGCATTTTTATTAAAAAATATAAAATTTTACCATTTATTTACAAAAATCGAAAAGCGAATAGGGTTACAAAGCATAAAATGAAATTAAGCTAAAAAATGCCACCACGAAAGAAGGTTTAAAGAATGCGCAGTGATAGAGTGGGCGAGACCTCCGAAAGCACAAGTTATCTTCCGTCTCGTGACATCTCTGTATATCCTCTGTGGTATTTACGTATATGCGTATATAGACATGCTAAACCACCAGCAAATAAATTTCAGTTATTGTATTTACACTTCTGACAATATGTCAAATAAATAAATTTAATTAAAATACAATTCCTACATTAAATTAAATTCATGTTGATCTAACTTGGAATAAATTTGATTTAACATGATTCTTCATTTTGATTTTAACAGTACTTAAGTGTTAATTCAACGTGAAAAAACGTTATTTCAAAAGAAAATTTTTTTTTTGACAAATACTATAAATCATGGTAAATTAACATGAAACACATGAAGCAAAATCATTGCCAAAAAATTTAAAATTAACCCTATTTTTAACGATTCTACATTGTTTTTTTTCTGTGTGAAGAATGGGCTCATTTATCCGAAATTTAGGTTCTATGGAAGAAAAATGCTAGATTCTAAATTTATATAGGTTTTTTAGCAGTTTGTTGAATTATTTTTTACTAGATAATAATAGAAACTTAACCTGCAAAATACTGCCTCTTTGTCATCATTGAATAAACTAGAATTTAAATTATAATTATCTGTTTTGCTCTCAATTCAAAGTTTCACGTTTCTAAGCCGATTACACTTATAATTGTCCTCGCTCAAAAAATGCAACCCCATCAGTGCTCTAAGCCAAACTATTGTCATTAAGAAGCTAGGGGTTCTTGGTCACCTAGAGCGATAAAATGTTTCTGAGTCCGGTCTTAAAGCAAGTTGAGCAAAAGACAATAATTATCAATGAGAACTTATTAGGCATGCGTTGCAGAAAGTTTTCGTACCTATTACTATTTTTACCTAATATGTATATAATATAAAAAAACTACAGATTAAAATGTAATTTTGTATATAAATCTTGTAAGGACATTTTCATAATGTTAACGAAGTGTGTATTTTGTTTTTTGTTTTATTATTTGCAAAGCCGGGAGCAGAAGCAGTTATTACACTGGCTTCACAGGCTTCAATTTCTGTTGAGCAACTTTTGAGCGTATGGAAGATGCAAGAGATGATAATGAAAATGGTTCCCGCTTATGAACTAAAAAGTTGCTCAACTTAAATTGCCGTGGGTTAAACGGGACTTGTTGAAAACAACACACACAATCGATAAAAAAACTCATATATTTACTTACTCTTTAAATATTCGGAAACAGCTTCGCAATCTAAGGCCCAATTCATACGGTGATTTAAAAATCTTGTTTTATTTTTGATTCCCTTTACCACTATTTTTTCCATGTTTCTAGTTTGGATTTTTTTCTTCCGAAAATTTATCAGTGTTACCATTAGATTTTTTCCCTACATGTTAAAAAATTTCCATCTACGAAAATCTACAAATTTTAGTTATTTAATTTAAAGAAAGATAACTTAAAAACATTTAAGACCTTATTCAGAAAAAAATAATTTTGGCCTAGAAAACGTTTACCACACAAATGTCCATGCAAAATTTGTTTCGTAAGCCAATTGAAACCAAAATTATTTCTTCTTAATACAAAAGCAGTTAATGTTTCATTCGTGCTACAGCAGGTTTCTTAAAACTTGACATATTTACGTAATTTTCTTGCATTAAGTTATTTAGAGTGACTACTTTTACTTTTACTTTTAATGCATATTTTTCTACAGTTGTATTTAAGTTAAATATTTGTAAATTGTTTAATAGATGCTCATTTTCTATTTCCTGATTTGCTTGTCATTAGAAGGATATGGGAAATATCTGATCCAAAGGCAGGCATGGCGACACCAATAAAATTAGATAAAAGTCTATGTATGTAATTTTGAGGAAAAACAAATTTTGAAACGGCTTATGAGCATAAATATATTTTGAGTTTAGTTATTTTTATAGTTATGCACAAAAAATGTAATATGAGAATCAAAAATAGCTAAATTTTGGCAAAAATAAAATATTTGTCCGATATTCCCTATACTCCTATGTTAGTCATAAAAATACCTACAGGTAACACTGTTTTGTATTAAAAAAAGCTGTTGTCACATTGAATGAAAAAATAAAATAAAGCGACATACCAATAATTAAAATATGTGTTATTCAATTTAAGAAAAATTTAAAAAAAAACTATGAAAACGGAGAATGTGACTTATTTCTACCCCCTCTGCTTTTCTATACATTTCGCCAACAAACTAAAAAATCGTGTTTCAAAAAAACATTAAAAAATCAACGTGTGAATTACGTGTAAGACCCTCAGAAGCTTTAGCAGTTTCAACTCGTCCTTTGCGTTCACTTTTTATCTAATTTTTTTATTTTTTTACATTTCAATAATGATATAGTTATATTTTGTTCACTTTTATATTATTAAAATCCTTTTAAAATCGCTTTTTTACTTTTAAATAAAACATTTTCCGTTAAGTAGTACAATTATTATTTTTATTTTAATACATGTCTATCTTTATTTTTTTAATTTTATTGAATTTCAATCACAAGCATACTAACAAACTTGAAATTTTTTGGTTAAAAGGTTTTTTATTCTTATTTTCATTTGTGTATAAAGTAAGTACTAACAGTCGTCCTTTAAATAAGTTTTTTACTCAATTTAAGAACTTTGTACTTGATTTAAATTTTTTTAGATAATTTAAGCTTTTACATAATTTAAGAAACTCTAGGATTTGTTTTCTAAAGTGATCCCGTTTTCGGTTTGTTTTAAGTATGTGTAAGTGCTATTCGTACTTAAAATTTTAAGTATGATTTGTAATAAAAGTAAGAAGAAAAATATTAATTTAGTACTGCTTTTTTCTTTCTGTGTAGTTACTCTGTTTTTTATATGTTTATTTTCACGATAATCCTCAATGAAATATCACTCTTAGATGTTTGCGTATTTTAACTTTTAATGTTCCACTAAAAGTTAGTGGCCATGCGGAGTGGAAGCTCAAAGGTTTTGGCTAACTTTAAAATATTTCTGCTAAAGTTTTCGAAATGTAGAAGTGAAAAAAACTAGTAAACATCTCTTCTGTCACTGCCTCATGTTTCGAGAAGTAAGGTGTTAAATGTTTATTCAAAATCATAGGAACAGAAATATTATTCCCTGGTGCCGTAGGAGGGAGAAAATGCCAAGAATTTCTGTTGTCTCCCTAGAATAATTAAAAGGTGCCTGTAATTATTATTTTTTAAATAACTCCTACAAATCATTTCCCATAGTGCCGCCCAGAGAGAAAATTTCTATATTCGCCTATGATCAAAATCTACCCACAGATAAAATATATCTCAGTCATATTTACTTACACAGGATACTTAAGGCTAGTTTAATTTAATTTAATGAAATTTGTTAGTCTAGTGTATAAACCACAAAATTTAAATTCGTTTTGCCACGTTCATTTACCGTCTTAAAATTTTAAGTAGAACCAAAATTTTACTTCATCATAAAGTTGATTTTCTAACTTCTCTATAATACACAAAAAGTCTTAAAAACTACTAAATATCTTGTTTTTAAAACTTGTATTTGCTTAAGTGTTTTAACGAGTATTTCCTGCTATGAAGTGAAAAACAAAAACAACGTTGCTTTTTAATTATCTTAAGCACGTCAATTTTATTTTATTATTTGTTTTATATCTACACGCGCAGATGTTGTACGCGACTAACAGGTTTTGTTGCTCAGTTATTAAAATTTAACTTGATATTATTTAGGGTCTTCCAATAAGAAATTTAATATTAATAAGCGATATCATCGGATGGAAATGGAAAACAATATCAGCCCAATGGCCACCACGGCAACGCTGGCAAGACTAATTCGCACACTTGCAGCAGTATGTCCTCGATAACTTAATGTAATCCATCTCTAAGATCTCTCATCGATTGCGGGCCATTTGTACAGGCCTTATCTTTAACGTAGTTTCAAAGAAGAAGTCTAAGGTATTGAATCACAAGAAATTGGTGGCCAATTGTGATCGACTATTCGAGTAATTGTACTGCCAGGAACATTTTTCTGAAAATTAACATTGGTATCGATACTTATTAGGAAAATATTATGAACAGAATATGGTCCTTGAAGCGTGCCATGGCTACGCTATTTAGCATATGTATATTGAATCAACCATAAAATACATAAATGAGACAAAATGGGTCTAGTAATACATCAGACGAGTATAGTTTTTTTTATTAATACATATATTTATTTATTGTAGCTTAAAAATGAACTAACAATAAGTATTCAAGTTTTAAGTGATAATAGTTAGTAATACATAAATGTCGTACTAACCGTAAAAAAAATTTCAAGAACTCTTGTGTCCCTTTTTTTAAGAGGACGTGTCTAGAAAAATCCAAAATATTACGAGCCAAGGGTCCAGTGGCATTTATTAATATGATTATAATTGATTGGTTGTACTCGTACATAAGTGAACCAAAAAGGTTTTAAGATAAATAAAATTTCCTGGCAAACTTTATTTCCACGTTGTTGATATACAATTTATATTGAAAACAATACAATGCAAACACATGTTTTGTCAAATGAAATTTCTGTTGTAATTTATGACATAATAGGCAGTAAGGGAGCAATAGGCCCATAAACTTATAGAAAAACTCTCCATCAAAATGCTATTGAAAACTATGTACACAAACACAATACGTTGAAAAGCCTCAAACAGAAACCTTTAAGTCCACAAGAAATATTTTAAATTGATTTTGAGTCTGTTTTTATATGTATGTCCTGCAACCTTGTTATTGGCCCCACAACTAGAGCATTTAAAAGGCAAAATGATATGTAAAACAGAACAGGGGAAGATCTGGTCCAAAGACCGACATTCACTCCTTGTATGACTCTCCTTATGAAAGTCAGCAGAGATATAGAAGAAGCCCGCATAATATTATCTGAAGACAGAAACTCAGAATGAAAAACACGACCTCTTTTGTTACACTATTTAAAAACTCTTGCAAAGAATTTGTGCCGTTGTCCCGTCATCTTCTAAGCATAAACAACACAATATTAAACGAACTTGATTATTTTTCCACAGAGGATAGTTCATTCAGTCCAAAGAAGATTTAGGACGTTTTGGTTTGAAAATGCTTTTGAGTTCTTGTGTTTGAATTCTCTACATTATTTTCTTCAAAAATAGTTGTTGTCTTTGATAATGAAAAATAAAAATATCATTATTATGTTTTTAAAACATTAAAATTAAATTAAAGTATTATACAATAGTTTGAAAAATATATGAAAAAATATTTGTTGGAAATAATATTTGGAGCAAAATCATAAAGCAAATACAAGAACCTTCTAGCATAGACAATAAATAATATTTGTTCTAAAGAATCCCAACTGCTGCTTTTTTTCGTCCACAGACAAGACGATACAATCGTCGAACAGAATTAGGGCATAAGTATGTAATGTTTTTTTAAATCTAATTTTCTATCACTTAAGATTAAGATTGCACGAGCAACAAAATGTGACCGATTTTGCCCTCACTGAATGGGAAGTTTTCAGAGCTGTAAACTGACATCTCCCATGTTTACATATATATAGCATAAAGGTATGTGTAATATGTAATCTCTTAATTGCTAAAAAAAATTTATTTTAATGCTCATTGTAAATGATTTGAATACCCTAATTTGCGTTTCGATCAATAAGACTATTTAATTTTTAACTAAAATGCGTAGTTTTTTCGGATTTGATACACACATATACATATACATACAAACGAACGTATTTGCTCTAAACCGTCGATTTTTCTCTACTTCAATGAAAAATATTTATCACTCTTTTAACATATGCATATACAATAACAACTTTTAATTTAGTTTTTATTCGGGTTTTCTATATAAACCCAGTAGTTTTGCTCCAAAATTCAGTTAATTTAGAGTTTAAATTCGACAGTGTAAGTTCTAAAGTGAAATGAAAATTTTATTTATCTGCAGTCTCTTGAGTTTGACTGCTTTGGCAGCCTCCTACAACGAGACGGATTGTGATCCTCACAGGTCAACTAAAGTACCTGCAGTTCATCCTTCTACTGAAGTTCCTACTAGTGACAATCATCAGAGTTCCTATAATCATAACGCCCGTACTCATCTTCCCGAAAGCAGTCTTCATGACCACTACACTAATCCTCAATATCCTGAAAACAATTCTCCCAAAAGCGATTTTAATGAACATCATGAAAGGTATCCTCACGACAATACACAAAGTCAATACTCGCAAGCCTATCCTTCTAATAGTGGTACTAAAGACAGTGAGTACAATCCTTCTGTAGTTGAGCCAGGACATTCTCTCGAAAATGATATTCTTGTCAATTGTGGTCACACAAATAATCTTCAACCTCACCAAACTACGCAATATTCTCCACCAGCTACAGAGCACAATCCTTCTGTAGTTGATACATACCAAACTAGTCTAGGCTATCTTCCACCAGATAATCGCAGTCCTTATTCTCCAAACCCTTTTAATAATTATCCTCAATACAATAGCCCTCACGTTGCTTACTATCCTAATTCAGTTCAGCCAGGACATTCTACTCACCGTAATTTTAATGTCAATTATCGTCCTAGGCAGCAAGAACTTCAAAAAAATAATCACGCTGTGCATGTTTTATACCGGAAACTAACCAATTTCTCCATTTTTATTTTAATTAAATAAAATTGGTTACGACCACAATTTTGCCAAATTTAATAATTAATAATTTCTTCTAAATTAAAATTTTTTGTTATACTTGTATATAATAAAAGCAAATATAAATAAATGATTGGCAAAAGAAATTTTTTTTGTTTTTTTCTCGTAAGCGACGTATTATCGAAAATTTATTTTCTTTAAAGTTTTATGGGCTTAAAATTATCAAAATGTCAAAATTGTTGATAACTTTTAAGATACATGCTTTACAATTTTATCGCAAGCGACAATTTATATACAAAAACAAATTTGAATATTTAAAAAAAATCTTCTCCTGAAAATTAAATTTTTAATTTTTAATTTAATTTTTGTCGCTTACGATTAAATCGAAAATAAGGCTTGATACATATACATATGTATATTCTACACATGTATACATATATATATATATATATATATATATATATATATTTCGAGTTATATTTTAAGTGCAGAACTGATTAATCAGTTTTTGATCATTTAAGGCAGTCGAAAATGACTCAGTTTGGTGAAACAATCTTCCACATGTTGACTGGGATTGTATTTGATTTTGTATGAAAATTTCTTAGAAATTTTTCTTATTATAGTTACTCTTTGCAAGTGCCAAGTACAAGGTAAAAAATTTGCTTCACGCTTTTAAGACAATGCCTTTCAGCTACAATAATACTTAAGGCTCAACCATAATGTGCATGTGCTGTGTTAAGTCAGCTTAAGCATTCGTTCGAACACGTAATCATATGTGTATAAGCATAACATACTTGAGTGAACTTTTCGTCAAGTTTTTTTCAAATGTCATTTCCTTAAGCACAAATTTTGTCATATCCTCAATTTACTCACCTCCTAGATTCGCAATTACTGAGGATCAATACGAGGATTTCTAGAAATCTCTTGGCCCTTGTTTCGTAGCAGCTGGCGACTACAATGCTAAGCACACGTTCTGGGGTTCGCGTCTTATTACGCCTAGAGGTAGGGCGTTGTTGAACACAATTTCAAAAATGGGCTTAGATGTTATTTCAAGTGGGGAGCCTACTTACTGGCCTACTGACGTACGAAAAATTCCGGATGTTATAGATTTCGGCGTCATAAAAAGTATTTCTAGGGAATTAATTCACGTTGAAGCTTCCCTAGATCTTTCGTCCGATCACTCTCCCACGATCGTTACAATCTGTAGCCCATTGAGAAGCACTTTGCCTCACTCATATGTCAAGATGATAAATCGTGTTAATTGGCTGGGATTCAAAAAATATCTTAGTAGTCATTGCACGGAAATTATTACGCGAAGAACACCCAATGATATTAAATCTAACATTGCCAATCTTAACGAGAATATTAAACAAGCTTCTGAACATGCCACCACTTCCCATCCGCATACTGGGTTCAATAAAATGTATTCTACAGACGTTAAACATATCGTACGTGAAAAAAGAAGAGCTAGAAAGGAATGGCAACAGCACAGATCATCCTAACATAAACTCAGACTTAAAAATGTTCTAAACGACTTCAAGAGTTGCTTGCATTTGGAAAAACTGCATCTCTTAAAAATTATTTGGAAGTTCCTGATGGCACACCAACATCTAATTACTCTTTGTGGCGCACTGCTAGAAAGCTTAAACACCCGTTGAGTTTAAGCCACCTCTGCGCACATCTACTGGAGGATGGGCAAAAAGCGATACGGAAAATTTAAAATATTTGCTGAGCATTTAAAATCCGTATTTACCCAAAATACATGTACTGGTGTTGCTGATTTGCCGAGTGTAGTTGCTCTACCCCCTCGAGCCTTAAAGTTTAAGATGCGTGATGTACATAAAGTAATTGCTGAACTCAAGCCAAAGAAAGCTCCAGGTATTGATGGAATTAGTAACAAGATGCTGATGAACTTGCCGCATATTGCAATAAGAATCTTGCTGTTTATTTCTAATGCCATATTACGACTGGAGTATTATCCACAACTCTGGAAGCTTGCAAAAATCAAAATGATTCAAAAGCCGGGCAAAGATCTTACTAAAGCTGAGTCATATAGGCCAATAAGTTTGCTGTCAACTATGTCTAAACTCTTCGAAAAACTGCTCATGACAAAATTGTCCCCAATTTAAACTGATAGTGGGTGCATCCCAGACCATCAATTTGGTTTAGAAGTCAGCATAGCTCCATTGAACAAACTCATAGATTGGTTCAATTTATAAGAAAAACATTTGAGGAAAAGAAGTATTGTTCTGCCCTGTTTATTGACGTTTCTCAGGCATTTGATAAAGTGTGGCATGAAGGCCTAATTTTAAAATTAAAATTAAATCTACCATTAAATTTTCTGAATCTTTTAGAAAGTTACATTACTACCCGAAATTTCACGGTTGTGGAAGGAGAATTTATGGGTGTGCCCGAATCTATATCATCCGGAGTGCCACAGGGTAGCATACTGGGGCCATTTTTTTATTTGATCTATACTTGTGATATACCTTTGAGCAGCAATATCCATATTTCTACGTTTGCCGATGATACAGCCTGCCTTAGTATGCATGAACACCCTCACGAGGCTTTCCGATATCTACAAGAACATATTACACAGTTGGAAATCTGGTTGAACTTATGGAGAATTAAAGTCAATGAACAAAAGTGTGTCCATACAACGTTTACCCTAAGAAGAGATACTTGTTCCCCCATTCGAATCAACAATCAAAATATTCCTCAACATTCCCAAGTGAAATACCTTGGTATACACCTTGATCGAAGGTTAACATGGAAACATCATATTGACTTTAAGCTAACACAGATGAAACTTAAGTTATCTCAAATTCATTGGTTGATTGGCAGAAATTCAACACTTAGCTTCGACTGTAAACTTTTAATATACAAGTCGCTTTTGAAGCCAATATGGTGTTACGGTATCCAGTTATATCCAGTGAAAAAAATGGAAGTCATTCTAGCGGAAGTACATTTTCATTGCTTCCAAAAAATCGATATTTTTAATTTGCCGAGAGTGAGCAAAAAACCATGTAGAAGCTTATTTTAGACACACAAAACCTTGTAACTCCTCCATAGTGTTAGAAAATACTCACCAGAATTTAAATAAAAATTATTTTTTTAAAGAAATTTATGAATTATTTTTAGTCTAAAATTTAAAAGTTATTTGCTTAAATTTACATGAAAACACTGTTTCGGGCTTACATTCGTATAAAAAGAAACGAATCGTTAAAAAAGGCAACTATTTACCTTTTTTCCTAGATGAAAATATTATCATAGAACACAAAAAAGGGAATTTTTCATAATATCGCTTCCAATTCAGTGACCAGGCATCGAAAAAGAGAACTTCTTGCAATGACAACCCCATGTAAAAATCATTAGATCGGATCGAAATTTGCACTACTTCCGCATCGTAAACTCTACATTTTCATGACTTTTTTGGAGTCTCTTTTTTTACTGGGTAGGGCACTGCTTCAGCTTCCAACGTAGAGAGATTCCAACGAAGACAAAATAAAATTTTACGGTTTAGAACATCGGCTCCATGGTACATCGAAAATTCTAAAAGACATCGTGATTTGAATATGCCACTAGTGACTGAAGAAATTGCAAAATACGCAGGTAAATATTTAATAAAACTCGAGTCACATCCTAATCCGCTTGCTCGTAATAAGAGGGACACAAGGGCTCTATTACTCAACACTCCAGATGGAATTTCTTCAAAATACTTTTTTTATACTTTTTTATACATTTTTTTTCTTTTTTGACTATCACTACTTATGTATTATTTATAACTATTAACAAGTTTATGTCCGACAGTGGTCGGTCCTAATAATTATATTTTAGATTTAAGATTTGAATACTCTTGTTAGTTCATATTTGAAGATACAATAAATAAATACATGTATTAAAAAAAAAATGTTTTGACCGTTAAATATTAAATGGCAAAAGGTATTTGTCCGTACTTTATTGTATATTTCTATTATATTGTACTGATTTTAAGCAGTGCGCTTAACTGTAACAAATTACAGAAATCCGAACTACGTTTTAGAGAAAAAATCGAATAACTGAAAAAATTGGGTTTTGGTTATTTTCAGTAAAGCGGAGTCGACTGTATTGACTTTCACAAGGTCTAGAAGACTCCAGATACCTAGTTTTTCTCTAAAAGAATTAGTTTGAAAAGTTTCGTCATATGAAAAAACAAACAACTTTTAGTCTGTGAAAACAAATAAACCTTCTGCCGCTTTTATATTAAATTTTTTTATTAGAAACAAAGACAACAAAGGATTGTAATTGGAAAATTAGCAAGCTGAATATGATTTAAATTTTTTACAGGTAACCCTGGCATTTTCAAAGATAAAAAATATAAAACACTTGCTAATATGTATACACAGACATATAGACATGTATATGGGTGTTATTTGCTGATTAATACAACGTCCTTTCGTAATATCCTTTCTAACATACAAACAATTGATTGTTAATCCATTCATCGAACAAATGATATACATAGTTACTCAGACCTAATAAACTTGAAAAGATTCATATTGAATTCGACATTGAATGATGACTACAAATAAAATGTTTAACCTGTTTCGTATCAGAGTTGTATGCTTCTTGTGAAAAAAAGATAAAGAAAATGTTGCTTTAGAGTTTAATACAAAACCATAAGGAAACATATGCATACATGTACAGACTTATATGTATATCTTTTCAATTTAGTTTATCTAAACTAAGGCTAAGGATATTTTTATTTAAAACAAGGGAACAATATGGAAAATAGGAAGAAAAGGAAATAATTTAAATGAAAATGGAAATATTTAACTTATGCCAAAAATGTTATTTGCAAGATTTGTTATCAATATAATTCTGGCATTCGAACATACTTGAATGCTTTATAAATAATGACTTTCTTTTTATGTTTTTGTTTTCCTATTCCTTTTTGTGTAGAGCTTGTTTTTATCCAATGTGAAATGTGTTACAAATATAAAGTCCTTTTATTTTTTTTTAAGGATTGGCATTCGTTTATTGGGGAATTTGAGAGAAAAAAACAAAAATAACTATTACTTAAGACTTAAAGAAAAAAATTTCAAGTTTTTAAAATTGAGGTACCAAAAATGCCATAAAATCTTTAAAAACGATATTATTGTAGGTTCGCAAACTAGAAATTAAATAAAAAGTTACCGATTTCAAATACGAACAATTTAATTACTCAACACTGGTATTAAGATATTTTAGAACACACAATGTTACATTATTTATTATTGCAACACCACGATGTTAACTTTACTGTTTTATATAAGACTGTTCCCTTAGCTGACGTACTATTCTTCTTGCTCTTAGCATAAGTTTTCCAGAAGAATGTTAGCCTCACTTAGAGGAGTATTTGTGACAAAAAACTGGCCAACAGGGCAAAAATGAATTTTAAAAAATTTTAAGAACTAAGTACACAGCTCGATACACAACAAAGTCTTACATCAAATTATAAATTTTGAAGACTTTAAATTGTAATTTGTAGCTCTGAGATACTGCTAAAGTCAGGAAAGTCAAGACAATTACATTACAGTTCTCTTAATGCTTTATTCGCTTTCAACATACTGTTATGTTTAAATTTTATTAAACGTGTGAGTTCTTTTGATTGCTCAAAAATAAAAATAAATAACACACAATTTTATTTGCTACTGTTCTTCCTTTTATTTTTGACTACGAAAACTACAACTTCTCTTTACTTAATTACTTCCTATCGTTATTATCCACCGCACGAGGTCTTTACTTTCAACGATACTGACTCCACTAATTTCTGATTAGCACTGACTCAATCTAACACAGGGCACCTCTTTTATACTACAAGAACCAGATCTAGAATATTCGCCTGATAGATGGCGTAATAACATGCATGTATGTACTTAGTAAAACCAACTGGAAGAAACTATTACCGCACAAGGATGTGGCTGTTTAGGCGTATATGTTTCTATTGGTAGCCAGGTGATCAAACATGTTGCTGTTTCTAGATGTTAATAGGTAATTTGATTGGTCGTTATTTTTTAATTTCAAAGTAAAGACTTGTTTGTTGGCAATGCGGTGTGCTACTGGTAGTACTAGTACTACCAGTAGCACTAGTAGTAGGGTGGTTACCAAAAGTGCTCGCACATTTATTTGTATATGTGTACGTCTATACCCTATCGGAGAATGTGTAGTTGACTACAAAAATAGTTAACTTATAGTTAACTTTTCTTAAACTGATTAAAAGCTAACTGCAATGTCATCCAGAACAAACCCAAAATTAATTCTTAAGTTGAGTACGTAGTCGAATTTGATGAGAGCCAACAAACTTATTCTCAGCTACCTTTAAACTCATTTCAGTTGTATGTTAACATTTTGCTGTTGTTATTTTAGATGGTAGCTTAGCTGAGAGGTAGTGTGTTGAGTACATAAATTGTGATGATACATGTTCGAACCCCAGAAATTTATTTTTAATTTACTGACTACAAGTTGGTTTAAGAAAGTCAACTTTAAGTTAGCTGAAAGTAATGCAGAGTGAGCCAATTGACTACCGCCTAGCTTGCGAAATAGTTAACTTAAAGTTAGTTTAAAGTTAGCCAAATTTCCGACAGGGTAGCTACGTACAGAATAATGTTTGCACGTGAATATGTTTATGTTTTATTTATTGGATGTTTTTTTGAAAAACCTCGATTTACAAGATTTTTTATGTGTTTTACACCGAAAGAATTTTGCTTCATAAGTTCAAGGAAACAATTTCATTTGATTTCTATCACAAATCTAGTGATAATTTCACAAATCTAAAGAAATTTCACGAATATTGTGAAAGAATTTCATTGGAATTGCTTCGTTGGTATTCTAGTTGCGTAACAATATTTCATTGGATTTATGACAACAATATTTTCTCATTATTAAGAAATTGCTTAATATTTAAGAAGCATTTACAGTTGTTGCTGGAAATAAACATATATAGATACATAAGTACATACCTGACAGCAATTAAGTTAAAGATTAAATTGCTTAAAACTAATAAAATTAATAAAATATACAGCAATTTAGAATTTCATTATAGCTATGAAATGTAATCGTTGTCCCAATTAAAATTTCATTGTAGTTATGAAAGACTGATAAATTAAATGTATTTCAACAGTTGTCAATCAAAAGCTTGCATCAAAGGTATAGTTCTGTATGATTGTTGTTGTACTCTTTGTATGCTTGTTTACACATACAGTTTCAATTAAGTTATTTCGTTGTTATAATAAAGTTATTTCAATATTTTTGTGAAGTTATTTTATTGTTTTAATGAAATTATGTCGTTGTTTTAATGAAATATTTCGTTATTTCAATGAAATTATTTATTTGGGAATTATCTCGTTTTTTAATGAAATTATTTCGTGGTTTTAATGAAATTATTTCATTATTTTAATGAAATTATTTCGTTGTTTCGATGAAGTTCTTTCATTGCATTGATGACACTGTTTAATAATACATTTGACGTAGTTTTCATTGAAATAATTTTGATGAAACTGGTTTTATTAATTCAACGAAGCGTGACGTTGGTTGAATTTTAATGAATTTTTTCATTGGATTAATGTCGAAATTCATAGAAGTTATGAACAAAATTCTTTCAGAGTATTGAATACTTGTGTCTCTAATAGCTTTATTTTTATTTGTTTTCGGTAAACGCTTCTGATATTTGTAGAGCTGGCGAACAAACCCAGACTAGCCCCGTTAATTGTTTTTTCAGGATAGAGACTAGCAAGGAAAAGTAAGTTTTCTTTATTTTTTTTAATCTATGATCGAACTAGTTTTGAATGACAATATTTCGTGACATCATAGAAGTGTACTTGAAGAAGCCAAAAAAAAATTTAAAAAAATAAAAATTAATGATTGAATAATGAATAAAGTTTTATTTTAATGTGGTTTGAGTAAACGCTTCTGAGTTGAAATACATAATATAATTTCTGAATAAGATCTATTTTTTAGCCGATTCTGCCTTTATTTTCGATTAACACGATTTTTCATACACAAATTTAAAATTTCGATTAACACGACTTTCTCAGGAACGTTTATATTTTCTGTAAATCGAGGGATAGGTGTATTACAATGAATTTTTTACTGTAAGATTAAATCAAAATCTATTTTTAGTATCAAAACAAAATAATTGTCTTTAATATTAATGTTGAAACAATTTGTTTAAAAATTAAAAAAAATATACACCTTTTTTGCAAAAAAAAGTTTTTAAAATTGTAATATATGTATACCACAATAAAATTTAAAGTCTCTTATTTTAGGTGCAAGGAAAATATTTTGCGCAAGTTTGCGCCATTTTTGGTGATTTATTAAAAATTTCATATTTTTTATGTTTTTGCTCATCTCGCATGGATAGATATGAGAAAGAAACTATTTTGTCAGTCATCAAAATTTTTTGCTTTACGGGAAGGGAAGAACAAGCTAAAAATCTTAATTTATATGATATTAAGGCATAAGTAGTAACTTTTTTTAATATTTACATTATTTTTGCATGTAATAATTTTGTCACCGCCCACAGTAGACGAGGGGACACAAATTGCATCTTGCTGTTGTCTCCTGGGTCGATGTTTACGGTTCTAAACATTTGCTGACATTAAAAGTTGCATTTGTTTAAAAAAATATGAAAAAACTTAAGAAAAAAAAGCAATGTGAGTCCGAGCACAGGGGAGATGTGTAAACATTTAGTAATGAAAAATTTTTTTAAAGTTGGAAGTACTTATGCTTTTAGTATATTTTTTTAAATTAATTAATTAAAAGTATCAAAACTTTCAATATTGTAAATACATATGAATTTGCTGGTTTTTGTTTGTTTTACTTAACGTAAGCAGTAAATTTACTTTATTTTTACAGAAAAAATTCAATAAATTTTGCTGACAATGAAATTTAATTTGCATTACCAGTAAAATCGTAGGGCCGTATTCATAATAAAATTGTAGCAAGTGGGAAAAATTTTCTTCAATCAAATCAAGAAAATAATGATGAGGACCGTGATATGGATTCGGAGCAACCTCAACAATACGAAAATCCTCAACCACATTAAACTACGCAATATCCTCCACCAGATATTTCTTATAGCAGTCCTTATTTTCAATATCATTTTCCTCAATACAGTGGACCTCAAAATCCTGAAAATTATAATTATCAATTTGGACAAACTAGTTTCCTCAAACTCCCCAACCTCCTCAACCTCCTCTAATTCCCCAACTTCCTGTAATTTATTTTCTACCAAAAAACCGCAGACCTTATAATCTAGTTCGTGAATACTATCATCCTCAACGCATAATTTGTGAACATCCTGGAAATCACATTTTTGCAAGTGACCAACCCCCAAAGTATTATTATAACAAAGACCCTCGTCATGCTCCAGGCAATCCTTCTGTGAAAACATTATGTACTCTAAATTATAATAAAGAGTGCTGTTTTGATCAGAAGGGCAACGTGTTCTCTAGAGATGTGTTATTCTGATACCTCCAATAAATAGAATTGGTTATAATTACAGTTTTGCCAAATTGAAAAACTAATAATTTCTTCTAAATTATATTTTTTGTTATACTTTTATATAATAAAAGCATATTTAAATCAATAAATAATTGGCAAAAGAAATTTTTTTTTGTTTTTTTTCATCTATTATATACATACATATCGACAGCTTATATACAGAATACGTCAACTCAAATTTGGTCACAATGTGTTTCCGATGGCAAATATCTCCCATATGCAAAATTCATCATCATTATTTTTTCTCATTTTTATAATCTTTTTTTTTTTTATTCTGCTATGTTAAAGTATAAGTTTTCAAAAATTTTTTAAAAGAAGTGATTTATTATAAATCTATTTCATATCTTATTGCATTTGGTATGCTAAGGACGAATCAGGTAAGGACTTGATATCCTATAGCTGCTTTTTAGGGTTCCGTACACCAAAGGTGAAAAAGGAACCATATTGTTTTCGCTACGCTGTCCGTCTGTCCGTCATACGGTATTTTCTCAGGAACCGTAAGAGCTACGGACCTGAAATTTGGTATGTAGAACCTTGAGAACTGTTGAGAAATAAAAATTAAAATTATATACATACAATTGTATTTACATATGTATATTGACACTTGAAATTTGTAAAATTAATGTATTTTTATATAGACTACAACAATTAACATTAAAATAATAAAAAATTTAAATTAAAGGGTGGTCCATCAGTTAATGCAATTTTGACTATGTATTTTTGACAACTTGCTATATCTTGGAAACCGTAAAATGTAAACTCTTGAAATTTTCAAAAACGGTAAAACTAAAAAATCCGAAAATTGTAAAATCGTCAAACCGAAAAAAAATCGCCAAAACCTGAAAAAAATCGACAAAATTAAAAAAAAACTTCCAGCACTAAAAAAAATCGCCGAATTCGAAAAAATCGCCCAAATGAAAAAAATTGCTAAAATGAAAAACAAACGCCAAAAACTGAAAAAATTCGCCAAAACGTGAAAAATGCGCCAAAACGTGAAAAATGCGGCAAAACCAAAATAATTGTTTATGTGAAAAAAAAATCGCCAAAATGAAAAAATTGCCAAAGTTAACAAAAATCGCCAAAATTAAAAAAACGCCCAAACGAAAAAAATCGACAAAATTACAAAAAAAAAACGCCAAAAACAAAAAAAAAGTCCTCAAAAAGGAGAAAAAAAGTGTCATAACTAAAAAAATCGACAA
The DNA here is from genome assembly GCA_905220375.1 of Tachina fera. Lineage (NCBI taxonomy): Eukaryota > Metazoa > Arthropoda > Insecta > Diptera > Tachinidae > Tachina > Tachina fera. Next base: position 125,947,447 of record LR999964.1, read on the forward strand.
AATTAAAAAAAACTTCTAAAACGCCAAAATAATAAAAGTCGCTTAAATTAAAAAAACTTCAAAAACTAAAAAAAAATCGCCAAAACGAGAAAAAAGTGCCAAAACTCAGAAAGCGCCAATAAATTCAAAAAACCCCAAAACTAAAAAAACGCTTAAAACCGAAAAAAATGCCAAACTATAGTTTATATTGTCTAAAGTTCCTATTGAATTACATATCTCGTGTCCGTACGGAACCCTTCGTGCGCGGGCCAAAGTTACACTTCACTGAATTTTTTTTAAATATCGTCCCTACCATGTCAAACTATCTAATATGCGAAATTCGTTTTTCTGATGTGTTATCTTGGTACGCTTATTTATGCGATATGAGTCGTTTTAAAATGCTAAAATTAGACGATAATAAGAAATATCTTAAGGCTGGCAGTTTTAGGAATACGCCAACTCACAGTGGAACATTTCTCGAGAAGGCGACCAAGAATTTATAACTTTTGACTGGATTGGAATTTTGTATCGCGTTTTTTTTTTGTTCACTATGTGATGCCATAGGCTTTAAGTTTAAGATATAAAACTTTAAAATCGACCTATTAGAAAAGTAGTTATGATAAGTTTAAAATGCATTTTAAGTTGTAGCTGATTTTTGGTATTAAAACTTGTTTAAAAAAATAATTTTGTGTTACGTTTAAACTTATACTTATTAAAAACTCTCTCAGAAAGTGACAAACTTTGGCCCCCGCGAAGTTTGAGTTAAAAATTAGTTTATTAAGAAGAGAACATCCAAAATGCAAACGTTGGTTAAAATTTTTCTTAGATAAAGAGGTTTTAATGAATAATCTGTTTAAATTAAAAAAAAACATTATAAATATTATACGTAAACTATTATTATTAATTTGATAAAAGTACATAAAATTTTAAAACGATAAAATAACGATAAATCTAGTGTTTTGAAAAATTACTATTATTTAAACAATTTAAGTAAATATTTCTTTTAAATAGCTTTTTTTCATCTTCAAGAAGTAATTTAGCTTATGCGTCTAATTCAATAGAGCTAGTTTCCCATTTTGGTTGAATATTGGATACATACGGATCTGATGTGCATAATAAAATAGTAATCAAGTCTTCATTAGTGCAACATCTGGAAATTTTTCGTGTGTTGTGTTCGCGAGTCTGTAGTCTTTGTTTCTTTTTTCTTGAGCTTCTTCAGGCAGATGTACTATTGGTAGCATATTGTGTTGAATTATTTGTTGCCCAAGGTACAAAATTTTGTGAACTGTGGATGGCATATATCTCCAAGAGTAGTTTTTGTTGTAAAGTTTGTTTTTTTTTTTGGCATACTCGCCAAATTTTTTTGCATTTATCTCTCTGCTGCATGCTAGAACTGTAATATAATGTCAAATCGTCTTATTAGTTCCAAGTCTACACCTGTAATGAACGCTGCAGGCTCTGGATCTGAAAAAATATCCTTGCTGTATTTCCATAATTTGTGTTTCCTTCTCCTTGCTTTGGCTGATTGATCATTAGCATAATTCTAAATATTTTTCTTGAATTTGTTTTTTTCTTTGCTTTCTTTTTCATCATTTTCCTTATTTTTTCACTGTTTCGCCTAAGGGACCAAAATCCAAATTATGACCTAATATAAGAATGTGCTCCATAAAACGAATTCTAGAATGAAGAGAATGCCTTAAAACTATCATTTTTAGGAATGGGATGGCTTAATTCACTTGAGGTTCTAGGGCATATAATCCAGCTTGACGATGCTTTTGTATCAGTTAAAGCTTGTGCGTTTTTTACATCAATCAATTGTGAGACACATTTTAAAACTTATTTAGATTTCCTGTTCATGTACTGTAAATTTTACAGGTGGAAGTACTGGAATTTGATGTTTTATCTTTTTGCCTTCTTCAGTTATGACATCTTTTTTTCCTAATGTAAATTTTATTGATCTGCAATACTTTGTTGATGATGGTATTTCATATTTCCATATATCAATTTCTGCTGCTCTACTAGTTGACGGCTCAAGGCCGGTATAAATTCTTGTTATGCGCAATCGAACCAAACATACCATAAATAAATCAGCATCTGATGAATTTTCGGCATTACCTTGCTTGTATTGTCTTTGACCAGAGGACCCATCACATCCCCAATTACAAATTAAAGTAATGCTGCCAGATCCACACAATTTTTATTCGCATTTCATTGATGGACAAATTATATTGAGAACAATGCAATACAGAAATATTTTTTGTCTAATAAAATGTCTGCTGTATTTTATGACATAGATATTTTATTTTAATACAAAATCACACAAACATACAAAAAGACGAAAGACACAAATAACAATAACTTAAATAAGTTTACAACAATGTCCTATTGATAATAATAATAAGCTAACGATTATTAGGAATTTATTGAATGTGCTGCAACGTCGTGATATTCAGCCTAAAAGCTTTTATTGTCGGGGTTGACTACATAATATTTCCTGATTTTTGGGTGAGTTTTTATTTAATTGCAAATATTCAAATCTACAAAATTAACGTTCTTAAAAAATAAAAAAGCAACAATATTGTCAAATGAAATCTAGACGTTATTTATTATTATTATTATTATTATTATTAGGTATGTTTTATTCTAACTTTATATAAATATTCAGAACAAATTTAAGTTTTTATAAACTTATTAAGTAGCTATAGCTATAGCTATAGCTATAGCTGCTTAAAAATTAATTAGGTATATGTTTCGAATAAAACATACCTATTATTATTAATTTTTTTTGAATTTGTGAACAGCGCAGCCAGGTTAAGAAATTTGTTCCCGAAATTGTGGCTTTTGCCTCTCATTTGGGGACATAATTTCGCGGGGAGGGATTTGGGGTTTTTAAATTTTGAGCTCTAACATCACTCATTCTTATATATTGTTTTAATACAATATTTAGAATTTATGTAGTTTCTTCTAATATTTAAAAATTATTTTAAAATAGTACTAGGAGCTAATGAGTTTGATTTGCATGTATAAGCATAAAAATTAATCGATTTAATGAAGATTCTAATACCACAAAAACGAAGAGAAGAGAGGTGTCCTAGGACTCCTTGTTAGAGCTATACTGCTTAGCTTTTTAAAACAAATTTCAGGTATTAAATAGCAATGCCATAAAATTATATGTATTCCTGAAAATAATTATTTAATGTTCATATAATTTATTATTCTTATAATTTGTTTTTTTTTTGTCAAATGGCATCTCCTTCTTTACGAACAGCGAAAAATAAAGAAAACGAAAACTTAAAAATTTAAACAAAGAAATCAAAACAAGAATAAATTTGTAACTGTAATAGCGTAGAATATTTTTGTGACGAAAATCACGTCCTAAAGAGCATAGCTCTAATAAAAAAATGTACATTAGTGTGGCCATTATTTTTTTTTAGTTTCTTATATTTTCTCCCCCAAAATTGGTTCAGTTTTATTTAAACAAAATACAAACAAATTTAATAACGATAAGTTGTGTTTTAGGGGTTGCGTCTGCTCCTCAATAATCAATTTTAATGTACTTTTAATAAAAAAATATTTTACTGAATAGGTAAAATAATAATTTGGAGGACAAAACGTTTTAAATTGGGGACAAGACACAAAATGTTCCTGGCAACGCTGCATGTGATCATTTCCAGTTATTGAGCAGCAAACGGTTATGCATTTCATATTAAAAGCTGAAGGCATATTCATTGGTCACTGAACTATACCGACTTCAGCAGATAGTAATACTAATGTAACGTCAGAGCGCCCTCCTACACCGAATTTCTTTTGTCTGTCTGAAGAAATCTCGTTTGTTAAACAAATTGTGCGATTTTCAGCTTCATTTCAATATCTCCTTATATGCACTGTCGTGTGCCATTTGAGTGTGCCCCTTGAATCTGTCTATATTGAAATGTGGTTAGTTTCCCAAGCCATACTGCAAAATATTACAAAAAAAAAATGCAGCGTCATTTCATTTGTATAGCACTTTTTATGCAAACTTTCGATATACATTCCGGTCTAATATTTTATTTGCGAAACTTGGCACACACCTCAAGGACTGAAAAATACTTAAGAAAAAGGGTGGGGTCACGCCCACAAAATTATATGTACTTCTTCAGATCCGATTTCCATAAAATTTAGCAAATAGTTTCAGCTTTAAGCAAGACATAATTTTGTGGTTAAAGAAGTGTTCAGGGCTTACATCTAGTAATAGTAGTACGAATTCATTAACTGCGTGCAACTTTTCTTAAAAATTAAACAAAAATTAATATTTTATTTCCCGTGTTTCTACCAGAGCGATTTTTATGAAACTTGCCAAGCACCCTGAGGTTTGAATACAATAAAAAATAAAGGGCCTAATTTTGAAAAACGCAGCGCCAAGCGCTGAAAAATTTTATATGGAAAAAATTTTAATTACAAAAACAAGCTACATACATAAACAATTTTTAAACGCTAAGCCTTGCGTTTTACAAAATTAAGTCCTAAGAAAAAAATATGAGTGCCCTGTTTCTACAACCCAGGTGCTTAATAATTTGAGGAAAATATTTATATGAAAAATACTAATTTTTTTAGTGATTTTCATAAAAAAAAGTTGTAGGCGCGTCGCTTGGCTGACTTCTGCTAACAAAGCGTGTGCCCTGTTTCTACAACCCAGGTGCTTAATAATTTGAGGAAAATATTTATATGAAAAATACTAATTTTTTTAGTGATTTTCATAAAAAAAAAATTTGTAGGCGCGTCGTTTGGCTGACTTCTGTTAACAAATTTATTTTGTTTATGAAAATGGCAGACAAGTTATATATCAGTGAACAGGTTACTTATAAAGAACCGTTTTTGAAAATATTGTAGATATTTGATTTGATGTAGGCCTCGATATTTATTTATTTGAAAAAATTTATTGCACGTTAAATTTTTTTTCTGTAACTGAATTCATTTCCATCCTTTTTTATTAATTTAATTTGAATTGATTTGATTTCTGTTGCATAGTATACTATACTAAATTTCTGCTTGCCATCACCGTTTGTGGTCCATACAAAATTGTTAAAAATTTTCCAGTATATTGATGCACAAAGAAATATGAAACCTCAACAGTGCGATAGTGTGATGACTTGCACAAAATCTCATTATATTACATGATCTACGTGTTCTATTAGAGTCACATGACATGCATGTCGTTGTGGTGAATGCACTAAATATTGTGCATAATAAACATGGATTGTTATTTGAAAAGTTTTTAAAAAAAGAAATATAATAAAAAATAGAAAAAAAACATGCAACATTGTATTGCACAATGGGCGTTAGAGTGCGTGCGGTCTGTTTCTTATAATAAAATAACAACACATCAGTTGTATTCAAAAACAATTGTTAAGCTTAAAGCATGTTTTAAACCAATTTTCTCATACAAAAGTCGTACTTTAAACCAAAATTATTAAACTTAATTAACATAATAGAAATTTTTTGATGGAAATTTGTTAAACGTTGCTGTATTGAATTTAGTAATATTGAATACTGAGATATGCTCCATTTTCATCTCTTTGCGCTTGTTGATTTTTCAAATATCCTGTAAACGGAAGTGAAGCTAACAAGCACACACACACACACACACACAAGCTTTTACATATATCTGTGTATATTTCAGCTTTGATAATAGGGGTTGCCCCTGACTGATGAAATGAAATGAAAACTAGTGCCTTAAAAATGGTATTGTGCAGGACTTTAGTCTACATCACGGAGTTTAAAGTAAAATGGAAATAGAACATGCAAAAAAAAGCCACCATGTTTTTTGGGGCCAGCAGTGCCTTTTGTTTGTAAGTCTTGGCAATGTATTGAGGAACAATCCACATTAAAAGCGATAAAAAGACTTGGGTAGAATTCGTTCAGTAGTTCACTATTGACACAAACCAATGATCGAATCCATGTAATTTATATGAGTTTGATCATTGTTTTTTTTTTCAAAAATATACTTTCATCGAACTCATTCACTTGTAGAGCTGGGCCCATTCAGTCGTATGTGTTAGATCAAACCCATCGGTTTGTGTAAAAAGTAGACTTGTATCGAACTTGTTCACTAGTTCAGTTTTGACACAAACCAGTGATCAAACACGTGTAATTTATATGAATTTTATCATTGGTTTTTCGTCAAACATAGACTTAGATTAAAATCATTCACTTGTAGAGCTGGACGCAACTCGTTCGTTAAAACGTCTAAGATATAAACCTAGGATCAAACCTTTTTAAATTGCATAGGTTTGGTCATCAGTTTGTGTAAACAGTAAACTTGTGTCCAACAGTTCTTTTTGAAGTAGTTTTAGAGCGTTCGAATGAAAAGTTGTTTCAGAGCTATTTAATTTACATTGTCTTTTTGATCGAACTTGTGTCCAACATAATGAAATAGTTCAAAGAGAACTGTTGCACACAAGTCTAGTTGTTTATTCTTGCAACGTTAGCGCTGCGAAAGCATCAAAGATGAAAAAAAAGGTAAGATACATTTTGTAGCACTTCAAAAGGGTCAGTATAAATTCAATAATACAAACAAACAGATATGGATACAAAAGTGGTAAGTATAACTTCGTATGAAATTCAATATTCAAACAAAAAGGTGAGTATAACTGTAATAAAGGTAAGTATAATTATAAGTTAACGATTCAATTACAAAAATCTAAGGATCAAATTTCAACACTAGTAAACAGTAGACTTGTATTGAACTCATTAAATAGTTCATTAGTGACACAACCCAATGATCGAACCCATGTAATTTATATGAGTTTGATCATTGGGCCCAACTCATTCCGTCGGAAGTCTTAGCTACAAAGCTGTGATCAAACATATCGGGTTGTTTAAAAATTAGACTTTGATCGAACTCGATCACCATTTAATTTAATTGGGTTTTATCATAGGTAGTATTAAAAATGAACTAGTAAACGATTTTGGAAGTTGCTGTAGTTAGCAAAAATTTTGTTTTGCACAGTTGTAATTGAATGCCTTAAAATAACTAAGTTATATACTCAAGTAAGCCTAAGCTAACTTTAGATATATTTTTTCAGTGTTATGAGGGGAAAGGAACACAAAAACGCATTAAAACACTTACCGATAAACACACTCGAAAAAGCTTTTGAAGAAGCAATCGTAAAGCGTCATTTTTATAGCAAAGTGATGACATTTTAAGCAAATAAAACACTTCAGATTTGTCCAAAAAATTCGAAAAGATACTCACGAGAAGTCACTCTCGCTGACCAGGCAAGACATTTTCGCAACTACGCTGCAAAAAAGTTTATCTGCTCAATCACATCTTATTTTTCAAAAATCTCTTTTTCACCGAAGTTTACAGTTGCAAAAGCTTACTCTCACGATAAATTACACTCCCGATTATAAACACATCCTATAACTCATGCTTACCATTAACACACTTCAGTTAATTAAACTCACGCTCACGAAAACGCACTCTGTTACGCTCACTGAAAATTAAACTTGAATTGGGGCAATTTTGGGAATTATTACAACTAAATTTTATTCAATTTTTTATGTTTACAAAAAACAACCTATTAAAACTATCAAAAAACTACTAAAAAACTACTTGCACTGTGCTGGAAGCGAATTGATAAAACTGCAGAAACTGGCAATAAGCAATAAAAATTAATTCTTACTTAATCGATTTATAAACTGGTGAAACTTCGGAACTCCTGTGAAAAGCCTAAAGTCAAAAATTTTTTAGGAACTGATATAAATACATCTTAAGAAGTTCATATTCCCAGCCTAAATAAAGCTCGAGGGCATGCACATCATCATGGATTTATCTTAAAGGAATAAATTGTGGCATTGGCTGAAGCAGTTGGCACGTTTACTACAAAACCGAAGGTACTGAGTTCAATCCCTGTATCCAGCAGTCATTAAACAACAGCACCACGCATTTTTCTGATGTGGATTAGTGTCCTTTCTGTCAGTTGTTGAAGGGAAGTTCACGTGATGAAGCCATAGTCACTGGTCACTGCTGAAGTCGGTAGCAAATACTAATCCAAATGTAACATCAGAGCACCCTCCTTCGTTATGTAGCAAAATCATCGGCGAAGTAAAATAGCCGGCAAAATATCTACTAACCGCAGCTTCAAAAAACACCAAGAGAGGCGCTGCAATGCTGCGTTTTAAAAAAACCGTGAAAAAAAGATTTATAAAAGAATGAAACTTTCCTTTTTCTCTACCTTCAGCACCCGTCTTCTTTATTACTATCCCTTTGTTAAAAAAGGTAACACCCACTAATAGTAGTAGGCATTTGCCTCCGTGTTATTTTTCTTTTTTGAGGAAAAAAAGAATCTCACATCAAGGTAGATGATTTTGGTGGAATCAGCCTATCATTATTTTTAGTAAGAACTCGGTAAATAATCACTGAACAGATATCTCATCCCAACTTCAGGCTCGAGGCTAGAAGACAGAACTGGCCTAGGTTTGAACAGGAGACCAACATTTATTTCCACTTTATTGAGCATAATACAATATTTCAAATAAAGCTTCGTGTGATCAATGAGGTTTTAAAATGGATCAGTGTGAATATTAGTCCCACAGAGGTAAATATATTTACCGGCAGCAAGTTGGCAATTAGGGCAATAACAACCGAAAAAGTAAGTTCTACTGCCGTTGCCAAGACATGATAAAAGATTACGCAGTACATGGCAACATTTGTCTTTTAGGGTCGCTGGCCCACCACGGCGTAACCGGAAATGAACTTACAAGTGAACTAACGAAAAAGGCCATAACATTACAGATAACAACTCTAATTAATGCAAAGCCTTTCCAGGCAGTGAATATTAAGTAACAAAATTGGGCCAAGATAGCCCACTGGACACGATGGAATTGTGGGATTGTTGGTAATCTAACAGAGGTTTTATGGGTCGACCGGGAAAGTTGACCAGCATCTTAACAGGGGTAACTGTAATATACGAGGGCATTTGTACCGAATTGGAAGAATCATTGATAATTAATGCAGTGCATGCATCGAAGACATGGAGATAATGGAGCACTTCCTTTGTCAATATCCAGCTTTCGCACAGCAGATAATGCATTATTTTAAGGATGACACCTTACATTACATTACAGACCTTAGGGGTATTGACTAGAAAAGTTTGAGGGACTATGTACATGAACGATAAATGGTTCATATTTGTTAATTTACATGAGAGCGCAAAACAGGCCTGGACTTGCTTGTGTATATGTCCACGGACATGAGCGCAGTGGCTTCTCTCTTCAACCTTATGTAACTTACATGAAAGTCCAGTCTTCCAAAACTGCATTGTGTTGCATATAAGTCAATCATATAAAAAAATCTTTGAATTATAGCGCACAAGATCCAATTGCAATGCTGGATATAGAAAAAATCCTCAATAAATATAAAAATGCTACAGTCATTAAGACCATGGGAGAACTAAAAATTGATAATGCAACTCTAGGCAACTCAAATGTATCCAAAGTAGTAATTAAAGAAGCACTACGGGGACGGTAACTCTCTTCACTGTTCTAGAACCTCAACAATAATGTTCTGCTTAGATTAATGGAAACAATGTTCTGCAAGCTTACTGTATTTGCAAATGCGGTAACGGTATCAGTCTAGGGTAAAGATCCAATTACATTCCCATAAATACTGAAAGTTTTCTCACTCTAGATCGGGAATATGTATACATATATATATATATATATATATATATATATATATATATATATATATATTTAATATTTTTGTTCCCATAAGAAGCATGCCATCTTAACGATTGACTTCCATTATTGTTTATTTACGGATGAAAACTTCAGCTCATTCACCATTATATTTACATGCGGTGCTTTCATATCAAGTGGTCTACGGCAGGTATTACTTGGTCAACCTTTCCTTCAAGTACTTTAGGTACTTCAATGTAATACGGTACATAGCAACTGTCGGTTTTGGGTTTACCTTCAAGCTCGATTACAGTCGGTTCGGTTTCTCACCATAGACATTCGTACATTTGAATTCGGCAAAGACATCAGTTTACAAATGCCTGCAGCCTGCCAATATTGAAATGAATTGCATTCCGTGACTCGCAGCCATGCAGTGCAACTAATTTTACGTGGCTGTTTAAAATGGAAGTCGTTGTGGCTTTTGACAGAACGTTGAATTTTTTATTTTTTTAAAGAAGTAACACGTAAACACACGCCTCGAAATACGTTTCATTGACACCAGAGGCACTGCAACACTGCATTATTAAAAAACGCTGCAAAAAGCTGAGTTGTAAAAGAATGAAGCTTTCTTCTATCTTTTCCTTCACCATCAGCTGTCTTTTCTATCAATATCTCTTTCTTAAATAAGGTAGCAACTAATTAGTAATAGCAGTAGGCATTCATTGCTTAATTGTTACTTGTCTTGAGAAACAAAAAAATAAAAATATTCCATAATCTTAGGAATTCAAACCGCAAAAACTTATGAACTATATTGAGGAAATTAGGTTAGTAATATAGCTAAGTATGAAAGGTTTCTTAGGGTTCTTTGTTGGGTGCCTTCCCCAATATATCTTCTTAGGGGCGCAAAAAATGTTTTTTTAAATAGATACGGTCAATATAGGATTGTCCGTCTTTTCAACCAAAGCTCATCTAAGGTAATCTTAAGCCTTAAACGTATATTGGATATACCACCTTATAAATAAACCAATTTTATTCTGAGCTCAAAAAGAGAAGAAACACCCACCATCAATACAAATATTAAGGTATTTTGAGAATGCAAGAAAATGCGCTCATGATAACATGAACATTAAGGCTCTTTTTATTACATTTAAGCCAGTCCATATTCTGGGAAAAGAAATAGTGGCGAATAACCGAATAGATTTAAAAAGCATAATACAATGCAAAGATAATAATTATGGTGTTGGCAAAGGAAACTAAGTGATGTTAACTTGAAATACTCGTGGAATTATGTAATATCTGAACCTAACTTCAATCCAAGTTTTGTTGGTCAGTATACAAACAAAAACCATATATTCTCCGAAACAACTGAACCATTTGATAGGATTGGTTGCAGTGTTTACTCAGAGAATTCCATAAAATACCAAATTTCGGCAGTACTTTTGAAGTTAATATACAAAAAAGATATCCATATTTTTAACTAAAAGTAAAGCGACCATTAACAAATGTATACATCACATCAAAAACCGATGTCTCAAAAACAGATATCAAAACATTTGTCAGTTTCCCCTACATCGTTTCCTAGGGCGAAAGCCTTTGATAAATCCCCTAACACCCAAGAAACAAATGACAGGATATGGTATATTGGAATCCCTTTTAAGCGTTTGCTGGAATGGTATCAGGAAAATATGGTTTTAAAGAGATATGAATAGAACACAATTTCCGTTAAGAATTCCTAGATTCCAACTAAAAAAATTCCTTTAGCTCTCAGACTATCTTATCTTACTTAATATTTTCTCTGCCACTTTAATAGATTTGAGCGCTTTAAACGCAAAATATTTGGTTGAAAAATCCTCCTGCATGTCCTTTAAACAGGATTAATAATATTGATTGGAGAATCAAAATAGTCTAGATACATAAGTAAATTGATGATTAATCTAACTGGTATCACAACCTGATATAACTAAAGGACCCAAGAGTAAGCTACGTTTAGGGTTGCAGCCAATTCAAGTTAAGCGTATCTGACCTATTATCAGAACAATATGCGTCCACAGCGCGTTCATGCCTGCAAAGAAAAGAAATAAAAGAAAAAAATATTAGTATTTTGATAAATAGAAAATTTAAGACTCATATATTAAAAATATAAAAATATATATTGAAAAACGATTTTTATGTGGACTCATAGATCTGCAAGTGAATAAAAAACCCAGTGTACTAATTACGATTAAGAATTACACTTTATTTACTAATTAAATCAAGATCCGAAATACATGCACTTTAATTACATAAATAAAATAAACAACTGGATACCACATCTCACGAAAGTCTGACTGCGCTGGTCTGCTGTTCCTCACACCATTCTCACTCTGCCGACGCTCACTGTTGATACAACAATAATGACTCACTGGCTTTATTTTACTTTTGCACAGCACTCAACTCAACTGAACTGACTATTCACAATAGACCACTCAAACTACCAATTAAAAGAACTTGCAAGACATGAGGGAAGAAAATACTTCGTGAGGGAAGAATTTATGATGCTTTCTTCTTCAAACGCATGAGTGCATATACAAATGTCATGCATATATGTACATACATATGCACACACGTTGTGTGTATGATCTTTTATTTTTCTGTGCACATACAAACGCACGCAAGCATTGACATTAGTTGTGTGCGCTTGCTTTAAAAAATCACCCTTAAATACACACACACTCAAAAGTACAATATGCAAAATAACAAGCATAAACACATCAACACTACTTCTTTTGAGTGTTTGTTAACAATAAGAAGTCTTCACGACATCGCTTCAAAACACTCAAATAAACGAAAATCAATGCATCCATCGTGCTTCGCTTATATACGACAGCATTTATTATTGGTTTAGTATAATAAATGCCGCGAGAATATATTTAAAAAAACAAGAGGTATTTACATTTCAAGACTGTTTACGCTGGCCTCTACTTTAAAATGACATCTCTCCTTATCTCGCTCTTTATTATCGGCTACCATCGTTGTGTTTACTTTCAACGATGCTTTTATACCTTTTATCTTTTTGCAAAAGAGAAACAAAATGCCCCTTCAGACTATTTAAGGGGGTATCTGCAAAAATGTTGTCTTTTCATTATATAGAAAATTGTTAGTAAATTTAGTAATTGAGAATATTAATTAAATTTTTTTAGAAGATACCTAAACTTATATGAATACTATTAAATATTAAAAAACGCCATTTTTTCAGATAAACTTTCAAAAACGTGCTGCAAACTCTTATTTAAAAATATTTATTCAAACCTTAAAATTCCCTTTTCATAACAACATTATTTACGTTACAAACTGTATTTGCAACATATTTGTTTGCTTAACCATTATTTTACTCTACTATTGCAAATACTTTTAGTATGGCTGCCCTGCAATATGCACACGCACACATAGACAAAATTATAATCCTTTCATTTTCTATAAATATATGTATGTCTGTATTTTTTAAAGGGTGTACATTATAGCAGGTCGGCCTCCATAAATAAAAATTCTGCCAGTCAAGTCCTTTATTCGCATATCCATGAAACTTTTAAAACAGAAAAAAAAATTTTTCCACGCCCCAACGTACAGCACTTTTTGTTTTTTATATATAGTGCTCACATTCACGGTCCAATATGAACATAATACATATCATTTGGCATGGCTAAAAAAATTTTTAATCCGATAATCAAATTCTGAGCGCCACTTTTGGCATCTGACATCCTTCCCCTTACTTAAGAGCAATCAGAATCTGAACATGTTTCATATCGTTATTATTGGCTTCATTATGGCTTAATTTTTTCCTCCAGTGATTTGTTGATCGTACATAAAATTCTGGGAGCCACTTGTGGCATCTCGGATCCTTTTCCCGAGGCCTGCCAGATTCTCAACAAAACACACAAGAACCCTTTTTGCTTTTACAAAACAAATATGTATGCACGTATGTTGGTGAAGGATCTATAGGATTAGCCAAACATAGCATCGTTAATTTCATTTTTTTAGGGTTCCGTACAGCAGAGCTGAAAAGGCGCCCTATTGTGTTCGCTATAGATGTCCGTCTGTCTGTTTGCCACCGGCTGTTTCCGAGAGCCTTAAGAGCTACAGACCTGAAATTTTCACAAAATATGTAAAACTATGGCCTCTAAAATATATGAGAGATAACAAGTAATATGTTAACAATGTGACAGTAAAAAATTAAAGGGTGTTCTAAACCAGAAATAAAACGTTTTGAAATTCTACTATAATATTTGGACACTTGAAACTGTCAAAGTTAGCGTATTTTTTAGGCAGACTACACCAATTTTACACTGAATTTAAAAATAAATCAAAATTAAAGGGTATTCTATTAGTTAATGTCAGTTTGACTATGCAACGTTTGCAACGTTGAGAACGTGCTGTATATTGGAAACCGCAGGAGTCAGCAAACTCATGAGATTCTTAAAAACGCTAAAACCAAAATATACCAATATTAAAAACAATAGCCGAAATGTAAAATCGCCCAAATGGAAAAAAGAACTTAAACGAAAATTATCAACAAAAATAAAATAAATCGCTAAAATGCAAAAAAAAACCATAAGTTAAAATGACGCCAAGAACCTTAAAAAATCAACAAAACTCGCCAAAAAACTTAAAAAATGTGCCCACATAAAAAAACGCTTGAGCTTAAAAACTACCGAAAACCCCAAAAAGAATCGGCAACACGAAAAATTTCGCCAAAACAAAAAAAATTTTACAAATTTCGATATCAGTTAAGATATTTGATTTTATAGGCCAAACTTCGTGTAGCATTACCAAGGCGCGGATTTAGCGAAATTTTTGGTGATACATTCAATGTTCAAATCTTTTAAAGCTTAGTTAAAAAAAATAGTATTACTATTAAAAGATGAAGCATAAAAAAACTCAACAAAAAAGAAAAGACAGGCGACAGCGTCAATTTGCATTAACTATCTTAATTCAAATTAATTTGTGAATTATCCCCATTCCAACGCGTATTAGATTTACCGTAAATGCACTGAATGAAAGTGAATTAATACTGAACTATATGGTAACACCGTCCTCATATGGTAACACTGTCATATGGTAACACTGTCAACAATCAATCAAATGTTGGCAAATTGTTTTCGTTTTCAAAATTAAAATGGATTCAATGTCAGGAAATATAAGTTTATTTTAATTGTTTTTAGAAAAAGAAGAAAGGAATAATTAAAATCGAAAAACATTTTTTCTATTTTAAAATTTCCAAGGAAAATAATCTAAGTGTGTGGTACGAAAGGGATGCCCAGATTTTGCCAGCTGTTTACTTAATGCAAGTAAAAGTCGTCTGTCAGGGTATATTTTAAATCCCCATTAGTGAGCTCTTAATGCAAATTAACGCTGTCGTCAGTCTACACTATAAGATTAGTTCAACGTAAATAAAATAAATCGGTTTTCTTAAAGAAGTAATATATGATTTTCTTGTGCGGCAAATATAGACAAACTACCAGATTGGGATAAATTTCAACGAAGGGTTGAAAATGACCTTTCACACTAAGAATTACTTACAGGTAATGAAGCAAAAATAATAAATATATTTCTTAGATTTGGAACGATATCTTCGTCAGAGTTTATTAAAGCATATAGAGAGCAAAATTGGGTATTATGAATAAAAAAAAGTATTTACTTTTTACTTAAAAATTTGTTTAAAAAACCCCAAATATGTATGTGTTATATTTGGGGTTTTAAAACAAATTTTTAAGTAAAAAGCAAATACTTTTTTTTATTCATACTACCCAATATCTGACAGATTTTCAGATGTTAGTAGTTTGTTGTCTTTTTATACCCTTTACCAAATATGGAAAATGGTGTATATAGGTTTGTCATTTCGTGTGTAATTAACAAAATATGAATATGCGACCCATAAAGTGAATCTATTCTGGGAAGACTGGTGTATCCGAAATGATCCGAAATAGATTGATATTGAAAATCAACGAAACCAGCCAGACGGTTTCAGAGCTGAAAAATTTAAACTTTATTTTGCCATATAAAAGAAACTTTAGCTAAAACTAATTTTTTTTGTTCATTAAATTTATTTTTTATTTCAGTACGACTTAAACTGGCATTTAAAATAAAAAAATTTTATTAAAAAAATTGTAAAAACGTTTCCAGGGTTGGAAAACTTTAACTTTTTTGTTATATAAAAGTAACTTACAAAACTAATTTTTACTTTTTCTATATAAGTTAAACATATTTTTTATTCTTAAAAGAAATAAGAAAACAGATAAATATAAAGGATGATTCCAGGGTTGGGAAACGTACACTTTTTATGATAATAAAACCTAGAAGGGATAATTAATTTTTTCTTTTTCTTTATAAATTAAAAACGTTTGGTATAGAAAAGTAGAAAAATAACAACCACAGCTCTAGAGCAGGAAAATTTTAACTTTTTTCTTGGATATTAAAATAATTAAATAAAACTAATTGTTTCTTTATTTCCTTCTTTCTTTGTTCGCTAAATATATATTATAGTTTTTTTTTAAGAACTAAATAGGTTTAAAGAGTCAGAAAAGTATAAAAGCATGATTACAGGGTTGGAAAATTAATTTTTTGTATATAAAAGTTACTAGATCAATTAATTTTTTTTTGCTTGCAAGCTAAATGCATTTTATGTCTTAGAAAGAAATAGCTAATTTGGAATAAAAAATTAGAAAAATATAAATCGTTGCTCTGGAAAACTTATATAACACTCATTAAATCAAACTACATATTTCTTTGGTAATTAAATATATTTTATATATTAGAAGGAAATAAATTAGTATTAAAAACAAACAAAAATCAAAATTATGGTTCCAGGGTTGAAAATTGAAAAAAAATTTTGGCAAAATAAACCGAAAATTTTTTTTCAGTTATGTTTAACATTGAAAACGGACTTGATGTCCAACTTTGAAGGGCGGACGCACCCCCTAAAACACAACTTACAGCTATGAAATATTTTTGTACTTGTTTTTTAAAGAAAGAAATTAAAAAATAATAAATAACGGCCACTCAAATAAATTATGATAATTTAAGTAATATAAATATTGCATATATTCAGGCTTATTAACTACCCTATAGGAACTCAAACTCATTTGTAAGTACCTTCAAACTGGTTTTTTAATAACAACAACTGGTTGATTAAGTGACTTTTTTCCTTGTAGCCGACTCACTATTTTAACATAGGCATGTCATAGGCAGTAGTCAATTGGCCATCTCTGCATGACTTTTAAATTGACTACTAACTACTTATTTTCAACACTCTGAAGTCAATTAATATCTATTATAGTTAAATAAATATTTATGTAAATCTTCATACACATTTGTATATCATATACATACATACATATGTATATACTATATATAATGAATATATGTGTATTGATATATAGAAATAATTAGTATTTTTATATTTAAAAGAAAAATACATACATACATTCATACGAAAGTTTGTCCTGCTCATAGAAAATATTATACATATTAAGTATTGAAATTATTAAGTTTTTTGTTTTCAACACAAACATTTGGAATTTGATTTCATGGCATGCTTCTTCTGATTTTTTTATTTTCTTTTCATTTACTTATTTTGCTTTTATTTATTTCTTACGTGTGCTTCTATTCAATATGTTTGGTTGATATCTGCATGATATTTAAACCAATTTGTAGTCAGTTGCAAAATAATTAATTTATAGCTAGTGTTTTTTGTCAATCGACTATTTTATTTACTAGAGGGTACTTAACTATGTACATATCCATATACATACGTACACACTCATACATATAAGTATATTTCCAAACATAAGTCGAACGTTCAGTTTTCACACATAGATGGAACATATTGCGATTAAAAAAAAGTATGAGTACATAAATTAGTGTTTTTTGGGAATTTGTACAATATAAATTATTTAAAATTTTTTAACAAACTAATAATACCAAATTATCATTTTACTTAATTAGTAAAATATTTTTTATTTAAAAATACATTGAAATTGATTATTAAGGTATTTAACTGGATCCAATGTGCATTTCACTAGGAGCTTCGGAAACCCGTATAGACAGACGTACGGAGAGACGGACATCTCTTACTTATCTTCCAGAATATACATATACACATATATATGTACATTATGGGTCACATATGAGTATTGTGGAAATTACACACCGAATGACAAACCGACTATATGAATATAGCCTTTACCACCTTTGGTGAAGGGCATTGGAAAAACCACATTTCAATTTACCCTTTCAGTGGAATACATACATACATACATATTCCATAAATTTGGATTTTAACCATATTTGAGAATTGTATCAGTAGTATCAGTTACCATCGAATTTATGTGCTCGCTGACGTTGTCAATAAAAATACCATTGCTGCAAATGAAATACGAGTATGAGTAAAAGTATCTGGGTCCGTGCGTTCTTATATGGATATGTGTATCTCTTGTCATATAAAAAATTTTTATATAATCCATACTGCAATGCAGCTGGGGTTTCATGTTCCATTAATGTAACAAACGAGTATTACATAGATATTTATTTTTGTATTAAGTGTGGTATTTTGAAGCCACGATGAATTCGTGCAAATGATTTTATATAAGAAGAAGGTGTTCGTATGCATGAATATGTATATATATAAATATGTACATATAAAAACCCATAGATTTGTTAACTAAATTTGCCACACATTGATGCATAATGGCTGGCTGCGTTTTACATGCATATGTATGTATGTATGTATGTAGCTATATATGTAATTCAGCTGCTGTTCGTTTATTCTTTCGAAATAATCAAATATACATACATACGTGACTTTTCCAAAAATAAAACTACTAAAACATCATTAGAGGTTTTTTAACTGCGGCTTGTGTTACTCATTATAGGAAGAAATAATTGTATAATATACATACATTTGTATGTTTTTATGTATGTATGTTTGGTTTTAAAGCGAAATTTAATTAAATTTTAATGTACTTTTAAAGAGAATTTATTATTCTTTTTTGACCGACTTCAAAAAAAAGGAGGAAGTTATCAATTCATTCATCTGTATCATTTTTTACATTGTAGACCGATTGTAAAAATTATTTTTGATGTGTAAACATCTGTATGCTAGGGGGTAAAAACCTTTTTCAAAATACAATCACAAATTTTGAGTAAGATCATAAAGCGTTGTCAAATCGGTGTGACCTATGTGTATGAGCGTATTAGTGTAATCATATGAACAAGAAATCATATGAAAGATATAAAATAAGTAAAATAAATATAAACTTTTAAATAAAAGAGTCTATCAAATGTCAAATATTTGATTAAAAGTTAGAATTTATAATATTATATTATAACGATGTCTTCATTACGCACTGTTGCCTTACACTGAAGCTGGTGCACGACAATTGTATAACAATCTTCATCTCATGCCAATTATTATGGGTGGAGATTTTAATACAAATTTTGCAAACCTACAGTCGCAAGCTTTATCAAAATTTTTATTTGACGTTTTCCACTTGCATATGAGCAATTTTCCATAAACCCCACAACTAATAATTCCACTGCTATAGATGCAGTTTTCCATAGATTTTTAAGTACAGTAGAGTCAAAAATTTATATGTCTTATTTTAGTTACCATAAGCCAATATTAAAAAAAAAGTTCATTACTAGATGTTTACACATCTCCGCCGGTGATCGGACTCACATTGCTATTTTTTGTCTGATAGGGGTAAGCGAGTTCCAGCGGGCAGGAACACGCACAAATTTTTTTTTTTTTGATATTATAATATTATACTTGTTTGATTGCTGATAAAATCTAGAAAACACCCTTAGTCCTTTTAATTATAAAATTTTAAAGTTGAAAATATGGGCGTGGCTATGCCCATTATAATTTATTATCATATTTTACATGGTTCTACTTAACCGGTTTTTACGAAACTTAACACACAAACCTGGAACCCTAAAGTAGACACAATCTTCCAATCCAAAAAAAAAAAAATGGGCAGAAGCACGCCCATTAAAATTAAATATTTTATTTTAAGTGATTCTAATTTACCGATTTTTACAAAACTTAGTACACACACACACAAATTTAATTTTAATTTTATATTTCACATATGAAGAAAACATGTGGCAAACAAAAATAAGTGTCCAGAATTATTCAGCTAAAGAACTAAATAAGCCTGCGTGCGCACAAAAATTGTTAAATAAACATAAAAAACTAAAGCAACAACAATAACGAAATAGCTTCTGATTGTTAAGTAGATTACACATACAAACACACACATACATACATAGATGGTAGTGCAGACAAAAATAAAATTAAAGTAAACAAACACACACTTACATGGTAGTGCAGACAAAAATATAAATAAAGTAAACAATGATGTATATACGCACATACATACATTTGTATATAGTTGACCCATGAGCGACTGAAAACAAGCGTTCAAAATGCTTCTGGGATTGTCTAGAGGTTGCTGTAACATTCTGGAAACTTTGTGTGAAGTATGAAAACGGCGACGCATCTGCTGGCAGTCAGTCTGAATTTCAGTTGTTTAATTTAAAGAGTTGCCTATTAAGAATTCAGTTCATTAGTCCTAATTTACATATTGCAAGTCCTATTGCTAAGCTCATTACTTTGTTATGGGAGAGAGACGAGGGGAAAAGAAACGTTTATGTTCTCCTTGTCTCTCTCTTCCATAAACTAATCAGCTGAGAAATAAGACACGCTTAGTGTAAATTTCGAGTTATTGTGAAGAAAAAGTAAAAGTTAAAAGCCGTTTTAACGTTTTAATCAAGCAAGTGTGTGTGTATTTAAGCTTTTGATTAGTATAAGTGTATTTATTTAGTAAATAAAGTGGAATTTGTAATTCTTACTAGTACCCTGGGGTCTTTCGTTCATTTGCAAAACTAAACAAAAGCGTTTTTAAAGGTTAAAAACCTAACAATATTCATTAAATCAATCAATTAATTATATTTGATTCATGAAACAGTTTATTTAAAATAATGAATTAGTTTAATAGTTGTAAATATATACAGTGAATCATTCCTCATCGAACCAATGAAAAGCTTCATCAGCTAACTTTCAGAGAAAAACTTAATTTTCTCATTGAATGGTTTTCTTTCAGTGAAGGAGTAATTATATTAACCATTAAAGGTCTTGACTAATTTAATTGAGAATATTTTTCCACTATAATGGGGTGTACGAGTACTTTAAAATAGCGCGATTTTCATATTTACCAAAAAAGAGTTATATTATTTACATTTAATTAATTATTTACCATTTCATAGTATACTGCATCATTAAAGTCTATTGACAACATTTTTTTTTGATTTTAAGATTAAATTTCATTTTAAATAAGCAAATATTTAATTAAAATATTAATCAAAAATGTTTTTTGTTCTACACAAACATTTTCATTGAAATAAAAAAATTTCCAAGAAATTTTTTCTGTGCATTAAATACACAATTCTTAAAATTCCTTTAGTGACTAATTTTTGTACCCATTTACACTTGCATTTTATGTTTACGTTTTAAAATCATGCCAGCACATTTTTTTGTTAAAATATTTCTATAAGAAAAATTACTTTTACTTTTAGTAAAATTATTATTTTATTTAATAGGTCATTTACAATTGCACAAAATCTATCAGATTTCGATTAAAATCTTCATGAAAATCTATACCGTTTACACCAAGTTTTTTTTGACATATATCAATACTTGTTTATCCAAAGCAAAACCCATTAAGTGAAAATTTTCCGAACCTACAACCAAATGTTGTGAAATGAAATGTGGTCAATTCACACACTTTTTAAAGCAGACCGTAGCTAATTCAATCATCTTTTATACAAATATGTTGTATAGGGTAGTAAAAATAAAATAAAAATACTAGATTTTTCTAGTCACAAACTAGATTTTGTTTTGTATGGGAGATCTAGTAAAAATCAACTAGATTTAGCTCGAAATCCCGTAATTGCCAGATTTTGATATAATGTAAATGCAATATAAGAGAAATTCTTGATCTGATCTTGATAAAACATTTTTACTTAAATTTGTTTAACTTGCGTTAGTCTTTTTTGAATTATGAAACACAAAAATACATTTTACGCGTTACAAAATAAATGCAAATTAATATAAATTCACATCACATTCAATAATAATTTTTGAAATATTTTTTTTTCTTGATAACAATAACAAGCAATTTAAATTGACTATCAATAGTAGTAAGCGAAAAATAACCACTTAGAGATATTATTCAATGTTTGAAGCTCAAGTAAAATATTTTTCTTTTTTGAAGTAAACACTTTTAAACAAAACAAATGTAAAGCGATTAGAATTATAAAACTTTTAAGCCCAAATTTTATAAATAGAAACGTTTCATTCGTTTTGAAATTTGCATGGAAAAAATATTTTTTGAAACGAATTTTCGTTACTTTTCATACAAATTTTAAATGTTTAGAAACGAAATTTTTTACAAAATCTGCCTATTAGTTATGTAAGCCAAGGACAAAAACAAAAAAAAAACAAACATTTTAGCTTTAAGATTTGATCACTTATTGTTAGTTCATATTTAAAGATACAATAAATAAATAAATATATAAAAACAAAAAAAAAAAAATTTTTATTATCTAGCAAACATAAGCAAACAATCATAACACATAGACCGCAGCAGCCTGCCGACTGCAATACATTAGAAATTAAATGCACACGACGCATACTGTCACGAAGGTTTTTTTTTTTTTTTTTTTTTTTAATGCATGTTTTTTATTTATTGTATCTTCATATATGAACTAACAATAAGTATTCAAATCTTAAACATATAATTAATAGGCCCGACCAATGCCAGACATAACTAAGTGATAGTTGTAAATAATACATAAGTGGTGATAAGCAAAAAAAAATAAAAAATTTTTTTTCAAGCAACTTCATTCGGAGTGTTTAGTATTAGAGCCCTCTCTTTTTTAAGCGGATGTGTCCAGTAAAGTTCAAGATGTTACGAGCAAGCGGATTAGGATGTGACACGAGTTTAATTAGATATTTGCCTGCGTATTTTGCAATTTCTTCAGTCACTAGTGGCATATTTAAATCACGATGTATATTTGAATTCTTAATGTACCATGGAGCAGATGTTATTAACCTTAAAATTTTGTTTTGTCTTCGTTGAATTCTCTCTACATTGGAAGCTGAAGCACTGCCCCATAACTGGATACCGTAACACCATATTGGCTTTAAAAGCGACTTGTATATTAAAAGTTTGCAGTCTAGGCTGAGTGTTGAATTTCTGCCAATCAGCCAATGTACCTGAGTTAATTTTAGTTTCATTTGAGTTAACTTATAGTCAATGTGATGTTTCCATGTAAGCCGTCGATCGAGGTGTATACCAAGATATTTCACATGTGAATGTTGAGGAACAACTTGATTATTAATCCGAATGGGGGAACAAGTATCTCTTCATAAGGTAAATGTTATATGGACACACTTTTGTTCATTTACCTTAATTCTCCATAATTTTAACCATAGTTCCATCTGGCTAATGTGTTCCTGGAGTTTTCGGGATGCCTCATCAGGGTTTTCGTGCATACTAAGGCAGGCGGTATCGTCGGCAAATGTAGAAGTGTGGATACTACTGCTCACAGGCATATCACAAGTATAAATCAAATATAAAAATGGCCCCAGTATACTCCCCTGTGGCACACCGGATGAGATAGTTTCAGGCATACTCATAAAGTGTCCTTCCACAACTGTAAATTTTCGTGCAACAATGTAACTTTCCAAAAGATTTAGAATGTTTATTGGTAAGTATGTCTTCAATTTCAAAATCAGGCCTTCATGCCACACTTTATCAAATGCCTGAGAAACATCAATAAACACGGCAGAACAATACTTCTTTTCCTCAAATGTTTTTCTGATAAATTGAACCAATCTATGCGTTTGCTCAATGGTGCTATGCTGGCTTCTAAAACCAAATTGATCGTCCGGGATGCACCCATTATCAGTTAAAATTGAAGACAATTTTGTCATGAGTAGTTTTTCAAAAAGCTTTGACATTGTTGACAGTAAACTTATTGGCCTATATGACTCAGCCTTGGAAAGATCTTTACCTGGCTTTGGAATCATTTTAACCTTGGCAAGCTTCCAGCAGTCTGGATAATACTCCAGTCGCAAAATGGCATTAAAAATGAATAACAGGATTCTAATTACAGTACGAGGTAACTTAATCAGCATCTGGTTACTAATTCCATCCATACCGAGAGATTTTTTCGGGTTGAGTTCGGCAATTAGTTTTTGTACATCACACATCGTAAATTTTAAGGGTCGTGGGGGTAGAGCAACTACACTCGGCAAATCAGCAACACCGGTACATGTATTTGGTGTAAATACGGATTTTAAATGCTCAGCAAATATGTTAACTTTTTCAGTATCGCTTCTTGCCCAACCTCCGGTAGATGTGCGCAGAGGTGGCTTAAACTCAACGGGTGTTTTAAGCTTTTTAGCAGCGCGCCACAAAGAGTAATTAGATGCTGGTGTGACATCAAGGCCTTCCAGATAATTTTTGAAAGATACAGTTTTTTCAGATGCAAGCAACTCTTGGAGTCGTTTAGTGCACTCTTTAAATCTGATTTTATGTTGAGGTGATCTGTGCTGTTGCCATTTCCTTCTAGCTCTTCTTTTTTCACGTACGAGATGTTCCACGTCTGTAGAATAAATTTTATTGAACCCAGTATGCGGATGGGAGGTAGTGGCATGTTCAGAAGCTTGTTTAATATTCTCGTTAAGATTTGCAATGTTCGATTCAATATCATTGGGTGTTCTTAGCGTAATATTTTCCGTGCAATGACTACTAAGATATTTTTTGAATCCCAGCCAATTAACACGACTTATCATCTTGACATATGGGTGAGGTAAAGCGCTTCTCAGTGGACTACAGATTGTAACGATCGTGGGAGAGTGGTCAGACGACAGATCTAGGGAAGCTTCAACGTGAATTAATTCCCTAGAAATACTTTTTATGACGCCGAAATCTATAACATCCGGAATTTTTCGTACGTCAGTAGGCCAGTAAGTAGGCTCCCCACTTGAAATAACATCCAAACCCATTTTTGAAATTGTGTTGAACAACGCCCTACCTCTAGGCGTAATAAGACGCGAACCCCAGAACGTATGCTTAGCATTGTAGTCGCCAGCTGCAACGAAACAAGGTCCAAGAGATTTGTAGAACTTCTCGTATTGGTCCTCAGTGATTGAAAATCTGCGAGGAGAGTAAATTGAAGATATCACGAAATTTGTACAAAAATTTTCAATGCAGATATTTGTTGCTTGTAGATGTTCTTCACAAATGTTGTCAAGAATATAGTGCTTGAGTCTTGACTTTATTAGAATTGCTGATCCACCGCATGCTCTCCCTCTAGGGTCCTTTGTATCATATAAAGTGTAGCCATTCATTTTAAAGAGGCTTCTAGAAGTCAAATGAGTCTCAGAGACCAACATTATATCAATATGTTTTTCCGTAAGGAAGTGCTCAAGTTCATTTTTATGTTGGCGAATGCCGTTTGCGTTCCAGAAACATATTTTTAACGTGTTCATGGCTTGTTAATTAATGCTTGAAGCAGAGTATTCTGCATTCTCAGCATTTCTTGCATCATGGTAGTCATATTTGTTGTAAAGTTGTTTATAGTTAGCACCAGATTCTCAATAGTAGCTTCAAGGCGACTAAAGCTAAAGCTTGAATTTGCATTCGTTGAACTATTTGGCGGTGAAACATTTGGTGTGGGAATAGAACTAGCCTTAGCAGCATCGGCATACGATACACGTGAAGTAACTGGTTGGCTCACTGGAGCAAAAGTGGCGGAGTACGCGTTTAATGGTTGAGCTGGAGCTAATTTAGGTTTTTGCACCATAGCCTGCTTGACGAAAGAGTACACAGGACATCCTCTGTAGTTAGCGGTGTGATTACCTCCACAATTACTGCATTTTTTTCCGCTTGATCTTTTGGTTTGGTACAACTTGCAGTACCGTGCAATTCACCGCAGATAACACACACTGTAGGTAAATTGCAGTAAGCTTTTGTATGGCCATATTCTTGGCAATTATGACACTGTACGGGACCTGCACGAATAATGTGTCGATTAAATTATTCAACTTTATTTATTTAATGGAATCTTAAGACTAAAATTTAAAAAATATCTTAAATCTAACTTAAGCTAAGCAACGCAAGAATTTTATGCTTACGTTGCTGTCTGGCAAAGTGTGGGAAAGGAAATAAAAATGTAATCCTAAACTTTAAGGTTTCCCTACACTTTACCAGCACCTATTATTAGTTGCACATGTAACTCCTCACCCCTTTGTTTTAAACACTCCTGGGTTTCTTATACATGTATATATTTTTATATTTGTTTGTGTTTTTCGTTTTTCTGGAAGAAATTCCTATATCTTAGTATATATATGATGGTATTTTATATATAAGTATATTTTTTCTTTTATTATGAAAATTTATAAGATTAAATATAACTGACCGTTGTAACTTGGAGTTCATTTACAAAAAAAAATTATTAATTATTCGGTCTATACTTATTTATGATATTCTCAATGTCAGAAGGACTCTGAGATATCGTTACGACTTGGGTTTTATTTACACCCGTCTTTTTCTTCTTTGTTATAAGATAGATTAATACAAGTGCAATAGTTACAGCAATTATCAATGTTACGTTCAGTCCATATGAGACTTTACTATGAACTTTCAATTCTTTAATTTCTTCTACATTTTTTACATGTTGCAAAGTAATATTTTGGAATTCAAAATTAGGGTTTGTTACATTAATAATTGATGTTGGTGGAAAAAAGAATTTTTCATGTATTATATGTTGTTTGTTTTCAAAAATTTTATCATCGATTGTAATGCTACAATTGTTTATATTTATTAAATAATTTCCTGATAAGCTTAAGTTTCTATTGTCACAAGTTTGCTTAATTTCAATTTTTCTAGCATTTTTCAACAAAATAGTTGCTTCATCCAACTCTATTGTTTCCGTTTTATTATTAAATATGTACTTACAGTTATTTCTAATTGAACAATGGTTGCTTTTTTGGAGATGTTTAACGATTACATTTTCCTTATAGTGTAAAATAACGTTATTTATTTCAACAATATTTTCGTTAACTTCATCAATTTCCATAAAATTTGTGTTTGGTACAGCGGTAAGTAATCTCAATTGTGTAGTAATGAATTTATCAGGGATCTGTATGGCTATTATTAGAGAATTGTCCTTGAACGTCATCACTCCGATTTTAAGGAGTTTTAACTTATAAAAATCAATGTTGAAGTTTTCTATTTCTGTTTTAGTAAATATGCTAGGATGAATAAAACTGTTTTTGGCGGATGCGATATTATCCTGTATTTTCTCTATATTGTCTTTAAGCATATTTAATTTAGACAACTGGTCTAAGTAAAGGTAACGTCTCATTATTTCGTTATTACTTTTTCTGATTTGTTCAAAAGCAGATTTTATACTATTTCTATCCTGATCTATAGAGTTTTTTAAGCTAGTAAGTGATTTATTAAACGAATCATTGATAATAATTTGATTGTTTACTGTCCTAATGATAGTCCTATTATTTTCTTCAACTGTGGAGATATGATCCATAATTTCTGTCCTATCGTCATCGTCCATTGTTCCGTATAGCCATTTTTGTGCTGTGCCGATGATATTTATTAAACCTCTCTTTTCCCTTTGTTGTTTTGGTTTTATTGTTAAAATTTTTTCATGTATACTCTGTATCTTTTGCAAAAGGATTTCCCTATTACTTATATCTACAGTTTTAATATTTTCTTCTAAGACATTAAGAATTTCCACTATTTCTAAAATATTTACGATGTGTACTACTGTGTTAGTAGTATTAACTATTTCCACTTCACCCATCTTTATATCAATATGGCCATTGTTCTCCGGTAGCTGGCTGATTTGTAAAAATCCCTCAGTCCGAACCACCAGTAGAAGGAATACCATGGCGGTTACCAGGGTCTGAAAATTTAAGAGGTCTTTTAATGTTGGTTTCGTGAACATTTCTTAAGAGATGTTTCCTATATTTCGGCTGTTCTTTGTGTCGTAAAGCCCTGTAATTTTTTATATAACCTTCCTCTCTATTCTCCTCATAATTTTCCCTATTTAGATTTCTTTTTTCATTCAATTTGTCCTTATACTTCTCCATTCTTTCCTTTATTATTTCAAAATTTATTTTGTTATTAACCACATCAAAAGGGGTACATTTTATCGTACTGTGGTAGCTATTGTTATAAAAATTTATAGCTTTTATTATTTGTGTTTCTATTGGTAATTGTTCCTCGAGATTTAATGCTCTTATTTTCTCAGTTATGGTATTATTTAATCTTTCTACGTCGGAATTCCCGGTATGATTATTAGGTTTTGTTATATGAAAGTCAATTCCTTCTGCATCTAAAAAATTTTTAACATTGTTGGAATTGAATTCGTTGTCAAATATGAATTTTTTCGTTTTACCTTTTATTGCCAAAAATTCTCTAAGTTTTTGTACTATAGTTGTACTATTTCTATCTGGCATGTGAAAACAGACAGCATGCTTTGAAAATTTATCAATGAAAATCATAAACGACTGCTTGCTATTTACATATGTATCTACATGTACTATTTCATTTACAGATGCAGGTGTTTCGGTTCTTTGGAACTTCTTTTTGATTGGATTTCTGTCATACTTTGCTGATGAACAAATGTGACAATTATTTATTACCTTATGTATTGCCAATTTTAAATTTGGATTATAAATTTTGTGCCTGATATTTTCATAAGTAGCCAATATTCCTGAATGTCCGCTTTCATATTTATGGAAGAGAGCTATATTTTTATTCAATTCATTCTCGTCCTCTATGTCTCTAGCAAAGTAAGAACATTTGACTATTTTGTATGTGTTTCTATCAGGGAATTCTCTTATCAAACATGATTGTACTTTATAATACTCATGGTCGCTTAATTCAGAATATACTCCGATTTTTCCTTTGGGAATTTCTCTCCTCAAAATATTGGACACATTTTCCTGTTCAATGTCATTTCTATCTATAAAAATTCGCTTGTTGCCAAAAACTCTTTTAATATTAGTCTCTTTTTCAGCGACAACAATGATTTGAACTTTAAAGCGATTGACGACAGTATCCCAAATCCCTATACCATCATCGAAGTCTTCTTCCTGTGAGTGCCTCGTTTGCACTTCCAAAGATTCTGTTTCATTATTTGTTTCTCCACTATGTATAAAATCTTCTCGAATTGGCTTTAATGTATTTATTTCATTTGTATCGACATCAATTCTACTTAGGAAGTCGGCAATGTAATTGCACTTTCCTTTAATATACTCTATTTTAAATTGATATTCTCCTAAATCGATAAGATATCTTTGCAACCTCGGGCTTATATCTCTCCCAGAATATTTGCTCATGAGCCACTTTAAGGGCTGGTGGTCACTTTCTAAATCAAACTCTTTCCCATAGATATAAGGCCTAAAATATTTTACACCCCATACTATTGCTAACAATTCTTTCTCAATTGTTGCATAGTTGGTTTCGTGTCTATTTAACGTTCGCGATGCATATGCTACTGGGTGACCATCTTGTGTTAAGACAGCTTCAATTGCGTTGTTACTTGCATCTGTAACAATTTTGAAACGTTTATTGAAATTTGGGTATCTTAATATGGGTGAATTTGTAATAAGTTCTTTGAGTTTTTCAAAGGCTGTAATATAGCTGGGATCATTTGTTTCTATTTTTTCGTTTTTTCTTAGATATCTTGTCATTGGGTAAACAATTTTAGCGTAATTGTGGATAAATTTTCGGTAAAAACCGGTCATTCCTAAAAATGATTTTATTTGTTTTTCGGTAGTTGGAAGCTTAAGCTTTTGTATAATTGAAATTTTACTCGGGTCTGGTTTGATTCCATTAGTCGTTAAGACATGACCCAAAAACTGAGTTTCCTTTCGTATGAACTCGCATTTATCGATTTGTATCTTTAATTTTGCCTTTCTTAAAGTTTTAAATATGTCCCTGATATTGCTAACATGTTCTGTCAACGAAGCACTGAATATAAGGATATCATCCATATAAACGACGCAAGTTTTGTTAATATGGTTCCTTAGCACAGTGTTCATCAATCTTTGAAAGGTCGAAGGTGCATTCCGTAGACCAAAAGGCATTCTGACGAACTCGAAATGCCCAAATGGAGTAGAAAACGCAGTTTTCTTCCTATCCTCCTCCCTGACAAGTATCTGATGGAAACCCTTCGCCAAGTCTATAGTCGAAAAATATTGAGCTCTACCCAACCTATCTAGTAAGCTATTCAGATTTGGTATCGGATATTTATCCTCAATTGTATGCTCATTTAGCTTCCTGTAGTCCACAACTATACGCCATTTTTTCGTCCCCGAATTATCAGTTTTCTTGGGAACAATCCATAAGGGGCTGTTATATGCAGAGTTGCTCTCTCTGATAATATTTTCTTTTAGCATTTCATCTACCTGTCTTCTGATTTCATTTTCGTGGATTTGGGGGTAGCGGTATATCTTTGCATAAAGGGGCTTTTCAGTATCAGTAATAATTTGGTGTTCTATTTCGTTTGTTGCCGAAAGTTTATCACCTTCGATATAAAAAAGGTCTTTAAAATCATTCAAAAGATTTGTAATTTTTTCTGCCTCCTCGCTATTCAAGTGGCTAAAATTAAGCCTATCAAATATTGATTCTCGTGGAATTGGTTCGAGAGAACATATATTATTAGTATTAAAAGGGTAGTGCGTTTTTTCGAAATAAAATTTATTACCTAGGATTTCTACATATTCAAGTTGGTTATTTATTATCGCCTTAAGGGGTACCAGAAAATTTTAGCCTATTATTGCATCGTATCTATCATTTTGAAAATCAACAATCTTCCAACTGAGTGTTCCCAAACAACAAAATTCTTTGGGAAAAGGTGTAACCAATTGAGAACATATTTCACCAAATCCATTCAAGGTTCGATATCTGATTGGTTTAACAAGTTTCTGCTCCGGGTAATTTTCAATTAATTTATTTCGTTTTATTACACTAGTTGTAGAACCCGTATCTATAAGGCTTCTAATTCTCTGTTTTCCTATTGATATTATTACTATAGGCAAGTTGGTATTTGAGGCGGTATCAGAAAATTTACTTCACTTTCCCGATGAAAGGTACCTATTTCCATTGGCTCCGGTCCTTCGCCACAATAATTCCTTCGGCGTTCTTGTCCACTGTTATAACAATTTCCGTTCTGATCATTTTTCCTCTGGTTTGAAAAACCTGACTGCTGTGTATTATGATAATTTCTATTATGACTAGATCCCATCTGTAACCTATCATTGATGTTGTTCCTATTTTGGAATCCTCCATTACTTGATATTTGAGTATTATAATTGAAATTGTTTTTATTTTGAAATCTATTATTACTTGACGTGGGGAAATTATAATTGCTATTGTTTTTCTTTTGAAATTCGCTATTATGCGGCATGAAATCCTGCCAAATCTTCTTAGGTGTTTGCCTGTTCATTTTTGCAAAATCTTTATTTTTCGAGTCTGTTCTATGACCAAATGCTATTGCTCTAGTATCATATAGAAGCTTAAGTTTCGTATATTTTGACATTATACTAGTCAAAGTTTCATCTTCACCTATATGGGCCCTTATTGGTCCATCTATTTTTTCAATCATCAAGTCAACCAAGTCCCTGTCTACACAATTAGGATTATATATTGACGGTCTTCTTACATCTAATTCATATAATTCATTTATTTCATATTTAACCTTAGTAAATATATCGAAAAGTTCACTTAAGTTACTCACTTTAGCATTTCTAGCAAAATTAAAAATCTCTCCATAAGTTCTCCTCGGCTGCAAGCCTTTTAAAAGCTGATTTTTTATTTGTTCCCAAGTTGCTCCGTCTGTCAGCTCTCTAACCATTTTGCCCGCATCTCCTTCCAGTTTTTCGTTCGTCACTATCCTCAACCCATAAGCAATGAGGTCATCATTACCGCCTGCCAAAGCCAATGTCGATTCGACTGACATTATAAACTGCCTTAGATTATGATCTTTGTCTAACGGCCTTATTCTCCTAAATTCGGCTATTATGTGTTCTGGTTTCAGATAAAACCCTTGAACTTGATTCTGCTGAACCTGCTGTTGTTGATTTTGCGATTGCTGTTGTTGATGCTGCATTTGTATCTGCTGTTGTTGATGTTGCGATTGCTGTTGTTGATGCTGCATTTGTATCTGCTGTTGTTGCTCTAGTTGTTGATGTTGTAATTGTATTTTCAGCTCCTGCTGTTTTAGAACCATTTCAAGTTCTACAATTCTTTGCTGCAATTCTTCTTCCATGTTTATATGGCGATTTTCGTCGAATTTTTGTTTTCTATTCATTAACGTTAGGTTTTTTTTGTATATCTTTTTTTTTTATTATTTAAACTTTGTTTTTTTTCTTTTAACTTTTATTTAATTATTAGTTATGTTAGAGATTTTATTTGTTCTTTATTATTAATTTCTTTAGAAATTAATTCCGTTTCCGACTGCGCCAATAATGTGTCGATTAAATTAATCAACTTTATTTATTTAATGGAATCTTAAGACTAAAATTTAAAAAATATCTTAAATCTAACTTAAGCTAAGCAACGCAAGAATTTTATGCTTACGTTGCTGTCTGGCAAAGTGTGGGAAAGGAAATAAAAATGTAATCCTAAACTTTAAGGTTTCCCTACACTTTACCAGCACCTATCATTAGTTGCACATGTAACTCACGCTTATGTGGCTCTTCAACTGTGATTTTTCTGTATAAAAGGTATTTAAGGCTATAAATAGGATGAGTCTCGTTTTTTTTCAACTGTATATCATTTGGCTCCAGTTCAACACGAAATAGGGGTTGGGGTACTTTTTCTTTGTTAAATATGTTTGATACATTCTTTACCTTAAATCCCTATAGGACAAGTGCATCTTTTATTTCTTCAGGGACAACATAAGAATCTATGCCCTTCAGTACGATTTGCAGGCCTTTAGCGCTCTTAAGCTGGTATGTGTAGAAGCTTGTTTTATTTGTTTCAAATTCAGAAACCATTTTGCGGAAATCCTTTTCATCATAAATTTGAATTTTCGTTTCATCGATGTTGCCACGTTTTATTGGGACAATGTGGAATTTATTTTCACCAATGACCGAAATTAATTTTTTAATAAGGGCATTTGAATTTTTCTCTCTCAAGTAGATTGGTGGCGGCTTGGATGTTTTATTCGAGGATACATCGGGTTTGTCGATCTCATCTTGCAAAATTTTAAAACGGTTTTGGCGATTAGTTGAGGATGCGCTGTTATCTCTAGACATCTTTGGAGCGGATGAAATTTTTGAAGAATTCGGGCTTCGCCCACGCTTTACCACGGTTATATATCTGTCCATACCGACTTGCACCTTGGGTTTTGAAATACTGTTATCTGTAGTAATAACTTTGTTAAGTGACGAATACGAGCCTGAAGGGGATGATATTACTGACTTATATGAAGAAGTACTAGGCAACTGTAATGTTAATGAATCACTATTTGGCATTGGACAAAGCGAAGTTGATCGCTGACGAAAAATTGGTTTTGCCGTTAAAAAAACACTTTCATTAGATTTATTATTTTTATTTTTTTTATTAAGAGCTTCAGAACTCACAGTAAAATAGGCGTTTCTGCCGTTAGAACTCACTTCATAATTTTTTGTATTTGAGGCACTCATATAGAGTATTCCTCAAGGGCACTTTTTGTGTTTTTTTGCTTACGGTTTTTTTTGTTTTTGTAATTTATGATTGTTTATTTGTTTTTGAGTTACTCCTATAGAGTATTCCTCAATGTCACTGCTTGTGTTTTTTTTTGTTTTCGGTTTTTTTTTGTTTTTGTTATTTCCACTATGTAAAAAATATTATCAAAGCAATAAAGCTTATTTATTAAAGTCAGTATGTACCTATTACGAATAATATGTACTACGAATAATTTTTTGTATAATTTTTTGTTTGTTTGTATGTAAGAAAAAACTCCGCTAATCGACTGTTCGCTATGAAGGTACCACGAGAACTTGAAGGTGGCCAAAAACTAGCAAAAATTATATTTGAATTAAAAGGAACAAGTTACTTGATTTTATGTCCAATATTCTCATTAAGTAGAATCAATAATAATTTTTAAAAAAGTTTGATTTCTTAAAGAGTTTTGATGTTTCAAAGTCAACAGTTTTAGGTTAGTAGTAGCAACTTTTTGAAAATATGGCAAGAACAACTACAATTTTTAATAGGTAAGTTAGTCCTAATTTACACTATGCAAGTCTTATTGCTAAACGGCTCTGTTCCGTTCGTCTCTCTTTCCTACAAACTAATCAGCTTAGCAGTAAGACTTGCATAGTGTAATTTATGACTTACAAAAAAAGTGTCGACCACGAGTTAAGTGGTCTATAGAAAAAAAATATAAATATACAAATTTTGAATATTCTTCTTCTTCTTCTTCTTCTTCTTCAGCATTATCCTCACCATCAGAAATATCCCAAACTCGATATTTTTTTTCTATTTTTAAATTTGTCAAACCTGTCGAAAGATTTTAAAACATTTAAATAGACTTTGAACCAACTTTTGGACCTATGGGTAGGCAACACGGAGTTTAAAATTTTTGATGTATAAACATCTGTACGCTAGGGGGTAGAAATCTTTTTCACAATACAATCACAAATTTTGAGTAAGATCCCTGAAGGAAACGTGGGGTT
Organism: Tachina fera; assembly: GCA_905220375.1. NCBI lineage: Eukaryota > Metazoa > Arthropoda > Insecta > Diptera > Tachinidae > Tachina > Tachina fera. The sequence continues at coordinate 125,981,882 of LR999964.1, forward strand.
AAGTGTCCCCAAGTCACCACTTTTGTCAACTATTTTGGTGACATTGTCAACAGAGCGTCTATTAGTATTGCTCTTAATGTGTAGAAAACATTTTTTCATATACACACAACTATGCTTCTTCTTGTTCTTGTTTTATTGGTTTGTTGAAAACAAAAGTGACGTAGAGCAAAATGTAAGTGTTTATAAAAATTAGTTTAAGAAATCAAATTAAAAGCTGAATTTAAATGTATTGAACAATAATTTAAAAAAATACACAAAAAGAAAATACACAAAAAAAAACAATCCATATTGTAAAAAGAGAAAAAGTTAAAGTTAAAAATTTTAAGCGAAAGTGCCAATTATGAAAATTGTTTTACCCTGTGGAAGATTTTGTGCCATCAGTTAAAGATTTCTCATACCTGCGGATTCATTCGTAAGTGTTTGACTTTACTAATTCAGTGAAACATAAAATTTTTGATTAACATACATATGTATGTATGTGTATTTATTTAATAGAAATGGCAAACAAAATCCCTAGTTGCTGGTGATATGCTGAACGAATAAATGAATTAATCCCGGTTATTGTATGTTTTTTAATTATAAGTTCCATTTTTTATATATGTATTTGTTTAATAAAATACCAAAATGTGAACAAAATACGCAATTTCATTATCAAAGGAGTATACTAGAATAACGGAAATGTGCTAGTGACTATCTGTTTCCAATGTCTTCATATGGTCCCTAAAGAACTATCTAATCAGTAGTTCCAATGTCAGTAGTTGCCAGTTTTCAATGACACGCACATGTTAAATGTCTATAGCAAAAAACATTGAGCGGGGTATAATTAGTCAGTAGTACTGGCGACAAAGTCAATAGTGAATCAGTACTGATTCACTAGTAACATTTCCTGCAGGGATCACACCGCGTTATCAAATCGGTGTGAGCTATGTGTGCATTAGTGTAATCATACGAACAAGAAGCAGCGTTACCGTTGGTGCTACTAAAGTATAAATTTGCTACTTTGTCGACTGCTTGGATACTATTGTGCTACTCTAACAAAATGCACCCAAATTTGATACTTTTAACTGAATGAAGATGTACTTTTTCCTACTATCGGTTTTATTAATATATGTTATGTTGTTTTTATATATTATCTTGTAAGCAAGTTTATAAGACATTGTTTTTCTTGTGATGCGTGTTTAGCTTATGCATATCTTTTAAATAATTAATATGCCCAGGCTTGATTATATTCGTATGAGTATGTAAATATAATTACAAACATATTTACATATGTACATATGTAGGTATATACAATGTACATATATTAAACAAATTTCGTTAAACTATATTAAATTTTAATCTGGAATAATTACAAATGTATTTAACCAAGGTAAATCAATAATTGTATACACTATCCTATCTCATATTCTATTTCATTGAAAATACAATTTAAATAGCTGATATTAATAACAATCTCTGCTCAAGTAGATAAACATGTGTGCTTAATCAGCTTCATGGCTGCACACAAAAATGAGCATTTCCCCCACCTAAAAAGTCTAGTTTAATTTTTCTTTTCTTATCACATTAATTACTAAATATATTTCATTTCATAATAATTGAAATTACTGAACCAAAGCCCGATTAAGAAATTATTCCTGATTAAAAAAAGTTACCACTAAACTTTTATATACTTCAAAAAATTGCGAAGCGCTAAAAGACTGATTGTATTTAACTATTTACTTAGACCCAGTATTTGGTAAATTGTTTCCGTTTTTTGTAATATATTGAGTGGACTTGATTTTTTTGTAAGAAAGTTCTCAAATTGCTTGGATAAAAATTTCTATCCAAAGTTATATACATTTGCTTTATATACATATCTTAACGTTGTTCCCGCTGAGCGGTTTCTTTTCTACATTGCCATCATTAGAAAATAAATTATCTAATGGACTGAAATTTGAAACTTGTCATACCGTGTTATCTTCTTTAAGTTTGTAGTAAAGTGATTTGGAAGACTGGATTCCAAATGATGAACCTATTCAAAAGTACAGATATACAGTTTCAAAAAATAGGCATTTAATAACTATTAAAAAATTTCTAATCGAAATACATTTTCTCTAAAGTAAATAAGATGAGTCAGTTTTTTTTTGTAAATAAGTGCCAATGCTAAGAAAGCATTAAAATTATCTATGTATGTACCTTCAGAAGATTCAAGTAATTTATTATTATAAGCACAGATTATATGCATTATTCTTATATTTTGTGGCCTTATTTTATAATAAAAATATTATTTTTTAGTCTTTAGGTATGCAAAACCTAATTTTTATTCTTGATGTTCTTAAAAATAAACAGATTGCTTTAATTTGTCTTGTTTTTAAAGTAGCCACTTTTTTTAAAAAATTCCCTTTTTGTGCCACTTTTTGAAATTTTATAATGGTAACGCTGACAATTTTTGCCAACAGCTTCATAGAAATAACTCATCCGAATCTTAGAGCATACCTTCAGGAGTTAATTTTAATAGAAATTGCTTGTGAAGTGTAATAGTGTTGCCAGTGAGGATAGTTTTGTTAAAAAGTTGAAAAATATAAAATAAATAAAATAAGTATAAGCTTTTAAATAAAAGAACGTTTTAAATGTCACATCTTTGTTTAAAAGATTATTTATTTATTTATTTGTTTAATAACTTAGTAATAATTAATTATTATAAAGTTATAAAAATAGAGCACTAGCTACAGAGGCCATCAGCTCTTATTATTAAGGAATAAATTACAAAAGAAGAATTTTACATTCAGATTGTGTCATAGATATTTAACATTTTTAGCAAATTAATAATACTTTTTATATTTTCTTTTGTTACATCGAGCATTAAATTTAAGAAAGAGTAATTATATTTGTTGCATATAGATTCAACATGATGAGATTCATTTATTAAATGTTTAATAGACATGGTTGAATTTCTGCAGAAGCTACATTGGGGTTGTTGTGCTTTTTTCATCAGATGTTGGTGTGTTAAACGGCAGTGACCTAGTCTTATACGTATGTATTTATTGAGCTGTGTTCTTGGTATATCTGGTGGGTATATGGGTGGTTCTCCATTCGGATTAAACTGTTTATAAATGTGGTTATAGGAATTACATTCTTTGTCCTGTTTATTGGAAATTTGTTTGTGGATCGCGGAGTATATTGCATATTTACTTTGAGTATTTTTCATAATGAGCGGTAGTTTAAACGTCTCTTTTGCTGTTTGATCAGCTCTGAGAGTGCCCTGTTATGCACATTAAAGTTATTTTATTCGGGAAACGGATAAGATTATCTCTTATTTCGCAAATCGTATCAATTTTATCATTCAAGTTTAGTGTTGCTATAATACATGAAATACACTAAACTGCATTTTAAAGCATACCTTCTGGAGCAAATTGCTTGTAAAGTGTAATAGTGTTGCCAGTGGGGATAACTTTGTTAAAAAGTTGAAATATATAAAATAAATAAAATGAATATAAGCTTTTAAATTAAAGAGCGTTTTAAATGTCACATCTTTGTTTAAAATATATATAGCAGTCTTTATAAAGAATTTATAATATTATATGATAAGATATCTTCATTACGTACTATTGCCTTACAATGAAGCTGGTTCAAGACAATTGGGTGACAATCTCCATCTCATGCCAATTATTATGGGTGGAGCTTTTATAAAAATTTTGTAAACCCACAGTGGCAAGATTTATCAAAATTTTTATTTGACGTTTTCCACTTCCATATGAGCAATTCTCCACAAACCCCCACAACTAATAATTTCACTACTACAGATGCAGTTTTTCATAGATTTTTAAGTACAGTAGAGTAAAAATTTTTATAACTTATTTTAGTGACCATAAACCAATATTAAAAGAAAATTTCATTACTAGATGCTTGCACATCTCCCCTGGGATCGGATTCACTTTGCTTTTTTGGAATTCTATTCTTATAGCATTATTTTACCTAAATAATTAAAGTTTGATAAATTATTCACTTCATTTCCATTTCCATACTTTCACTTATTTCTATTAAGAGTTTATATTTTCTGTCTGGTATTGACACGTGCTACCGCGACTTTGAATACAAATCACACATCTGAGAAAAAAATCATCAGAAATATAAGAAAAAAATTCAATCTCCTCTATAAAAAAATTATATACAAGATAACAAAAAAGAACGAAATTTTAACGAAATTTTGTCCAATGGGCATGAAAAGGTTAACAATCTCTATTAGTTTGTTTATAACAACTACTGATTATATTGATAAGTGCTACCAAGTTATGCATTTTCTTTTGAAAAACTTTTGTAATAATTATTTTCGGTTCGGGTATTAGATAAACAGGTTTTCTGTATTGCTTTTAATATGATGTGGTTAAACGTCTGCTGCTCAATAACTGGAAATGATCACATGCAGCGTTGCCAGAAAAATTTTGAATCTTGTCCCCAATTCAAAACGTCATGTCCCCAAATTATTATTTTACCTATTCAGTAAAATATGTTTTATTATTCAGTCGTTAAGCAGCTCTGGGTCGGGGAACATCTCTCGCGTCATCGTAATTATTTCTTAAGTGCGGTCAGGCTTGTGTGTGTGTTGTTTGGCCTTCGAGAGTTTTTCGTCTCGCTCGCACTGGTTGACTGATCTGCCACGGATAACCGTATAATCTTGCGGTTTTTTGTGGAATTTCTTTAACAACCACGTTGCCTACTTCCTATGTGAAGGCATAGGTCGTGTACAGTCAGTCACAAAACCTTATAAAATACTGTTAATACCATCTTGGGCATATGGTCTACTTTACTCCGCCCATATTTGTGCAACACCATATTATGCAAATTTTCTTTGCATTTATATGTTTAATAAATAAAATAAATAATAAATAAAAATTTTTTTTATTAAAAATGCATAGAAATTTGTTATCGAGGAGCCGACGCACACCTAAAACACAACTTATCGTTATGAAATTTGTTTGTATTTTGTTTAAATAAAACTGAACCGATTTTGGGGGAGAAAATATAAGAAACTAAAAAAATAATGGCCACACTAGGACGTGATTTTCGTAACAAAAATAATCAAGGTCATTACAGTTACAAATTTATTTTTATTTAAGAAATTTATTATTCGACATATTGTCATAATTACAATTCAATTTGAAATTTATTTTCTGGTGGTTCAGCTTGGTCTATATGCATTTCATTGCTGCTCTAACAAATCATCAGTAGACTTCAACCACACATTTTGAATAGTCACAAACCTCTCACAAACTTTTTCTTGAAAGTCTTTGCATAAGATAAGAGGTTTGTGACTATTCAAAATGTGTGGCTAAAGTCTACTGATGATTTATTTTTATTTTATGATTTCTTTGTTTAAATTTTTTAGTTGTCATAGTCTTTATTTCTCTCTCTTCGAAAAGAAGGGATTTCACCCACGAAATTATGTCCCCAAACAAGAGACAAAATTAAAAATTTTTGGGACAAATCCCCTAACCTGGCTTCACTGTTCCTCTAGATTTCATTTGAAAATATTGTTGCTTTTTAATTTTTTAAGAACTTTAGTTTTGTAGACTTGAATATTTGCAATTAAATAAAAACTCATCCAGTGTATAATATTTCAAAAAATCAGAAAATTTTATATACTCAACCCCGACATTAAAACCTTTCAGTCTAAATATCACAAAGTTTCAGCGCATTCAATAAATTTTTAATAATCGTTAGCTTTTTTATTATTATTATCAATAGAGCATTATTGTAAAATCATTAAAGTTATTGTTATTTGTGTCTTTCATCTGCATTGGTTTGTGTGGTTGTATATTTTTTAGTGACAAGAATGTATAAGAAAATAAATGTTGGTATGCTCTGAATGTTTACTTCAACATCTTCCTGTATGTATGCTTGTGTGCTTTTGTATTTTACTCTTTATCTAATAACATCGATATTATTATACTTGTTTAGACATTTTTATGGAAAGCGTTTGTATTAGATAAGTTCACGTATATTTTTGTAACAATATGCTTATCATAAAGTGATTTTGATTAGCTTTCATATGATACGCTTATTGTTACACTGAATCAATAATTTACTAACAAAAAATGCCAAAATATCTAAAACAGCTTGTGGTCTAGTAACTCCTTTACTGCCTATTATGTCATAAAACACAACAGAAATTTCATGAGACAAAACTTGTGTTTGCATTTTATTGTTTTCAAAATAAATTATACATCAATAGCATTCGAATAAAGTTTGTGTAGAAACTTTGTTTATTTGAAAACCTTTTTGGCTCACTAAGCTGCACGCTACAGACATAAATCAGTGATCAGCAATGAATCGTGTTTTTGCTATTCATGCTGGCTCATGAAATGTTAAATATAAATGCCTAGACATCGTTTAAACTCAACTACTCTGATGTACGCATACTCGCAATGACATTGATTTATAAATAAGTTGAAATAAATATGAATGCGACGTTGACATTCATATTCATACCACACTCACACTTACAAAGCACCTCAGTTTGTTTTCTAATTTCAGGACAGTATTTATACTACTCGCATTGATTTAGCTCATTCAGCTCATGTATGTATGTTTATTTAAAAATGTGGCCTTAAAATAGTTTGCAAGTAGTATACAATAGTAGTAAATAGTGCTGTTTATCAATTCCAGCAAAAAAAAAAATAAAAATAAGCAACAGAGAAACAAACACACAACCTCATAATGAGAACTTTAATGTTCGTATGCGAAGTTGGCATTGTGAATGATACTTAATTATTTTGCATCGCCCATAGGCATTGATTGAAGGAGAGTCGAAATCAACAACGTTATAAATGTTGCTAAGTATGAGTTCGATGAGCACTTCAAACTTTCGAGTGAATCTGACTCATAGACAATATTGCATAAGTAGGAGTGCGCATAAATACAAGAAATTATAAGTCATGATATGACTCTATTCACTTTTTCACTACTCATTGCTATTCTCTGATATATACACGTTTGCAACAAAATTATGAAAGGTAAAATTAGCAAAGGTAAAATTAGCAAAATTCAATTGCTAATTTTACTCTGGGTTAAACTAACTAATTTTAAATGTAATAATTTAAATAACCCATATAAATTGTTAACGAGTTATATCTTTATGTCTCACTACAGCAAAATGTTCTAAAAGAAACGCTAAACAATACTGTTGGCAAGACATTTGTTTCAGTTATTGCAGGTATAGGAGTAAAGAAAAAAATACCTCGTGACAGAAGAATTTGTGATGCTTGCTTCTTCATAGGCATGGGCAAACACACGTTGTCTGTTTGCTCTTTAATTTTTCTGTGCACATACAAACGCATATTAAAAACATAATAGCTTACGATCTGCATCTTACACACACACTCAAAATTACAATATGTATGTAAAATAACAAGCATACACGCATCAACACTACTTCTTTTGATTGTTTGTTATGAACAAGAAGTCTTCGCGACATCGCTTGTTAACACTCATATACACGATCATCTTAAAATCCATCGTGCTTCGCTTATTAAACAAATTCATTTATTATTGGTTTGATATAATACATGCCACTAGAATACATTTAAAAAACAATTCACGACTGTTTACGCAGTTCTCTAATCGATGAGTGTATACAAAGAAACTTTTAGTTGCAAATTTATGAAACATTTCTGCTTTTTATAAGAGTTTCACTTTGAAAAGTAACAAAAAAAGCAGTAGTGTAATTGTAAACAATAACTTTAATTAAAAAATTTTGAAAAGAAAATTAAAAGTAAATTAGAATATTAAAAAAAGTCATTATGGTACAAGGCATCACTCTTACCGTACAAACATATATTTTTTTCAACATTTTCTACAAATTCAGCAGCGTCTTCCATTTCAAAAAAAAAAAAATAAATAAAAAATTGCACAAAAATATAAAAGGAGCTGATTTCGTACGGAAAGTGCGCTCAGTTTCGTACTTTGCTTAAGCAAATGACATTTGAAAAAACTTGACGAAAAGTTTACTAAAGTATGTTATGCTTATACACAAATGATTAGATGTGTTCGAACGAATGCTTAAGCTGACTTAACACAGCACATGCACATTATGGTTGAGCCTTAAGTATTATTGTAGCTGAAAGGCATTGTCTTAAAAGCGTGAAGCAAATTTTTTACCTTGTACTTGGCACTTGCAAAGAGTAACTATAATAAGAAAAATTTCTAAGAAATTTTCATACAAAATCAAATACAATCCCAGTCAACATGTGGAAGATTGTTTCACCAAACTGAGTCATTTTCGACTGCCTTAAATGATCAAAAACTGATTAATCAGTTCTGCACTTAAAATATAACTCGAAATATATATATATATATATATATATATATATATATATATATATATATATATATATATATATATATATATATATATATATATATATATATATGTATACATGTGTAGAATATACATATGTACATATGTATATGTATCAAGCCTTATTTTCGATTTAATCGTAAGCGACAAAAATTAAATTAAAAATTAAAAATTTAATTTTCAGGAGAAGATTTTTTTTAAAAATTCAAATTTGTTTTTGTATATAAATTGTCGCTTACGATAAAATTGTAAAGCATGTATCTTAAAAGTTATCAACAATTTTGACATTTTGATAATTTTAAGCCCATAAAACTTTAAAGAAAATAAATTTTCGATAATACGTCGCTTACGAGAAAAAAACAAAAAAAAATTTCTTTTGCCAATCATTTATTTATATTTGCTTTTATTATATACAAGTATAACAAAAAAATTTAATTTAGAAGAAATTATTAATTATTAAATTTGGCAAAATTGTGGTCGTAACCAATTTTATTTAATTAAAATAAAAATGGAGAAATTGGTTAGTTTCCGGTATAAAACATTCACAGGATACACAGCCATTGACATCCAAATGGCACTTTGCATTGGCTAGATAATATGGAGGAATATTGAGTTGGTTATGGTTATTAGCTTGTTGGTAATCATTTTGATAAGGCTGGTGATTATTTTTTTGAAGTTCTTGCTGCCTAGGACGATAATTGACATTAAAATTACGGTGAGTAGAATGTCCTGGCTGAACTGAATTAGGATAGTAAGCAACGTGAGGGCTATTGTATTGAGCATAATTATTAAAAAGGTTTGGAGAATAAGGACTGCGATTATCTGGTGGAAGATAGCCTGGACTACTTTGGTAAAATTGTGGCTTAAACCCAGAGCTTTGCCCACTACTTTGATGACCAGCAGCTGCTCCAAATTGATTAGGATAAATTTCTTCATTTTGAAAACTACTTTGTTGAGGAAGATTATTAGGTTGGTTTTCAGGATGAGGACTGACATTAATATTATCTTCTTGAGGGTGGCTTTGAGAAATTTGCGGAGGTGGAAGAGGTTGAAGTGATTGAGAAGGTTTATCCCCATAGTATTGATAATCATTTGGAGAAGAGTTCTGATTGTTTTTGTGAACATAATTGACGATTGTATCATTTTCGAGAGAATGTCCTGGTTCAACGAAAGAAGGATTGTGCTCAGTAGCTGGTGGTGAAGATTGCGTAGTTTGGTAAGATTGGCGATTACCGTTTTGTTGGTGTTGCTCCGAAGCAACATCAAAATCGTTCTTATTATTATATTGAGAAGTTTGGATTTGATCAATACTGGTTCCAGGAGCAAGAGGAACAGGAGGCCTATTAACACTGCCTTTAATTCCACTATTAGAAGGATTAGCTTGAGACTGTTGAGGAATGCCTGTTTGAGGAGAAGATTGGCGTTGAATATACTCGTGAGGATACCTTTCATGATGTTTAGAATTATCGTTTTGAGGATAAATGCCTTCGTGTGATGGAGGGATTTCTCTAGAAGGAAATTTCTCAGGTTGAACTCCAGAGCTGTGGCCATTGTTTTGATAATTGCCAGTTTTTCCAAATTCATAAGGATCATTTTCAGGATTTTGAGGACCACTGTGATGAGGAGAACTAGTAGCATGGTGCGGAGAATAAGGAATGGCGTTAGTACTATATGGTGGAAGAGATTGCGTAGAAGGAAGAGGTGGGACTTGGGTAGAGCCATGATGTTGAGGATTTTGAAAACTACTTTGTTGAGGAAGATTATTAGGTTGGTTTTCAGGATAAGGATTGACAATATTATTATATTGTTGAGGATGGCTATGAGAAGTTTGCGGAGGTGGAAGAGGTTGAAGTGATTGAGAAGGTTTAAGAGGGTTATCCCCATAGTATTGATAATCATTTGGAGAAGAGTGATGATTATTTTTGTCAACATAATTGACAATATTATCATTTTGGAGAGAATGTCCTGGCTTTGAAGGATAGGCTTGAGAGTAATGATGTTGGCTTTTGTCGTGAGCATACCTTTCATGATGTTCAGAATTATCGTTTTGAGGATAAATGCCTTCGTGTGATGGAGGGATTTCTCTAGAAGGAAATTTCTCAGGTTGAACTCCAGAGCTGTGGCCATTGTTTTGATAATTGCCAGTTTTTCCAAATTGATAAGGATCATTTTCAGGATTTTGAGGACCACTGTGATGAGGAGAACTAGTTGCATGGTGCGGAGAATAAGGAATGGCGTTAGTACTATCTGGTGGAAGAGATTGCGTAGAAGGAAGAGGTGGGACTTGGGTAGAGCCATGATGTTGAGGAATATTGTTTTTAGTAGAATAACTTCCATGATATTGAGGTGTGGTATAGTGGTCGTTAAGACTGCTGTCAGTAGCACTTTCTGTAGTATGACGCCCAAGTTTTTCTAGAGCACCGCCTTGAGGTTCGTAAGCCTGGGATTTTTTGTTGGAAGGAGGTTGCTGAGGTTGAGACCCAAAGCTATAAACACCACCTTTACTACCACTTTTATTAGGAACGGATGCATGCTGTTGTTGATTGCTCTTATGACCGCCTTGTATTCCGATTTGCGAAGTATTTTCGGAAAGAGGAGTACGGGCGTTATGATTATAGGAACTCTGATGATTGTCACTAGTAGAAACTTTAGTAGAAGGATGAACTAGAGGTACTTCAGCTGCCCCGTTAGGATCACAATCCGTTTCGTCGTAGGAGGCTGCCAAAGCAGTTAAGCCCAAGAGACTGCAGATAAATAAAATTTTCATTTCACTTTAGAACTTACACTGTCGAATTTAAACTCTAAATTAACTGAATTTTGGAGCAAAACTACTGGGTTTATATAGAAAACCCGAATAAAAACTAAATTAAAAGTTGTTATTGTATATGCATATGTTAAAAGAGTGATAAATATTTTTCATTGAAGTAGAGACAAATCGACAGTTTAGAGCAAATACGTTCGTTTGTATGTATATGTACATATGTGTGTATCAAATCCGAAAAACTTGCGCAATTCAGTTAAAAATTAAGTAGTCGTATTGATCGAAAGTCAGATTGGGGTGTTCAAATCATTTACAATGAGCATTAAAATTTATTTTTTTAGCAATTTAGAGTTTACATATTACGCACACCTTTATGCTATATATATGTAAACATGGCAGATGTCAGTTTACAGCTCTGGAAACTTCCCATTCAGTGGGGGCAAAATCGGTCACATTGTGTGGTTCGTGGAATCTTAATCGTAAGTGATAGAAAATTAGATTTAAAAAAACATTACAGACTTATGCCCTAATTCTGTTCGACGATTGTATCGTCTTGTCTGTGCACGAAAAAAAGCCTCAGTTGTGATTCTTTAGAACTAATATTATTTATTGTCTATGCTAGAAGGTTCTTGTATTTGCTTTATGATTTTGTTCCAAACATTATTTCCAACAAATATTTTTTCATATATCTTTCAAACTATTGTATAATACTTTAATTTAATTTTTATGTTTTAAAAACACGATAATAATATTTTTATTTTTCATTATCAAAGACAACAACTATTTTTGAAGAAAATAATGTAGAGATTTCAAACACAAGAACTCAAAAGCATTTTCAAACCAAAACGTCCTGAATCTTCTTTGGACTGAACTATCCTCTGTGGAAAAATTATCAAGTTCGTTCACTATTGTGTTGTTTATGCTTAGAAGATGACGCGTTGTCTCGCACAAATTCTTTGCAAGAGTTTTTAAATTGTGTAACAAAAGATGACTCAGAATGAAAAACATTCTGAGTTTCTGTCTTCAGATAATATTCTTCAATATCTGTGCTGACTTTCATAAGGAGAGTCATACAACGAGTGTATATCGGTCTTTGGACCAGATCTTCCCCTGCTCTGTTTTATATATCATATTGCCTTTTAAATTCTCTAGTTGTGGGGCCAATAACAAGGTTGCAGGACATATAAAAACAGACTTAAAATCAATTTAAAATATTTCTTGTGGACTTAAAGGTTTCTATTTCTTTGTGTAGTTTTTAATAGCGTTTTGATGAAGAGTTTTTCTAAAAGTTTATGGGCCCATTGCTCCCTTACTGCCTATTATGTCATAAATTACAACAGAAATTTCATTTGACAAAACATGTGTTTGCATTGCATTGTTTACAATATAAATTAATTTGAAATTTATTTGCTGGTGGTTTAGCTTGGTCTATATACGTATTTCATTGGTGTTTGAACCAAATCATCAGTAGACTTCAACCACTTTTATTGTTATCCAATGGATTTCTAATTGTATAAAGGTGTAGAAAAATAAAATAGATTCATATCGAATATAAATTATTTGCTGAGTTTCAAAGCCTACTAAGCTTATTTTGTCTTTGTGATTTTCAAAAATATTATTATTTTATGAATTCTCATATAGTTTTAGAAAGTCTGTGCATAAAGTAAGAGGTTTGTGACTGTTAAAAATTTGTGGTTGAAGATTTGGTTCAAGCACCAATGAAATACGTATATAGACCAAGCTAAACCACCAGCAAATAAATTTCAAATTAAAATATAATTATGGCAATATGTCGAATAATAAATTTTTTAATTTCCAATATAAATTGTATATCAACAACGTGGGAATAAAGTTTGCCTGGAAATTTTATTTATTTTAAAACCTTTTTGGCTCACTTGGCTGCACGCTACAGACATACATACTTACATACATACGAGTACAACCAATCAATTATAATCATATTTATAAATGCAACTGTACCCTTGGCTCGTAGTATTTTGGATTTTTCTAGACACGTCAAAAAAGGGACACAAGAGTTCTTGAAAATATTTTTACGGTTAGTACGACATTTATATATTACTAACTATTATCACTTAAAATTTGAATACTTATTGTTAGTTCATTTTTAAGCTACAATAAATAAATATATGTATTAATAAAAGAAACTATACTCGTCTGATGTAGTACTAGATTCAATATAAATATGCTAAGTAGCGTAGCCATGGCACTCTTCAAGGACCATATTCTGTTCATAATATTTTCCTAATAAGTATCGATACCAATGTTAATTTTCATAAACATGTTCCTGGCAGTATAATTACTCGAGTAGTCGATCACAATTGGCCACCAATATCTTGTGATTCAATACCTTAGACTTCTTCCTTGGAACTACGTGAAAGATAAGGCCTGTACCAATGGCCCGCAATCGATGAGAGATCTTAGAGATGGATTACATTAAGTTATCGAGGACATATTGCTGCAAGTGTGCGAATTAGTCTTGCCAGCGTTGCCGTGGTGGCCATTTGGCTGATATTGTTTTCCATTTCCATCCGATGATATCGCTTATTAATAAAAAACTTCTTATTGGAAGACCCTAAATAATATCAAGTTAAATTTTAATAACTGAGCAACAAAACCTGTTAGTCGCGTACAACATCTGCGCGTGTAGATATAAAACAAATAATAAAATAAAATTGAGGTGCTTAAGATAATTAAAAAGCAACGTTGTTTTTGTTTTTCACTTCATAGCAGGAAATACTCGTTAAAACACTTAAGCAAATACAAGTTTTAAAAACAAGATATTTAGAGGTTTTTAAGACTTTTTGTGTATTATAGAGAAGTTAGAAAATCAACTTTATGATGAAGTAAAATTTAGGTTCTACTTAAAATTTTAAGACTTGGTAAATGAACTTGGCAAAAAGAAATTAAATTTTGTGGTTTATACACTAAAATTAATTAAACTAGCCTTAAGTATCCCGTGTAAGTCAATATGACTGAGATATATTTTATGTGTGGGTAGATTTTGATCATAGGCGAATCTAGAAATTTTCTCTCTGCCCGGCACTATGGGAAATGATTTGTGGGAGTTATTTAAAAAATAATAATTACAGGCACCTTTTAATTATTCTGGGGAGGCAACAGAAATTATTGGCATTTTCTCCCTCCTACCGCACCAGGAAATAATATTTCTGTTCCTCTGATTTTGAATAAACATTTAACACCTTACTTCTCGAAGCATGAGGCAGTGACAGAAGAGATGTTTACTAGTTTTTTTCACTTCTACATTTCGAAAACTTTAGCAGAAATATTTTAAAGTTAGCCAAAACCTTTGAGCTTCCACTCCGCATGGCCACTAACTTTTAGTGGAACATTAAAAGTTAAAATACGCAAACATCTAAGAGTGATATTTCATTGAGGATTATCGTGAAAATAAACATATAAAAAACAGAGTAACTACACAGAAAGAAAAAAGCAGTACTAAATTAATATTTTTCTTCTTACTTTTATTACAAATCATACTTAAAATTTTAAGTACGAATAGCACTTACACATACTTAAAACAAACCGAAAACGGGATCACTTTAGAAAACAAATCCTAGAGTTTCTTAAATTGAGTAAGAGCTTAAATTATCTAAAAAAAACATTAAATCAAGTACAAAGTTCTTAAATTGAGTAAAAAACTTATTTAAAGGATGACTGTGAGTACTTACTTTATACACAAATGAAAATAAGAATAAAAAACCTTTTAACCAAAAAATTTCAAGTTTGTTAGTATGCTTGTGATTGAAATTCAATAAAATTAAAAAAATCAAGATAGACATGTATTAAAATAAAAATAATAATTGTACTTCTTAACGGAAAATGTTTTATTTAAAAGTAAAAAAGCGTTGGATTTTAATAATATAAAAGTGAACAAAATATAACTATATCATTATTTAAATGTAAAAAAATAAAAAAAATTAGATAAAAAGTGAACGCAAAGGACGAGTTGAAACTGCTAAAGCTTCTGAGGGTCTTACACGTAATTCACACGTTGATTTTTTAATGTTTTTTTGAAACACGATTTTTTAGTTTGTTGGCGAAATGTATAGAAAAGCAGAGGGGGTAGAAATAAGTCACATTCTCCGTTTTCAAATTTATTTTTTAAATTTTTCTTAAATTGAGTAACACATATTTTAATTATTGGTATGTCGCTTTATTTTATTTTTTCATTCAATGTGACAACAGCTTTTTTTAATACAAAAAAGTGTTACCTGTAGGTATTTTTATGACTAACATAGGAGTATAGGGAATATCGGACAAATATTTTATTTTTGCCAAAATTTAGCTATTTTTGATTCTCATATTACATTTATAAAAATAACTAAATTCAAAATATATATTTGCTCACAACGCGTTTTTGCTCGAAATTACATAGACTTTTATCTAATTTTATTGGTGTCGCCATGCCTGCCTTTGGATCAGATCTTTCCCATATCCTTCTAATGACAAGCACATCAGGAAATAGAAAATGAGCATCTATTAAACAATTTACAACTTTTTAACGTAACTAAAACTGTAGAAAATTATGCATTAAAAGTAAAAGTAAAAGTAGTCACTCTAAATAACTTAATGCAAGAAAATTACATAAATATGTCAAGTTTTAAGAAACCTACTGTAGCTCGAATGAAACATTAACTGCTTTTGTATTAAGAAGAAATAATTTTGGTTTCAATTGGCTTACGAAATAAATTCTGCATGGACATTTGTTTGGTAAACGTTTTGTAGGCCAAAATAATTTTTTTCTGAATAAGGTCTTAAATGTTTTTAAGTTATCTTTCTTTAAATTAAATAACTAAAATTTGTAGATTTTCGTAGATGGAAATTTTTTAACATGTAGGGAAAAAATCTAATGGTAACACTGATAAATTTTCGGAAGAAAAAAATCCAAACTAGAAACATGGAAAAAATAGTGGTAAAGGGAATCAAAAATAAAACAAGATTTTTAAATCACCGTATGAATTGGGCCTTAGATTGCGAAGCTGTTTCCGAATATTTAAAGAGTAAGTAAATATATGAGTTTTTTTTATCGATTGTGTGTGTTGTTTTCAACAAGTCCCGTTTAACCCACGGCAATTTAAGTTGAGCAACTTTTTAGTTCATAAGCGGGAGAGGAAAATATGATCGTTCCCATTTTCATTATCATCTCTTGCATCTTCCATACGCTCAAAAGTTGCTCAACAGAAATTGAAGCCTGTGAAGCCAGTGTAATAACTGCTTCTGCTCCCGGCTTTGCAAATAATAAAACAAAAAACAAAATACACACTTCGTTAACATTATGAAAATGTCCTTACAAGATTTATATACAAAATTACATTTTAATCTGTAGTTTTTTTATATTATATAAATATTAGGTAAAAATAGTAATAGGTACGAAAACTTTCTGCAACGCATGCCTAATAAGTTCTCATTGATAATTATTGTCTTTTGCTCAACTTGCTTTAAGACCGGACTCAGAAACATTTTATCGCTCTAGGTGACCAAGAACCCCTAGCTTCTTAATGACAATAGTTTGGCTTAGAGCACTGATGGGGTTGCATTTTTTGAGCGAGGACAATTATAAGTTCGGCTTAGAAACGTGAAACTTTGAATTGAGAGCAAAACAGATAATTATAATTTAAATTATAGTTTATTCTTTGATGACAAAGAGGCAGTATTTTGCAGGCTAAGTTTCTATTATTATATAGTAAAAAATAATTCAACAAACTGCTAAAAAAACCTATATAAATTTAGAATCTCGCATTTTTCTTCCATAGAACCTAAATTTCGGATAAATGAGCCCATTCTTCACACAGAAAAAAAAACAATGTAGAATCGTTAAAAATAGGGTTAATTTTAAATTTTTTGGCAATGATTTTGCTTCATTTGTGTTTCATGTTAATTTACCATGATTTATAGTATTTGTAAAAAAAAAATTTCCTCGTGAAATAACGTTATTTCACGTTGAATTAACACTTAAGTACTGTTAAAATCAAAATGAAGAATCATGTTAAATCAAAGTTATTCCAAGTTAGATCAACATGAATTTAATTTAATGTAGCAATTGTATTTTAATTAAATTTATTTATTTGACATATTGTCAGAAGTGTAAATAGAATACTTGAAATTTATTTGCTGGTGGTTTAGCATGTCAATATATATATGCATATACGTAAATACCACAGAGGATATACAGAGATGTCACGAGACGGAAGATAATTTGTGTTCTCGGAGGTCTCGCACACTCTATCACTGCGCATTCTTTAAACCTTCTTTCGTGGTGGCATTTTCTTACCTTAATTTCATTTTATGCTTTGTAACCTTATTCGCTTGTCGATTTTTGTAAATAAATGGTAAAATTTGATATTTTTTAATGAAAATGCTTCAAATGAGATATGCAATCATTTCAAAACAATTTTTAGTTGCCTTTTTAACATTTGGCTTTCCAGCATTCTGAAAACTGCGATTGCCAAGTAACATAGCTCAAAGAACCTAAGCAAGGTACTTGAATATAGTACAGGGATAATTATATACAAAGATTGAAACCTTTGTACCTTTGAGGAGTGGGCATAGGTTCATTCTAAAAAGGGTACATGGGGGCTTTGGTCTGGCTTCTTACCTGTACCTGGTGCTTTGGCACCTGTGAGATAAGGCCGTCAAGGCAGGTGCTCACGGAAAGTTATTACACATCTGCTCCTAATATCTTGAACTTTAGTGGACACATCCGCTTAAAAAATAGGGGCACAAAGCCTCTACTTGCGACGAAACTTCTTCAAAATATTTTAACGCTTAGTACGACATTTATATATTATGAACTTTTATCACTAGTTTCAACAAATTCAATCCAACAGTGGTTGGACTTATAAATTATATCTAAACTTAAGATTTGAATACGTATTGTTAGTTAATTTTTAAAGGTATAGTAAATAAATATATGTATTAAGAGAAAAAACTTTACTTGTCTTATGCAGTACTAGACTTATTTTGTCTCATTAATGTACTTTATGGTTGATTCAATATATGCTAAGTAGCGTAGCCATGGCACGCTTCAAGGACCTTATGCTCTTCAAGAGACTTTCCACATAAGTAGTGAAAAGTCTCTTGAAAGTCTCCACATAAGTAGCGTAAAAAAATTCCTGACGGTAGAATTATTCGAATTGCTGATCTCAATTGGCCACCAATATCTTCTGATTTAATACCATTACATATTTGTTCTTCAGAAGTACATACATACGTGAAAGATACGATATGTGCCAATGGTTCGCAATCGATTCGAGACCTCAGAGATGGGTTTCATTATCAAGCCGTGAAGGCCATTTGTCTGATGTTGTTGAACATAAATAATATCATGATGTTGTTGAACATAAATAATATTAAGTAAAATTTTATTAACTAAGCACCAAAATTTTTACATTGCGTAAAACCTTTGCGCGTTTTATTATAAAACAAATAATAAAATAAAATTGACGTGAAGAACAGAATTAAAAAACAACGTTGTTTTTGTTTATCACTTCAGAACAGGAAATACTCTTTAAAACACTTAAGCAAATACAAGTTTTAAAAACAAGATATTTAGAGGTTTTTAAGACTTTTTGTGTATTATAGAGAAGTTAGAAAATCAACTTTATGATGAAGTAAAATTTAGGTTCTACTTAAAATTTTAAGACTTGGTAAATGAACTTGGCAAAAAGAAATTAAATTTTGTGGTTTATACACTAAATTTAATTAAACTAGCCTTAAGTCAATATGACTGAGATATATTTTATGTGTGGGTTGATTTTGATCATACGCGAATCTAGAAATTTTCTCTCTGCCCGGCAGTATGGGAAATGATTTGTAGGAGTTATTTAAAAAATAATAATTACAGGCACCTTTTAATTATTCTAGGGAGGCAACAGAAATTCTTGGAATTTTCTCCCTCCTACCGCACTAGGAAATAATATTTCGGTTCCTCTGATTTTGAATAAACATTTAACACCTTACTTCTCGAAGCATGAAGCAGTGACAGAAGACATGTTCGCTAGGTTTTTTAACTTCTGCATTTCGACAACTTCAGTAAAAATCTTTTAAACTTAGTCCAAGCTTTTTAAGCTTTTACTCCGAAGCCACTAATCTTTAGGGGAAAATTAAAAGTTCAAAAAGTTCAAACATATAAAAGTCATCTTTGATTGGAGACTACCGTGGAAGGACAATGTACGAGCACAAAACAAAATAACTAAAGTGCAAAGAGTTTGGATTTTTTTGCAAAAGAGCAATTGGGTCGGGTATTAAATAATAAGTATATCAACTAAGACAATGGAAAACATTCTTTCACTAGTGCCAATTGCTATACAGGTCAAATATGATAGATAACTACCAAAGTGTAATAAATACTAGAGACCTGCGTAAAGAGTCTTGAAACGTAAATACGTCTTGTTTTTCATATGTATTCTCGTGGAATGTATTATACTAAACCAATAATAAATGATGTCGTATTGTAAGCGAAGCACAATGGATGAATTGGTGTTCATGTATATGAGTGTTAACAAGCGATGTCACGCATACTTCTTGTTCATAACGAACAGTCAAAAGAAGTAGTGTTGATGAGTGTATGCTTCTTAGTTTGCATATTGTACGTTTGAGTGTGTGTGTGTGTGTGTGTGTGTAAGATGTAGATGGTAAACTATTATGTATTTAAGGGAGGTTTTTTTAAAGAAAGCGTACACAACTTATGTGTGCGTATGTACATGCATGACGTTTGTTTACGTGCCCATGCGTATGAAGAAGTAAGCATCACAAATTTTTCCGTCACGAAGTAGTTTCTTCTTTACTCCTATACCTGCAATAACTGAAATAAATGTCTTGCCAACAGTGTTATTTAGCTTTTGTTTTAGAAGACTTGGTCATTTGAAATTTCCTTCATGTCTCAAAAGTTCTTATAAGTGGTCTTGTGCAGGACTTTAATGCATACCTTAAGTGGAGGAAACCTTATCACCATCATGTGTGATAAGATAGCAAAGTAACTGCATCGCCATAAAATCTGAAAGTATAGAATGAGATATAGAGAGAGAAAGAGGGAGAAAGTAATAGTAATAGGAAATAACCTCGGAACAATTCTTTATACGGAACAATTTTACAACGAGAGTCGTAATACAAGTAAATTCTTTCGCTTGCCAAATCATAATACAGTCTTACAGACTGAGATTACGGCTATAAGGTAAGGAATTAAATAATCTCAAGGAATTAAACAACGAATTACGATTCCTCTGATAAATTTTCCTATAAAGGGACTTCAGTTTAACAATATGTAAATCTGGGCAACATAAAGTCTGTGTTCACTTTGTTTATTTTAATAGTGCTGTGACTTTTTAAGAATTTCTGGATCCATTTTTGCTTTATTTTTATTTCTTAAAATTAAGTAAGTATAGATTTTCGGATATGGAAGCCAAAGGTAAAGAAGTCAGTGATTCGAAAAGAAAAATTATAAAAATGCATAAAGAAAGCAATAGCATCCTAAAAGTTGGTAAAACTATTGAAAGACTATATTTTTCCGTTCAACACTACAAATATAATGCCAAAAATACAGATATATTAGCTTCTATTTGTATAAGAAGAACACAAATTATCTAGTTAACATGACAAAGAATAATCCCCGTATTACTCCCAAAAATATTATTTAAAACGTCCGTCAGTTTTTTAATAAGAAAGTCAGAAAGTACAGAAACAGGCATAACAATTTTACTGAAAGCAGGACATCATGGTAGGGTTGACCGTAAAAAGCCATACATTTCTAATGTGAACAGATAAAAGCGTATCCAGTTTCCTCACGCCTATATAAAACGGCCTCCTTGGTTTTCGAGACACGTGAAATTTTTGGATGATAGTAAATTTTGTACTTCTGGCATAAAAGGCCTTCAAATAATGACGGTGTGCTATTGGGAAGCAAAATCTAATTGCTACAGTTGAACACTGAGGTGGTGGAATTATGGTGTGGCGTGGTATGGCGGCTTCAAATATATGTAGGTCTGATAATTGGATAATTGCGCATATTTAAAAATTTTAAAAATAAATTTAAAGCTGAGTGCGGAAAAACTTGATTTGTCATATATATTTTGTGTCCAACAGGACAGCGACCAAAGCACACATCGGCGATCTTTAGATTATGGCTATTGTAAAATGCTCCTCTAAGCGGCTAAAAACGCCTCACTAACTGTGCACATGTGAGTTAATTTGCTTATTTTTTTCTACTTAAGACAAATTTTTTTTTGTTTTTTACTTTTAAGTATATTTATTTAAATTACTTCAATAATCACACCCAGCCAACCTGAGATTTGAAAATAAAAGAATATTCTGCGAACAATTCCCGAAACATTATCCTTAAAAAACGTTAAGCAACAAGAAACAATTTGTTTCTCTAAATTTTTAGGGTTCGGTATAGCAAAAATGGAAAGGAACCCTATTGTTTTCGCTACGCTACCCGTCTGTGCGTCTGTCCGTCACACGCTATTTTCTCAGGAACCGTAAGAGCTACGGACCTGAAATTTGGAAACAGTATGTAGAACCTTGGCCACTACAACAAAAAATACACGAGAGTTAGAAATTAAAGGGTGTTCCAAAACGAGCAACGAAAAATTTTAAAATCCCATGTAATATACATACATTTGTATGTACATATGTATATTGACACTTGAAATTTGTAATATTATTGAATTTTTATATAGACTACAACAGTCAACACTAAAATTTAAAAAAAATTTAATTAAAGGGCTGTAATTTTGACAACTTGCTATATCTTGGAAACCGTAAGAGTTAAACTCTTGAAATTTTCAAAAACCGTAAAACTACAAAATTCGAAAATTATAAAATCGTCAAACCAAAAAAAATCGTCAAACATTTAAAAAATCGCCAAAACTAAAAAAAAATTTTAACACTAAAATAAATCGTCAAATTCGAAAAAGTCGCCCAAATGAAAAAAACAGCCAAAATAAAAAAAAAAGGCCAAAATACGAAAAAAATGCAATTAACGCGAAAAAGGCGCCAAAACCAAAATAATTCCTTACATGAAAAAAAATCGTCAAAATGAGAAAACAAAGTGTCAAAACTAAATAAATTCAGTGAAGTGCGACTTTGACCCACGCACGAAGGGTTCCGTACGGACACGAGATATGTAATTCAATACGAACTTTAGCCAATATAAACTATAGTTTTGGCATTTTTTTTTGTTTTTGGGTTTTTTAGAATTTAAGCGTTTTTTTAATTATGGGGTTTTTTAAATTTATTGGCGCTTTCTGAGTTTTGGCACTTCTTTCTCGTTTTGGCGATTTTTTTTCTTTGGTTTTTGATGTTTTTTTAGTTTTGGCGATTTTTTTTTATTTTTAAGATTTTTTTATTTTGGCGATATTTTTAATTTTAGCGTTTTTTTCATATAGGTGATTTTTTTTTTTTGGTTTTGACTGTTTTTCCGTTTTTTGTTCTTTTCCTTAATTTTGGTATTTTTTTAGTTTTGGCACTTTTTTTCTTGTTTTGAGGATTTTTTTTCGGTTTTTAGCGTTATGTTAATTTTGGCGATTTTTTTAGTTTTGCGATTTTTTTTGAATTTCGGCGATTTTTTTTCTTTTTGGCGATTTTTTTCATATAAACAATTATTTTGGTTTTTGCGCATTTTTCGCGTTTTGGCGATTTTTTTTTCTGTTTTTGGCGTTTTTTTTCATTTTGGCGATTTTAGTTTTCGGATTTTTTTAGTTTTACCGTTTTTGAAAATTTCAAGAGTTTACTTACATCTTACGGTTTCCAAGATATAGCAAGTTGTCAAAATTACATAGTCAAAATTGCATTAACTGATGGATCACCCTTTAATTTAAATTTTTTATATTTTAGTGTTAGTTGTTGTAGTCTATACAAAAAAACACTAATTTTAGATATTTCAAGTGTCAATATACGTATGTACATACAATTATATGTATATTACACGGGATTTTAAAATTTTTCGTTGCTCGTTTTGGAACACCCTTTAATTTTTAATTCTCATGTGTTTGTTGTTGTAGTGGCCAAAGTTCTACATACTTTGTCCAAATTTCAGGTCCGTAGCTCTTACGGTTCCTGAGGAAATACCGTGTGACGGACAGACGGACAGCGTAGCGAAAACAATAGGGTTCCTTTTTTCACCTTTGGGGTACGGAACCCTAAAAAAGCGCCTAAATGAAAAAAGTCGCCAAAATGAAAAAAAACGCAAAAAAACGAAAAAAATCAACATAGCCAAAAAAACACCTAAATGAAAAAAAAATCGCCAAAACTAAAAAATCGCCAAAACTAAAAAATCGCCAAAACTAAAAAATCGCCAAAACTAAAAAATCGCCAAAACGAAAAAAATCATCAAAATTAAGACAAAAATATGCCAAAAACCGCAAAAGATCGCTAAAACGAGAAAAAAAATGTCAAAGTTTCACATTCGAAAATAAACGAAAAAAATCGCCAAAACCTAAAAAAAATCGCCTTTATGAAAAAAAATTGCCACTGCGCCTTCCTCGCTGTAGTCTACACACGTCTCATGCAACTCAGATGCGCTAGTATTGCCGCTATTACTCTTTGTCTGTTGTTCGGCACTTACGAAACTCACTCTACCGACACTCACCGTTGATACAACAATAATAACTCCCGGGCTTTACTTTTACACGTCTATCAGCTGCTCTGTTCCCTTTACTCCAGTTGGTACGTTAGACTCCACAATAATCTCAATACAACCACAGACTTCAACTGTCACTATACACTTTCTTATAGTTTCTCCAATTACCAACTCGCGTATTGTAAAGCATAGACTCAACTTTCAAATATCAACTCATTGCTGTATCGCAGACTGTTATTAACTCACAATTTAATTATCAATTGACTTGTTACACCCTTTACCAAAAATGGAAAAGGGTATATATAGGTTTGTCATTCCGTGTGTAATTGCCACAATATGAATATGCAACCCAAAAAGTATATATATATATATATATGTATTCTGGGACCTTTGGATTAGGGAAAATCCGTCGCCCAAATAGATTTTTATTGAAAATCAGCAAAATCGAGCAGACCGTTTCAGAGTTGGAAAACTTAAACTTTATTTTGCCATATAAAAGTAACTACCGAAAATTTATTTTTATTTATTTTTTATTAAATGAACTTATTTTATACTTCATTACGAATAAAATTAGTGTTAAAAATAAATCAAACAATTAAGAAAATCAAAAATAAGTTTTCAGGGTTGGAAACTTTAACTTTTTTTCGTTAAACAAAAGTAACTTTCTAAAACTAGTTTTTCCTTTTTTTATATAAATTAAACTTATCTTATATTTTTAAAAGAAAGAGATTGATGTAAGGAATCAGAAAAATATAAAAGGATGATTCCAGGGTTAGAAAACATAAAGTTTTTGTGATAAGAATTAGAAACGCTAATTAATTTTTTATTTTCTTTATAAATTAGATATTTTTTTTTTATTTTTTTTATTTATTGTATCTTCATATATGAACTAACAATAAGTATTCAAATCTTAAATCTAACATGTAATTAATAGGCCCGACCAATGCCAGACATAACTAAGTGATAGTTGTAAATAATACATAAGTGGTGATTAGCAAAAAAAAAAAATAAAAAATTTTCAAGCAACTTCATTCGGAGTGTTTAGTATTAGAGCCCTTGTATCTCTCTTTTTTAAGCGGATGTGTCCAGTAAAGTTCAAAATGTTACGAGCAAGCGGATTAGGATGTGACAAGAGTTTAGTTAGATATTTGCCTGCGTATTTTGCAATTTCTTCAGTCACTAGTGGCATATTTAAATCACGATGTATATTTGAATTCTTAATGTACCATGGAGCAGATGTTATTAACCTTAAAATTTTGTTTTGTCTTCGTTGAATTCTCTCTACATTGGAAGCAGAAGCTTCCCATAACTGGATACCGTAACACCATATTGGCTTTAAAAGCGACTTGTATATTAAAAGTTTGCAGTCTAGGCTGAGTGTTGAATTTCTCCCAATCAGCCAATGTACCTGAGTTAATTTTAGTTTCATTTGAGTTACCTTATAGTCAATGTGATGTTTCCATGTAAGCCGTCGATCGAGGTGTATACCAAGATATTTCACATGTGAATGTTGAGGAACAACTTGATTATTAATCCGAATGGGGGAACAAGTATCTCTTCGTAAGGTAAATGTTATATGGACACACTTTTGTTCATTTACCTTAATTCTCCATAAGTTTAACCATAGTTCCATCTGGCTAATGTGTTCCTGGAGTTTTCGGGATGCCTCATCAGGGTTTTCGTGCATACTAAGGCAGGCGGTATCGTCGGCAAATGTAGAAGTGTGGATACTACTGCTCACAGGCATATCACAAGTATAAATCAAATATAAAAATGGCCCCAGTATACTCCCCTGTGGCACACCGGATGAGATAGTTTCAGGCATACTCATAAAGTGTCCTTCCACAACTGTAAATTTTCGTGCAACAATGTAACTTTCCAAAAGATTTAGAATGTTTATTGGTAAGTATGTCTTCAATTTCAAAATCAGGCCTTCATGCCACACTTTATCAAATGCCTGAGAAACATCAA
Source organism: Tachina fera (assembly GCA_905220375.1). NCBI lineage: Eukaryota > Metazoa > Arthropoda > Insecta > Diptera > Tachinidae > Tachina > Tachina fera. The sequence continues at coordinate 126,007,568 of LR999964.1, forward strand.
TAAACACGGCAGAACAATACTTCTTTTCCTCAAATGTTTTTCTGATAAATTGAACCAATCTATGCGTTTGCTCAATGGTGCTATGCTGGCTTCTAAAACCAAATTGATGGTCCGGGATGCACCCATTATCAGTTAAAATTGAAGACAATTTTGTCATGAGTAGTTTTTCAAAAAGCTTTGACATTGTTGACAGTAAACTTATTGGCCTATATGACTCAGCCTTGGAAAGATCTTTACCTGGCTTTGGAATCATTTTAACCTTGGCAAGCTTCCAGCAGTCTGGATAATACTCCAGTCGCAAAATGGCATTAAAAATGAATAACAGGATTCTAATTACAGTACGAGGTAACTTAATCAGCATCTGGTTACTAATTCCATCCATACCGAGAGATTTTTTCGGGTTGAGTTCGGCAATTAGTTTTTGTACATCACACATCGTAAATTTTAAGGGTCGTGGGGGTAGAGCAACTACACTCGGCAAATCAGCAACACCGGTACATGTATTTGGTGTAAATACGGATTTTAAATGCTCAGCAAATACATATGTTACCTTTTTCAGTATCGCTTCTAGCCCAACCTCCGTTAGATGTGCGCAGAGGTGGCTTAAACTCAACGGGTGCTTTAAACTTTTTAGCAGCGCGCCACAAAGAGTAATTAGATGCTGGTGTGACATCAAGGCCTTCCAGATAATTTTTGAAAGATGCAGTTTTTTTAGATGCAAGCAACTCTTGGAGTCGTTTAGTGCACTCTTTAAATCTGATTTTATGTTGAGGTGATCTGTGCTGTTGCCATTCCCTTCTAGCTCTTCTTTTTTCACGTACGAGATGTTCCACGTCTGTAGAATAAATTTTATTGAACCCAGTATGCGGATGGGAGGTAGTGGCATGTTCAGAAGCTTGTTTAATATTCTCGTTAAGATTTGCAATGTTCGATTCAATATCATTGGGTGTTCTTAGCGTAATATTTTCCGTGCAATGACTACTAAGATATTTTTTGAATCCCAGCCAATTAACACGACTTATCATCTTGACATATGGGTGAGGTAAAGCGCTTCTCAGTGGACTACAGATTGTAACGATCGTGGGAGAGTGATCAGACGACAGATCTAGGGAAGCTTCAACGTGAATTAATTCCCTAGAAATACTTTTTATGACGCCGAAATCTATAACATCCGGAATTTTTCGTACGTCAGTAGGCCAGTAAGTAGGCTCTCCACTTGAAATAACATCCAAACCCATTTTTGAAATTGTGTTGAACAACGCCCTACCTCTAGGCGTAATAAGACGCGAACCCCAGAATGTATGCTTAGCATTGTAGTCGCCAGCTGCAACGAAACAAGGTCCAAGAGATTTGTAGAACTTCTCGTATTGGTCCTCAGTGATTGAAAATCTGGGAGGGGAGTAAATTGAAGATATCACGAAATTTGTACAAAAATTTTCAATGCAGATATTTGTTGCTTGTAGATGTTCTTCACAAATGTTGTCAAGAATATAGTGCTTGAGTCTTGACTTTATTAGAATTGCTGATCCACCGCATGCTCTCCCTCTAGGGTCCTTTGTATCATATAAAGTGTAGCCATTCATTTTAAAGAGGCTTCTAGAAGTCAAATAAGTCTCAGAGACCAACATTATATCAATATGTTTTTCCGAAAGGAAGTGCTCAAGTTCATTTTTATGTTGGCGAATGCCGTTTGCGTTCCAGAAACATATTTTTAACGTGTTCATGGCTTGTTAATTAATGCTTGAAGCAGAGTATTCTGCATTCTCAGCATTTCTTGCATCATGGTAGTCATATTTGTTGTAAAGTTGTTTATAGTTAGCACCAGATTCTCAATAGTAGCTTCAAGGCGACTAAAGTTAAAGCTTGAATTTGCATTCGTTGAACTATTTGGCGGTGAAACATTTGGTGTGGGAATAGAACTAGCCTTAGCAGCATCGGCATACGATACACGTGAAGTAACTGGTTGGCTCACTGGAGCAAAAGTGGCGGAGTACGCGTTTAATGGTTGAGCTGGAGCTAATTTAGGTTTTTGCACCATAGCCTGCTTGACGAAAGAGTACACAGGACATCCTCTGTAGTTAGCGGTGTGATTACCTCCACAATTACTGCATTTTTTTCCGCTTGATCTTTTGGTTTGGTACAACTTGCAGTACCGTGCAATTCGCCGCAGATAACACACACTGTAGGTAAATTGCAGTAAGCTTTTGTATGGCCATATTCTTGGCAATTATGACACTGTACGGGACCTGCACGCTTATGTGGCTCTTCAACTGTGATTTTTCTGTATAAAAGGTATTTAAGGCTATAAATAGGATGAGTCTCGTTTTTTTTTCAACTGTATATCATTTGGCTCCAGTTCAACACGAAATAGGGGTTGGGGTACTTTTTCTTTGTTAAATATGTTTGATACATTCTTTACCTTAAATCCCTGGAGGACAAGTGCATCTTTTATTTCTTCAGGGACAACATAAGAATATATGCCCTTCTAGACGATCTGCAGGCCTTTAGCGCTCTTAAGCTGGTATGTGTAGAAGCTTGTTTTATTTGTTATGGAAAAAAATTTTATGTACAGAAAATAAGAAAAATAAAAGTCACAGCTACAGAGCTGAAAAATTTTTACTTTTTTTTGGATATTAAAATAACTAAATAAAACTTGATCTTCCTTATTCCTTTTTTCTTTGTCCACCAAACATATTTTATAATTTTTTTTTGAACTAGATTGGTATAAGGTGTCAGAAAAGTACAAAAGCATGATAACAGGGTTGGAAAATTAAATGTTTTTTGTATGTATGTATGTATATAAAGGTTACTAGGTCAATTTTTTTCTTTGCTTACAAATTTAATGTACTTTATGTCTTAGAAAGAAGTATTTTGGAATAAAAAATTAGAAAAATAAGAATCATTGCTCCAGACCTGGAAAACTTAAACTTTTTCGGGCATATAAAACTAATTAAATTAAATTGTTTGTAATTAAATAAAGTCTCTACTTAATAAAGAAATAAATTAATACTAAAAACTAGAAAAATCAAAATTATGGTTCCAGGGTTTGAAACTGAAAAACAAAATTTTTTGAGAAAATAAACAAAAATTATTTTTTTTTAGTTAATCAAGATTCTTTATATATGTTCAATTCTTATATGGATATCGAATTTAAGTATAAACGAAGAGTTGTGTCATGCTCTCAGCACAGTTATGTTTCATATCGATGGTCTTTCGTTTATAGAAATCGGAAATAGAAATCAAATTTATCGCTAAAGAACAGTCAAAAAAAATTAAAGAAAATGCTCCATTTCACTTCCCTGAAAAAGTTACTTTCTGCTGAACAAAATCAAAAAAATTCTTTAGGAATATGAATGGAATCGGATGTTTGAATTGAGACACTAAACAGTTTTGCAATATCACTGATTATTAAATATGGGAAAGTATAAAACAACTCATTTTACTCGGTATGGAGGTATAATACTAAGATTATTAAATATATAGTAGCACACTTTTTGGACATCTCGGGAGCGAGTTAACAAGCCCCAATTTTTTGGAATTGTATTGACGTGAGGGAGAATGCAATAAAACATTTAACTATTGCTAATATCGAAAATAAAATATTTTAATCAAATTCTTTAGTCGAAAACAATCAAGAGGTCACTAACTAAATATTGCACTATAACAAAAAATTAAAAATTTTTTGCAACAAGATCTTTTGATTGCTTAAAAATAAAAATAAGTACCACACGATTTTCTTATTTGCAACTGAACTTAATTTTATTCTTGACTACAGAAATTACAACTTGTCTTTTCTTATTTACTTCTTAACGTTATTATCCACCTTATTTACTTCTTAACGTTATTATCCATCGCTCGAGGTCTTTTATTTTCAACGATGCTGACTTCACTAAATTCCAATTAGCACTGACTGAATCTCACACACGGCAACTCTGCAACTCTTTTTATACTACAAAACCGGATCTAGAATGTTCGCTAGTAGATGGTGTACTAACATGCATCTACTTAGTAAAACCAACTGGGAGAAAGTATTACCGCACGGGAAAATTCATGTTGCCGTTTCTAGATGTTTGTAGGTGATTCGATTGTCCGTTAGTTTTTGAATTTGCAAAATAACGATTTGTATGTTGGCAATGCGGTGTGCTACTGGTAGTACAGGGTGGTTACCAAAAGTGCTCGCACTTTTATTTGTATACGTGTACGCCTGTAGCTATGTACACAATTATTGTTGTTGCTACAGTGCTTGCACGTGAATATTTGTGTACGTTTAGTACTTTAGTTAAATACTTCTAGATAGTTCTTTGCATTAACCCTGTAGGAATATTTTTACGTAACAATATACTTATGTATTTTTCTGTATACTACATATCCACTAGCAAAGTCAAGACAATCTCATCATCATCTTAAGAGGGTGCCAGACACATCAATATTCAGCTTCAACATACATATGTGTTTGTTAGTATTAGTGATTGTAACATACATACATGTATATATATACATATATATATATATATATATATATATATATATATATATATATATATATATATATATATATATAGTATAGTATAGTTAATATAACTGATTTAAATTGTTAACCAACTGTCTGTCTCTCTCTTTTTGTCCCTCTCTCTATCTCTTTCTCTCTCTCTCTCTCCCTACACTTTATTTTCGCCTAATGCCATTGAAGTCTTGATGTAGCTGAGAGGCTTATAAGCCTGAGAATGGCCCAAGCACAACCCGTTGAAAAATACTCAGACTCATGAAGAAGTTCAAACGTTTCATATTGAAATTGAGATAGACGAATTGAGATAGACGACATCCTTAACAAATTTTCTTTATTACGCGTGATCTGTTACATCTTTCGATTTTTCAAAAAATGTATGTACAAAATCAGAAAAAACTTGAATGATGTAGCCCAAGGGCAATTGACTCAAAATGAAATGAAATTTGTTAGATCACGCCTAATTCTCATATCTCAAAAAACATTCTATCGAGAAGAATATAAAAACCTCCTAAAATCCCTCGTTATATCCCATAAAAGCTCTCTTAAACCAATCTATCTATTTACTGATTCTACCTCACTTTTACGAGTAAGTGGTCGATTAAGCCAATCCTCATTATCTCATTACAATGAGCGCTATCCCGTAATATTACCCGGAAATTCCAGATTTTGTCAACTTTATCTAATACATTTACATCAACTTCTATGCCATGCTGAATGTAGTCAAACTGAATTTCATATATTCAGAATCAAGAATCGTGTTAAGCGTGTAATACGCAATTGTAAGAATTGTATCATTTATAATTGTCAGCCATGCTCACTGATAGTGGCTCCTGTGCCACCAGATAGATGTAACTTTTCTGTTCCATTTCAAATCATAGGCATAGACTTTGCTGACCCCTTCAACTTTAAACTTTCACCCTTACGAAAAGCACCCACTGTCAGTGTTTTCATGTGCTTTTGCTCAAAATCTATACATCTAGAACCATGCTCAGATCTGACATCTTCAGATTTTGAAGCGGCATTTGCAAGATTCATTGGGAGGGGGGCGGCCTATCCCAACGGGTATAAACTGACAATGGCAGAAACTTTCTGGGAGCTAGCAAAGTTCTTGAACGTGAATTTAAGGATTTCTTAAAGAATTCTGCTCGAGATATATCTCAGAAATATGTATATATCACATGGATTTGAGTGAAAATTCATAACACCGCATGCCCCACACATGGGTGGCTTATGGGAATGCGCCGTAAAAAGCTTTAAATTCCATTTAAAAAGGGTAGTAGGTAGTGAAGGGCTTGCGTTTGAAGAGTTTGACACGATACCAGCTCGAATTGAAGGCGTTCTTATTTCAAGACCAATTTCTATTATTTCAGAAGATCCGGCAGATTGTGCCGCTCAAACTACTGGGCATTTTCTAAAAGACGCTCTCTTATGGGCTTGCCAGAGCAAACTTCAGATAACATAACTCTTATTAATCGTTGGGAAAAATTTAAGGAAATCTATCATAAATTTTCTATACGATGGAAGGCCGATTAACTGAAATCACTTCACACGACTTCGAACCTCCAAGTTGGAAATCTGGTAGCACACATAAAAAAGTAATATGTATGATTTTGTAATATTAATTAAAATATTTGTAGTATCAATTCAAAAATTAATTAAATTTTCACCTATAAACAATTTGATAATATCAGTTAAGTTTTTCCACTCAAATTAATTAATACAATTAAAAATTTAATTAATACAATTAAATTCTTAATTGAAAATATTAATTGGTGAACACTTTTTTCTGTGCAGTAATAGGCGATATACAGCCACCTCATGAATGGAACTTAGGACGGGTAAAATATATTCAGGCACGTAGCAGATGTTCGTGTAGTCTCAAGCATTATAACTCGCCCTATTGTAAAATTGTGCTATTTACCAATTTTAAACAATGAAGAATGTCATAACTATTATTTTTAAGTCAAGACAAAGGCCACTGCAGCTAGTTCCTATAATTGAAAATTAATTTGTAAACTTATTTACTATTAATTAAAAATAAATAAATAATAATATTATTATAAAGTCATACGCTTAAGTCTACCAGTTCACACTTTCTCATTATATACTACATAAATTTCAACCATTACCAGCATTACTTATATATAAATTATATATATATATTATATAATTTATTTGCTTTCCCCTAGATGAAACCGCAGATTAACTATTAATCGCCAAACTAAAGGTCGCAATAACCACACTCACGTAAATTTATCCCGCGATACCAATGGGTACAAGTATGCACTCTGCAGAGGCTACCACGCTTTAAGATTCTGTCGCAAATTTTTAGTGATGTCAACGGCAGAAAGAGAAGAAGTGAACTCGATAGGCAACAATATTGTGTGAACTGCTTGGCACGAAGTCATGACCCAAGAGGCTCCTCTTCGATGGTAACTTGCAAAAAATGCGATAAGTTCCATCACACACTTTTGCATCCAAGACGATCAAGAAAACCAAGAAGTGGTAGGGATAAGAAACTTCAGCAACGGAAGCACAAACAACAGCATAAAATTAAACCAAAACCTCAAACGAATCAAAATTCTATCTTATCAACGACACCAAACGCAAAGCTAATTGTTGAGGCCATCAAATCTCTGGCTCAAATTTCCTTGCATAAGGTCAGGGCCGGCAGCCGACTACAGTAAAACGTAAAAATTTATTTATTATTGAATTGAACTCTTAATATAAATTAAATTACTTTAAATTATTTATTATTTAATTAAAACTAAAACATTTACAGGCTTATCATGAATAAAATTTCCCATGGAAATTTCCGAACGTGTGAACAATTGCTGTCAAAAAATTTCATAAGATTGCGAAATATTTTGACAATTTATGAAGAAAATGATTCACAAAGATTAGGCTGTTGGGAAAAGTGAAAATATGTAAGCTTTTAATTTTATTCGAATTGATGATACAAAATTAAAATCCATGTGAACGAAAAATTTCATTCGGAAATTTTCACATGTGGAATTCATGATAAACAATCCTGTTATTTTCATAATTTCCAATCAAATTTTTCCACTTGTCAATTTTCACGCTAAATCATATTTTGAAGTTAAAAAAGGTCACATGAAAAACTTATTATTATAACTTCAACATTCAACAAAGAAACATCAATTGTACATAAAGGAATATTTAATAAATTGAAGTTGCGAATTGTTCAAAATATTCTTGAGCGGTTTGGTAAATTGTGAACTACTGGAATCATATACAAGAAAAAGGTAAGCATCTTTATCATTCTATTAACCTATTAATGAGAAAAGAAAATAATATTAAACCCATTTATTTCTTTTCCATACCCGACAATTATCATTACTTCATTGCGAGTAATGATAATTAACAATATCTCAAAGATTGCACTTATTTATTTAATCAGCCGCCATTCTAGAGAGATTTATTGAGAATAATAATCGCCCAAATTATTACAATATGTATTATTTACATTTAATTATTACATAACAACTATTTAACATTTCATTGTATTCTGCATCATTAAAATCTATTGAAAACACTTTTCTTTTGATTTTACGATTCAATTCCATTCTAAATAAGCAACTATTTAATTAAAATCTTAATCAAAAGTTTTTTGTTTTACACAAACACTTAATTGAAAGAAAAACAATGTGAGTCCGATCACAGGGGAGAAAAACTATTTAACATTTCATTGTATTCTGCATCATTAAAATCTATTGACAACACTTTTCTTTTGATTTTAAGATTTAATTCCATTTTAAATAAGCAAATATTAAATTAAAATATTAATCAAATATGTTTTTTAATCTACACAAACACTTAATTGTAAAAGAAAAACAATGTGAGTCCGATCACAGGGGAGACTTGTAAATATATTGGCTTGCGGTAACTACACAGAAAAAAATATCATCAAAATGCAACCAGCAAAACAAATTGTTAATAGTTAATTAAAATTAAAATATATATTTAGTTAATATAAAAAATTAAGTTGTTGATATGACAAACACCGACATTTTTTTCAATAAACTGAACTAACCAAATTTTATGTTATACATGGCGCAAAAACTCAAAAAATTCATTGTTGATTCAACAAATTAAAATTTTTCTAGTCAATCAAATTACTCAACAAAATTATTTGTTAAATTATATCATAACGGAATACGCACATGTAGAAGAAACAGAAGAACTCGCATTTTGTGTGTATTCAATATTTGCTTATCTAATAACGATTTGCTCTTTAGCTGAGTGGTAAGTACATCAGTCTATTAATCAAGAGATTGCCGGTTCGACTCATCCAAACATCTTTAAAATTTAACAAAAACCAAAATTCTAAAAATAATATAAAAAAATACAAACAAAGAAACAACACATTAGAATTTGAAAAACAAATTCATTAAAAAAGTTTATTTTTCTGTTAACAACTCAATTGTTAATAACACAATAATTTTAATTGGAAATAATTGAGTTGGTTTAGTTTTCTTATGTTACAAATGTGTGTTTGTATTTACAAAAATCGTTGTAGGTGCCTTTTTAAATAATATTTTAATTGTATTTACAAATAAATTATTTGTATTTACAAATCTTTTTTTTCTGTGTAAAATAAGATATATAAATTTGTGACTCTACTGTATTTAAAAATTTACGGAAAACTGCTTCTATAGTAGTGGAATTATTGTGGGGGTTTGTGAAGAATTGTTCATATGCAAGTGGAAAACGTCAAATACAAATTCTGATAAAGCTTGCGACTGTGGGTTTGCAAAGTTTGTATTAAAATCTCCACCCATAATAATTGGCATGAGTTGGAGATTGTTACTCAATTGTCGTGCACCAGCTTTAGTGTAAGGCAACAGTACGTGATGAAGATATGTTATAATATAATATTAAAAATTCTTTATAAAGACTGCTATATATCTTTTAAACAAATATTCGACATTTAAAACGCTCTTTTATTTAAAAGTTTATACGTATTTTATATATTTCAACTTTTTAAGTTGAAGTGTAATAGTACTCCCCCTGGCAGCACTATTACACTATTATCACAAGCAATATATATGAAAATTAACATTGCTCCTGAAGCTTGAGTGTATTTCTATGCAGCTGTTAAGTTTCTCTGTACTTCTTGTTCGTATGACTACACTAATACACTCAAACACATAGCTCAAACCGATTTGATAACGCTTTAGGATCTTACTCAAAATTTTGGATTGTATTGTGAAAAAGATTTTTACCCCCTAGCGTATAGATGCTTACACATTAAAATTTAAAAGTAATTTTTTCTGTGCATTAAATGCCAGAATTACACAAACCTTAAAATTCCTTTAGTGACTAATTTTTGTAATCATTCACACTTGTATTTTATGTTTATGTTTTCAAATCATGCCAGCACATTTTTTATTAAAATATTTCTATAGGAAAAATCACTTTTAATTTTAGTAAAATTATTATTTAATAATTTAATATATTTATACGAAAAATCACTTTTACTTTTAGTAAAATTATTATTTATTTAATTTTAGAGAAATTTTTGATCTGATCTTGAAAGAACATTTTAAAGTAAATTTTTTAACTTGCATTCTTTCTTTTTTTAATTATGGAACACAATAATACATTTACGCATGTCAAAATAAATGCGAATTAAGATGAATTTATATGATGTTAGTTAAGCACATCTAGATGCATTTTGTTGCTGCATTATATAAATTTTTTAAGTTGACACTAATAGATTAAATTTTTTTTAACTATTCACAAAATTCTGCTGCCAATAACAAACAATTTAAATTAACTATTAATAGTAGTAAGCGATAAATAAATACTTATAGATATGATTCAATGTTTGAAACTAAAGTAATATATTTTTTCTTTTTGAAGTAAACACTTTTAAACAAAATAAGTGTAAAGCGATTAGAATTATAAAACTTCTAATTATGTACGTCAAGGACAAAAAGCAAAAAAGCAAACAACCGTCAAGCAAGAAATAATCAAACAAAAAAAATTCTATTAGTATAACTAAAATATTTTATTTATCTTATGTTTATTGCTAGATTACACATACACTTACAATATGCCATATATACATACATATGTATATAGAACCAAATAGTTTCAAGTTCAATAAACAAAAAACGAAAACATATTTACTCTTACCAAGGCTGAGTCATACAGGCCAATAAGTCTGCTATCAAAACAATGTCAAAACTCTTCGAAAAGCTGCTCATGACAAAATTGTCCCCAATTTTAACTGATAGTGGGTGCATCCCAGACCATCAATTTGGTTTTAGAAGTCAGCATAGCACCATCGAACAAACTCATAGATTGGTGCAATTTATAAAAAGAACTTTTGAAGAAAAAATGTATTGTTCTGCCCTGTTTATTGACGTTTCTCAGGCCTTTGGTAAAGTGTGGCATGAAGGCCTTATTTTAAAATTAAAATCATATTTACCAATAAATTTTCTGAATTTATTAGAAAGCTACATAACTACCCGAAAGTTTACGATTGTGGAAGGAGAATTCATGAGTGTGCCCCAATCTATATCATCCGGTGTGCCACAGGGGAGCATAATGGGGCCAGTTTTGTATTTGATTTATACTTGTGATATGCCTTTGAGCAGCAATATCCATACATCTACGTTTGCCGATGATACAGCCTGCCTGAGTATGCACAAAAACCCGCACGAGGCTTCCCGATATCTTCAAGAACATATTACACAGTTGGAAATCTGGTTGAACTTATGGAGAATTAAGGTAAATGAACAAAAGTGTGTCCATATAACGGTTACCCTAAGAAGAGATACTTGTTCCCCAATTCGAATCAATAATCAAAATATTCCTCAACATTCCCAAGTGAAATACCTTGGTATACACCTTGATCGAAGGCTTACATGGAAACATCATATTGACTTTAAGCTAACTCAGATGAAACTTAAGTTATCTCAAATTCATTGGTTGATTGGCAGAAATTCAACACTTAGTCTGGACTGCAAACTTTTAATATACAAGTCGCTTTTGAAGCCAATATAGTGTTACGGTATCCAGTTATGGGGCACTGCTTCAGCTTGCAATGTAGAGAGAGTTCAACGAAGACAAAACAAAATTTTAAGGTTAATAAAATCTGCTCCATGGTATATTAAGAATTCAAATTTGCATCGTGATTTAAAAATGCCACTAGTGACTGAAGAAATTGCAAGATACGCAGGCAAATACTTAACAAAACTCGAGTCACATCCTAATCCGCTTGCTCGTAATATTTTGAATTTTAATGGTCACATCCGCCTAAAAAAGAGGGACACAAGGGCTATTTTACTCAACACTCTAGATGGGAATGCTTGAAAATACATTTAATTCTCCTTTTTGATTATCACTACTTTGTATTATTTAAACTATCCCTAAGTTTTGGCCGACACTGGTCGGACTAAATAATTATATTTTAGCTTTAAGATTTGATCACTTATTGTTAGTTCATATTTGAAGATACAATAAATAAATATATGTATTTAAAAAAAAATATTTACTCTTTAGCAAGCATTAGTAAACAATCATAAAAGAATCAAACACATAGACAGCAGCAGGCTGCCGACTCAGAATCAATATTCATTGGCCAAAACCTATATAACTTTCTTGCTATAGATTCACAAGATTTCCTCAAAATATTTGAAATAGTGGGCGTGGCATGCTGCTAAAAATTCAAGAAATCTGTCATATTTGATTCGAAATAAATTATGATTGCTCGAAAACTGTTTTCAATAACGAGCTTGCGGTTATTTTTTTGTTATATTCTCTTAACTGCTGTTTTTAATAAATATTATGTGCAATCTCTTTAAAATTTGTAGTTAAAGTGTTATTTAATACATTTTTAACACCCCCACACCCTTCACCATCCACCGTCTTCATAAAATTCGAAGTTTAGTAGTGTATAGCTTCTAAACGTCGAAAGGAATCAATGAAACAAAATTATACAGAGAAAGGTGAAAGTGTTTTCTTTAAGTCTATATATAATTCTGCACCCCCCTTCCTACGATCCGCCAGTAGTACACCTTTTTTATTTTAATGAAAATACTCAAAAACTACAAGGGTCCAAATTTCTATTTCTTTTTGTACGCGCATAACTCTGTCATTTTGTCTCAAAAAGGATTTGCCAGTAATTTGGTTCTACAAATTTTTTTCCAAACCGGAGAGGAAAATTTTCTCTTCTTATGCATAACTCTGGTATTTGTGGATTGATTTTTTTATATAAAAATTTTCAATAAAATTGTTATTAAATTTGTTTCCCGAATAGGAGGAGGAGGGGCAAACTTTCTCCTCTTATGCATAACTTTGTAATATATGTCAACCGATTTTAATTTTTGTTTGAAAGGGCTTGGACCTATAATTTTTTCCCGCAAATTAGGGGGCAAATTCGCTCACTTATGCACAACTATGGCACTTGTGAATCGATTAAATAAAAAAATAATTTTTTGTTTAAAAGGGTTTGCCTTTATTTTGGACCAATAATTGTTTTTCGACAAAATGGAGGGGAAAACTTGTTCCCCTTATGCATAATTTTGTCATTTGTGAACCTATTTTCAAAAATCGTTTTTTTAAGGATTTGCTTGCATTGTAGCAGCTGGCGACTACAATGCTAAGCATACGTTCTGGGGTTCGCATCTAATTACGCCTAGAGGTAGGGCGTTGTTCAACACAATTTCAAAAATGGGCTTGGATGTTATTTCGAGTGGGGAGCCTACTTACTGGCCTACTGACGTACGAAAAATTCCGGATGTTATAGATTTCGGCGTCATAAAAAGTATTTCTAGGGAATTAATTCACGTTGAAGCTTCTAGATCTGTCGTCTGATCACTCTCCCACGATCGTTACAATCTGTAGTCCACTGAGAAGCGCTTTACCTCACCCATATGTCAAGATGATAAATCGTGTTAATTGGCTGGGATTCAAAAAATATCTTAGTAGTCATTGCACGGAAAATATTACGCTAAGAACACCCAATGATATTGAATCGAACATTGCAAATCTTAACGAGAATATTAAACAAGCTTCTGAACATGCCACTACCTCCCATCCGCATACTGGGTTCAATAAAATTTATTCTACAGACGTGGAACATCTCGTACGTGAAAAAAGAAGAGCTAGAAGGGAATGGCAACAGCACAGATCACCTCAACATAAAATCAGATTTAAAGAGTGCACTAAACGACTCCAAGAGTTGCTTGCATCTGAAAAAACTGTATCTTTCAAAAATTATCTGGAAGGCCTTGATGTCACACCAGCATCTAATTACTCTTTGTGGCGCGCTGCTAAAAAGCTTAAAACACCCGTTGAGTTTAAGCCACCTCTGCGCACATCTACCGGAGGTTGGGCAAGAAGCGATACTGAAAAAGGTAACATATTTGCTGAGCATTTAAAATCCGTATTTACACCAAATACATGTACCGGTGTTGCTGATTTGCCGAGTGTAGTTGCTCTACCCCCTCGACCCTTAAAATTTACGATGTGTGATGTACAAAAACTAGTTGCCGAACTCAACCCGAAAAAAGCTCCCGGTATGGATGGAATTAGTAACCAGATGCTGATTAAGTTACCTCGTACTGTAATTAGAATCCTGTTATTCATTTTTAATGCCATTTTGCGACTGGAGTATTATCCAGACTGCTGGAAGCTTGCCAAGGTTAAAATGATTCCAAAGCCAGGTAAAGATCTTTCCAAGGCTGAGTCATATAGGCCAATAAGTTTACTGTCAACAATGTCAAAGCTTTTTGAAAAACTACTCATGACAAAATTGTCTTCAATTTTAACTGATAATGGGTGCATCGCGGACCATCAATTTGGTTTTAGAAGCCAGCATAGCACCATTGAGCAAACGCATAGATTGGTTCAATTTATCAGAAAAACATTTGAGGAAAAGAAGTATTGTTCTGCCGTATTTATTGATGTTTCTCAGGCATTTGATAAAGTGTGGCATGAAGGCCTGATTTTGAAATTGAAGACATACTTACCAATAAACATTCTAAATCTTTTGGAAAGTTACATTGTTGCACGAAAATTTACAGTTGTGGAAGGACACTTTATGAGTATGCCTGAAACTATCTCATCCGGTGTGCCACAGGGGAGTATACTGGGGCCATTTTTATATTTGATTTATACTTGTGATATGCCTGTGAGCAGTAGTATCCACACTTCTACATTTGCCGACGATACCGCCTGCCTTAGTATGCACGAAAACCCTGATGAGGCATCCCGAAAACTCCAGGAACACATTATCCAGATGGAACTATGGTTAAACTTATGGAGAATTAAGGTAAATGAACAAAAGTGTGTCCATATAACATTTACCTTACGAAGAGATACTTGTTCCCCCATTCGGATTAATAATCAAATTGTTCCTCAACATTCACATGTGAAATATCTTGGTATACACCTCGATCGACGGCTTACATGGAAACATCACATTGACTATAAGTTAACTGAAATGAAACTAAAATTAACTCAGGTACATTGGCTGATTGGCAGAAATTGAACACTCAGCCTAGACTGCAAAATTTTAATATACAAGTCGCTCTTAAAGCCAATATGGTGTTACGGTATCCAGTTATGGGGCACTGCTTCAGCTTGCAATGTAGAGAGAGTTCAACGAAGACAAAACAAAATTTTAAGGTTAATAAAATCTGCTCCATGGTATATTAAGAATTCAAATTTGCATCGTGATTTAAAAATGCCACTAGTGACTGAAGAAATTGCAAGATACGCAGGCAAATACTTAACAAAACTCGAGTCACATCCTAATCCGCTTGCTCGTAATATTTTGAATTTTAATGGTCACATCCGCCTAAAAAAGAGGGACACAAGGGCTATTTTACTCAACACTCTAGATGGGAATGCTTGAAAATACATTTAATTCTCCTTTTTGATTATCACTACTTTGTATTATTTAAACTATCCCTAAGTTTTGGCCGACACTGGTCGGACTAAATAATTATATTTTAGCTTTAAGATTTGATCACTTATTGTTAGTTCATATTTGAAGATACAATAAATAAATATATGTATTTAAAAAAAAATATTTACTCTTTAGCAAGCATTAGTAAACAATCATAAAAGAATCAAACACATAGACAGCAGCAGGCTGCCGACTCAGAATCAATATTCATTGGCCAAAACCTATATAACTTTCTTGCTATAGATTCACAAGATTTCCTCAAAATATTTGAAATAGTGGGCGTGGCATGCTGCTAAAAATTCAAGAAATCTGTCATATTTGATTCGAAATAAATTATGATTGCTCGAAAACTGTTTTCAATAACGAGCTTGCGGTTATTTTTTTGTTATATTCTCTTAACTGCTGTTTTTAATAAATATTATGTGCAATCTCTTTAAAATTTGTAGTTAAAGTGTTATTTAATACATTTTTAACACCCCCACACCCTTCACCATCCACCGTCTTCATAAAATTCGAAGTTTAGTAGTGTATAGCTTCTAAACGTCGAAAGGAATCAATGAAACAAAATTATACAGAGAAAGGTGAAAGTGTTTTCTTTAAGTCTATATATAATTCTGCACCCCCCTTCCTACGATCCGCCAGTAGTACACCTTTTTTATTTTAATGAAAATACTCAAAAACTACAAGGGTCCAAATTTCTATTTCTTTTTGTACGCGCATAACTCTGTCATTTTGTCTCAAAAAGGATTTGCCAGTAATTTGGTTCTACAAATTTTTTTCCAAACCGGAGAGGAAAATTTTCTCTTCTTATGCATAACTCTGGTATTTGTGGATTGATTTTTTTATATAAAAATTTTCAATAAAATTGTTATTAAATTTGTTTCCCGAATAGGAGGAGGAGGGGCAAACTTTCTCCTCTTATGCATAACTTTGTAATATATGTCAACCGATTTTAATTTTTGTTTGAAAGGGCTTGGACCTATAATTTTTTCCCGCAAATTAGGGGGCAAATTCGCTCACTTATGCACAACTATGGCACTTGTGAATCGATTAAATAAAAAAATAATTTTTTGTTTAAAAGGGTTTGCCTTTATTTTGGACCAATAATTGTTTTTCGACAAAATGGAGGGGAAAACTTGTTCCCCTTATGCATAATTTTGTCATTTGTGAACCTATTTTCAAAAATCGTTTTTTTAAGGATTTGCTTGCATTGTAGCAGCTGGCGACTACAATGCTAAGCATACGTTCTGGGGTTCGCATCTAATTACGCCTAGAGGTAGGGCGTTGTTCAACACAATTTCAAAAATGGGCTTGGATGTTATTTCGAGTGGGGAGCCTACTTACTGGCCTACTGACGTACGAAAAATTCCGGATGTTATAGATTTCGGCGTCATAAAAAGTATTTCTAGGGAATTAATTCACGTTGAAGCTTCTAGATCTGTCGTCTGATCACTCTCCCACGATCGTTACAATCTGTAGTCCACTGAGAAGCGCTTTACCTCACCCATATGTCAAGATGATAAATCGTGTTAATTGGCTGGGATTCAAAAAATATCTTAGTAGTCATTGCACGGAAAATATTACGCTAAGAACACCCAATGATATTGAATCGAACATTGCAAATCTTAACGAGAATATTAAACAAGCTTCTGAACATGCCACTACCTCCCATCCGCATACTGGGTTCAATAAAATTTATTCTACAGACGTGGAACATCTCGTACGTGAAAAAAGAAGAGCTAGAAGGGAATGGCAACAGCACAGATCACCTCAACATAAAATCAGATTTAAAGAGTGCACTAAACGACTCCAAGAGTTGCTTGCATCTGAAAAAACTGTATCTTTCAAAAATTATCTGGAAGGCCTTGATGTCACACCAGCATCTAATTACTCTTTGTGGCGCGCTGCTAAAAAGCTTAAAACACCCGTTGAGTTTAAGCCACCTCTGCGCACATCTACCGGAGGTTGGGCAAGAAGCGATACTGAAAAAGGTAACATATTTGCTGAGCATTTAAAATCCGTATTTACACCAAATACATGTACCGGTGTTGCTGATTTGCCGAGTGTAGTTGCTCTACCCCCTCGACCCTTAAAATTTACGATGTGTGATGTACAAAAACTAGTTGCCGAACTCAACCCGAAAAAAGCTCCCGGTATGGATGGAATTAGTAACCAGATGCTGATTAAGTTACCTCGTACTGTAATTAGAATCCTGTTATTCATTTTTAATGCCATTTTGCGACTGGAGTATTATCCAGACTGCTGGAAGCTTGCCAAGGTTAAAATGATTCCAAAGCCAGGTAAAGATCTTTCCAAGGCTGAGTCATATAGGCCAATAAGTTTACTGTCAACAATGTCAAAGCTTTTTGAAAAACTACTCATGACAAAATTGTCTTCAATTTTAACTGATAATGGGTGCATCGCGGACCATCAATTTGGTTTTAGAAGCCAGCATAGCACCATTGAGCAAACGCATAGATTGGTTCAATTTATCAGAAAAACATTTGAGGAAAAGAAGTATTGTTCTGCCGTATTTATTGATGTTTCTCAGGCATTTGATAAAGTGTGGCATGAAGGCCTGATTTTGAAATTGAAGACATACTTACCAATAAACATTCTAAATCTTTTGGAAAGTTACATTGTTGCACGAAAATTTACAGTTGTGGAAGGACACTTTATGAGTATGCCTGAAACTATCTCATCCGGTGTGCCACAGGGGAGTATACTGGGGCCATTTTTATATTTGATTTATACTTGTGATATGCCTGTGAGCAGTAGTATCCACACTTCTACATTTGCCGACGATACCGCCTGCCTTAGTATGCACGAAAACCCTGATGAGGCATCCCGAAAACTCCAGGAACACATTATCCAGATGGAACTATGGTTAAACTTATGGAGAATTAAGGTAAATGAACAAAAGTGTGTCCATATAACATTTACCTTACGAAGAGATACTTGTTCCCCCATTCGGATTAATAATCAAATTGTTCCTCAACATTCACATGTGAAATATCTTGGTATACACCTCGATCGACGGCTTACATGGAAACATCACATTGACTATAAGTTAACTGAAATGAAACTAAAATTAACTCAGGTACATTGGCTGATTGGCAGAAATTGAACACTCAGCCTAGACTGCAAAATTTTAATATACAAGTCGCTCTTAAAGCCAATATGGTGTTACGGTATCCAGTTATGGGGCACTGCTTCAGCTTGCAATGTAGAGAGAGTTCAACGAAGACAAAACAAAATTTTAAGGTTAATAAAATCTGCTCCATTGTACATTAAGAATTCAAATTTGCATCGTGATTTAAGAATGCCACTAGTGACTGAAGAAATTGCAAGATACGCAGGCAAATACTTAACAAAACTCGAGTCACATCCTAATCCGCTTGCTCGTAATATTTTGAACTTTGAACTTTTCCGTAAACCGATTTTTAAAATAATTTTTTTTATATTTGTGATTTATTTTTTTAAGCCAAATTACATGTGATAATTATTAATGAAGTAAATATTCTGCCAACACGTAGTTGAACGGAACAGCCAGCCGTTTTCGAAGGCCACTAAACCTTCATCATCAGCGTTGTTCTTTAGCCCGTTTAAATAAACCATAAATATAGAAACAAATGAAGTTCAAAAATAAAAAAATATTAAAAATTAACTTAATTTTTTTTTTGTTTAAAGAGGGTTTTCAGCAGCTTCATAGCATTTTTTTAACTGCCTTCAAAACAAAGATGGAGGTTTACAATTCGTCTCTATTATTTTTTTAGGGGTGTATCTTCATAACTCAGTACACTTTGGACTGATTGTAAATTTTTTTTTGGCCTGAGAGGGACAGCTTCTCATTGGTTTCATTGTAAAAAAAAGGAGGCGGGTACACGCCCAAATTTTTTAAAATATAATTTTATGATATTCTACTTATTTGATTGCTGCGAAACCTATAAAACACCTTTGGTTCTTGTAATTAAGCAGCTAAAAAGTTGTAAAAATGGGCAGGGTTACGTCCACTAAAATTTATAATAATATTCAGCCGGTTCTACTTAACCGCTTTTTACGAAACTTACCACACACACCGTGAGCTGTAAAATAGACACAATGCGCACAATTTTATATTTTATTAAAATTTAATATTTTATTTTAAGCGGTACTACTTTACTGACTTTAGAAAGACATAAGACGCATGCTGAGCTTTGAAAAACACACAATCTTGCATTTAAAAAATGGGCGGAGACACGTCCATTAAAATTTAATATTTTATTTTAAGTGGTTGTTCTTATCTTTTTCTATCATGCTTTCGGTACAATGCACCCTGAACTATGAGCCAGTCATGAAAACTTGGTACATATCGAGTGTGTGCCACCCAGCGAACATTTGCACGATGTAATATCGAGAACCCTTTTAAACGAAATAATAATTTTTAATGCTTTTCACACACACACACGCTTTGTTCCATTAAAATTTAAAGATAAGATGCGATTAATGAAAAATTCGTTACATAAAACAAAACGTTTTGTTAAAATGTCTAAAGCACATTTTAGCAAATGTGTTATTTATTTCCATACTTTTAGGAGTGTGAAGCAAACTTATGTAGAGTTTTAAAAGTTATTATATCATTTCCGCTTTCATATTTTCCTTGTAACATGAGCATCCAATATGTTACAAAGTGATAACATCTGATAAAAATAAAATGTTTATGCATAAAATAAGATGCGTTAGTAGCTTTCATAAACAAAGTTTGATTTAACTGAAAAATAAATTTGTTAAAAAGGAACAGAAGTTCCTTTAAATTACATATTCGCCAATCTGTATGTCTGTTGTGGACAAAAGTAGACATACATTGTATGGAGTGAGATGTTAACTTTTAATTCCAAATTACTATACGACTCATGAAAAATAATTGTTTTTGGAAAAAAATTAGTTTAAAAGGGAATCTCAGGATTCTTGTTGATTTCAGGTATTGGCAAGCAGCCGATACAAAAATTTCTATACGCCAAAGTTATTACGAGTAATATAATTAATAGTCTACACTGAAAAACAATTCATGCAAAATTTTTAAGAATAAAATTTCGTAGTTATTTCTTTTGTACATCATAGGCCTGCACAGATGTACCTGTTGGCAGCAGTTTTTCGTGAGTTGGTTCTGTTATGCACAGATACATATGTGCGCTTAATTATGAAAGTGGTCTAAGTCATGTGCATGTTTGCTTCAAAATATCAAATAAAAATTTGTAAAAATCCAGACTAGTACAACTATAAATTCAAATGTTACACAATATAAAAATATGTTTGATGTCAATACGGTAGGGGGTAAATATCTTTTTCACAATACAATCCAAAATTTTGAGTAAGATCGTAAAGCGTTATCATATCGGTGTGAGCTATGTGTATTGAGTGTATTAGTGTAGTCATACGAACAAGAAGTACAGAGGAACTTAACAGCTGCATAGAAATACACTCAACCTCCAGGAGCAATGTTAATTTTAATAGAAATTGCTTGTGAAGTGTAATAGTGCTGCCGGGGGGATAATTTTGTTAAAAAGTTGAAAAATATAAAATAAATATAAACTTTTAAATAAAAGAGCGTTTTAAATATCAAATATTTGCTTAAAAGATATACATATAGCAGTCTTTATAAACAATTTTTAATATTATATTATAACATATTTTGATTACGTACTGTTGCCTTACACTGAAGCTGGTGCACGACAATTGGGTAACGATCTCCAACTCATGCCAATTATTTTGGGTGGAGATTTTAATAAAAATTTTGCAAACCCACAGTCGCAAGCTTTATCAGAATTTTTATTTGACGTTTTCCACTTGCATATGAGTAATTCTTCACATTCCCACAATTCCCCACAATAATTCCACTACTATAGAAGCAGTTTTTCATAGATTTTGAAATACAGTAGAGTCAAAAATTTATATATCTTATTTTAGTTACCATAAGCCAATATATTTACAAGTCTCCCCTGTGATCGGACTCACATTGTTTTTCTTTTACAATTAAGTGTTTGTGTAGATTAAAAAACATATTTGATTAATATTTTAATTTAATATTTGCTTATTTAAAATGGAATTAAATCTTAAAATCAAAAGAAAAGTGTTGTCAATAGATTTTAATGATGCAGAATACAATGAAATGTTAAATAGTTTTTACGTAATAATTAAATGTAAATAACACATATTGTAATAATTTGGGTGATTAATATTAATATATCAATAAATCTCTCTAGAAAGGCGGCTGATTAAATAAATAAGTGCAATCTATGAGAGATTGTTAATTATCATTACTCGCAATGAAGTAATGATAATTGTCGGGTATGGAAAAGAAATAAATGGGGTTAATATTATTTTCTTTTCTCATTAATAGGTTAAGAGAATAATAAAGATGCTTACGATGTCCATATATTACGTAACGCTGTTTTCCCCGATTTGTATTGGATAAAGATGAGAAATTGAGAACCATGTAACCAGTTTGACTACAATTTATTTAATTTATTATAACAATTTTGTATTATTTTCAAATGTTATTTAACAACTATTAAATTTTTGGATAGTTTTCACACGGACAGGAGTATGAAGTTATTTTCCATACACATTGTTTTAATTATAAATGTCTATAAATTTTACATGCAAAATATTGGTTGTCGTGGATATCGTTTTAAATATTCGAATTCACGATTATCAAGAAGTGAGATTCGGTACAAGTACATTCAAAAAAAATATTAACTAAAACTTTGGAAAATTTTCTAAATTTGAATAAAAAAAGTTGTCGTATGGCGCCAAAGCTGTTGTTCACTTAAAACTAGTAAAATATTTAATAAATTTCTAGTTCATTGATGAACTAGTTTATAGTAATTATATTTTCATATTTAAGTAAAATTTTCCTAAAATAAAGTAAAATTTTCTTATAAAATTCGGAGCTTTGCAAAAAAATTTTTCCTCTTTGAATTTAGTAAATTTTCCAATTTTTTGTTGTCTTTAAATCTGGTAATTATTCTTATTTTTAATTAAATTCTATACCAAATGACGTTATTTATTATTGAGTTTTGAAATTTTATTTTATTTACAAAAAAAAAATAAATTTCCTCGAAAATATGAAAAATTTACATAGATTTTTTGCTAAATGCAAATTAATAATAAATTCTATAATTCAAAGAAAAGATATTTAAAACTGGTCAATATTTTCCTAAAATTTAGTATACCTTTTTACATCTTTTAAGTAAGTCAAATTTCATGAACTTATCAGGAGTAATTCATTTCCTAAAGTTTATTTTTTGATTTAAGACGAAATTGTCTAGTCCTTAATATAAAATTTCCTTCAGTTTATAACCAATTTCATACTCTTAGTAAATATTCCCTTTAAGTCAAAAAACAAGAAATTTATTGTGTATTTTTATGAACTATTTTTGAGGATATGAACTTTTTATTTTTTACTCATATTAAACAATTTTAAATAGATTTTTGTAAAAATTTACTTTAACTTAGAAAAAATTACTTAAACTTAGAAATTGTTTTTACTTGAATTTAGCGGAAAAAAATTCTGAATAATAGTACACGCTTTTTTTTAGGGGATGTACATATGTATACATACAATACTACCCAGTGAAAAAAATGGAAGTCATTCTAGCGGAAGTACATTTTCATTGCTTCCAAAAAAACGATATTTTTAATTTGCCAAGAGTGAGCAAAAAACCATGTAGAAGCTTATTTTAGTCACACAAAACCTTGTAACTCCTCAATAGTGTTAAAAAATACTCACCCGAATTTAAAAACAAATTTATTTTCTTAAAGAAATTTATGAACTATTTTTAGTCTAAAATTTCAAAGTTATTTGCTTAAATTTACATGAAAACACTGTTTCGGGCTTAAATTCGTATAAAAAGAAACGAATTGTTAAAAAAGGCAACTATATACCATTTTTCCTAGATGAAAATATTATCATAGAACAAAAAAAGGAAATATTTCTTAATATCGCTTCCAATTCAGTGGCCAGGCATCGAAAAAGAGAACTTCTTGCAATGACAACCCTATGTAAAAATCATTACATCGGATCGAAATTTGCACTACTTCCGCATCGTAAACTCTACATTTTCATGACTTTTTTTGAGTCTCTTTTTTTACTGGGTAGTGCTGCACGAATATTCGTATTCGAATTGCCGAATATTCGGCCATTTTCAAATATTCGTATTCGCCTGAATTTCGCGAATATTTTTCCAAACAAATTAAATAAATAAATGCATAAATACTAAATGAAATTTAAATATACAGTGGTCGGCATATTTATTTTGTCACCTGAGAAATTTTACCATTTTGAATTTTTTCAGATATCCAAAAAATAAAAAATTCCAAATTTTATTTTAAATGAAATATGTATTTATTTAATAACTAAAAAACATAAAATCATAACTTCTGAAATTAAATGTGTATTCTATGCAACTAATTTAAAAACTTAGGGGGTGGCATAAGTATTTTGACATATAGTATTTTAACTTTTTAAACGAAAATATGTTATTCGAACTTTTATAATACTTTTAGATATTTTTAATATTAATAAAACGTGTATCCTCCTTTAGCGGCAATGACTTTTCGGAGTCTTTTAGGAACTGAATCGATCAAGTTTTGAATGTATTTTGTTGGTACGTCCTCCCACAAAGATTTAACCTCAGAAATTGTTCCTTCCCTGGTTCTTGTCAGATCTGCGGTTCTTTGGCGCTTCACATATGACCAAACATTCTCAATCACATTCAAATCCGGACTTTGGGGTGGCCAATCCAAAGTTTCAATGAAATTTTCTGTCAAAAATTTCTTAATCATTTTACTCTTGTGGCAAGGCGCATTGTCCTGTTGGAAAATAAATGACGGTCCAATCAACCTATCGCCAGAAGGAAATGTGTGTTCATTTAAAATTTTGAAATATTGGTTTTGGTTCATCGAACCGTCGATGGGAACCAAGCCTTTATATGCTATACAGCCCCAGAACATGACTGTGCCACCTCCATGACTAACTTTTTCGACAACAGGTGCGATTTTTGTTCGAGTTTTTTGGTCTAGTGTAACAAAAACTTTTTTCTTTGACGAGTGATACTCGAAAGTACTTTCATCGGTCCATAATACGCTTTGCCAGAATGATAGGGGCTTGTCCACGTATCTGTTTGCGAATTCTAACCTTTTAATTTTGTTCCTTGGGGCTATACATGGAATTGATCTCGCTACATATGTATTAATGTAGGCTTCTTTTAGACGTCGTCGAACTGTTCTTTCGCTTAAATGACTATCACAGTGCGAATTTCATTCCAAACCTTTAGGTGTCAAACCTGGATTAGATTTAAATTTTCTGATAATTTGTCGATCTTCCACTGCCGTTGTTTTACGTTTTCTTCCTGTTCGAGGAAAATTAATGATAGATTTTGTTTCTTTACATTTATTTATTTGATAATAAACGGTTTGTCTAGGTATATTGTACTCCTTGGCAATATTTGTTACAGATATTCCAAGATTATACTTGGTTATAATTTCACTCCTGACGGTGTTAGTTAATTCCGCTATTTTTCCCATATTTACACAATAGCAATAGAATTTTTTTATTTATCTTTCATCGAATGTTAATAATTAATACTCAACAACGACCACTTTGTATTAAAGCTTAACACAAAAAACAAAATGAGATGAATTTATAGAATGTCAAAATAATTATGCCGTTACAAATTCTTGTACCAAATTGCATTTCTTCCTTCAGAATGAGAATGGGTAAAGATTTTAACAAAATATTTTGCATACGTATAGTTAAGAATTAGTGTAAAGAAAATATCATGATAACTGTGCCCTTATAGGAATTTCAATATTAAAAAACAATAAAACAATTCTTCACTATACTTTGACAAAATAAATATGCCGACCACTGTATGTCTAAAAATAAACTTTCATTAAATTTTGTATAGCAATTTGTGCTTTATAACATTTTCAAATGCTTTTTAATGACGATCATTAAAATTTTGGGTAGTTTTTATTGACTTTAAAGTACACCAACAGGAGTATGAAGTTCTTTTTCATAAAAATTTTTTCATATTTCATTTTGCAGGCGTAAACAAAACACCAATTTTATGTTTACAAATTTCACATTTAATATTCGTATTTGTATATGCGAATATCAAAATGAAACATTCGTTACATCACTAATACATACATAATATATTTATGTAACAAGTATAATCAATTAAATAAATAAATGAGAAAAACATACGTATTTTTGTACGAAATTAGTAATTTTTCTGTTACGTAATGTAACAACCTAGCACCTCGATTGCTATTGAAAAAACGTCTGTTAGGTTTAGTACTCGAAACAAAACTATTTGATTGTTCGCATATATTTATATAATCAATTTTCATTGCCATTGACATTTCATCACAGCCTACTAAGATAATTTTCTTTCTAAAAACTTTAAGTTGTTTTTAGGTATTAGTATTCTGTTCGCTTGAACAGTTTTGCCACATCCCTCCAATGTTTTTTAGATGCATTTTTAGATTTTTCTCGCTAGCCGCAGATTTCTGTCCAGACATCATATCCGGTATTTTCGCTGCCGGCAATGGCTGTTTGGTGCACTCTGATGACTTTTGCGATCTCACACAATCAGAAACTACTTCAGGAATTTTCTTTATGTGGTTAACATTCCTACAAAACGTCTTACCTCCGCTCGACACCTGTACCATGCTACCTGATCTTGATATTACCACATATTCCGTTGTATCGAAATTTGGTGATAATTTATGGGAAAATGCCACATTCCTCAGCAACACTTTATCCCCTACAGATATATCTGCTTCCTTTGCTCCTTTCTTTTTATCAGCCAATGTCTTACCCTTTTGTTTATTGATACAGTCGCGATCTTTTTCGACTGAGTCCATGAATTCTTCTGTTAAATCTTGTATACCAGGTAATTTGTCTCTAATGACTCTACCAAACATAAGCTCGGTTGGAGGAGAACAAGTGGTACCATGTGGTGTAACATTGTACATATGAACCAATTTATGTATCTCTTCTAAATAGTTTTTCTTATTTACAGATGCTATTTTCAAACGTTTTCCTAGGCATCTGTTCATGTTTTCAACCTCGCCATTTACTTGGGGCCAATATGGCGGCGTTAATATTTGTTCAATGCCATTTGTTTGGCAGTACTGATTAAACTCATAACTTACGTATTGTCTACGGTTGTCAGTTCTCAAATACTTCGGAAATCCTAATCTACAAAATATTTCGTTCATTGACTCGATAATGGCTTGTGAAGAAATAGAACGAAGAAACTTAAACTCCATATAACGGGAATAATAATCAATAAAAACGAGGACATATTGGCCATTTGGTAATGGACTCAAGAGGTCAGAAGCCAATGTGATCCAGGGGAAAATTGGGAATGGATGTCTGTCCATAGGAGCTGGAGATGATGGTTGCGATACCAAAAGACAATCCCTGCAAGATTTGACAAAATTCTCTGCTTCCATTAGGGGCCACCATACTTATAACCTTAATCTTCGCTTCATGTCCGATTCTCCTGGATGACCCTCATGAGCCAGTTCAAGGACTTTTATACGTAGACACTTTTGTATCACTAATCGAGTCCCACGCAAGAGAATACTGTCAAGTGCTGACAATTCAAAACGGAAAGAATAAAAACTTTTTGTTAAGACAGAGTTCCAAGATCCGATATTAAGACATTCCATTGTATCAACTAGCTTCTCATCCTGTATGCTACTTTGATCAATTTCGGAAATAGAAAGTGCCATTGGCACGCAGTTTGCGATAACGTGGCAAACACTTTGCTCACCCATAGAATCAAACCAATAAGCGTATGTTGATTGGCAAAGCATTGAAAGCGAGACAGGTATATTTTCTTTTACTGGCCTTTAGATGACCTTAAATTTAAAAAGATTGGAGTCGTAAAAGCCATGTTTCGATTCGAGCTGGCAGTTTAATGTAGGTTTAAAAATTGCTTCTAGCGGCTTATGGCCTGTCGCCAGTTTAAATTCCAGGCCTGCTAAATAATAATAAAATTTCTCAACTGCCCATACTAACGAAAGACTTTCTTTTTCTATTTGAGAGTATCTCTTCTCCACATCAGATAGACTTTTGCTTGCAAATGATATAATGAGTGGCTCATTATTCTGGTCAAACTGCAACAGCACTGCACCCAAAGCAACAGGGCTGGCATCAGCAATCAACCGGGTTTTACGTTTCGGATAAAAAAAAAAGACAAATTCGATATTTGTGACAACTGGAGTTTTAGGTTATCGAAAGCTAGTTTTTCCTCTTCACTCCAAGTGAATTTGCTATCTCTTTCAAGTAGACGTCGTAAAGCTTCGGTATGATGTGCCAAGTCGGGAATAAATTTACCGACATATGTAACAAGTCCAAGAAAACTGCGTACTTCTTCTTTATTCTTGGGGTCTCTAAACGATGATATTACCTGAACTTTCTCTGGTTCGATTTCAATGCCCTGATCAGACAGTACGTGACCATGAAATTTAAGTTTTTGTGTTTTCCATACGCATTTGTCTTCATTTAAATAGACATCATTGCCTCTAAATATTTTAGATACCATCTCGACAGCCTTATCATGCTCCTCCTCGGTACTCCCAAATAGTATAATGTCTTCAATATAATTCATAACATTTGGACATGGAGACAACATTTCCTCCAGCATTCGTTGAAATATCTCTGGAGTGGAGTTCACTCCAAACAGTAGTCGTTTAAATCTGTATAAACCCTGAGAAGTTATAAATGTTGTTATTTCCCTGCTATCTTCGTGAAGTTCAAGTTGATGATATGCGTTTTTCAGGTCTAATCGTGAGAAATATTTAGATCCCCTCAACTTTGTCATGAAGTTTTCAAATGTCGGAACGGGATAATTTTCTCGTAATATAGCCTTATTTGCTCTACGCATATCTACACACAATCTAATATCACCATTTTCTTTAAAAACTAATACTATTGGCGAGATCCAGGAACTTGGACCAATTACTTGTTCAATAATATCTTGATTAACTGCATCATCCAGCTTAGCTCTTACTTTTCCTTCTAGAGCGACTGGCACACGTCGTACAGGATGCTGAACTAATACAACCTTAGGGTCAATGGACAATCTTATAATTACATCTTTTCACTTAGGGAATGGTTTCATTTCGTTAACTCGATTCACGTTTAAACCAAGTTTTAAAACATTAAGTTCTAAAGCCGTTTCCCGTCCCAAAAGTGACTGTCTTCCATTTTCAATGACATAAAATGTAGCAATTATTTCCTTAATAGAAATTGGAGCTTCGAAAATACAAATAACTCTGAATAATTCCTCAGATGCGTATGCCCGAAACTGATTTGCCGATTTTGTGCGAGTGTTAAACACCGTTGCGTTTCTTCGTTTTAAGACTTGGCAATCTTTGCGACTTAAAAAATTAACTCGACAGCCGCCTGAATCTATAATCAATGGTATCTTGTGGCCTGCAATCCGACATACCAAACGTTCTTCGTTTTCATCATCACTTGTTATGCTAAAACAATAACTTTCGTCCTTCTCAATGTCAAACTTCTCGTCATCTCTAGATCGTACTATAGTACGACGACGTTTCAGTTGAAAATTTTAATTTTGTGACTTCTGTCGCTTAATAGTCGTACGACACTTACTAGCGTAATGGCTAATACGGGAATATTTATTGCAGGACAATTTATTGAATTTTCGACATGGTCATGGATTAGGCAACATTGATTGCGATTGTTTACTAATTTATTCATCTATGCGGCACGCATGTAAAATTTCATCAAGGCTGTATTCTTTTTCTATAATTTCCGCTTCAGTTCTAAAGGTGTCCATACATCAATGATTTTATCTTTTAAGCAACCTCCTCGATCTCGGTCTTCGTATCACCGAAAGAGCACTTAGCTATCTGTTGACGCAACCGCAAAAAAATTTATTAAAACTTTCACCTTCTAAAGGGCTGATGTTACTAAACAGATGTCTCTCAAATGCAGAATTTCTTTTTGGCGTAAAATATTCATTCAGTTTATTTACCAAAACAGTACATACATCATTTTTCTTTTCTTTATCGTATGGAGCAACTGCCCCTGGCAAGGAATCAGCCACAGTTTGCAATTGCAGCCCTCAAAAATGAAGTAATTTACATATTTCTTTTCCGCAAAACTGATGTAATCTCTTCCGCATCTATATAAATTTGAAAGGAGCGCAGCCATTTTTCCCATTCCATAAGCACCAATGATTTATTAATTGTATCGCATAAGAATGGTTTAATTATTTCTGCCATGATGATTTCTGAAGAAAATAAAATAAATATTAGCTTTTTCCCTTTTTTTATCCGATGTCCTTAAGATCATCATTATCGACTTGCGACAGTCTCTGACCTACGTCAGATAATCATAAACGGCTTGCTCTTAACGCCCAGCCACTGACCTTTGCCAGATTCTAATATATGTATATTCTTTTCCCACGGCATGGTGCCTCTGATACTTTATCAGATAATTCCAATTTCTTTTCAGCATTTTAAAAGCACGACTTCTAGCATTTGCCAGATGATAAAAAAATGGATTATTTACAAACCTTTTTTATTTTTATTAACGAGATTTCACAGTCAATGTGAATTTATCTGCTTATCTCTTCTCTTAACAATTATATTCAATGTTATCCTATCCCCGTCGCCAATGTAACGACCTAGCACTTCGATTGCTATTGAAAAAACGTCTGTTAGGTTTAGTACTCGAAACAAAACTATTTTATTGCTCACATCTATATATATAAAAATCAATGCCACTTTTCGTTGTAATTTTATAACTCAAGAACGGGCTCACCTATTCGGACCAAATGTTTAGGCTTTGTTCGGACTATTTAGTAGATGGTTTATGTAAAGTTTGCACAAAATCCGTCGAGCGGTTTATGGGTAAAATAGGGTAAAATCGGTAACTCAGTATTTCCGGGCTTAATGAAGATATCACAAAATTCAGAAAGAACCAAAGAGCCTGTTAAAAATAATTGGATAGGTGTTTGGTACTTTTTGGAAATTTTGAGTTTTAAGGGGATAAAACGGGTAAAAACCGAATAGCAATAGGAAAAAAAACTAAAAACGTAGTTTTACTCTCCTTAAAACAATCTATAATGAATATTTGTACTTCCTGGAAATTTTGGAATTTAGGGGGAAAAGGGCTAAAAACTGGTAAAATCAGTAATATTGTATCTTCGGACCTAATGCATGTAGCACAAAAATTTTAAAATATGCTAGAAATCTATAAAAGTCAATCCCTTTTCGTTGTACTTTTATAACTCAAGCATGGGCTCACTATACAAACCAAATGTTTTGGCTTTGTTCGGACTATTTAGTAGATGGTGATTTTGCTGTCAAATTGAAACTTTTTTCAGATGGGGACTTTCCTGTCAAATTTAAACTTTTTTCAGTTCATTCGGTCATTTCATTTTGGACGTGCTTCGATTAAAACAAATTATCAGCGATAATTATTGCTTTGGGTTTATATTGTTAAGCATATTGTTAAGTGCATTCATACAAACGGTGAGTCTTGAATTGTTCAAATGTACTATGTATGTATATGTGTGCGTGTTTTTCTCTTAGTGTGTTAGCGAGCCGTTAGTGTTTTACATATATCGTTTAGAGGCTTTATTTGAATTAAATTGTCAAACGCATTTATACAAAAGGTAAGTTTTGAACTGCTTAAGTGAATTACATGTATGTATATGTGTTTCTTTATTTGCAAAAAACATATTGTGTGCATACGGGTGTTTTATTCTTTTGTAAGAGATGGAAGCACGTCGATTTAAAAATGAACTATTTAAGACATTTTTATATACATTGACGTTGCAGACATATATGTTTATTTCCATACACACATATACGCACATGTATACACTATTAATGAAGAAATTTGTTTTTAATTTGATTTATATTTTTTATATGAAGGAAAAATGCCACGAGCCACACGAGCAAATATAGGTCGGCGAACACGTAATGCAAATGCTGTGGCACTACTAAGACGATCACAGAATGCAGATGAACGCACACAAGCTAATGCTTCGCAGCGTGAACGTAACGCCCGAAATAGATCTGTTGACCCTGTACCTGTACTGAATCTTGCACGCCGATCACGAATACGTCGTACTGTTTTGGCTGAAATAATGCGTGCTGGTTTTACTTACAACAGTCAGATTGATTATAGTATGTACGGATACATTGGGATGATGGACGCAATATGTCTACATTGTGATGCGGCTAACTTTCATCCGGCATGTGTTGTGCTAATGGCAAAGTGAAATTGCCAGCATTAGAAACTCCACCCGAACCATTGTATTCATTAATTTATGGGACATCCCAAACGTCGAAGCACTTTTTGAGTCATATTCAACAATACAATTCGGCATTTCAGATGACTTCTTTTGGTGCTACTAAAATTATTAGAGATAATTTTATGCCGACGTTTAAAGTAAACACTTCTTTTCAAAACTCTCATCCAACATCTAAAATTTTATACATGTTACAGATTCAGGGCCAGATTTATTATCAAGCTGGTTCGTTATTGCCATACCCCGACGCCGATCATCAATTTTTGCAAATTTATTTTATTGGTGATGAAAATCGTGAATTGGATCAACGTTGTGCAATTACCTCGAATATAAGACGAGAAATTATTCTTGAGCTACAAAGGTTTTTCCATCATCATAACGCATTAGTTCAATTGTTTAAAATTGCTCTCGATCATATGCCATCTGATAATCACAAAATCGTAATAAGGCCTGATAGAACACCTTTTGGAGAGCATGCAAGGCGATTCAATGCACCGACAATTGATGAGGTTGCAATTGTAATTCTTGGTGATCAGTTTCAATCGCGTGATATTGTACTTCATCGCAGAAATGAGCAATTGCAACGTGTTTTGGAACTTCATCGTAGTTACGATGCACTTCAATACCCAATATTGCATTGGAAAGGTGACGATGGCTACAATATCAATATATCAATGATTGATCCACGAACAGGTAAATAATTGACCTATTTTCAGTGTGTTGACATTTCATTTGTATAATTTTCTAAAGTCACATTTTGCACTTATTTGCAGGTGGTCTACATGTACAGAAAAAAGTTAGTGCCATGAATTTTTATTCGTATCGATTGATGGTTCGTCCACAAGAACAAAATTATATCTTGAGATGTGGCAAACTATATCATCAGTACATCGTTGATATGTATGCCAAAATAGAAACCGAACGTCTTAATTTTATTCGCTTCAACCAAACAAAATTACGATCTGAAGAATATATTCATTTGCAAGATGCAGTAGCAAGTGATGCTAATGTTAATGACATCGGACGTTTAACTATATTACCCCCAGCTGTTTGTTTATTTATGCCCACAATGGAAAAACAAAAAATATTGTTTATCCAAATGTTTTAGATTAAGTTTGAAAATTGCTAGCAATTAATAAAATATTTTTTTTTTAAATATATGAATTTGATGCTCCAATTAAATTTTTTTATTATTTCACTTGATACGTAGCGAAGCACGTACCGGGCGGCTAGTATATTTATATAATCAATTTTCATTGCCATTGACATTTCATCACAGCCTACTTAGATAATTTTCTTTCTAAAAACTTAAGCTGTTTTTAGGTATTAATATTCTGTCGCTTGAACAGGTTTGCCACACGTAACATTTTCAAACACGCAGCATGAAAACAAAAAAAATGTAAACTATTCCATTTCGAAACCATCAGATGTTGGACAGAGATGCCAACTTGGTGCTTTTAACACGGCTTTTAGTGCTTTTTGAAGACTCAAAATGCCAAATGTTGAGCGTTAGTGCCAAACTAAGAAAAAGCAATAAGTAGCGTTTTTAAGAAATTTGTATATCTCTTAAAATTACTTGAATAAAAACTTGCTGTATTTATTTTTTGCGTGTTAAGTATACCTTTTTCGTCTGATACATTTCACTAAAGATGTTGTTACTCCTGCCGAAATAGAGAATAGCTTAGAAAAT
The DNA here is from genome assembly GCA_905220375.1 of Tachina fera. NCBI lineage: Eukaryota > Metazoa > Arthropoda > Insecta > Diptera > Tachinidae > Tachina > Tachina fera. Next base: position 126,041,065 of record LR999964.1, read on the forward strand.
ATTAAACATTATTAAATATCACATTATTATTTTAACGTTAGGGTCTTTTACGCTTTTTAGATTTTAAAATTACGATTTTTAGTGCTTCTTTTAAATTTTAAAGTGCTCTTAAAGCCAAGGTTGGAAACCGAAACAAATAACGGTATCGGTATTGATACCGGTACAACTATTTTTTAAATTTCGGTATCGGTAACGGTATCGGTATTTTTTTTATTTCGGTATCGGTATTACCGGTACATACCGTTACCAAGTTTATAATACCGATATACCGATATTACTGCTAAATTTATTAGTTCAGATAGTGGACACAGCAAAAAATCTTTTTTGTTATTAAATTACAATAATTAAAATAATAATTAAATTAATAATTACAATAATTATTAAATTAAATTACAATACGCAAACTACAGTTGAAACCTTGCATATATAAAGTATATATTTTGGTTAATTTAACAATATGATAAAAATAAATACATTACATTGTATGTATATTATATATGAAATACATGTAGATTTGTATATTCGTATTCGAATTCTCGAATATTCGGCCGTTTTTAGATATTGGTATTCATACTCACCAAATTCAAACGAAACGAATATTTAAATATTTCAATTCGAACAATAAACGATATTCTTGTAGCCAACTTAAAAACAAACAAAACAAATTTCTTGTACAATTAATATTAAAAAAGTTAAAGAAAGTAATTTTATTCGCCTCAATAGAGCGGTCTTTACCTTCAGTTATAAAAGTTTTGATACATTTTCTCCATCATCCTTATCAGCGCATTAACCATATATTTGAATTAGACCTATTTTTGTTCTAAATATCAAATTCCAAAATTTATTACGCCACCTTAAGACAAGATATGTTTTTAAATATTTCCAAATATGAGACATTTTTAAAATTTTAGTTGAACTATAGTAAATTTAAGTCAGAAATAATTTCTAAATCGGGCTTAAGTTCAGTAATTTCAATTCTTATTGAACGAAATATTTTTTAAGTTAATTTTTAATTATTATTTTTCGAACTTAATTTGTTTCTATATTTATGATTTATTTGAACGGGCTAAACTTCGCATCGCTTTTTTAAGCCAAATTACATGTGATAATTATTAATGAACAAATAACATTAAAGTTAGTTGTAAATATTCTGACAACACATAGTTGAACGTTTTAAATATTGAAGTTTTTCAAAGATTTATTTGATATTTCGAAGCAAAAATGCACATGACTTAGTCCAGAGCTATTCAATCTTTTTGGTTCGCGTACCACAAAACTCACAACCAACAATTCGCGTACCACCAAAAAGATCTTATGTGTATAAACAAGTGTGGGCTCAATAAATAACCAAACAATTTTAAAATATTTAATCCATTTCATTTATTAATAATAAAAAACAACAAAATTAAAAAGAAATTGTATATCTGGATTGTTCGGTATTTATTTTTGATTAAGTTAATTGAAATATATTTTTGAAATTTTATTTTTGGTGGGAATCGGTATACCGGTACGTACCGGTATAGACGTAAACGGTATTCTGGATAGCGGTATTTTCTAACCGAAATGGATTTCGGTATCGGTATTGATACCGGTATTTAATTTTAGCCGTATTTCAATCGGTATCGGTATTTTTACGATACCGTTTGCCAACCTTGCTTCAAGCTAAAAAAGTTGGCATCACAGATGTTAATATTTTAAATTTCAACTGGTGTAACTTACAAGCAAATTTGTGAAAACGATTCGCTGGCCATAACAACGTCGATTATTTTAATAAAAACAAATAAAAATATGTAATTTAAACTAAAAAAAATATTTTAGTACAATTAAGGTTAAAAAAGTAAAATTTTTTAAAGATTTTGATACAATTTTAAAATTATCACTGCCTTCCCTGGCCTACAATCCTAAAACAAAACAACACGAACCCTATGAGAAAAGGAGGAAGAAACAAAAACAACTACAATACCGTCGAAAGAGAATTTTTTGCGTGGCTTTTGATGGGTATTGATGCTCTGAGTGCATTCGCACCGAAAAAGTAGCGAACTATGTTGATACATATGTACATATATGTGTGTATGTACATACATACATACGTACATACATATGTATGCCGTTAGGTTTTTATTTTGCAATTGAATAAATCAAAACCATTTCTGTATGTAAGTGTTGTGTATGTATGTGATATTGAGGGTAGTTATGAATAAAATTTCGCGGGAAATAGCAAGTAATAGGGAAAACAAAAAACTCTAATTGGAAAAGTGAGAACTTTCTCATAATTGCCCTGATTATTTTATGCACTTACTTGATATTTTTAGATTAGACTAAATTGATTATTTTCTTTTTTCTCTCATTTCTCTCATTAAAATAAATATGGCACTTTAATGTTCCCGCTAACTATATATACATTTATTAATGGCATGGTGACATTTTTCAAAAATTGGCACCAAATAGAGGATTTATCAAAAAAAAGGAGCAACACTAAAAAAAACGAGACAACTGCACAATTTCCAGGTAATTTTTTAAAACAAACTTGCAAATTACTCCTGATCAATTGTGTTTTAAAAATAAAGTTATAAGGCCTACGGTTCCAGTACAAAAATAATGCCTAAGATCGAGTCCAAAGTAGAAAAGTGTCGAAAACAACTGAAAAAATTATATTTAGTGAAAAAATACAGACATATGTGTATCTGAAATTTACTGAAACAATTTGTATATGGTTCAAAAGGTCGTAGTCCCTTCTTTATAAATCCGTTTAAAAATTCAAAATCGGTTGATATTTAACTTAGTTAGAGGTTGATAAGTGCCTACGAGTACGTAACTCAAGATTTTGGAGGTGTTTCGAAAATTTCAAATACAGATTGTTGTTATACTCAACAATACCTACCAGCAAAATAGTAACACGTCACAGGTATTTCAATTTCTTTAAAATTTGTCACACAGTGTAATCTATTGAACGTTTTTCTACAAGAAGAATTGGGATTATGTAATTTTTTTATTATTATTTTCAAAAAAAAAAAATATCTGTATAAAAAATATATGCACTTAATTAATAGAAAATCGATTAAAAATTTATATTAGCTATACAAAAAATTGTATTGCCATTACAAAAGTTACTTCTTCACGTATCTTTATCAAATTTTTTTGCTAAAGCTTTCATTTTATACCAAAAATTAGTGCTCGCTTAATTTTAATAAATAACAATACACAATCCCTAAAAAGGCTGTGCTATAAAAATTGAGATTAGCTTAAGTCAAGATGGACATATTTTTAGTTGATGGCAGTTCGATTTAATTGTAAAAGAAATATATGTATATCTGAAAATCGAGTTGTAAGCTTAAAAGTCCTCTCCCACAAACAAACAAACAGTAAAATGTGGCTTAAAGAACTAAAAATAATGACGAAATTGATGTAGAATTTTAATAACACACATAAAGATACAAATAAAACATCTGATTTTGATCTTGAAGATTCATATTACTCTCACAAAATACCAAGTTTCTTACTCCCAAACCATAAGGCCACCTCTACTATGCTGACAATGTTTTAATGGTTAAATCCAACGCTTTCGCCGAACTTTATCTCTCTCATCACTTCCAAATATTTTATGTTCCGATATGTAAGTGAATAAAACTCTCTTCCAGAAATTTATTACCCTTTCAATATGCTTTTGACAAATGTTTTTAATAAAATAATAATAATAAAATATATAAAGATGTTTAAAGGGGGAGAATCGCTATACAACTGTTTGCGTCTTATTATTTGTGGTGTTATATTCATTGCTATCATGAGCATATTTTTGCTCGCAATATTTTAATTTTATCCGCTTTTTCAATGTTAAATAATTTCCATAATATTCGTAAACTTATTCTTATCATAAATAATACTTTTCAATGGGATATTTTCACTTCTCCCTTGGTTTTTTGAACTCTATTCATATAATTGCAATTGAATTGAATAAATACATCACTTGGTTTTAATATTTTACTGTCTTCTTATCTCTTAGAAATTTCTTTAAGTTTGTAATTGCAGATGAAATAACAGTGACACGTTTGCCGTTTTAATATTAATAAGACCATCTATAATTACTCACAACAAATTTATTTACAATACATTAAATTAAATACTTTATAAATTTTTTATACACAAATAAGGTATAAGTAATAAAAATATGAGGCTATCAGCGCAGAATTGATGTAACCCACATCGGTACTTTAGTTGCTGTTCTGATGATAAGTACATTATTTACAACACTAACTCAAAAAAATAAGTAAGGTAAGCCACCTATTTAAAATTCTAAAGAAAATTGAGCTGAAAATTGCACAGATCATAATAATGCAAATTAAAAAAGCAATTCAATAATTAAAAAGAGCAATTTTTTAAAAAACTAAATGTGGGTGGTGTAACTTCTGCACTGATAGCCTCATATATAGCTCTACAAGGTTACAACACTTTTCTTCTACACTGTACATACGACTGGGGTTACTTGCAGTTGTGTGAACTTAAGAGTTTGTTTTTATATACATATTTGTTCTTGAATTATTGCGGTCATTGTCACGTCCTGTTTTGGTAAATTAAAGACACGAATGATCAGAGTGTCAAGTGCATGAAAAACACCTTGTTAACTTAATTTAAAACATTAAAACGAGTATACTTCTACGGGTCAAATAGTAAATAAAGAATATTAAAAAAATATATTGTCACGCCCCTAAGCGTTGTTTTTCCTTCCTGCAATTACTCGTATTACTTTTTTAATATGTGCTTTATGGCTTTGGAAGTCAATACATCTATTTTATGACATAAGTGAAATTTTTTAATGTATAAAATCTATATTTGATTCAACACTTTCTGTGAAGTCATTAAAATGGTTTATTAAGAATAACAACAAAAATTATTTACTACGTAGTTAAGTCAATAAGGGCTTACAGGAACATTGAAGAAAACAATGTTTTATTTTGAATTAGTAGAATCAAAAAATAAGCTTGTGGATTAATATACCAACAACAACAGAAGTTCCTTTAAATTACATGTTCCCACTGGCAACACTATTACACTTCTTAAGCAATTTCTATTAAAATTAACATTGCTCCTGATGGTATGCCTTAAAATTCGGTTGAGTGTATTTCTATGCAGCTGTTAAGTTTCTCTGTACTTCTTGTTCGTATGACTACACTAATACACTCATACACATAGCTCACACCGATTTGATAACGCTTTATGATCTTACTCAAAATTTGTGATTGGGTTGTGAAAAAGATTTTTACCACCTAGCGTATAGACGTTTACACATCAAACATATTTTTATATTGTTTAACATTTGAATTTAGAGATGTACTAGTCTGGATTTTTACAAATTTTTATTTGATATTTTGAAGCAAACATGCACATGACTTAGACCACTTTCATAATTAAGCGCACATATGTATCTGTGCATAACAGAACCAACTCACGAAAAACTGCTGCCAACAGGTACATCTGTGCAGGCCTATGATTTACAAAAGAAATAACTACGAAATTTTATTCTTTAAAATTTTGCATGAATTGTTTTTCAGTGTAGACTATTAATTATAGTACTCGTAATAACTTTGGCGTATAGAAATTTTGTATCGGCTGCTTGCCAATACCTGAATTCAACAAGAATCCTGAGATTCCCTTTTAAACAATTTTTTTTCCAAAAACAATTATTTTTCATGAGTCGTACAGTAATTTGGAATTAAAAGTTAACATCTCACTCCATACAATGTATGTCTACTTTTGTCCACAACAGACATACAGATTGGCGAACGAAAAAGGAACTTCTGTTCCTTTTTAACAAATTTATTTTTCAGTTAAATCAAACTTTGTTTATGAAAGCTACTAACGCATCTTATTTTATGCGTAAACATTTTAGTTTTATCAGATGTTATCAGTTTGTAACATATTGGATGCTCATGTTACAAGGAAAATATGAAAGCGGAAATGATATAATAACTTTTAAAACTCTACATAAGTTTGCTTCACACTCCTAAAAGTATGGAAATAAATTACACATTTGCTTAAAATGTGCTTTAGACATTTGAACAAAACGTTTTGTTTTATGTAACGAATTTTTCATTAATCGCATCTTATCTTTAAATTTTAAAGGAATAAAGCGTGTGTGTGTGTGAAAAGCATTAAAAATTATTATTTCGTTTAAAAGGGTTCTCGATATTACATCGTGCAAATGTTCGCTGGGAGGCACACACTCGATATGTACCAAGTTTTCATGACTCTGGCTCATAGTTCAGGCTGCACTGTACCGAAAGCATGATAGAAAAAGATAAGAACAACCACTTAAAATAAAATATTAAATTTTAATATACGTGTCTCCGCCCATTTTTTAAATGCAAGATTGTGTGTTTTTCAAAGCTCAGCACGCGTGTTATGTCTTTCTAAAGTCAGTAAAGTAGTACCGGTCAAGTAGAACCGTCTGAATATTATTATAAATTTTAGTGGGCGTAAGCCTGCCCATTTTTACAACTTTTTAGCTGCTTAACTACAAGAACCAAAGGTGTTTTATAGGTTTCGCAGCAATCAAATAAGTAGAATATCATAAAATTATATTTTAAAAAATTTGGGCGTGTACCCGCCTACTTTTTTTTACAATGAAACCAATGAGAAGCTGTTCCTTTTAGACCAAAAAAAATTTTACAATCAGTCCAAAATGTACTGAGTTATGAAGATACACACCTAAAAAAACAATTGAAACGAATTGTAAACGTCCTTCTTTGTTTTGAAGGCGGTTAAAAAAATGCTATGAAGCTGCTGAAAACCCTCTTTAAACAAAAAAAAAATAAGTTAATTTTTAATATTTTTTTATTTTTGAACTTTATTTGTTTCTATATTTATGGTTTATTTAAACGGGCTAAAGAACAACGCTGATGATGAAGGTTTAGTGGCCTTCGAAAACGGCTGGCTGTTCCGTTCAACTACGTGTTGGCAGAATATTTACAACTAACTTTGATGTTATTTGTTCATTAATAATTATCGCATGTAATTTGGCTTAAAAAAATAAATCATAAATATAAAAAGAAATCATTTTGAAAATCGGTTTACAAATCAAAGACGGAAAAAATGGGGGAGAAAAAAATTTCCCCATATTGTATTGTCAAACTGCAAGCAAATCCTTTCAAATAATAAACGATTTTTGAAAATAGGTTCACAAATGACAAAATTATGCATAATGGGAACAAGTTTTCCCCTCCATTTTGTCGAAAAACAATTATTGGTCCAAAATACAGGCAAACTCTTTTAAACAAAAAACTATTTTTTATTTAATCGATTCACAAGTGACATAGTTGTGCATAAGTGAGCGAATTTCCCCTCTAATTTGCGGGAAAAAATTATAGGTCCAAGCCCTTTCAAACAAAAATTAAAATCGGTTGACATATATGACAAAGTTATGCATAAGAGGAACAAGTTTGTCCCTCCTCCTATTCGGGAAACAAATTTAATAACAATTTTATTGAAAATTTTTATATACAAAAATAAGTTCACAAATACCAGAGTTATGCATAAGAAGAGAAAATTTTCCTCTCCGGTTTGGAAAAAAATTTGTAGGACCAAATTACTGGCAAATCCTTTTGAGACAAAATGACAGAGTTATGCGCGTACAAAAAAAAATAGAAATTTGGACCCTTGTAGTTTTTGAGTATTTTCATTAAAATAAAAAAGGTGTACTACTGGCGGATCGTAGGAAGGGGGGTGCAAAATTATATATAGACTTAAAGAAAACACTTTCACCTTTCTCTGTATAATTTTGTTTCATTGATTCCTTTCGACGTTTAGAAGCTATACACTACTAAACTTCGAATTTTATGAAGACGGTGGATGGTGAAGGGTGTGAGATTTCACATAATATTTATTAAAAACAGCAGTTAAGAGAATATAACAAAAAAATAACCGCAAGCTCGTTATTGATAACAGTTTTCAAGCAATCATAATTTATTTCCAATCAAATATGACAGATTTCTTGAATTTTTAGCAGCATGTCACGCCCACTATTTCAAATATTCTGAGCAAATCTTGTGACTACGTTAATTTATAATAATTTTCAGAATCTATAGCAAAAAAATTATATAGGTTTTGGCCAATGAATATTGATTCTGAGTCGGCAGACTGCTGCTGTCTATGTGTTTAATTCTTTTATGATTGTTTACTAATGTTTGCTAAAGAGTAAATATGTTTTCGTTTTTTGTTTATTGAACTTGAAACTATTTTGTTCTATAGACATATGTATCTATATATGGCGTATTGTAAGTGTATGTGTAATGTAGCAATAAACAAGAGATAAACAAAATATTTTAGTTATGCTAATAGAATTTTTTTTGTTTGATTATTTCTTGCTTGACAGTTGTTTGCTTTTTTGCTTTTTGTCCTTGACTTACATAATTAGAACTTTTATAATTCTAATCGCTTAACATTTATTTTGTTTAAAAGTGTTTACTTCAAAAAGAAAAAATATATTACTTTAGTTTCAAACATTGAATCATATCTATAAGTATTTATTTATCGCTTACTACTATTAATAGTTAATTTAAATTGTTTGTTATTGGCAGCACAATTTTGTGAATAGTTAAAAAAAATTTAATCTATTAGTGTCAACTTAAAAAATTTATATAATGCAGCAACAAAATGCATCTAGATGTGCTTAACTAACATCATATAAATTCATCTTAATTCGCATTTATTTTGACATGCGTAAATGTATTATTGTGTTCCATAATTAAAAAAAGAAAGAATGCAAGTTAAAAAATTTACTTTAAAATGTTCTTTCAAGATCAGATCAAAAATTTCTCTAAAATTAAATAAATAATAATTTTACTAAAAGTAAAACTGTTTTTTCGTATAGAAATATTAAATTATTAAATAATAATTTTACTAAAATTAAAAGTGATTTTTCTTATAGAAATATTTTAATAAACAAGTAAGAGTGCTATATTCGGCTGTGCCGAATCTTATATACCCTTTACCAAAATGCGTTTATGTAGTGTAGAGATACATACATAAGCAGAGAGATATGTAGGTACATATTAATTTTGTGAAAAAATTCATACTTTTTGTGCAATTTTTAGGTTTAAGGCATTATGTTTAATTTGGTGCTTTTTTGCGATTTTTTTCATATAGGCAAATTTTTTTGGTTTTGGCGATTTATTCGGTTTTTGGCGTTTTTTTTAATTTTGGCGTTTTTTCAATTTTGGCGATTTTTTTCGTTCTGGCGATTTTTTTTGATTTTGACGATTTTTTTTTCATTTAGGCGATTTTTTTTATTTTTTTATGTTTTATTTTTTTGTGGCAATTTTTTTAGTTTTGACACTTTTTTTCTCGTTTTGACGATTTTTTTTGGTTCTTGGCGTTTTTTTAATTTTGACGATTTTTTTTCATATAAGCGATTTTTTTAATTTTTGGCGATTTTTTTAATTTTTGGCTATTTTTTTCATATAGGCAATTTTTTTTTTTGTTTTGGCGATGTTTTTCGGTGTTTGGCGTTTTTTTTTAATTTTGGCGATTTATTTTCGTTTTGGGGATTTTTTTGATTTTGGCGATTTATTTTCGTTTAGGCGATTTTTTTTAATTTTTGGCGATTTTTGTTCATATAAGCATTTATTATTGTTTTGGCGATTTTCGCGGTTTTTGGCGTTTTTTTGTCATTGTGGAAATTTATTTTTAGTTTTGACACTTTTTTCTCGTTTTGGCGATTTTTTTCGGTTGTTTGCGATATTTTTCGGTTTGGCTTTTTTTTTGATTTTGCCGATTTTTTTTCATATAAGCGATTTTTTTAATTTTTGGCGATTTTTTTTCATATAGGCGATTTTTTTCGGTTTTTGGCGTTTTTTTTTAATTTTGGGGACTTATTTTCGTTTTGGCGATTTTTTGGATTTGAGCGATGTTTTAATTTTCATATAAGCATTTTTTTTGTTTTGGCGATTTTTGCGGATTTTTTTTCATTGTGGGAATTTTTTTGTTTTGACACTTTTTTCTCGTTTTGGCGATTTTTTTCGGTTTTTTGCGTTTTTTTAATTTTGGCGATATTTTTTTTCGTTTTGGCATTTCTTTTGATTTTGTCGATTTTTTTTCATATAAGCGATTTTTTTAATTTTTGGCGATTTTTTTCACATAGGCAATTTTTTTTTGTTTTGGCGATTTTTTTCAGTGGTTGGCGTTTTTTTTTAATTTTGGCGTTTTATTTTAGTTTTGGCGATTTTTTTTATTTTGGCGATTATTTTTCATGTAGGCGATTTTTTTTTTAATTTTTGGCGATTTTTGTTTATATAATCATTTATTTTGTTTCGGCGATTTTTGCGGTTTTTGGCGTTTTTTTGTCCTTTTGGAAACTTATTTATAGTTTTGACACGTTTTTCTCGTTTTGGCGATTTTTTCGGGTTTTATCGTTTTTTTAATTTTAGCGTTTTTTTTCATTTTGGCGATTTTTTTCGTTTTTGCGATTTTTTTATGTTTTTTGCGATTTTATAATTTTTGGATTTTTTAGTTTTACCGTTTTTGAAAATTTTAACAGTTTAGCTTTTACGGTTTTCAAGATATAGCAATTTGATAAAATTACATAGTCAAAATTGCATTAACTGATGGACCACCCTTTACTTAAATTTTTTTTAATTTCAGTGTTAATTGTTGTACCATATATAAAAATACACTAATTTTACAAATTTCAAGTGTCAATATGCATATGTACATACATAATACAATTGCATGTATATTACATGGGATTTTAAAAGTTTTCGTCACTCATTTTGGAACACCCTTTAATTTTAAGCTTTTATATATTTGTTATTGTAGCGACCAAACTTCTACATACACTGTCCAAATTTCAGACCCGTAGCTCTTACCGTTCCTGAGAAAATAGCCTTCTTCCTAAAACATGAAATATGTTTAATTATTAGAAAAAAAGTTAAAGTTGTCCAACCCTGGAAACGTTTTTTTTAATTTGTTAAATTTTTTTTATAATCATAAATACCAATTTTATTCATCCGAAGTATAAGTTAATTTAATAAAAAAGTAATAAAAACTTGTTTTCGGTAGTTATTTTCTATGGGAATATTGAGTATGAGTTTTCCAGCTCTGAAACCGTCTGCTCGATTTTGCTGATTTTCAATAGCAAAAAAAAAAAAATTTCTGACACACCAGTCCAAGAACGAAGTCTCTAGCTGCTCTGGGAGCTTGGGAAAACCGATTTCACGTACAGACAGACGGACAGACGGACAGACGGACATCGCTTGTTCGTCTTCCCTATGCATAAGGATCCAGAATATATATACTTTATATGTCTCTTATTAATATTGTAGAAATTACAAACGGAATGACAAACCTATATATACCCTTTTACCATTTTTTGGTAAAGGGTATAAAAATTTGCTGGCATGATTTTAAAACATAAACATAAAATACAATTGTGAATGAGTACAAAAATTAGTCACTAAAGGAATTTTAAGGTTTGTGTAATTCTGGCATTTATTGAACAGAAAAAATTACTTTTAAATTTTAATGTGTAAGCATCTATACGCTAGGGGGTAAAAATATTTTTCACAATACAATCCAAAATTTTGAGTAAGATCGTAAAATGTTATCATATCGGTGTGAGCTATGTGTATGAGTGTATTAGTGTAGTCATACGAACAAGAAGTACAGAGCAACTTAACAACTGCATACAAATACACTCAAAGCAATGTTAATTTTAATAGAAATTGCTTGTGAAGTGTAATAGTGCTGCCAGTGGGGATAATTTTGTTAAAAAGTTGAAAGATATAAAATAAATATAAACTTTTAAATTAAAGAGCGTTTTAAATGTCGAATATTTGCTTAAAAGATATATATATAGCAGTCTTTATAAAGAATTTTTAATATTATATTATAACATATCTTTATTACGTACTGTTGTCTTAAGCGGCCCATACACTACAACAGCATGCATGCGCAATCAAGTGTTTGTGCCAGCGGTTGGGTCGTGTATGGGCATTTTGTGTGATTGTACGTGTTGCTGTAGTGATGTCAAATAGAGTTTGATATTTTGATGATGGTACAAGCTTGCTGGTGCAGTATATGGTGAAATTAGCTCAGTTGAGCAAAGTTTTCATGGAGTAAACATGCATTTAAAAAATATAATTTATTGAAATATAATTTTTTTCAATGGAAAAGAGAATTTTAGCTCTTTAGTTATACATAGCTGCTAATTTTAACAACATACCAATAGTAATTGTAAGAATTTTTTGTCCATAGACTGAAAAAAATAAATAAATTGTAGCAAAAACTGTGTCACTATTCATAACCACCCTTATCGCAATTTTGTAAAAAATGAATATTGTACCAGCTTGTTGGTATAATGTGTGCTTCGAGCATGAATGCTCAATCGCTTGATTGTGCGTGCATGCTGTTGTAGTGTATGGGCCGCTTTACACTGAAGCTGCTGCACGACAATTTGGTAACAATCTCCAACTCATGCCAATTATAATGGGTGGAGATTTTAATACAATTTTTGCAAACCCACATTCGTAAGCTTTATCAAAATTTTTATTTGAGCTTATATATATTAAATTATTTCATACATATGTATATATAGTCAAAATAAAACTAGAAAAAAAAGAAAAAAATTACATTGAATATGTATATGGGCTGGAGGGCCAACTTTGTGGGCCGGACGCACCCCCTAAAACACAACTTATCAATATAAATTTTTTTTGTATTTTTTTTTACATAAAATTGAACAGATTTGGGGGGTGAGAGTAGAAGAAATAAAAAAAAATAACGGTCAACCTAATGTACATATATATTTGTTTTTAAATATTTGTCTACCTATAATTGTGGTTTTTCCCCACTGCTGTAAATTCAAGGTGCATTCACAAGGTGGCATCGCTACAGCAGCTGATCAAATTTTTACAATGAGTTAAGGCCCAACTATAATATGAATAAGCGAACTTAAGCAACTGTGCGGTTACATATAAAACGTATGTGGCAAACTATAATGTATTTATGCAACTTTTCGTCAAGTTTCGTCAAATGTCATTTGCTTAAGCTAAGTGCCAAACTGAACGCATATTCCGTACGGAAAACACGGTTTGTGTATTTTTTTCAACTCAAGTATTTTTTTAAACAGCATCAGAAAATATTCATTGATTTTAAATATTTTTTTATTGTTTCTTGTTTTAAACTCAGAAAAGAAAGCAAAACTTTTATTTTCATTCTTTGTTTTACAATACACCTATACACACATACACATGAGTTTATTTATGTATGATCATTGTTGTACTTTTTAGTAGGCAAAACAAATAAAACAAGTAATAAAGTGGAGGATATAACTATACGTGAATTTTTAATGGATTAGGATATTTCAACAAGTTAATTTGATTGAATTGCATTCATTTAGAAGTTATAAGAAGAAACAAAATTACTAAAAACTTGTGAACAATACCTTTATGTGCAGCTGTGGCTAAAGAATACTTAAGTGCATGTAAGTACATTGTGGCCACCTAAAACTCACATCTGAATTGCTTAAGTATTTGACAGACTTATCGTTCAATTATGGCATTAGCTTAAGCCAGCTTATTCATATTATAGTTAGGCCTTTAGTATGTCAAAAGTAGCTTTTGTTTACACCAATATTGTTTGTTTTCTTGTAAAAAAATTTGTTTGTTAAAAAAAAATACGAATTACAATTGTTTTATACCGGTGGGCTTTTAGCTTGTTAATGCTAAAAACTTTATTTCTAAATGTGTACCTGAAATGTAGACAAATTTTCTACTCTGATATTTTGTGCAAAATAAAATTAATAATTTAAAGTACACGAGTTGTTATTTCGTATATGTCTTTGTGTGTTAACTTACACGTGTTTCGTTTTAATTCTTCTTTCCGCTCATTCTTCGTCATGTTAATGTTGTTCGTTTTGTTTTGTGGCAAGTTTTGAATGATACATATACATATGTATATACACATAGCACACATACACATTTCGTCTCTCATAATTTTTAATTTAAAAATGAATGATTCTAGTGATATAAGTTTTTAGAATAGAATAAGCTCAAACAAACTACTTTTAATTTAACGAATTTCAAGATTCATACTAAAATACAATACTTAGAACTAAGAATTCTAATTTCGAAATGGGCCTCTAAAACGGCTTTTTGCAAATAGGGTCGTAAAAAGGGGATGTAAAGGAGTTAAATGAATGAAAACAAAACAAATTTCAAGATTTTTTTTTAAGTTTTAGTGTAAAAAAAATAATTAATCATGTTATAATAACAAGTACATATGCATATATAAATAATACTAATCTACTTAGAATAGCAGGTGAGGTTATGCCCATAAAAAATTTTGAATTTTATTTTACGTGCTTCTACCCAAACGATTCTTACAAAATGCCTAGAAATGATATGACACCCTAGCAGATTAGATAGTGATAGGTATTGTGTTAAGCAAGAACTTGGTAAAAATTTGTATCTCAATACTTTTTATGGCCGAAATTTGGTCACAAAGCACACAGAAGTGTCAAGAGACGGAGATAAGGGTATTTTTCTGTTTGTCTCGTTTTCCTCAAATTTTGATGCTTCTTTCTAGTGCAATAAATATTTATTAGATGTGTTAATTGGTAAGTAGTAATACACTAAAAAATCAAATACACAATATTTTTCTCTTTTTTCTACGAGTTTAAAAAAAAACCTCATTGGAGCTGTTTTTACCTGTCACTTTCTTCACTTACTTCACTTCACTGTGTATTCTGTGATTTGGTATTGGAACTTGGGCTTTTTCCCCATTTTTTATTTTTTTTGCTTTTTGTAAAGATCTCTCTCTTTAATAAAAATTATTTAGCTTATAAATTCTAGTATGTTATACTTATATGCATTCATAATGACTGCGCCAGTTGAAAAGGGCAGACTAAAATAAAATAATGGTTTAGAGCGTGATGGGTGTGTGCGTGGCCATGTCCGCTTTTCTAAATATATTAACATATTAAAGTTTGCTTAGCCTAAGCACATACACACATAAAACTGAAGCAAAAATTAAAACACAAGCTACTCTATAGAAAATTTGCATGCACATTGATTACACTTTTCAAAAGTGGACATGTATATATCTTAGATTTACTTATTTAATTCTTAGATTTGTGGATGCAGCCCCACCCCTTATCTAAAATCTCCGAATGTCCGCGCTGTAAAAGAAATTTGTTGTGGGAAATAACAAAATATTTTGTAAAATGTACGAAAGGTTTCGCTACACGGATTTTTTTGTCAATAAAGAAAATATTAAAAAAAATTAAATAATATCCATTACATGAAGCCCTATTCTAACTAGACCAACTCCAAGTCTTTCCAAATAAGCTAAAGAGAATACCTGACATCGAAGCTATTATGCAAACCAGTAAAACATTGTTGAAATTTAATTAAAATTACTTTACAAAAAAACCTAAATTTTTTAATATTCTATATTTACTATTTGACCCGTAGAAGTATACTCGTTTTAATGTTTTAAATTAAGTTAACAAGGTGTTTTCATGCACTTGACACTCTGATCGTTCATGTCTAAACAATAATTCAAGAAAAAAAATTTAAAAATAAATACTTGACTTCACACAACTGCAAGTAACCACGGTCGTATGTATAGTGTCGATTAAAAGTGTTGTAACCTTGTACGTCTATATATAAGGCTATCAGTGCGGAAGTGGTGCAACCCACATCTAGGTTTTTAAACAATTGCTCTTTTTAATTATTTAATTGCTCAATATATGATATGTGCAAAAGTGATTTTTCAGCTCCATTTTCTTTAGAATAATAAAGGGTGGCTTACTCTATTTTTTATAGTTAATATTGCAAATAATGTATTTATCATCAGAATGGCAACTAAACTACCAATGTGCGTTACATCAATTCTGCGCTGATGGCCTCATATTTTTATTACTTATAGCTAATTTGTGTATAAAAAATTTATCAGGCCAATAATTTAATATATTGTAAATAAAGTTGTTGTGAGTAACTAGATTGTCTTAATAATATTAAAACGGCATACATGTGACTTTTTTTTCATGTGCAATAATGAATTCAAATTGCTTTCATGAGTAAAAAATTAAATTTCGTGTAGTCTACTTATAGTGTTACAGAGCTCAGCTAGCAGCTACCGAAGGGATAAATTGATTTAGATCAGCTACGTCCAAGCCATATGCACATTAGAGTGGCCTTTAATTGATGGAGACTTTTAGTTTTTTGATTTCTTCTACTCTCACCCCCAAATCACTTCAGGGTTATGTAAAAAAAATACAAAATAATTTCATACCGATAAGTTGCGTTTTAGGGGGTGCGTCCTGCCCTCAAATTTGGCCTTCAAACCCATTTTGCAATGTAAAACTTTGCATATGAATATCTTTTTAAAAAATCATTTTACAAGAATATGACATATGGCAATATTTTAGCTCTTCAAGTTAAAAACATTAGTCTCAAAGAAAGATTTTTGCTAAAATTAATATTTTGGAAAATAATGAGGAAAATATACAACAAAATATCACCAATTTTATGTAACAAAATTATATTTATATGGAATTTTTTTATTTTAAGCATGTACAATAAGAGCTTATATATATATATATAAAATTATTTCATACATATACAATATATATAGTCAAAATAAATTGAAAAAAAAAAAAAAAATACATTGAATGTATGGGCTTGAGGGCCAACTTTGAGGGCCGGACGCACCCCCTAAGCACAACTTATCGGTATGAAATTTTTTGTATATTTTTTACATATAACTGAACCGATTTGAGGGATGAGAGTAGAAGAAATCAAAAAAGTAAAATAACGGCCACCCTAATACACATGTGCAAGCTTTAACAAAAGAGCTTTTGTGCTTTCATACCGACGAGAGTACAACAGCCACAACAACAACACAACAGACAGCAGTGCTTGGTCTTACTTTGCAAAGAAAGAAGAACAAATTTAAGAGCTTTCAAAGCTTCTTACCTCAAATGCAAATATCAGTGTATGTGTGCTTGGGCGTAGCTGATTAAGATACTTTCTCGAGCTACAGGAATTCGAGGTGGTCACGATTCATTGAAGTATATTTTTGCTTATGAAATAAACGGAACTTAGTAAAGGGATTAGAACACTGGGTTTTTAAACTGAATAGGAAAGTATCGGATGCGCCGTCTAGAATTCCTGCAGAGTTGTGAACCACTAATTTTTGTAAGGTCACCGCATTTTTTGTTTAAAAATATTAGCTATTACAAAACTGAGTAAAAAATCACACCTTGAAGGTTTTGGACAATTATTTATATTATCGCGCACAACATATTACATTGAAGGAGACTTTAAATAAAAACCTTAGATGTCCTGAAAAAAATTTTTTGGCCGGAAATGTTCGAGACTGTAAAATTTGTAAAATAATTGAGGCTTCAAATTTAATCATGAAACCGCAGATGGGAAGTCAAGTGGTTTCCGAACGGGCATTTCAATGGCCTTACATAAATATCCTGGTGCCTTGCAATAAGTCAGTATTTATTGGCCTACATACTAGTAGCATTCTTGTTCACTTTAATAAATTTCATTGGCTCTAGCCTTTACAAAAAAGGAATTTCTAGAAAAAAATATTTTTCATACGTACAGGCAGCGTGACCGTTGGCCGACTAAAGTGGCAAATTGCTACTTTTTCGACTGCCTTGCCACTTTTTGTTCCCCTTTTATCAGAGTGAATTATATAAAAATACATTAGAAATAAAAAATTTTTTTTTTTCAATTCTGCTAATTTTTTTATATATCCCCTATTTGGTGCCACTTTTTGAAAAATGTCATCGGTCACGCTGATTCGCTCTCTTGAACAAAAAAACAAATATGTACAATACTTTGCATTTTTTAATATCTTGCGCTTAGCTTTAGTGTTTACTTACCTACACGTCTGTTGTTTTAAAAAATTTTAAAATCAAGTTTACGTCCAAGGTCTGTTCATAAAAGTTAATGATTTTTTTATCTTATGATTCTTGTAAAATTTTTTGTAATTCTCTTTGTCTATAATTTTTCTTCACACCTTCGTTGATCGTTTTTGTATTCTGACAAGTTAATCGGATCAAGTTTTTACTCGAAATTGAAGAAATTATTTCTATTGAATGATTCAATTCTGTAATTGTGTGCTATTAACACACAAATTCTATAGCATTTTCTTTCGTTTCGAATTAAAGGGTAGAACGCCAGTGCTGCCAGACAAAATTCTTAAAATTCCGATAAGATATAAAATAATCGACAAATCAATTAGGTGCCACATTGAGCAACAATAATTGTAAAAAGGTTGTGGAAAATAAAATAGTTAGATGCATAAAAGGTTTTTGTTCAAGGCTTTCAAACTCATTCTCAATACAGTATTAATAGTCTTACTATAAACATACGAAGTGTGTTAACTAAATTCAAAAATTTTTTGGGTTAAAATTTACTGATAAGTTCCAAAAGCGGGTACGAAATGTAATTTCTTAACCATAAAAGCAAGCAAAAATTTTCAAAATAATTAAATTATTTTTAATGAAATTTATTTACTTGACATATTGTCAAAAGTGTAAATACTACAATAATTGAAATTTATTTGTTACTGTTAAAAATTTGTGGTTGAAGTCTACTGATGATTTGGTTCAAGCGCCAATGAAATACGTATATAGACATGCTAAACCACCAGCAAATAAATTTTAAATTATTTTTATTTACATGTACCGGGTGTTTTTTTTAGAGGTATAGAACTTCGAATTGAAATAAAATACAAGAAAATCGTTTTAATGTCCATCAATTTGGTTTTATTGGAAGGATAATTTTATGCCATTAATGTTTAAATATGATTTCGGGCATGTGGCCGCCGCGGCTGGCTCGAATAAAGCCAATTCTACAGGTCCAATTTTCAACCACTTTTTCGAGCATATGGGGCCGTATGTTGGCAATAACGCCACGAATGTTGGCTTCCAAGTCCCCTAACGTTTCTGGTTTGTTGGCGTAGACGAGCGACTTCACATATCCCCAAAGAAAATAATCCAATGGTGTCAAATCACACGATCTGCCAATTGACAGGTCTATTCCGCGAAATTATGCGCTCATCGAATTTTTCCTTCAATAAATCGATTGTGACGTGCGCTGAGTGGCATGTAGCGTCGTCTTGTTGGAACCACAACTCATCCACATTCATGCCATCCAATTCGGGAACAAAATAGTCGGTTATCATGGCTCTATACCGGTCTCCATTAACGGTAACTGACTCTCCAGCATTATTTCGGAAGTTGTATGGCCCAATGACTCCACCAGCCCATAGAGCACGCCAAACAGTCAGTTTTTGTGGATGTAATGGCGTCTCAAGGGTCTCATATGGATTTTCTTCACTCCAAATGCGGCAATTTTGCTTGTTGACGTAGCCATTCAACCAAAAATGAGCCTCGTCACTGAACAAAATTTTGCGATGAAAATCAGCATCGAGATCAATCTCATTTTCGGCCCATACACCAAAATCACGACGCATTGCATGGTCTCGCGGCTTTAATTCTTCCACAAGCTGGATCTTGTAAGGTCGCAAGCCAAGATCTTTGCGCAAAATCTTCCATAAAGTTGATGGACAAAGCTCCAATTGCTGTGCACGGTGGCGAATCGATTCATTCGGGTCCTCTTCAACACTTTGCTCTACAGCGGTAATTGTTTCTTCGGTGCGCACTGTTCGACGTCTCTGCAGATGCGTATTATCACATAGAGTAAACGTAGTGCGAAAACGATCCGTGGTTAACCGAATTAATTGCTCTGATGGACGATTATGTCGACCATAAAATGGACGGAGCTTGCGGTAAACTTCGCGAACTGAACCATTATTTTCGAAATAAATTTGCACGATTTGCAAGCGTTGTTCTTTTGTCAACCTGTTCATGATGAAATGGCAAACCAAACTAAATATTAATCACTTGACAGCTGACAAAATGGCCGCCAGTTAAAAAAGTGATGCCAACTTAAAGTTCTATACCTCAATAAAAAACACCCATTATATGTAAATATGACGAGTTGAAATGTTCATACTCGTGTGTGTAAGGCCGAGTTTACATCTGTGTGTCAAATGCCACACATTTTTGTATATAACATAAAATTCAATAATTCAGAGATAACCAAGTACATAGCTATGTATATCGTTTATTTATTTCAACGAAGAATAATTTACCACTTTCATCTTTACATCGTGTCAAAATTTCACAAAATATTCCTTAAATCAGGCATTTGTAAGAAAGCCTTCAACCTATTTTTAATTATTTAAACTCATTTAACTAGAAGTATGTAAATAAGCAATATATTGTCGGCTTAGAGTGTAAACTTGTTATATCACTTTGTCCAAATTTTACAGGAGAGACAAATAACATTTTATATACAAAGCTTAAAAGTTAGAGCCTTAAATTAAAATAAATATCCTAGTCAGTCGATGCGGTGTCATATATTGTAAAAAGTGGATTTTAAAGATTTATACTCAAAGCCGACAATATGTATGTACGCATTTACATAAAACTATTTATTCCAATTTCTTTTTATAGTTTTAGGCTAAAAATTTTCACAGCAATCTTAAAATTGATGTGTTAGCTGATAACTTGTTTCTGGTATCAGTTTTTATTAAGTCCAGTTTACTAAAAAACTTTCAATAGATGCGTTTAAGAATTATAGTACCATAACCTTTAAATTAAGAAAGAGAACATCGCCAGCATAGTTTCTGCTTTGAAAAATTTTAGATCAGTAAGTTTCAACATCTCATTTCATCATTTCATGGTATAGATTAAGGTCTTTGTGATCTAAAAGTGCATGTTCACGCCACCCAAGTTTTGATAGTTTAGCTTAACAACTGGAAATCGATTTTTTAAAATCGCTAACGACTATACATATATGTATGTATATAGCTAAACCAATATAAACTTCATTTTTGTATAAAAAGTTGCTCATTTTTATTGTCAACCAAAAATAACTCATTTTGTTTAAAAAAATCAGAGGGAGATTCACCTTTGAAAATTAAATTTATATTAGTTAATAGTACAAAGGAATATTAAAGGAATTGCAGATTTGTAGATTTTTCATCCCATGCCGACAGCATTGACTCAGTTTTATTTTTGAATGATCTTCAAAAATTTCCAATCTTAAATATAATTTCAATAATTCCATTGATCTGGAGAACATTCTTCAATCTAACCTTTTAGTGATAACAATTGTATGGCTTTCTACTTGGAAATATTGTGAAAATTTTTGGATTTTACATAACTAATGTTATACCTAATATGATCTCAGATTTCTTATTAAATCTTCTAAATATGCTTAGTATAATTTGGGATACAAATTTTATTACACTTTAACTTAGATCAATATTGGTTTACTTGTATCTTTATAATAAACTTTGTCTGTATAATTTTTTATCATATTTCGATTTTGTCTTAAGTGTACTAGACTCAAGTGAGCTGGACCTCTTTTTCATTTCCCAACCTAAGTCTACTTATGCTGTTGTCACTTTTAAGCAAAAAATATGAATGACGTTAAAGTCAAATAGTGCAAAATTACACAAAACAATGGTGCAAAAATTTTGCAAAGAATTTTAAATAGTACAGATTTTCTACTATTACACAGAAAGTGGCAACGTTTGATATTTTGTGTTTGCCAGCATATCATCATATCCATTTAATAGATCTTCTATCCGAACGCAGTGCAAATATTTTATATATTTTATATGTGCATGCAAAGGGTAAAGGTGACTTTATTAGAGGATAAGTCTCACCATATTATGTTCACATACCCAGTATGACCGTCTAATAGCCGCTTAATAAGTGAGCAGTCATACAAAAAAAATCATAAATTTTTACTGCTTTTGTACCTGAAGGTTAGTGCCGGGCTCAAAGCGAATTGGGAAACAGTTGACCTCATTAGTCGGAACCATGACTGAATGAACGGCGGCCAGTGATGTAGACCGTTAGCATTTGGGATGGATTTCTTATGCTCATGGGTGGGGGATTGGGACTTTTCGTCCTCTAACTTGCGCTTTGCTGCTGTTCCAAGGGATTGAAGTAGTGAGTATTTGCTACAAATATAATTCACATCCAGGTCGCTGGGCGATGCTTCGTTGGTGTAATAGTTTGAGGTACCATAAAGCAAAGGTTGCTGCTAGGTTTTTATGAGGTCTACCCAAGTTATATATATTTTTTTTTATTATGCATAGTGAAGGGAAGACAGATGGGCTTCAAATTAACGTGAGCACCTGCCCTTACGGCCTAATATCACGATGGTCTAAACAACGGGTAAAGGTTGAACTCTTAAAATTGCTTCCATGCACCCTTAGTATGTACCATGTGTCACGCCACTAGCACATAGGTTGCAATCTCTGATCATAGTAATTATCCCTCTACTCTTCATAACTCAAACATTTTAGACCGAATGTAAAAATTTTTTGTTGTCTGTGCGGGTATAGCTTTCCATTGGTCCGATTGTTTAAAAAGTGAGAGGGGAAACTCCCACAATTTGTTTAACATAATTTTATGATATTCTACTTATTGGATTGCTGTGAAACCTATAAAAACCTTTGATTCTTGTTATTACACAATTTGAGAGTTAAAAAAATGGGCGGAGTTACGCCCTTTATAGTTTATTATAATATTTCACGCGGTTCTACTTAACCAGTTTTAACGAAACTTACCACACTTTACTTGAGCTCTAAATTAGACACAATCCTCCATTTTAAAAAATTGGTCCGAGTTACGCCCATTGAAAACTTGATTTTTTATTTCACATACTTCTTATCTTCTTCTATCAGATATTTGCATGGAAATCGGTTTTTTTTTGGCTGAAAGAATTATTTTACTACTATGCACATGCTTATTTTCGTTTGACTTAAGGCAAACCTTTTTTTGTTTGTTAATTTTAAATATATGTATGTATTTGTTTAATTATTAACACGTGCCCATTATGTTGGTCAATTTGTATCTTAAAATTTTATCTTAAAATATAACGAACTTTAACCTAATCGAATCATCATTTACAATCATTTAAGCCATTGTTAAGATATTCTTTTCGATATGATTTAATTTCTAATTCCGTTAACATCATTACACGTGTTTCTTAATATTTGACTTATCCATTAGACAAGGACATTAAATATTGGTTTGCAATTAAACAAAGTTGATGTTGGTGAATGCAACATACATACTCATATGTATATACATACATACACGTTTGCAATACTAAACCCAAAAAAGTATGAAAGGTGAAAATTAGCAAATTTCAGTTGCTAATTTTACTCTGGGTTAAGGCTCAATCAGACGTGCCATAACCATAACCATAGAAAACAGCAGTTCAGGCCGTTGCCCACTAGCAACACTGTGTTTGATTATAGGTGACTCGCCATAACGCCATAACTTTCACCACAGAAACCAATTGAATTTTGGTTTGGTTATGACTATGGCACTATGGCCATGTCACATCTAATTTAAGCCTTAATCTAACTAATTTAAGTTGTAATTATTAATATAACCGATATGAATTGTTAACGAACTGTCTCTATTTCTTTCTCTCTCTCTCCCTACACTTTGTTTTCGCCTTATGCCATTGAAGTTTTGTTGTAGCTGAGAGTCGTTGGCGTAAAAGCTTCTGACAAATTTTGTACCTTGTACTTAGCTCTTGATAAAAGTATAATAAGAAAATAGTTGAAGAAATTTTCATACAAAATGAAATACAATACGGCTAATAAATTTAATAATATGTAGATGAAAAACCCAAAAAAAATATTTTCTTTCGCCAATTATTTATTTACATATGCTTTTATTATAAGTATACAAGTAAAACAAAAAAATTTAGGGATTAATTTTGTAAAACGCAACGCTATGCATTGACAAATTTTATATGGAAAAAATTAAAATTACAAAAACAAAATACATACAAAATTTGTCAACGCTAAGCGTTGCTCTTAATTTACAAAAAATTATTAGTTATTTAATTTGGAAAAATTGTGGTCGTAACCAATTCTATTTAATTAAAATTATACGAGAGAACTGTTTCCTATATTAAACATTCACAGCGCACACAGCCATGGTTATCCCAATAGCAATATAGTTTGCCTTGACAATGTGGAGGAATATTGAGTTGGATATGTTTATAGCCGAGCTGTTGTGACCCTTGATATAAAGGAAGATAGTTTGGAGGAAGTTGAGCGCTTTGGCTATTTGCTATATTGGGGTTTCCAGGGTGTTGACGACTATTGTATTGATGAAAAGAACTGTCATAATTGTTAGCTTGTTGGTAATCATTTTGATAAGGCTGACGATTATTTGTTTGAAGTTCTTGCTGCTCAGGACGATAATTGACATTAAAATTACGGTGAGTAGAATGTCCTGGCTGAACTGAATTAGGATAGTA
Organism: Tachina fera; assembly: GCA_905220375.1. Classification (NCBI taxonomy): domain Eukaryota; kingdom Metazoa; phylum Arthropoda; class Insecta; order Diptera; family Tachinidae; genus Tachina; species Tachina fera. Next base: position 126,065,445 of record LR999964.1, read on the forward strand.
AGGAACGTGAGGGCTTTTGTATTGAGGATAATTATTAAAAAAGTTTGGAGAATAAGGACTGCGATTATCTGGTGGAAGATAGCCTAGACTACTTTGGTAAAATTGTGGCTTAAACCCAGAGCTTTGCCCACTACTTTGATGACCAGCAGCTGCTCCAAATTGATTAGGATAATTTTCTTCATTTTGAAAACTACTTTGTTGAGGAAGATTATTAGGTTGGTTTTCAGGATGAGGACTGACATTAGTATTATCTTGTTGAGGGTGGCTTTGAGAAGTTTGCGGAGGTGGAGGAGGTTGAAGTGATTGAGAAGGTTTAAGAGGTTTATCCCCATAGTATTGATGATCATTTTCGAGAGAATGTCCTGGCTCAACTACAGAAGCATTGTACTCTGTAGCTGTTGGAGAAGATTGCGTAGTTTGGTGAGGTTGAAGATTATTTGTGTGATCATAATTGACAAGAATATTATTTTCGAGAGAGTGTCCTGGCTCAACTACAGAAGGATTGTACTCAGTAGCTGGTGGATAAGATTGCGTAGTTGGGTAAGATTGGCGATTACCGTATTGTTGGTGTTGCTCCGAAGCAATATCAAAGTAGTTATTATTATTATATTCAGAAGTTTGGATTTGATCAATTCCGGTTTCAGGAGCAGAAACAACAGGAGCCCTATTAACACTGCCTTTAGTACCACTATTAGAATTATAGGCTTGCGAGTATTGACTTTGTGTATTGTCGTGAGGATACCTTTCATGATGTTCATTAAAATCGCTTTTAGGAGAATTGTTTTCATGATATTGAAGATTAGTGTAGTGGTCATGAAGACTGCTTTCAGTAGTACTTTCATCAGTATGAAGCTTATGATTTTCTAGAGCAACGCCTTGATGTTCAGAATCCTGAACGTGTATGTTGGTACCGCTTTTAGTGGGATAGGCTGGATAATGTTGAGAAATGTCTGTTGGAGGAGAAGGAAGAGGTGGGACTTGGGTAGAGCCATGATGTTGAGGAATATCGTTTTTAGGAGAATTGTTTTTAGGATATTGAGGAGTGGTATAGTGGTCGGTAAGACTGCTGTCAGTAGTACTTTCTGTTGTATGATGCCCATGTTTTTCTAGAGCACCGCCTTGAGGTTCGTAAGCCTGGGAATTTTTGTTGGAAGGAGGTTGCTGAGGTTGAGACCCAGAGAAATAAATACCATCTTTATTGCCATTGTAAGTAGAAACGGATGGATGCTGTTGTTGATGCTCAGTATTTTGTATTCCAAATTGTGAATGATTTTTGGAAACAGGAGCACGGGCGTTGTGATTATGAGGACTGAGATCACCCTCACTACTAGGAACTTCAGTAAAAGGATGAACTCCAGGTACTTCAGTTGCCCAGTTAGGACCACAATCTGTCTCGTCGTAGGAGGCTGCCACAGCAGTCAAACCCAAAAGGCTGCAGATAAATAAAATTTTCATTTCACTTTAGAACTTACACTGTCGAATTTAAACTCTAAATTAACTGAATTTTGGAGCAAAACTACTGGGTTTATATAGAAAAACCGCATTAAAATTAATTAAAAGTTGTTATTGTATATGAATGTGTTAGAAAGTAAAAAATATTTTTCGTTGAAGTAGAACAAATTCGACCAAAATAGTTTAGAGTAAATAATACTTTCATTTGTATGTACGTCTATGTGTGTAGCAAATACGAAAAAACTACGCATTTTAGTTAAAAATTTAAAACTTTGTCAATTTTTGTGTGCGGTGTTTTGTTGTCTACTCGTATTAATTGAAACGTAGATTAGGGTATTCAAATCATCCAAAACGAGCATTGAAATGTTTTTTTAAGAAAATTAGAGATTAAATATTATACACATCTTTATGTAATGTATGTAAACATGGGAGATGTTAGTTTACAGCTCTGGAAACTTCCCATTCAATGACGGCAAAATCGGTTATATTGTGTTGCTCGTGGAATCATAATCTTAAGTGATAGAAAATTAGATTTAAAAAAAACATTATAGACTTTTTAAAGTCAACTTAAAATAATTCAGTATTTTTATATAAATATCCTTTCAAGGGAATTTAGTTCCAGGCTGGTTTTAGAATACTTTGACACATTACAAAAGCTATCCATAGGGAACAAGGTTTCCAATTGATGGATACCTGGCGACAGCGATCATCCGGAAGCCAGGACAGCCTCTGCTGCTCCCTCCATTTATGGCATAAGTCGCTTGACTGTAAAATCTCTGATCAAAGGAGATGCGCCATCGACTGCTTAGGAAATGAGACTGACTTCTTCTGGTTTAAGGCAGACCAAAATATTAATGCAGCTGTTTTCATATAATGGCATCTTGAGCCTCAACAGGAATAATTTAAGGCGTGTTACTGGTTTTATTTCTGGTAACTTTGGACTGAACTATCCTCTGTGGAAAAGTAATCAAAATCCTTCACTCTTGTGTCGTTTATGCTTAGAAAATGATGAGCAACGGCACACATTCCTTACGAGTGTATTGATCTTGTGTTACAAAAAAGGTCATGTATTTCATTCTGATTTTCTGTCTTTGGAAGATATTAGGCGGACTTCTTCAATACCTCTGCTGATTTTCATGAGGAGAGTCGTAAAGAGGAGAGTGTATGCTAATCGTGGGACCTGATCCTCCCCTATTCTGTTCCAAAAACGAATGTTTTATATTTTAGTTTGCTTTTTAAATGTACTTGCTGTGAAGCCCAATGTTAAACTAATTGTAAAAAGGTTGCAGGAAAAATAAAAACAGACTCAAAATCAATTAAAAATATTTCTTGTGAACTTTAAGGTTTCTGTTTGAGGCTTTTTAGCTTATTATGCCTGTCTACATAATTCTCAATTAAATTTTGATGGAAAGTTTTTTATAAGTATATGAAGTTCTTTAGCTCCACTTTAAAGAACTTTTTTTTAATTTCTTAAGCAAAAATGAAATGCTTAGCATGCTTATAGAATAAAAAATGAAAATGATTGAAGTATTTTATGGTTGAGTTCATATATGCCACAGCTACACTTTAAGGGCCATATTTTCTTTATGAGATTTTCCACATAAAAAGTGATACTATCACTTGTTTGCGTGAAAAATGTCGTGACGGTGTAATTGCTCGGAGAGCTGATCACAATTGGCCACCAATGTCTTGTGATTTAATACCTTTACTCTTTGTTGTTTGAAACTACGTAAACTATACAATCTGTGCCAATGGACCGCATTTAATTTGAGCGCTCCTACATGGACTTCATTAAGTTATAGAGATCTTACAACCGCAAATGTGCGAATTGGTCTTGCCAGCGTAACCTTGTTGGCCATTTGGTTGATATTGTTTTCCATTTACATCCCATGATTTTGTTTATCAAAATTAAACTTCTTATTGGAAGACCCTAAGTAATATCAAGTTAAATTTTTTTTGTGCGTTTAGTTATAAAACAAATAATAAAATATGCCATCAATAGGAGAATTAAAAAAACAACGTTGGTTTTCACTTCATAACTTAAAAATACTTAAGCAAATATCAATTTTAAAAACAAAACAAGTTGTACTTTTAAAGACTTTTTAGAGAAGTTAGAAAAACAACTTTATGATGAAATAAAATTTAGGTATTACTAAAACGTGTCAAATGAAAGTGACAAAAAAATTAAATTGTGGTTTATACACTAGCCTAACTAGTTTATAATGTTAAATAAAACTAGCCTTAAGCATCATGCGTAAATCAATATGACTGAGAAAGGTTTTATCCGTATATTTGGACCAAATATTTGAGATTTCGAACTGGTTTCTTTCTCTTCTGCATGAGTTTGTATAAAACAGTCGAAGCCTTTATTTAGCCTTTACTTACCACTTTTATTGCTTGTAATTAGAATCTAGGAAACCGGTATGCATTTCTTTAGGACCAGATTGTTGTGATCTCATTACTGGTGATCTAAATCATAACCTCACTTCTTATTTAACTAATTCAAAACTAAACATTACGTTCGTCAATGTTCCTGTAAGAACTTATTATCTTAACAACGAAGTAGTTAATAATTTTTAAGCGCTTCACAGTAACTAAAGAAGCAAAATAGATTTTATACATTAGAAAATTTCACTTATGCCATAGAATATATGTATTGACTTCTGAGGCCATAAATCACATATTAAAAGTAATAATTGCAGGAAGGAAAAACAACGCTTAGGGACGTGACAATATATTTGTTAATATTCTATATTTCCTATTTTACCAGTAGAAGTATACCCGTTTTAATGTTTTAAATTAAGTTTAAAAGGTGTTTTCATGCACTTGACTTTCTGATCACCAAAACAGGACGTGACAATGACCGCAATAATTCAAGAACAAATATATAAAAACAAACGCTTAAGTTCACACAACTGCAAGTAACAACGGTTGTATGTACAGTGTAGAAGAAAAGTGTTGTAACCTTGTAGGGCTATATGTATATGAGGCTATGAGTGCAGAAGTTACACCACCCACATCTAGTTTTTTAAAAAATTGCTGTTTTTAATTATTTAATTGCTTTTTTAATTTGCAATATTATGATCTGTGCAATTTTCAGCTCAATTTTCTTTAGAATTTTAAATAGGTGGCTTACCTTACTTATTTTTTTGAGTTAGTGTTGTAAATAATGTATTTATCATCAGAACAGCAACTAAAGTACCGATGTGGGTTACATCAATTCTGCGCTGATAGCCTCATATTTTTATTACTTATACCTAATTTGTGTATAAAAAATTTATCAGGTGAATAATTTAATGTATTGTAAATAAATTTGTTGTGAGTAAATATAGATGGTCTTATTAATATTAAAAAGGCAAACATGTCACTGTTATTTCATCTGCAATTACAAACTTAAGGAAATACAACATTTTTAAGATATAAAAAGACAGAAAAATATTGAAACCAAGTAAACAATTTATTTTATTAAATTGCAAGTTATGTATAGAGTTCACAAAACCAAGGGAGAAGTAAAAATATCCCTTTAAAATACTTTTATTTATGATAATAATAAATTTAGTATGGAAATTATTTAACATTTAAAAAGCGGATACAATTAAAATATTGCGAGCAAAAATATACTCACGATAGCAATGAATATAACACCACAAATAATAAGACGCAAACATTTTTATATCGATTCTCCTCCTTCAAACATCTTTATATATTTTATTATTATTTTTTTTATTAAAAACATTTGTCAAAAGCATATTGAAAGGGTAATTAATTTCTGGAAGAGTGTTTTATTCACTGACATATCGGAACATAAAATATTTGGAAGTGATGAGAGAGATAAAGTTCGGCGAAAGCGTTGGATTTAACCATTAAAACATTGTCAGCATAGTAGAGGTGGCCTTATGGTTTGGGAGTAAGAAACTTGGTATTTTGTGAGAGTAATATGAATCTTCAAGATCAAAATCAGATGTTTTATTTGTATCTTTATGTGTGTTATTAAAATTCTACATCAATTTCGTCATTATTTTTAGTTCTTTAAGCCACATTTTACTGTTTGTTTGTTTGTGGGAGAGGACTTTTAAGCTTACAACTCGATTTTCAGATATATATATCTTTTACAATTAAATCGAACGGCCATCAACTAAAAATATGTCCATCTTGACTTAAGCTAATCTCAATTTTTATAGCACAGCCTTTTTAGGGATTGTGTATTGTTATTTATTAAAATTAAGCGAGCACTAATTTTTGGTATAAAATGAAAGCTTTAGCAAAAAAATTTGATAAAGATATGTGAAGAAGTAACTTTTGTAATGGCAATACAATTTTTTGTATAGCTAATATAAATTTTTAATCGATTTTCTATTAATTAAGTGCATATATTTTTTATACAGATTTTTTTTTATTTTGAAAATAATAATAAAAATATTACATAATCCCAATTCTTCTTGTAGAAAAACGTTCAATAGATTACACTGTGTGACAAATTTTAAAGAAATTGAAATACCTGTGACGTGTTACTATTTTGCTGGTAGGTATTGTTGAGTATAACAACAATCTGTATTTGAAATTTTCGAAACACCTCCAAAATCTTGAGTTACGTACTCGTAGGCACTTATCAACCTCTAACTAAGTTAAATATCAACCGGTTTTGAATTTTTAAACGGATTTAGAAAGAAGGACTACGACCTTTTGAACCATATACAAATTGTTTCAGTAAATTTCAGATACACATATGTCTGTATTTTTTCACTAAATATAATTTTTTCAGTTGTTTTCGACACTTTTCTACTTTGGACTCGTTCTTAGGCATTATTTTTGTACTGGAACCGTAGTCTTTATAACTTTATTTTTAAAACATATGTGATCAGGAGTAATTCGCAAGTTTGTTTTAAAAAATTACCTGGAAATTGTGTAGTTGTCTTGTTTTTTTGTGTGTTGCGCCTTTTTTTGATAAATCCCCTATTTGGTGCCAATGTTATAGGTCACCATGCCATTAATAAATGTATATAGAGTTAGCGGGAACATTTAAGTGCCATATTTATTTTAATGAGAGAAATGAGAGAAAAAAGAAAATAATCAATTTAGTAATTGGCAAATCTCGGTCGCGTTCGATTCGAAGCTTCGCAATATGTAAATCTAAAAATATCAAGTAAGTGCATTAAATAATCAGGGCAATTATGAGAAAGTTCTCACTTTTCCAATTAGAATTTTTTGTTTTCCCTATTACTTGCTATTAGCTCAATATCACATTTATACACAACACTTACATACAGAAATGGTTTTGATTTATTCAATTGCAAAATAAAAACTTAACGGCATTCATATGTATGTATGTACGTATGTATGTACATCAGGGCCAACCATTTCATTCAACAATTGTGCAGAGAGCACTTCACACATATTCTTATGCTCATTAATTTAGTCGTCAATGAACAAGCGACGATTACACATGCGCGGATGCTTACAGTTTTTGTTGATGCTTTTGTTGTTGTGGTTTTATTTTTTTAGGTAACCAGCAAACATTTTGTATAAATAATGGCATGCGAAAAATATTTCGCTATTGAAAGTGCATTTGGTAACGTGCAATGTATATTATGTTATAAAACATTTAAGAACGACACTGAATATGTTATTAAGAGACATTATGAGACGTTTCATAGCGAAATGAATGTTTTTGAAAGTACAGAAAAAGAAATGCTTTTTAATAAAAACAAAGGCTTTTACATTAAAAAAATGAAAGAATGGTTGCTTGCAGTGGAGCAAAATGAAGCACATTTTGAAAATAAAAAACTCCTCGTGGAGATATCGAGCTTAATAAGCTTGGACATTGTCAAACATGGAAGGCCATTTTCTGATGGTATATTTGTAAAAAATATGTTTGATAAAGTTTTACGAAGACTTAGTTACAAAACTACGTTAATACAATCTCTTCCCTTGTCTCCTCAGAAGGTGGTACGGCGTATTTTCCAAATAGGAAATTCATTAGAATGTATTATTAGGGAAAAATTAATGAATTGCGAATTCATGACCTTTTGTCTGGATGAAAGCACAGACATAAATGACCTTTGTCAACTCGTCATATGTATTCGCTGTGTAAGTCGCAACTACGAAGTTTTTGAAACTATGTTTGTAAGAGTCTTTTTTTAAATAAAACACAGCGTCTTTTCCTTTTGACGGTTTACTTTATAATGATCTTCTTCTCGCAGTCTTTTTAATACATTTCTTAAATATCTGGGTTTATACAATATAATCATACTTATTACTATGTGCACTAAACGATAAGAAAGAAAAAGACAAGTATAGTTACATAGAATAATCTAGAATTTACAAATATATAATACCGTTATTCCTAAGAACCATAATGGCCGCAAGTACATAATGTAAAGCGAAATAAATATTAATATTGACAAAGCAATACGAGAGCTAGATATACGTAAGGGAGACAAACATAATATCACACACAAACATCGTCTACATAAGTATAAACCTAACACTAATGCAAGCAAAACAAACGTAGCAACACCATTGCTACATGTTTTCCTTGGAAACATTTCACGGAAGCGTAACTGGCAAACTTTTATTCGATGTAGTTAGCGATAAGCTTTTTTCTGTTACAGATACAAACAAATTTTTGGTATCTGTACAGATGGAGCAAATGTAATGGCAGGCAAATGTGAAGGTTTCATTGGGAAAATAAATAAAAATGGAATTTCTATTCATAGCTTTCATTGCATCATTCATCAGGCCGCTCTTGCATCCAAATTTATCACAAATTATCCTGCCATGAAAACTGCGGAACGCATTATTAATAATGATCTAAAAATGTTCACGGAAGTTCGTTGGCTAAGCCGTGGTGATTGCTTAAATAGATTGTTTGATTTAAAAAAAGAAGTGCTACAATTTTTAGAAAAGGAAAAGATAGATGATTATGGAGTGCAGGCCTTAGAAGACAATTTATTTTGGATATAGCTTTTTCGGCCGATACCACTAGTTTTTTAAATGAATTCAACTTAGAGCTGCAAGGTAAGGAAAAGAATTTGTGCGATTTGTATCGAATTCTTTTTAACTTTACGACAAAGATATTTTTACTCCTTTCCGAAATTCAATCAAATGATTTTTTCTAGTTTTCCAAAAACTTATTTCATATATGACAAACAGAAGAACGTAACTAAATTTGAATACATAACACTATTTCTTTAAAGACTTAGAAAAAATACAACCATTGCTTGAAATTTTTGAAAGTCCATTCACTTGTGACGTAACCAACTCCAATTTTGATATTCAAAGCGAACTGATTATACTTCGAAGTGAATTAAATGCGGCAGAGAAAACGAATGTTACAGAGTTCTGGAAAAATTTGGATACAAACTAATTTGTTCAAAGCAACGCAATAGCCTAAGTTCTTCGCATTTGAAGCATATTTTAATGATAAGGAATTGCCACAAGAGTATTAACACCGAAAATCTTACTGCAAAACTTTAAAATGTGATCAGTTCCGTATTCGTAATAATTCCCTAATAATGCATAATGTTTGTTGGGTTGCAGGGTGTTTTCTCACTAACACAACCTCATTTTATGTTGTGGCTGGCTCTGATGTACATACACACATATGTACATATGTATCAACATAGTTCGCTACTTTTTCGGTGCGAATGCACTCAGAGCATCAATACCCATCAAAAGCCACTCAAAAAATTCTCTTTCGACGTTAAAAACTTTTACATTTTTAACCTTAATTGTACTAAAATATTTTTTTAGTTTAAATTACATATTTTTATTTGTTTTTATTAAAATAATCGACGTTGTTATGGCCAGCGAATCGTTTTCACAAATTTGCTTGTAAGTTACACCAGTTGAAATTTAAAATATTAACATCTGTGATGACAACTTTTTTAGCTTTACGAGCACTTTAAAATTTAAAAGAAGCACTAAAAATCGTAATTTTAAGATCTAAAAAGCGTAAAAGACCCTAACGTGAAAATAATAATGTGAAATTTAATAATGTTTAATATTTTCTAAGCTATTCTCTATTTCGGCAAGAGTAACAACATCTTTAGTGAAATATATCAAACGAAAAAAGTATACTTAACGCGCAAAAAATAAATACAGCAAGTTTTTATTAAAGTAATTTTAAAATATACATATACAAATTTCTTAAAAGCGCTACCTAGTGCTTTTTTCTTAGTTTGGCACTTAGGCCCCTTTCACATTAGGCAACTTTACTTGCGAAAGTCTTGTGTTTGTGGGTGTGAGAGGAAAGGTCGGTTGAAGGGGAAATAATTGCCGAGATTTGAGTACAGACTTGCTTGAACTTGGCAATTCTGCCACAACTTGGCAATTCTGCCACAAAACGTCAACAAATTAAGAAAACTCGAGCATAAGAAAATTAAACTTGCTCAACAAATGAACTGAATGTGAACATAGAAGCAAGTTCAAAAGAAAATAAATAAAAATGAAAATTATACTTGCGCAAGTAAAGTTGCCTAATGTGAAAGGGGCCTTACGCTTAAAATTTGGCATTTTGGGTCTTCAAAAATCACTAAAAACAATACCAAAAGCACCAAGTTGGCATCGCTGTCCAACATCTGATGATTTGGAAATGAAAAAGTTCACATTTTTTTATTTTCTTGCTGCGTTTTGCTTTCACACGACTGCTTTCAAGAAGAAGAAGAATATGAATTTCATTGTTCAAAGTAAAAATTGACACATTCAATCGTTTGAAAAGAAAAAGGGAGTGAAACTGCCGAGATTCCTCAATTGTACTAAATTAGTTATTTTTGTACTATTGCACTTACCGAGTATAAATAGTACCAAAAATTTAAAAATGTACCAACTTTGCCATCCCTGTTGTTATAAGTAATTATTGTAGCTAAATCCCAATAATAAACCAATTGATTAAATGCTGTCCACTTCTCATAATACGAAATTCTTCAACTTTGAAATTATTTGTTGCCTATCCTGAAGCACTGCATACAAAACCGAATGAGTGTAAAGAGAAACGTAAAAACGTAGTAGAAGACATCAACTTTTTTTGCTTGATTGGTTTTTTATTGTTTTTGTCTTTACATGAGTATTTTGCCTTTGCTAACGGAAAAATATTGTTTTGCTTTTCAATTTTGCGTTGAGCCACTTCATAAAAATTAAATTCACCAGCCTCAAAAATAATTTGAAGTTCACCGAGTGATATAATTTTTCTTCACAAATAGTTTTTCGCACAACCTTTTAGCTTACTTGGTTGTGCACTTAGATAGATTTATTAGCAAAGGCCAAGACCAACACTTTAAGTAACTCCTCAAAATTATGCAGCGAACAATATGAACAATGAATAGCTCCTATTTCAAAAGCACAAAAGGTAAATTTATTAACTAAGTGCTTTTCCTTCCCAAAATTTGAGACGGTTAGGAGTTAGTTGAATTTTCATTGCTACTCAATAAAGTTAAAGTACAAAACAAACTAAAAGCTTATGCTTACTGTAGATATGTATGTATGCAAGGAAGTAGAGTTGTTTGCAACAGGTAGGTCTTTTTTAAACTAGTTCGTTCAAAAGTTGGTTGTTTCAAACCAAATTAACGTGCTAAGACATTGTTTGTCGCAACTCTATCTAGAAGGAAGTAGATGAGAAAACAGATTATTTTTTCTAAGGGAATGGGATGAACGAGAAAAAGATTGTTGCCAAATTTCACCAGAAAAGAAACAAAAGTAAAAGCAAAATGGTATACTTACTTGCAAAAAACTAATAATGTATTTGGTTTATTACAATTTGAAGTGAACGATCGAACCGATTATATAAAAAAATATTAAAAATAAAATACACCGACTAAATAAATCATTTAGATTTCCTTTTTTCAAACAGACACTTTTTGCTTTCACCTATTGAAATATACTCTGCTTTCATATTTATGGGCAATTGCCTCTTTATTTTTTATTTTTCATTGGGCATTTTGCCTCTTAATAAATATATTTAACTTTTTAAATAATGAATTTACATTTTATTTAACATATTTTACTTTTTTAATAACAAGAAACAAATTTTACATATTCACATACACATACACACACAAAATTAAATTAAACTTTTCCGAGACACCGAACCGTACGCGACAGAGATCTTTTTCCAACTAAATTCATTTGCTTATTTGCTCATTACTCTCACCAACAATTTTAAACTTGAAATTAGGCGGTAAATATGTAAGTATGTAGTTATGTATGAACAAACAGGTTTGCACATTAGGGACGGAGTCATTTGCAAAAAAAAAAAAGTTTGTACACAACTGCTGGTGCTTTTTTATATTTGGTTTGCTTAATGTGTGGCGGGCTCAACCTAATCTAAGCCGCCTGAAAGCTTTGAAATATTTATTTAAAAATTATTTAATAATTCGTACTTTTATAATACATACCTACCTACATAATATACATTACATACATATATTCATCGCAAATTGCAAACTAAATACATCTACACAGAAAAAAAGATTTGTAAATACAAATAATTTATTTGTGAATACAATTAAAATATTATTTAAAAAGGCACCTACAACGATTTCTGTATATACAAACACACATTTGTAACATAAGAAAACAATATCAACTGAATTATTTCCAATTAAAATATTGTGTTATTAAAAATTGAGTTGTTAACAAAAAAAAATTATTTTTTAATGAATTTGTTTTTAAAATTTTAATGTGTTGTTTCTTTGTTTGTATTTTTTTATATTTTTTTAGAATTTTGTTTTTTTTTAAATTTTAAAGATGTTTGAATGAGTCGAACCGGCAATCTCTTGATTAACAGACTAATGTACTTAATACTCAGCTAAAGAGCAAATCGTTATTAAATAACCAAATAATGAATACACACAAAATGCGAGTTCTTCTGTTTCTTATACATGTGCGTATTCCATTATAATAATATTTAAGAACAAATTTTGTTGAATAATTTAATTGACTAGAAAAATTTTAATTTGTTTTATCAAACATGAATTTTTTGAGTTTTTGCGCCATGTATAATATAAAATTTGTTTAGTTAAGTTTATTGAAAAAAATTTCTGTGTTTGTCATATCAACAATTTAATTTTTTATATTAACTAAATATATATTTCAATTTAAATTAACTATTAACAATTTGTTTTGCTGGTTGCATTTTGATGATATTTTTTTCTGTGTATATCTATATAATTAATAGGCAAACATGTTTTTTGTAATCACTTTTATGCTGGTACTACTGAACCGATTTTAAAAAGATTTATATGATTTTAAAGGGTTTTCGCTACAGATGTGCAGAATCTATATTTTATTTAAATCGGTTTAGTATTTTGGGAGCTAAAGCGTTTAAAGTTGCTACTACTACATCCACACATATAACACACGCATTTACCCGCTTGTCCGCGGATACATTCCATAAGTCATTATACCATTATGCACAAAGCGATTACCTGTACTTGCTCGGCAATACCTACGCAGTGCGTTTGGGTGATGAATTTAACATGGGTATGACATTGGAAGTATACAATCGCCACCCTCTCGCTTACATTCGGTTGACGAAACCAGTGACGAATATTCATCATAGCTTTCATTCACAAAAATACTATGATAAAAAAAGAACACTTAAGCCAGAGATAAATAATGAAGGGTTTCGTTAACGTTGGATAATCAACTACTTCGTAAATTTTTTTAAAGGCTTATTGTTTTATATAGTATTGCATTTTTTTAATTCACAGCGTTTACAGTCTTTTAAAGCTTATAAAACTCACATTAAAAATAGAACAAAACTTTAATTCACATAAAAACAACAAAAAAAACAATATAAATCTTTGTATAAAATACTAAAGAAAGCCAAAGAAAAGTTAAATTTAGACATTATATGAAAATAAAAAAAATCACATTAATTGACATCAAACAAAAAGCTAAAATTTATATGTCCTTATTTATCAGAAAAATATTGTACACATTTTTCTTTTCAACGTTAATACTAGAATATGACAGACAAATAATTTTGGTCGCTTGCTTATATACGATCAACGAATTCATATAATATATTGGTACACCAAGTAGGTACTGTCAATTGTGAGTGACGAATTTATTACAGAAAAAACGTCAATAGCAGTTTTGCCGAACAAGCGGGAAGCGGAAGCGGGTATTAGCTTACAAGTAAACAAGAAACAAAAAGATTGTGTTTGTGTTTGAAGTATTTCTCTTGATCTAAAAATTTTTTTCTCTTATTTGTTACTGTATGAAAGCCATAATACTTAAAGGAAGAGAGTTCAGTAAATTGAAATAGCTTAGTTGAAGGCAAGGCCTATTTATCAGGTCAATGCAATCGTCCTGATGATATTCTGTGTTTTCGTGTTTAAGCTGTCAAAAGATGGTTGCACTATAGTTCGTGTGTGTGTGTGCTTCTGACAACTTAAACACAAAGTTGTTTTTTGTATTGCTGTGTTTTTTTAGAGTTGCATATACCTAATAAATATGCCTTGGTTGAAGGGATTTCGTTTGTGTTTTTAATTTCATGTATTATTTAATTACATATGCATATGTTTGTAAGTATGTGGGTGGCTGTGTTTTAATGAATTTTTTATAACGTTTAGATAAACTTTCTTTGAATATTAATAAAATTATTTACATTTAGATTCTATATCCCTTGGTATATCTATTATATATTAACTCGATAACAATTTTTTTATAAATCTCTTCCGTCTCAAAATTATTCTTATATAAAATACAAATATTTAAATTCCAATTAATAACTGCATCCTTATATACATACTTACATATATCACAACAATATTAAGGCCGATTTTTCATCTGGCATTTCTTGTGCGTCATTTGCCCAAAAAACGTAACCAACTAATTACTAATGAAAAACTGTCTGTTTCAGACATGTATTTATTGATTTAAACAGTTTGCAATCATATTGGATTCTATAAAATTGTCTATTAATTATGTATGAAACTGTTTAATTTAATAAATACATGTCTGAATCAAACAGTTTTTCATTAGTAATTAGTTGGTTACGTCTTTTTACGCTTGTGTGGCATTTGGTACACAGATGTAAACCCGGCCTAAGTTATTACTTAAAATCTTCCATACCGCAAAGCGCAACACCCTAATCTTCTTGCTTATTATCCGTATGGACATGTCCGTAGAGCTGCAGTGTGACCAAATTAGCTTATTTTAAGCTATTTTAAACGACTACATATATAAGAAATAATTAAAACTGCTGTGATGTTTTCGATTGTAATTTTACATATTTTCATAAATTAAATTTTGTGTTCGTACACTTATATATGTATACAAATCTGTGATATTTTTAAAAATTTTAAATCCTTACTAATGTTATGAATTGTCTGTTTGGTTGCTACGCTTTTACACCTAATGCTAGGAAGACAACTGGGACGAACGGCGAATTTTTCGGTGCGAACTTTCGTCATAAAAAATAAAACACATTTGTGCATATGAAAATGAACACAACACCGCCGTACAACGAAATTCGTCATGCGTGACGAACTCTGAGATAGATTTATTTCTATTTCGTACGCCGACGAACAAAATTGAGAGAAAATTCTCTCCCTCTCTCTCTGTTTTTGTACACACAACAACCAACTTTATCAAATATGAGAGAAGAATTCGGTGAGTAAATTCGTCGTTATTATGCTTCACACGACAAATTTACGCAGCGAATGCTTACCGACTAATTCGTCGACGTTGACGTAATTCGTCATTCGTCCCAATTGTGTTCCTAGCATAAGCCACTAGACCAGCGATCTTCAAAACCGCGCACGCGTGCGAGTGCTCTCACAATAATGAAGAGAGCAATAAGAGATAATTTGTGTTTTTATTTAATGTGTACTCAATTGTAACTACAATCATGGCTACCACGTTTATCTCGGACTATTCATATGTGCCGGTTGCGTAGTCGCATTTAACTACACAGCTATTTATTCTTTTTAAATTACTTTAATTTCAAAGTATTTTGTTTTTTAGAGCTTGAATAATCATACCTGAAACTAAATTATTATGTACTATTTAAAATACATCAAATGTGCAATAGTCTCTTTGTGAACACGAGAAATTGACTCGAATTAGAGTCTTACAAATATATTACAAATATATCTTGGCAACCCTGCTATAAAAAGAGCAAAATATATTGCGTTCAAAAAAGAAGCACCAACACAAACACAAATGTGAATGTATATGTTTGGCGATCACTGCACTAGACTGATTTTTTTAAAATTCTTGCATAAATAGCAAGCTTCATAACCAGCTTCAAGCATATGTTATTTTTTATCCGGTTCGGAACCGTTTTTTGTATTTGGCATGGATTTTCAAACGCCTCAACCAATTTTTAAAGTTCCTTCACCAATAAAAAGCTACGTTACCAATATCAAACATAGGCTATTTTTTATTCGGTATGGAACCGGTTTTTAAATTTGGTATGAATTTTCAGACCACTAAATCGATTTTTAAAATTCGCTTACCAACGGAGAGCTACCTTACCAGTGGCGAATATCGCCTATTTTTTATTCGGTTCGGAACTGGTTTTTTTATATTGAGTTCTGATTTTTTTCGATAAACACATTTTTGGGCTGTGAGTAACAAATAACAAAACATTCATACATTTTAAGTATATTTTCTGAAATATCAGATTAATGCTAGCGAAGCCACTGTTTTACACTAGCTGGTTTTAAAAAGATTATTCATATGTAAGTTATACTATTATAAAAAATATTTTTGCAGTATTAATTAAAATTATTTTACTTTTATATGCTTGGAAACTTAGGATTTAAAAATGAATCAATAAAAAACAAATGTCATTGAAAGCCCAAAAATTAAATAGGAAAAAGTAATATTTTAAATTAGGCTTATTTATTTGAGTTAAGCTTTAAAATTTTCCCTTTAGCTCTTAGCTTACTTTTTAGTAATTTTTCTTAAGCCTACTTAGTTTGCTTGGCCTTAATTGCATGTTCAGAAGAAATATCGCAAAGAAGGTCGCAATAATTTCATATTTCGAATTCATTTAAGTTAAGATTTGCCTTAAATTATTGGTACGTAACTATCCTACACAATTGTGCAACTTATAAGAAAATATCTAAAATCCATCACAAGCTTATGAAAGTTTTCATATTTTTTCGTAACTCATACAATTGTATAGGATAGTGAGTACACTAAGGGAAAAAACATGCTTAAATAAAGATTATACGTTCAAAATGAAATCATTTCAATTTTAATAGTCTGTTTAATGCGAAAATTCTTGATTCAATAATAAAATCTTAACTTTTTTAAGTTCGCATTTAAGATTGTAATCTTCAATTAATCGTTGATAATATGATATGATAATTTCTTTAATTTTCAGCCAAATCTTTAAAAAAAATAAAATAAACTAAATGTTAGCGTTATCAAAATGCCAAAATTGCTGATAACTTTTAAGATACAGGCTGTAAAATACAAATTACGTACATATGTATATAAAACATATTAGAATATTAAAAAAAATTCTGCTGTAAAATGTATATACACATAATATAAAAAAACCCAATACAACCAAACAAAAACACCCAACTACAACCCCATTTTTTTAAAACAATTTTTGGGCGATGCAAAATTTTTGCTTTTTGAGCGATAGTAACTAATTTTTTTATGAAAATCCTTTAAAGCCTTAATAATTTTAATAAATCAGGCTGTTTATTTATTTAGCTCATTTTACTTTCCTTTCAAACGTGATTTAGCAAAATATTATTTTACAATATGGTCACACTGCTCGCAATGCAAATAAAAGAGAGATCTTAACCAAGCTAAAAAAAAACAAACAAAAAACACTAAGCAAGTACATTTGTTCGAATAGAGAGTATATATGTACATACATACATGCATTTAATGAAGTTAAAGAAGCTGCACAGTGACAAATTAAGGAGAAGACGGTCAAAATTTCTTAACTACCATTATAATTATAATATGTTAAAATATTTGATTGTGGTATAAAAAGAATAATAACTAACTAACAATTTGTTAAATGATTTTTTTCCTGAGTAGCAAGAAGACACTTTCGGACTCAATTTTATACCTCAACTTAAAAAATTGTGCTTAAGAAGAGTTCAGCAATATGGGTTTGAAAAATGGTTTCCAAATGTAATTGCATCGGCATTATGTATTAGAAACCAAGAATGATAAAATAAAGATTACGCCAGCGCGCAAGAATAAAAAAACATTTCTGTGCATGATGGAACCTTGACGTCACTCACCCTGTGTTCTCATTGGCTAGTAAAATTCAGTTTTAGAACTATTACACACACAAACACTCACATTTCATATAAGAAAGAAGGAATTCTTCGCTTTATTTTGTTTTTTTGTTTAACTTAGTTTTGCAGTTTTTAAGCAACAACATTTAATTTTTTTTTGCCAAATACACCAAAATACCTAAATTTTTTGCAAGAAATTATAAATTTCACATCTGATACAGACTTGGCAACGCTTGCGAGGGGACTACTACATCATCAAACGGTAAATCATGCGCAATGTCTAATCTTTATTTTATCATTCTTGATAGGAACACTAATTTGCAAATGTGATTTTACTTCGCAAGATATAAATCTAAATTTTTAATATATAATGTACAAAGGACTTCTGCTCTAAACATTATGATATTGTAGTAGAATTTCGAAAAAACATATACAAAACTTAAACAATAATTGTCTTTTTAAATGTTACTGCAATCGGTCCATATTGCCCTGCTCTTAAGGCTGTAGGTAGTTGCAATTTCTGTGTACGTATGTGTACTATCAACGAAAATTTTTAAATAGTTTAATTTTAAGGAAACCATTCATTAACTGCAGAATTTATAAGTACTTATGAAAAACTAAATAAATTTGCTTTTAAATATAACTACAATAACATTATACTGCAATCCAGTTAACTTTCAATAAAATTTTAATAGAGGCAACATTGTTACTTTACTCTTCTTTAAGTTTCTGCAAGCGACAAAATATTACTGTCTTGGCATTTGAGTTGGAGGTAACCAAGTCAGTACTTTATGTAATCAAGGATCATATTCGAGTCTTTTTCGACTCTTCCGCATGATTTAAATAATCAGTTATGCACTAGTTTTAGAGTCGAACATTATTGCTTATTCCGGAGAAAATGGTACCCAGCTGCGAGTCTTCTAAAAGAGTAATTTATGACTTTCATTTTGGATAAATTACGATTCACTTTCGAGACAGTTTGTGGTAGTATTTACAATCACTTTTTTGTTTTAAGTTTTTATATTTGTTTTTGAACAAATCACTTTCTAAGTGCTTCTGAGAATCATTTTGGAGTCGTATTTTACATGCAGAACTGATTAACCAGCTTTTAATCATTAAAGGCAGTCGAAAAAGACTAATTTGGTGAAAAAAATTTCCACATGCTGACTAGGAGGCTGCAACTGCCAAAAATGTAATTGTGTTAGTTAAAGAGTTAAAGAGTATATTGAATTTTTTTGAACTTTTACTTACACGTGCAATTTCTTGTAAGTTAAACATTTGTAAAGAGCCTTAGTGATTATAGCTCAATAACATATTACTTCTATAAAACTTCACTAAATAAACAATTATTAATATAGTAATTAAATTAGAATTGGTGAATTTCTAATAATAATTTATATCCTTTTTTTATTTTTGTGTGGTAGTAGCAGAAAGCCATGTCAAGATACCACATCTTGAACCACAATTTCTTTATAGAAGCCCCTTAAAGAAGAAGGAAATTGTATCATAAGTTAGAAATTCCAAACAAAAAAATTTTTATAGGATCAAATTATGTTAATAATTTTTTAAGTCTAGATTTAAAATTTTTAGAGTTTCAGGACACAAATTTCTTGTTTGCTTAAGAAGCAAAACAAATAGATATCATTATAATCATACAAAATACATACTTAAATAGAACCAAATACATGCATGTGTAAGTTAATTAAATGCACATAAAGCTGGAAAATTTTTCTATCAAATCTTCAATTAAGCTACTTTTGAGAAAGCCTATTTTGTATTTTGGCTTTTGAAGTTCTCTTCTAATTACTTTTACAAAAAAAAAAACTTAAAATCGGATATGGAATTTTTTCCTAGATTTTTTTTGCCGCCTTGTTGCGTATTGTGTCACTGTGCGCCGTACGTTATGCTCCAAACATGTAACCTAATAAATCTCTTCATAAATTCTTTATGCGTAACCGCTTTTTTCTGCTTTGTATGTATATTTTTTAGTGAGAATTTTGGTTGTTCTCATATTTTTTGTCTTTGCTAACGGGATATGTAAATATGTATTTTGTTTCGCTCTTCACTTGTTCATTGCACAAGTGATGGGTAAGCTGGCGTAATTGTATAATTTACGGCACTATTGCGCAACCCAAGGGAAAACTTGCTGATTTATTATTAAGGAATAATTTCTATATACACCCATAGTTTTTGGGGTTTGAGGAAACTTGGAAAGAAATTTAAAAAATTAATTTTGCCAATATTTAGGGTGCTTATATATGTATATATGTATGTTTATAAAAAAATAATTATAATAGTTTAAGAAATTTATTAGTCGACATATTGCATATTGTCATTATTATATTGTAATTTGATCTTATCTTATTTAGATAAGAGATATGTGACTATTCAAAATGTGTGTCGTCTACTGAGGATTTGTTACAGTGCATCAATGAAATGCAAAAATATTCAAAATACACGGGAAGAAAGTCTATATATAGGTATAAAATACATGAAAAAATACGTGCAAATTGTTTGAGGTCGTCAACTTGTTTGAAAATTCTGTGATTTTCAGTACCAATCCGTCAACAAATGACATCCAAACATGATGCAATATCCTCTTAAAAAAGCAACAAATTAATATTGACCTTGAAAGAATCTAAAACATTTACCAGAAATTACGCTATTGAATTTGAGTTTACGTAATGTGTAATAATTACTTAATTTTATCTCTAGTTAAGCATCGTCAAGGTTTAAAGGGCAATGGCTTAGAGTTATTGTCAACTGTTGATATGCTTTTACGAAGTAGCTTTTTGTACTTCTTGTGCTACAGACATACATACAATTGTATGCGTTTCACTATTTCTTGAGTAAAAAGTCAATTGATTCAAGAAAGCACTGCCATAATTTTTTAATTAACGATCCGCTGTTAAAATTTAAAAAAAATATTTGAAGTATATTTAGAATAAGAACCCTGTTATACTTTAACTTTACTTTATTTTATTTTTATTATTTAATAAGTTTATATTAAGTCATGAATATTTTTTTCTCAACCGTCACCATTAAATTTTTGCTAGGCTCCTTTCTCTTATGAGCTTAATTTAAATTCCTCTTTTCACTACTTTTTTTTTACGGAAATGAAGCAAAAACAATAAATTAGTTTTGGGCGTTTTTGTATAAAGCATTTTTTTTCGATCGCTCAATAGTGCGCAAAACGATAATTATTCAACTTTAAATAATTTTGTATAGGCCAAAATTAATGCTGAATATCTCTGAAAACGTAATAAATTTTGAGAAACATGTTTTGCATTAAAAACTGACGTAAGGAATACCGTACGTTTTTCCTAACATAAATTTTTTAAATATGTCTGGTAATATATAGTTTTTGTATGAGAGTAAAGAGCACTGTGTTCTATGAAACCTATAAAAATATTTGTTAGGGCTTAATTGCCTAAGAGTCTGGTAATAATTGTTTCTAATGACAAAACAAAACATCATTTCTCTTTAAAATTGCCAACTTTTAAAAATATAATTTGAATAATAGTTTATATATTTCAAGCTAAGAATAAACAAAACCTGCAAAAAAAGCTTTGGTTTTGGTGAAAATATTAAACTTGGAAGACAAAGACTTATGTATTCCAAAAATCAACAATAAGGTTTGAAAAATAATGATTATAATTTTTTTTACATGTGTGGTTAATAAGAGAAAAGAACAGCCTTTACGTTTCCACTGATGATCTACACTTCCAAAGAACTATTTTGGCACGTTTTAGATTGACACTCGGCAAAAAAATCCCATCACTGATAAGAATGTACATATATCTTAAACTTACAATAAGCGTTGCCAGAAATAAGGATTTATCTTCCAAATGGTGAACTTTTGGCAATTAGCTCAGCTTTTGAAATTGAGGCTTGAAATAATTTTAAACATATTGTTGTTTTGTTTCAATTCAATATTGTCCAAATGCGCTGAGAAAATTTAATTTTGTTTCTCTTCAGCACTATATAAAATTTTTGAATATTTTTAATATTTAATATGGGTATATAGTTTATATATATCCCACACGACCTTAAATATCATATTATCTTTGATAATAGCAGCAATTTAATATATTAAAGTCTCTGCATTAAAAAGAAAACAAGAAAAACCTACTGTGATAATTTTGCTAATTGGTAAAGCATAATTTTTTTTTTGGAATTGGTGATTCGTTCCTAAGCGTTCTGGCAACGCTGCCTACAGCTAAGAAAATGGAAGATATTTAAAATGCAACCAAATTGATGGAGAGAAAAAGTTCATGAGAAATGAGCATATTGCAATCTCCGTTCAGTGTTGCCACGACTAAGAAAATTTTAAAAGTAGAATGGTAATAGTTTCCTTGACGGGAAAAATTCTTAAATAAAATATGGAAATAAGACATACATATATAAGGAGAAAATTTTGATAGATTTAAGAAGTTTTATTCTTTTAGGAACAAATTGTTCTGTTGGATGTTTGTTCTCTTCAATAAATATAAAAAACGATAGGAAATATATAATATATATATATATATATATATATATATATATATATATATATATATATATATATATATATATATATATATAAATAAGGGTACCACTGTATGGAACGATCAAATTATAATGACAAAATATATATTCGAAGCATAACTTCAAACTGTGGGATTTTTGTATATATTGACTTACGATCAAATGAAGCAAATCCGCGAATAATTTTGTAAGAGACAAACTTTGCAAAACCAGTTTTTCACAGATTGCCATTAGCATTACTCTCTGGCATTTTGCAATCAAAATGAACCAGTCAGTGGAAGAACGTTTGTAAGTAAGTAACAAGAAGAATATATAATATTCTACTTGTTTTGCGAATGTCCAGCTTTGCATGTCTCGAGACACACGAGTCATGTACTAGAAGACCTTTCAGATATATCTGAGGTTGGATTGAGTGACCTTATTAGATATATTAATGCGACGGGTAGGATCAAGTAAAATCGCCGTATCAAAGTACTGAAATATGGTTCTACATAGGTTGACACTGATGAGTGTAGTGGTGCTTTCAAAAAGGAATCATCTAGATTCTACTTGAATGCCTGCGTGTAGTAGTCAGCCACATAAACCAACCAACCAACCAAGAAAAAAAATAGTTAATAAAGGTTTTTATAATATTTTTGTTTTGAAAATATAAAAATAATAAGAAGAAGAGAGGTGTCTTAAGACACCCAATTAGAACTATACTTCTTAGCTGTATAAAACAAATTTAATGTGTTAAGTAAAAATGAAATACAATTATTTGTATTTTTAAAACCATTTATTTAATATTCATAAAATTTATTTAATTTATTATTATTTATGCATGTGTGAACATTTCAGATATGTAAATGCAGTTTTAGCACCCCTATTTTTTAAAGTTTTTATTAATACTAATAAGTCATTTGGCATCTCCTTCTTTACAAACAGAACAACAATAAAGAAAATGAAAACTTAAAAATGTAAGCAACTAAATCAGAGCAAATAAATATATCACGTCCGAGCTCTTGTGTCTGGCATATCGAGTATAGCTCTAAAATATCCAATTCTTTTAAAAACCTTTTTTTGCTGGAAAATTATTATAATTTTATATCTAGGAACGTTCGTCGCCGCAAACGTTTTATTGTAAGAAATATAGATTTCAAGTTATTATCTATGTACATGCGTTAATCACTTTAAAAAGAGCTGCTAGTCTTAGCATTTTTATTACAGGCCAATAATTAATCTAGCCAATTTTGCATCGCCTGATGTGCAGTAGATTACGAGACTATTTGAGACAAAGTCTGGTCAATATTCTCAACAGTTTCTAAGTCACGTGGTCAAGTATTAGCATCATGTAATAGACGGCTTCACGGCTTCATGTCTGGTCGAATATTCCAGATCTTCTACGGCCATTATACGCTTCAAAGGAATTAATTGTAAAAATTATTGACAGCTGGTTTATTTACATACAAGTCCTAGCTTTTCTTATATGAGAAAGAAATTAAAGATAAGAACTAAAATTTTGAAACAAATGTATTAAACAATTATGTTAACATATAATATCTAGCATATTTTTTTTAAAGTCAGTTAAAATTTCTACATATTTTTCAACAACTTAAGTAAATAATAAATATATATGTATATGTAGGTGTTGGATAATTTTTTGCACAAAATCTTTTATTTTTTTGAGGAACTTTAAGTATCTATGTATTTAAAAACTCAGTTCAACAAATTATAAAAAACTTACACAGTTGTACATGAGAATATAAATAACTTCCCAATTTTTGTTAAAAGTTACGAACACGGCAACTCTTTCTAGCATTGGCTTTGCTCTACTCTTGTTCGTTTAACAAAAATTCTTTAAAAGTTAGATTTTCCTGTAGCCTATCTTAAGGAGCCATCAATAATAGGGCGAAACCAATCCCCAAAGTAAAATAAATCTGACCCAAAATATTTTATGGGATATACTAAATTTATATATTATTATTAACAGTCTTATTTATAAAACATAATAAAGCTTTAAAAAGGGTTTTCAAAACATATTTTCATACAAAATTTTCTTAAAAAGTCTTTATAAAGCCTTAATAATTTTTATAAGTAAGATTTTAAGTTAAAGATTTTTTTAATTGTTTTCCTTCCGGAAAAAGAATGTGCAATACTTTTTCTTGTTTGAATTAAGAACCACAAACGACACAATAAAAAAAATTATGTGACCTTTCCAGTAGACTTTGATCTAATTGATGAATACGATATTCATTTCCTTTCCCTTCAAGGTGCAAGAAATGCAGCCCTTATTCTTAGAGCAGATAGCGGCAGTACATTATTGAAATAAAATGTGCGCTTATCTAGCGAAAATTGATTTAATAAATTTTTTTATTGAAGTGTACTGATGATTCGTTCTTAACTGTATGCACGTGCAAAGCAAACACACCTTTGTAGGCTTTGCTGTTACACATTTACGACAGCAAACATTTTTTTTTAT
Organism: Tachina fera; assembly: GCA_905220375.1. Classification (NCBI taxonomy): domain Eukaryota; kingdom Metazoa; phylum Arthropoda; class Insecta; order Diptera; family Tachinidae; genus Tachina; species Tachina fera. The sequence continues at coordinate 126,090,105 of LR999964.1, forward strand.
GGAATTGGTTTTACAACAAAAAATATGGAATAAAAATCAGTTTTTCTTTAAGTGTATTGGTGTTTGCTCTTCCATAAGGAACTTTTGGGCAGTGCTGCAATATATAAAAAAACTCGTCTTCAAAAAAATACTGATCTGGGTCTTTTCTATATTACGGTAACCATATGTACATGCTTAACCACCAGCAAAAAAATTTTAAATAAAATAAACTTATGACAATGTATCAAATAATATATTTCTTAAATGAAAATCACATTAATTTATTAAACCATTTTCAATTCTAATGAAAAAAAATTAATTGATGGAATTTTTTACAGCATTATTGATTTGATAAAAAAGAGATCTCATATTACAATTTAAATAACCTTATGAGAATATGTGAAATAATAAATTTCTATAATGAAAATTGCATTATTTAATAAAAAAATTTCAAATCTAATGAAAAAATTTAATTCAAATGGAGTAAGGCGTTTAAATAAAAATTGTGTGCTTAAAAAACTTTTCGTAAAGATGAAATATTCCTATGCTTTAAATATAAGATCTTATCTTGTTGTATAGGAAATGAGAATAAATAAATAAATTAAGTTAAATTAAATTATATTAAATATTTTCCGTTCATGAAACTCGCACGAATTGAAAAAAACTGTTTGCTAAGTTGAACTTTATTTATTCAATAATAAAGTGATCTCTATGCGCAATCGAACTCTTTGGTTAGACTTAAGAAAATTAATTAACACCTGAATATTGTCAGATAAATTTCATATAGAAAAAAAATTCTTAGTGTGAATGAAAGAGGTTAATAAATTTTTTTTATGGATATAGTAATTCAACTATATACATATTTTTAGTAATTATACATTATTAATTTATAATGAAATTTTATAAAATTTTATAGCAAGAAATTTCACAATGCCGCTGCTATGGGAGATTAATAAAAAAAATTAGGTGCTATGAATCTTTGAAGTATTTTTGAACTCGGTTTTAGTCCAATTTACTTTTTCACATAACAGCCGTCAAAAGCTTCTCAATTGCGTTAAATAATTAATTGCCATTTTAACAAACTACGTATAAAAAGTTTCCCCACAATAATAGATATTTGCGGGCCAAAACTACTTTGGGAATTAAGCCTCCCCTAATGTGCAAACCTGTTTGTTCATACATAACTACATACTTATATATTTACCGCCTTTTTCTTAAGTTAAAAATTTTAGGTGAGAGTAATGAGCAAATTAGCCAATGAGTTTAGTTGGAAAAAGATCTCTGTCGCGTACGGTTCGGTCTCTCGGTGGAATTTAATTTTTAATTTTTTGCATGTGTATGTGAATGTGTATCTAAGTAAAATTTGTTTCTTGTTAAAAAAAGTAAAATATGTTAAATAAAAAGTAAATTTATTATTTAAAAAGTTAAATATATTTTTTAAGAGGCAAGGTGCCCAATGAAAAATTAAAAATAAAGAGGCAATTGCCCACAAATATGAAACCACAAATATGAAAACAGAGCATATTTCTATAGGTGAATGTCTGTTTAAGAAATAATATCTAATTTATGAATTTAATACTTTATTAATATAATCCGTTCGATCGTTCGCTTAAAATTTTTATAAACCAAATATGTACATTATTAGTTTTTTGCAAGTAAGTATACCATTTTCCTTTTACTTTTGTTTCTTTTCTTGTGAAATTTGGCAACAATTTTTTTCTTGTTCATCCCATTCCCTTAGAAAAAATAATTTGTTGTTTGAAACAACCAACTTTTGATTCGAACACTAACGAACTAGTTTAAAAAAGTCCTACCTGTTGCAAACAATTCTACTTCCTTGCATACATATCTACAATAAGCATAAGCTTTTAGTTTGTTTTGTACTTGAACGAACTTCATCGAGAAGCAATGAAAATTCAGTTAAGTCTTAACCGTCTCAAATTTCGGAAGGAAAAGCACTTAGTTAATAAAATCACCTGTTGTGCTTTTGAAATAGAAAATATTCAATAAAATATTATTCATTGCATAATTTTGAGGACTTACTTAAAGTCTTGGGCTTTGTATTGGTATTGGCCTTAGCTAAGTAAACTATCTAAGTGCACAACCAAACCAGCTAAAAGGTTGTGCAAAAAACTATTTGAGAAGTAAAATAATATCATTAGGTGAACTTGAAAGCATTTTTATTGTTCCGTACCCCAAAGGTGAAAAAAGATCCCCTATTGTTGTCGCTACAATGTCCGTCTGTCCGTAACACGGTATTTCCTCAGGAACCGTAAGAGCTACGGACCTGAAATTTGGACAGAGTATGTAGAACCTTGGCGCTACAATAACAAATACATGAGAATTAAAAATTAAAGGGTGTTCCAAAACGAGCAACGAAAAATGTTAAAATCCCATGTAATATAAATATATGTAATTGTATGTACACTTGAAATTTTGTAAAATTAGTGTATTTTTGTATAGACTAGAACAATTAACGCTAAAATTATAAAAAATTTAAATTAAAGGGAGGTCCATCAGTTAATGCAAAATTGACTATGTAATTTTGTCAACTTGCTATATCTTGGAAACCGTAAGAGGTAAACTCTTGAAATTTTTAAAAACGGTAAAACTAAAAAATCCGAAAATAATAAAATCGCCAAAACCTAAAAAAAATCGCCAAAAATTGCAAAATAATCGCCAAATCGAAAAAAATCGCCAAAATTAAAAAACCAAAAATCGCCAAAACGAGAAAAAAATGTCTCAACTAAAAAAATTGCTAAAATGGAAGAAAACTCCAAAAACCGAAAAAATCGCCAAGACTAAAAGAAAACTGCCAAAATTAAAAAAAAACGTCAAAAACGAAAAAAATGCCAAAATTATATTTTATATAGGCTAAAGTTCGTATTGAATTACATATTTCGTGTCCGTACGAAAACCCTTCGTGCGCGGGTCAAAGTCGCACTTTACTGAATTTATTGAAAAGTGTGCACAATTGGGCCATTATTTGCACTTTTGGATTTTTGATAGCCCTGTGATACTCTCTAAGCTATTTTGGCCCGCCATTTCAACTCAAAATACAACCAATTCCTGCAAACATTTGACTACTACACTTTTTAATTGAGTTTTCTCCGTTTTAAAAACTACTTTTAATTGTGTAGATTTTTATTTAAACCAGTTTCCGATATCTGTATCAGATCATGTTTTGAGTGGGGAAGCCTACAGTATTGTACCACGTGTTTTTAAACTTTTTTTTCCAAATAAAACTGAACAATTAAATAATGAACATAGGGCAGCATCGCTAGTTCTGGAATTTAAAAAGCTCGAAGATGTAAGTGAATTCGCATTCGCATACAAATTTATACAGAATAATTTCAAGGAATTCTTTCTGTTCCACATTCCTCAGCATGTGTGCCAAAAATCATTTCTTTCGACTAAAATCAACAATAAAATATGAAACTTCACCTTTTTTTCAATATAAATTTCTTTCGATATCGTGAAACAGGCCATACATACATATGTACAAGAAATCGTCTATATGTAAAAAATACCGTGTCATCTTTAATACAATTAAAAGATTCAATGAAATCTCGTTTTAATAATTTTTATGATGAAAATATTTTAAATCTTAATACAAGAAAAAAAACTTGTAAACAGGAATAAATTGAGGAACTGTTGGACTAAGAATTTAGAGACTACATATGTATACATATTGTTGTAATATATGTCCTTTATGTATAGTCGAATAAAAATACACAAAAATCTATTTTCTAGATTTTATACAAAAACGTGTTTATTTTACAATTAATTTGAACATAGTGAAGAAAATCTATTTTACATTAAAGTATAATGCCAAACTATAGTGATTGAAAATAAATTTTCTTAAACAATAAATGCAAAGTATTTGTATTGCAAAGTACAAATTCGAAAACAATTAAACACATATTATATTATATATAATATAATTAAAGTTACATATAGACTGGTTTTTTCACTAAAATTTTGTTTTTTAAGCAACATACATGTGCATGTATATATATACATATGTATGTATGTATGTATGCATAAAATATGTATTTAACAAAAAATACTTTAAAAAATTTGAATTTTTTTCGCTAATCTCTGTTTTTGCTCTAAACAAAATAAATCACACGTAAACATCTCAAATGTAATGTGAACGGCTGTGTTTAGTTTTGCAAAACACGTGTCTTAAATACGTTAAAGACCATAAGTGTGAACATGGTATTACTACGTTTCTGCTTATTAAAATAAAACAGTCGCAATCAGCGTGACCTTTTGACCGACTAAAGTGGAAGATTGCCACTTTTTCCACTGCCTTGCCACTTTTTGTCTCCCTTTTTATACCCTTTACCAAAAAATGGTAAAAGGGTATATATAGGTTTGTCATTCCGTTTGTAATTTCTACAATATTAATAAGCGACACATAAAGTATATATATTCTGGATCCTTATGCATAGGGAAGACGAACAAGCGATGTCCGTCTGTCCGTCTGTCCGTCTGTCCGTCTGTCTGTACGTGAAATCGGTTTTCCCAAGCTCCCAGAAGAGCTAGAGACTTCGTTCTTGGACTGGTGTGTCAGAAATTTTCCGAAAAATTTTGCTATTGAAATTCAGCAAAATCGAGCAGACGGTTTCAGAGCTGGAAACCTCATACTCAATATTCCCATAGAAAATAACTACCGAAAACAAGTTTTCATTACTTTTTTATTAAATTAACTTATTTTATACTTCGGTATGAACAAAATTGGTATTTATAATTAAAAAAAAAATTTTAAAATTTAACAAAATAAAAAAAATGTTTCCAGGGTTGGAAAACTTTAACTTATTTCCTAATAATTAAACATATTTCATGTTTTAGGAAGAAGGCTATTTTCTCAGGAACGGTAAAAGCTACGGGTCTGAAATTTCGACAGTGTATGTAGAACTTTGGTCGCTACAACAACAAATATATAAAAGCTAAAAATTAAAGGGTGTTCCAAAATGAGTGACGAAAACTTTTAAAATCCCATGTAATATACATACAATTGTATTATGTATGTACATATGCATATTGACACTTGAAATTTGTAAAATTAGTGTATTTTTATATATGCTGCAACAATTAACACTAAAATTAAAAAAAATTTTAAATTAAAGGGTGGTCCATCAGTTAATGCAATTTTGACTATGTAATTTTAACAAATTGCTATATCTTGGAAACCGTAAGAGCTAAACTGTTGAAATTTTCAAAAACGGTAGAACTAAAAAATCCAAAAAATATAAAATCGCCAAAAATTTAAAAAAAATCGCCAAAACGAAAAAAATCGCCAAAATGAAAAAAAGCACTAAAATTAAAAAAAAAACGCCAAAAATCTAAAAAAATCGCCAAAACGAGAAAAAAATGCTTATATGAACATAAATCGCCAAAAATTAAAAAAAATCGCCTAAATGAAAAAAAATCGCCAAAATAAAAAAAAAATCGCCAAAACGAAAATAAATCGCCAAAATTAAAAAAAAAAACGCCAAACGCTGAAAAAAATCGCCAAAACAAAAAAAATTGCCTATATGGAAAAAAATCGAAAAAAAAATCAGCAAAATCAAAAAAACCGCCAAAACGAAAAAATATCGCCAAAATTAAAAAAAGGCCAAAAACCGAAAAAAAATCGCCAAAACGAAAAAAAAAAATGCTTATATGAACATAAATCGCCAAAAATTAAAAAAAATCGCCTAAATGAAAAAAAATCGCCAAAAATAAAAAAAATCGCCAAAACGAAAATAAATCGCCAAAATGAAAAAAAAACGCCAAACACTGAAAAAATCGCCGAAACAAAAAAATGCTTATATGAACAAAAATTGCCAAAAATGAAAAAAAAAATCGCATAAATGCAAAAAAATCGCCAAAAGCAAAAAAATCGCCAAACACGAAAATAAATCGCCAAAAATTAAAAAAACGCCAAAAAACGAAAAAAAATCGCCAAAACGAGAAAAAAGTGTCAAAACAACAAAAAATTCCCACAATGACAAAAATCCGCAAAAATCGCCGAAACAAAACAAATGCTTATATGAACAAAAATCGCCAAAAATTAAAAAAAAATCGCCTAAATGAAAAAAAATCGCCAAAATCAAAAAAATTGCCAAAACGAAAATAAATCGCCAAAATTATAAAAAAAGCAGAAAATCGAAAAAAATCGCCAAAACAAAAACAAAAATCGCCAAAAATTAAAAAAATAGCTTAAATGAAAAACAATCGTCAAAATCAAAAAAATCCGCCAAAGCGAAAATAAATCGCTAAAATTAAAAAACCCAAAACCCAAAACAAGAAAAAAGTGTCAAAACTAAAAAAATTGCCAAAAAGAAATAAAAATGCCAAAAACCGAAAAAATCGCCAAAACAAAAAAAAATTGCCTGTATGAAAAAAAATCGCAAAAAAAAATATAAAAATCGCCTAAATGAAAAAAAATCGTCAAAATCAAAAAAATCGCCAGAACGAAAAAATTGCCACAAGTAAAAAAAACGCCAAAAACCGAAAAAATCGCCAAAACCAAAAAAAAATTGCCTATATGAAAAAAAAAATCGACAAAACTAAAAAAATCAGCAAAATAAAATAAATCGCCAAAATGTAAAAACCACCAAATTAAACATAATGCCAAAAACCTTAAAATTGCACTAGAGAAAAAAGTATGCATTTTTTTACAAAATTAATATGTACCTACATATCTCTGTGCGTATGTATGTATCTCTATACTACAAAAACGCACTTTGGTAAAGGGTATATAAGATTCGGCACAGCCGAATATAGCACTCTTACTTGTTTTTAAATACTTTTTATACATGAATCAAAAAACAAGGTTGCCCAGGTCCGATATTTTATTTTCTGCCTGTGATGTAGTTATAGAATTTTGTTGTAAACAAAGTGTGTACATACATTTGTTTGTGGGATGTCCTCTCTATCTCTCTCTCTCTCACACACACTTTTTACAACAAACACCCTTGTGTATTTTATATTGACGTAGATGCGCAATAGAACAAATTTGTGTACGGCTAAATGCGCAATCTTGTTTTAATGATTCATGCTTTTTTAGGTACCGTCAGTGTTACCATATGCGAAGATTTATCTTATTTTTGAAGTTTTTAGACATGTTTAAACAACATAAAAGATTTCTTATCTAAAAATAAGACTTTTTTTAAATGTTAGTTTTGGTATTTTTAATATATTATTGAAGTTTTTTTTAATAAATCACTTACAATTTTTTTGATTTGCTTAGTAATAATCTTACAAATATTCTATAGAATAATATTTTTGTGTTATTTGGTTTACGTTTAATAAATAGTTCACTAAAAAAAATAAATTTTTACTCATTTTCATTCAATAAAATAACTAAAAAATTTTTGGTTAAAAAAAGTTTTTTTTGTTCAACTTGTAGATTTTAAAAAAATAAATATGGCAACGCTGAGTTCTGTCACAGGCTATTTTCTCAGGAACTGTAAGAGCTACGGATCTGAAATATGGACACAGTATGTAGAGCCTTGACCGCTACAAAAACAAATGCATAAGAGTTACAATTGTATGTACACTTGAAATTAGTGTATTTTTATACAGACTACTACAATAAACACTAAAATTTAAAAATCTGAAATTAATGTTCTATCAGTTAATGCAATTTTGACTATGTAATTTTGACAATTTGTTGTATCTTGGAAACCGTAAAAGGCAAACTCTTAAAATTTTCAAAAACAGTAAAATTAAAAAATCTCAAAATTATAAAATCGCTAAGCCAGAAAAAACTCGTCAAAAACCAAAAAAACCACCAAGTAAAAAAATTTCTAATACTAAAATAAATCTACAAAATCGAAAAAATCGCCAAAAAAAACATCGCCAAAAACCGAAAAAAATCGCCAAACCGCGAAAAAAAGTGCCAAAACTAAAAAATAGCCTGGATGGAAAAAGGCAAAATTTACAAAACGCAAAAAAATTAAAAATTAAAAAAAGCGTCAAAACTTAAAAATAATTGCCAAAAACCGATACAAACGCCAAAACAAAAACACTTGTTTTTCTTCTTCTTCGAAAAAAAACCTACATATATGTATATTATATAGGCTAAAGTTTGTACTGAATTACATATCTAGTGTCCGAACGGAATCCTTCATGCGCGGGTCAAAGTCGCACTTCACTGAATTTATTACAACTACAATTACAAACTACAAGCCGATAAAAAGTCAGCAAATGCAGTAAACTTTACTGAGTAAAGTTAGAAAATAAAAAACATGTTGATTATTGAGTTCTTGTTTCAACTTTGTTACTTGATGAGCTTCTTATTTGTTTAAATGACATTTTTACATAATAACTCTAGTTGTTCTAAGAAATTTTTGGGTAAAGGTTCCCTGATGATCTGCATTAGCAACAGTAAAATGCGCATAGGATCCAGCTAAACCCCTCAATAATCATTTTCAATGAAAATTTAATAAAAAAATATTTTACTATATATGTAAAATAATAATTTGGGACTATTAGTGCGTTAAAAAACACTAACATGAATTTAATTTAATGTAGTCATTTCATTTTTCACGGCAACCATATTATTTAGATACATATTAACTGCCGTTTTCAAAAAAAAAAATTTGATTTACGAAAGGTTTAATGAACAAATTTTCATACAAGATTTGTTTTGTAAACCTTTCGTAAATCAAAATAATTTTTATTGAATACAGCATTAAATAAATACCATCATGAATTAAATTTTACATGATTTAATTTATGTTTTAGCATTTTTTTGAAATCAATGATTTTTGCAACTTTTCGCTGGTATTTGATTATTATGCAACAACTATTTTATTAAGTTTGAGATCTTATAATAAACTAATTAACAATATTTATTTACATTCATGTAAAATTGTATCTGAAGAAGACATGCAAAGGCGTGTCGAAATATTCAATATAAATAAATATTCATTCATTTGTTTATAACAAACCCTCAAGCTTAATAAAATAGTTGTTATATTAATTGAAATTAAAGTTATAGTTTTTTAACAGCAAAGCTACTTTGGCTTGCTTGCAGAAATATCCACAGTCTCCGGCAAGCATCGAAACGGCATCCCCGCACTACTAGAAGTGTAGTAGAATGACTGAAAAGCAAAATGTTTTCAGGTTGATTAATAATGAATGAAAAATATTATTTGTTCATAACCTATCATTTTAGTTTTGTAATTCTCAATGAGGTAGTTTACACGAGAACAATATTTAATCCGCACAATTTTTGTTATTTTCCAAATTACACGAGACTAATTTATCTGGCACAAAATGTATACGTATACACAGCTTTGTGTGTGTTAGTGTTTTTCGTACTCATTTAACATTTTCTGTTTTTTAAGTTGTGTGTGTATTGGTTTTATGCTGCTAATGCGGGGTTGTAGCTGGTTGAAAAGTTGTGCCAACCACAAAACCCCTCTCTTTGCCTCTCTCACCAACAAACTGGCATGTTATTCCAGCAAAATTATGCCCGTGTAAATCAGCGCATTAATCTATTGAAAGTTTTTCTACAAGCTTTGAGATTATGTAAGCTTTTTTTTTAAATTGTGGTTGAAGTTTTCTGATTTGCAGCTTGAGCAGCAACGGCATACATCTATTCTTGCTTAACCAACAAGAAATAATTAATTTTTTATTCAGAAATAATAGTATTATATCAAAATATACGATTTTAATAATTTTCTATTTACCATTCTTCATATTATTATTAAAATAACTTGTTTTTCTCGTCAAATATGTATATGTATGTATACATGTACATATGTGTGCCTTTGAATCTGTTTGTCTATGAAATATTTAATGTAAGAGTTTTTAATTAATTTTTATGTCAAAAAATCATATCAAAAAATAAATGCCTTGACCACAGCAATAAATAAACTTGTCCATTCATTCTTAATTTTTTATTTTGGTACGTAAATGATTTAACCCTTGGACTTTCACAGGTAAATGTGCTTGCACGGTGTTTTTTTTTAAATTAATATTTGTCCAGGTAGGAGATAGAGAAAAAAAATCTGGGACAATTTCATGCGTGTTACAATTGTAATGTAAATTTTTTTTACATATTTACATAACCCATTTTGTAATATTCGAAAGGATATTTATTTCTTTTGCTCGTTTTGTTTTGATAAACGTTCTTAGAGGGATTTATTATCAATTGATATTTGCTCTCTAAAATTTTTCTAAGGATACAAAGAGTAAAAACAAGAAATTACAAAAAACTATGCGATTTAAAATAACTTAAAATTTATTTGCTTTGCAAAACCACATATTTCGATTTCACGTGCGACATTGAGAAAAAAAAACCAATTACTATCAGTGCCTCCAAAGCACATGCAGAATATGAGAAGAAATATTTTAATCAAAGTATATATACGAAATAAATGCAACATAACGCAATATTTGATAGCTTTGATGAAAATTTCATGCATCGAGCCTTGAAGCTTAACTGTCCAGTAAATCACAAATATCTTAAACTTTAAAAAATTTATGGTAATTAAAAAATAATGATAAAATAGCAGAAATAAATAAACTGATTACTTATTAAAAAAAGAATCTAGAATATAAAATTCGGAGTACCTGTACTGTTTTTTATTAAATGAAATTTAAATTTTTAAATAATTTACCAAATTCAAAAATCCAAAAAAAAATTACTAAGCTAATTTGAATTTGTTAATATTATATGAAAAACTAGTAACAAAAAAAATAAATTAATTAGTTAAAAAAATTTTGAATATAAAGTTCGCAGTACCTGGACTTTAGTGTTTTTTTCTTAGTGATAGAGAAGTTTTTAAATAATTTTTCCATTTCAAAATCCAAATAGCTAGTTTGTAAATATTATATGAAAAACTAATAACAAAAAAAAAAAAAGAATTAATTATTTAAAAAAAAAATTCGAACATAAATTTCGCAATATCTGAACTTCATTGTTTTTTTAAATGATTTACAAATTTTTAAATAATTTTCCAAATTCAAAAACCACTAAAACATTTGAAGTTAATGCGAATTTATTACTATCATATGAAAATTTTTTATATGCCACCGCAGTTCGCAATGGCGAAACTCTATCGTATATCCTTAAAAAATTTAGGTAGATTTTTTTGGCTATTTTTTTCGAATTCAGCAGTTCTAAAACCAAATACACTGACCATCAAATAATTTTTTCCAGCTAGATTCGGAATTCGTACCACTGTGCTACGTTTGGTGATTGTTTGGATGGAATCTACTTATCCCGTACAAGATCAATTATAATAAATTTTTGAGATTTACTATATTTTATTTTATTATTTAATTAAAAATCAAATGTTTAAAGGCTTTATTCAGAACAAAAATCTTAGGCTTACAAAATGTTTAACAAACAAATTTCGATACAAAGTTTTTCTTGCAAAACTTTTTTTATTTTTTCTGAATATGTCAGTAAATTTTTTCTGCAATTTAAAACCCAAAATGTTGCATTTAGAATGCGCCCGGGATAGATAAAAAAAAATACAACCAAAAAGTAAATAGCTTCAAACGAAAATTGGTGGTTCCCAAAGGGTTATAACATGAATTTAAATTAAAAAAAAACTATAAAGCAAAATGAAGATGTTGCTGAATTTTATGCAATCGTTAGATGTACATATGTATGCATGTATATGTGTATGTGCGCATCTGAATGTACAGATGTATGCATGTTACGCATGAAGTAAATTTCTTTAAAAAAATACATTCTACATAAAATGCTTGAATGCAGAGTAAGCAAATATCAGCATAAAGACATTGCTTCGAAATTGTAAGAAGAAAAAGCGAATAAGAAAATTAATATAAATTTTTTAATTTGAAAAAAATCTAAGGAAATGAAATCTTTAATTATTTATAAATTAGATATTGGAATATATATACTATGTGAATACACACACACACACACATATTCCAATATATAAAATTTGTTTTTTGTTTATTATAAGAACTTCACATACTCGTATGTATCTTAAGACGTTACAAAGTGGTTCCAATAAACAAAAATAGAGTAATAAATACATATTTTTGAAATTTGCGATTTGATAACAAAAAGTGCATTTGTATATTTAAAAACTTTACAACACGCCTAAAATTATTGAAATCAGTAGCCCGTTTCTGTATTTCTCGCATCGTAAAAGTTTTCACATAAAGTGTAAAAAAAAAATTTCATCGTTTCTCGATATGTGAGGAAAAAGTGTTTCTGTATTTGAATGCGAGAACAGACAACACTGATTCTATTTTTATTGGAATATTTCCAGTAATCGAGTGTCAAATGAAAACAAAATGTCACAAAAAATTATTTCAATAACAAAAAAATAAATAATTTACAAGAAAAGGAAAATAAAATAATTAACAAGAATATAAAATGAATGTAAAATCATTGGAAGAATTTTTTTTTTACATAAAACAATGACATAATCCTAATAATAATAACTTTAGTTCAACAATTCGTTGCATATTTTTCTAACTAGTTTATTTTTCTTATTTTCACACACAAATTAAAAAATTCATAAGTTTTTGAACAAATTTGGTTGCTCTCGCACCAATTTAAAATGCGAGTTCTTTTGACAGTTCTTGCGAGAAACTTTTCACAAAATATTGTTACAGAAACACTTTTTCTCGCATATTTCCCATAGTAGCTGGAAATTTATTTAAATGACAGATAGTTCTCGCAAAGAAAAAATACAGAAACATTTATGTGAGAAAAGCCATTTTGTGTTTCAATTCACACTGTTTTTGTTACAATTTCCTCGTTTCATGCGGAAAATTTTACCATTCGAGAAATACAGAAACGAGCTACAGAAGATACTTATGAAGTTGTAAAGCCTACGCCATCTTTCATGTCAAATTTTACACCCTGTAGCTGACCGTGTATGGCAACAGGGTGGTGTACAAATAATATTGAAATTGGGTGAACAGGGGTGAAGCAATTAGACTATTACAGGTAAGAAAAACATTGTCGTCATCATAACTTTTATAAATATCACGTTATTTCATTAAGATATTTTCAATAGCTCGAAAGATATTTTTAAAAATTTTAGTTTTTGTTCCCGATTTTGTCAATATCACCGGTAATGGCGTAGCTAAATATTTGAAAAAAATATTTTATAATTTTTAATAACAACTTTAATAATATGTAAAAGAAATTTTAATTCATGTGACGGAGAAAAAAAAACAAAGTCAAGATTTTGAAATTAAATTGCATAAATTCAGTAAAGTGGGACTTTGACTCGCAAGGACGGGCAATATATATGAACTTTTGTCTATATATATAATCGGAAATCTTATCTAATGTAAACATTTTTCAAAAATTTTTTTTGCTTAAGCGCTTTTTTGATTTTCGCCGATTTTTTCCGCTTTAAGGCGATTTTTTAAGCTTGAGGTTTTTTTTGTTTTGGTGCTTTTTCCCTTTTATGGATTTTTTTCAGTTCTTGGCGATTAATTTTAGTTTTAGGGATTTTTTAGATTTTTGACGATATTTCTTGGTTGTTTTTTCGGCGCTTTTTTTGTTAAAGCAATTTTTTAATTTTTTTTTACAATAATTTTAGTAACTCTATTATCTTTAGTTATGGAGCTTATTTGATTTTGGCGTTTTTTTCAGCGAAAAAAAAATACAGAAAATCTTTGTAACTTAAATAATTAGTAAAATAAAACTATTTATTCTCATTAAATTCATGTTATTTCAAATTGAAATCACTTTGATTCAACATGGTTCATTGCGTTATTTCAGTATTAAATTAACATTGTTTAAAGATGAAATAACTTTTATTTAACATGTAGTGAAATGTTAAATCAAATAATTAAATAAAGTTATTTCAAAAGCAAAAATTTTCTTTGAAGTTTACTGTGAATCATGTTGAAACAACATGAAACACTTATGAAGCAAACGATTTGCCAAAATACATTTAATTAATCTTTTTTTCGTAGATTTTAATATCAAACCAACTGCACGGTTTTGGAATTTGCTGTTCCTTCGTGCTCTTCTTCATGTTCCTCATGCTCAGATTCATCCCAGTTGAAAACAAAAAATATTCTGAATATCTGACTGTGTTTCGTCTCTTGGACACATAAAAATAAGATTATGCATAGAGAAATAAACACTCTTTGTTTGTTGCCTATTGGCAACAGCAGTTTTAAAAGAATATTATAAGAAAACTAACAAGTTTTTTCAAGATCTTTTCTTTCAAATGACTTTCTTACGGTTAATTAATTATATTAAAATAATTATTTTAGTGATTTATAAAATTTTTGTAAACACATTTTTTTTTGCAAAATAATCTTGAACTCTACGAAAAACTCTTGCATCAAACCTGCACAGTTTACAACGCTTACAGTGCAAAACAATCCGTATTTTTTTATATTTATTTTTTTAATAGAGCACACACAACCCGTAAACCCGTAAAGCGATTAGCTTGTCTGCAGAAAACACCCAGAGGCTATGGTGGGAATCGAACCCACGACCTCTGGACTGAGAGGCTAGCATCGCTACCACTCAGCGACAGGGGCACCCAAAAGTTAAAAAGCGCACTCTAACTGGACTTTTAAGCATTTATGTAAAATGTTGCCTACTGGCAACATTGAGTATGAGAGGGTTAATCATAACTCAACTGCTCGTATACACAACATTACTATGCAAAATGCATGAAGTGCTGCTCGAAGTCAAAGTCAGTTGAGCATAAGTACTTGAAAAAAATTATATTTAATATGTATATAAATATGGGCGTAGCATTGCCCACTGTCTTAACCAGGAAATTGTTTAACATATCATCACAAGGCAAATGCCAACATTTCGTAAGTTTCAAACTAAATATTTATTACAGTCAAAAGTTATAAACAAATACCACGAGTATACATAAAAACAATAATATATATAACACACACAAAAACAGTGTCATACATTAATTTTTATTTATGCACTTACCCTACATCTACACTATAATAACTTTTGTTATGATAATAATATATTATGTGTAAATTTAGTTTTACATTCAAATTTATTTAATTTTTGGATATTTTTACCTTTACTACAAATGTAACAAGCATTTTTTTTTCATTATGAAAATTTAAGGTAACTAACATATCCATTTCAGGTACATAGCTTGGAAAATAATGATCATGAAGTGTTAAATTTTTGACAAAATACAGTTTGTTCTAGGAAAAAAATAATAATAATAATAATTTGTAAGATATCAATAAAACAAATGCAACTTACCGCCAATATTGGGCATTTTCGTGGATAATTACTGATTCTCCTCAGCTCTGATGTAATCATTCTTATAATGTATAGTTTCGAATCAGAAAATTCCAACAATTTACAAGCATCGAAATCATGTTTCAGAATATTTATCCTACGATTCTGTGTTTTGATAACATCCGCAATAAGTTCTAAATTAAACCGGCTAAGATTTTTAGAGTACATAATCTCACAAGAGATTTGTTTCTTTGAGGTCAGGGAACAATTTGCCTTCATCATCAAATCTTTATCGTGAACAATGGTTTTCATATCTTCAAAGTTAACAATTTTATGTTTACGTTGCTTGGTAGAAAAAAAATTAAATTAAACTCTTTAAAAACTTCGTACTAAACTTTTGACTCACTTGATTAGATGCTTCGCCAAATTTGAAAAAAACAAGCACAAAAAATATTATTAATGATCTTAAAACTCCGTCCATTTTGTGATACATATTCAATTCAGTTTGTTTGTCTATTTGGAACTCAAAGCATTTTTTTTAAATAACAAAAGTTTTAATATTAAACGATAATTATTATTACTAATTAAAACTAAATCAATATCTGTTTAATATTTAAATATTCACATAATTATTGCTTATTTCACAATTAGTTAAATTCCATTTAAACATGTGTGATTGTGTATGTGTGTATACATAAAAATACACTTACCCAGTGAAAAAAATGGAAGTCATTCTAGTGGAAGTACATTTTTATTGCTTCCAAAAATTCGATATTTTTAATTTGAAGAGAGTGAGCAAAAAACCATGTAGAAGCTTATTTTAGTCACACAAAACCTTGTAACTCCTCCATAGTGTTAGAAAATACTCACCAGAATTTAAAAAAAAATTTATTTTCTTAAAGAAATTTATGAACTATTTTTAGTCTAAAATTTAAAAGTTATTTGCTTAAATTTAAATGAATACACTGTTTCGGGTTTAAATTCGTATAAAAAGAAACGAATAGTTAAAAAAGGCAACTATTTACCCTTTTTCCTAGATGAAAATATTATCATAGAACACAAAAAAGGAATTTTTCTTAATATCGCTTCCAATTCAGGGACCAGGCATCGAAAAAGAGAACTTCTTGCAATGACAACCCTATGTAAAAATCATTAGATTGGATCGAAATTTGCACTACTTCCGCATCGTAAGCTCTACATTTTCATGATTTTTTTGGAGTCTCTTTTTTTACAGGGTAATTAACTAAAATTTTACAATTTAAATTACGCACAATCTTTTTAACTATATAGACGATAGCATTTTTGACCTCGATTTGCCGATAAAATCTAAAACTAAACAAAACTAATTTATAAAGTTCCCTCATAAGCATCAATTTCCTCTTATAATTTTATTTTTTATGCCTTTCACCAAAAATGGCAACGGTAAAAATAAGTTTCACATTCCGCTTGTAATTTCTACACTATGAAAAGGCATAGTTAATGGTTCCTTATGACTACGAAAGTCGAATAAGGTATGTCCGTCTGTCCATCAGTTTGTACGTGAAACAAACCCCCCACCCCCGAAACAAATATTAACAAGTAAGAGTGCTATATTCGGTTGTGCCGAATCTTATATACCCTTTACCAAAGTGCGTTTATGTAGTATAGAGATACATACATAAGCACAGAGATATATAGGTACATATTAATTTTGTGAAAAAATTCATACTTTTTTTCTAGTGCAATTTTTAGGTTTTTGGCATTATGTTTAATTTGGTGCTTTTTAAATTTTGGCGATTTTTTTTCATATAGGCAATTTTTTTTGGTTTTGGCGATTTTTTTCGGTTTTTTGCGATTTTTTTAATTCTGGCGATTTTTTTGTTCCGGCGATTTTTTTGATTTTGACAATATTTTTCGTTTAGGCGATTTTTTAATTTTTTATATATTTAATTTTTTTTATTTTTTGTGGCAATTTTTTCAGTTTTGACACTTTTTTCTCGTTTTAGCGATTTTTTTCGGTTTTTGACGTTTTTTAATTTTGACGATTTTTTTGTTCTGGCGGTTTTTTTGATTTTGACGTTTTTTTTCATTTAGGGGATTTTTTTTTATTTTTTGTCGATTTATTTCTTATGGGCATTTTTTTTGTTTTGGCGATTTTTTTCGGTTATGGCGTTTTTTTTATTTTTGGCGATTTATTTTCGATTTGGCGATTTTTTTGATTTTGGCGATTTTTTTTGCATATAGGCGATTTTTTTTAATTTTTGACGATTTTTGTTCATATAAGCATTTTTTTTTTGTTTTGGCGATTTTTGCGGATTTTTATCATTGTGGGAACTTTTTTTGTTTTGACACTTTTTTCTCGTTTTGGCGATTTTTTTCGGTTTTTGGGGTTTTTTTGAATTTTGGCAATTTTTTTCGTTTTCGCGATTTTTTTGATTTGGCCGATTTTTTTTTCATATAAGCGATTTTTTTTTAATTTTTGGCGATTTTTTTCATATAGGCAATTTTTTTGCTTTGGCTTTTTTTTCGGTTTTTGGATTTTTTTTAATTTTGGCGATTTATTTTCGTTTTGACGATTTTTTTGGATTTTGGCGATTTTTTTTCATATAGGCGATTTATTTTAATTTTTGGCGATTTTTGTTCACATAAGCAATTTTTTTTGTTTCGGGGATTTTTTTCGGTTTTTGGCGTTTTTTTTAATTTAACTTTTTTTTTCATTTTGGCGATTTTTCTCATTTTGGCGATTTTTTAAAATTTTTGGCGATTTTATAATTTTCGGATTTTTTAGTTTGACTGTTTTTGAAAATTTCAAGAGTTTAACTCTTACAGTTTCCATGATATAGCAATTTGTCAAAATTACATAGTCAAAATTTCATTAACTGATGGACCACCCTTTAATTAAATTTTTTTTAATTTTAGTGTTAATTGTTGTAGCCTATATAAAAATACACTAATTTTACAAATTTCAAGTGTCAATATACATATATACACACATACATACAATTGTATGTATATTACATGGGATTTTAAAAGTTTTCGCCGCTCATTTTAGAACACCCTTTAATTTTTAGCTTTTATATATTTGTTGTTGTAGCGACCAAAGTTCTACATACACTGTCCAAATTTCAGACCTGTAGCTTTTACCTTTCCTGAGAAAATAGCATTCTTCCTAAAACATGAAATATGTTTAATTATTAGGAAAAAAGTTAAAGTTTTCCAACCCTGGAAACGTTTTTTTAATTTGTTAAATTTTTAAAATTTTTTTTAATTATAAATACCAATTTTATTCATACCGAAGTATAAAATAAGTTAATTTAATAAAAAAGTAATAAAAACTTGTTTTTCGGTAGTTATTTACTATGGGAAAATAGAGTTTGAGTTTTCCAGCTCTGAAACCATCTGCTCGATTTTGCTGATTTTCAATAGCAAAATTTTTCGGAAAATTTCTGACACACCAGTCCAAGAACGAAGTCTCTAGCTCTTCTGGGAGCTTGGGAAAACCGATTTCACGTACAGACAGACGGACAGACGGACATCGCTTGTTCGTCTTCCCTATGCAAAATCAGCAAAATCGAGCAGACGGTTTCAGAGCTGGAAAACTCAAACTCAATTTTCCCATAGAAAATAACTACCGAAAACAAGTTTTTATTACTTTTTTATTAAATTAACTTATTTTATACTTCGGTATGAATAAAATTGGTATTTATAATTAAATAAAAATTTTAAAAACTTAAAAAATTAAAAAACGTTTCCAGGGTTGGAAAACTTTAACTTTTTTCCTAATAATTAAACATATTTCATGTTTTAGGAAGAAGGCTATTTTCTCAGGAACGGTAAAAGCTACGGGTCTGAAATTTGGACAGAGTATGTAGAACTTTGGTCGCTACAACAACAAATATATAAACGCTAAAAATTAGAGGGTGTTCCAAAATGAGTGACGAAAACTTTTAAAATCCCATGTAATATATATAAAAATGTATGTACATATGTATATTGACACTTGAAATTTTTTAAATTAGTGTATTTTTGTATATGCTACAACAATTAACACTAAAATTAAAAAAATTTTAATTAAAAGGTGGTCCATCAGTTAATGAAATTTTGACTATGTAATTTTGACAAATTGGAAACCGTAAGAGTTAAAATCTTGAAATTTTCAAAAACGGTAAAACTAAAAAATCCAAAAATTATAAAATTGCCAAAAATTAAAAAAAAATCGCCAAAACGAAAAAAACGCCAAAATGAAAAAAACGCCAAAAACCGAAAAAATCGTCAAAACGAGAAAAACGTGTCAAAACTAAAAATAAATTTCCACAATGACAAAAAAACGCCAAAAACCGCAAAAATCGCCAAAACAAAAAAAATGCTTATGTGAACAAAAATCGCAAAAATTAAAAAAAAAAATCGCCAAAAACCGAAAAAAATCGCTAAAACAAAAAAAATGGAAATAGAAAATTTAGGTTTTCTCTCAAGAATTGAGTAAACAAGATATTTTTATGAAATTTTTATCCAATATGAACGAGTTGAGAATTATTTCTTGCTTTATTAACTCAAACTATCAATTTTTTTGAGTTATGGCGTTCTTTGAGATATGTAGTGTTCCTGACTTTGTGTGGGAGTCAAAGTCGTACTTTACATTTTCTTAAAACAAAAATTGTTTTGTGAATTACAAAAAAAAACTAACAAATATGTACTCAAATGTCTTATGATGCACATACACACATCCAAATCATTCACAAATATCTACAAAAATTCTATACAATTTGTCATCTTTTTCTTCAAAATTTTTTGTAATCTTTCATTTTATTTTCGAATATTGTTTTCCATTTCTGATGAGTTAACAATTCAACACATGTTGCCTGTCTGCATTAGCTGTTACAAATTTTTGTCTTAATTTTGTTAGTTTTTTGTTTTTCAATTTCTCCGAATCTTTTTTTTTTGCTATTTGCAATTATGTTTATTATACATGCCAAAAATTGCACAAAAATATTTAATGTATAAATAACCAGTTTCGAGCGTTGGTTTATGTAGAAGTTGTTAAGTCCTTAAGAAACAACAAAATATGTACCTCTTGCTCGAAGTTATTAGAAAGGTATTCTCGTACCAAAGATAGATACATACTATTTATTTCGACTGCCTCTAATCGAATGAAGACAAAGGATGGGAAAGTATATCCAAAATGTTACTCTTAAGTTCAGATATTAACAACTGGTATTCTATTATATAGCTTCAGATATTAACATTAATATTAATCAATAATATAATAACTGACTTTCAAAGTGCCTTTTTTTAATTAACCTTCTAACTGGCAAGACCGTCTCAAGATTAACTTCGATTTTTGAGCTAAAGTGACACGTTGCAAAACTTTTCGCTTCAAAATAAAGAAAACTGTCATTAGACTTCGTGATATGATGAGGGAATAACCCTCATCATATCCCGACAAATCGTTTGTCAGTTACGACCACTCATCAAAATAGCACAAAAAAATATTGCGAAAATTAATTTTGTTATATTTCAGTTTTGTTATGTTTTTGAAATTAAAAACAAAAATTATTAAAAACTGCTTTGAAACGGAATAGTGAAGATCGTCTCAATACGGTGTTGCCAATTTGTGTGTAAAAAATCAATGTTTTCACATTCGATATATGTATGTATATCTGAAAACGCTATTGTTCACAGAAAAAAATATCATTAAAATGCAACCAGCAAAACAAATTGTTAATAGTTAATTTAAATTTAAATATATATTTAGTTAATATAAAAAATTAAGTTGTTGATATGACAAACACAGAAATTTTGTTCAACAATCTGAACTAACCAAATTTTATTGTATTACATGGCGCAAAAACTCAAAAAATTCATGGTTGATAAAACAAATTAAAATTTTTCTAGTCAATTAAATTATTCAATAAAATTATTTGTTAAATTATATCATAACGGAATACACACATGTAGAAGAAACAGAAGAACTCGCATTTTGTGTGTATTCATTATTTGCTTATCTAATAACAATTTGCTCTTTAGCTGAGTGGTAAGAACATTAGTCTATTAATCAAGAGATTGCCGGTTCGACTCATCCGAACATCTTTAAATTTAACAAAAAACAAAATTCTAAAAAAAATATAAAAAAATACAAACAAAGAAACAACACATTAAAATTTGATAAACAAATTCATTAAAAAATAATTTTTTTTTGTTAACAACTCAATTGTTAATAACACAAAATTTTAATTGGAAATAATTGAGTTGATTTTGTTTTCTTATGTTACAAATGTGTGTTTCTATTTACAAAAATCGTTGTAGGTGCCTTTTAAAATAATATTTTAATTGTATTCACAAATAAATTATTTGTATTTACAAATCTATTTTTTCTGTGTTGGCTTATTGTGTTGTATTATTTTCATCCCTCTATTTTACAATTATATAAAAGATGAATCTTACTAAACGTGCTTATAAGAAATATATAAATTATAATCAAATGTCTAATGAAGAATTACTCGAATTCATCGTTCCTGTAGAAAGTTATATAGAGAGCACGAATGAAAGTTTTGAAAGCGGTGACAGTCTTGAGGATCATAATTATGTTTTCAGATAATACAAAACAAACCATAGCAAAATGCATTAAAAGTATGGCTGTAGCTGAGACAATGGATACATTTATGGAGATGGCAAATTTCCGAACTTTAACACAATGGTAATAACATCGCCTTATTCAAATTTTGTTGTAGGTGTAGTAGTATTTGAAACCGTTCCGACACAAGAGACATCGACATCAAGTACAACCACAACAATAGCATCCTTTAAACGCAAAACAGCCCGATCTATATTGCCAGCACCTGAAGTTATCAAAGCATCAGTTCAACCTAATCCTGGATACATGACTCTATTTGGCTTATTTGAAAAGTATTCATTTTCTCGGTTTAGTAAACAGCTGTCAGTGCACTACGTAAAACCTCGAGAGCGCTCTACAAATAAGTATGGCACAAACTTTCGATGTGCTTACATGTGAATGAGGCAGCGTTTCGAGGATATTTGTTAATTAGCAGAAACCATCCATTCCAGCAAAAATTTTGCTTAAAAAAAAGCAGGTTTTTTGCATTATAAAATAAAAGTAGTGTCGACAAACCTGCTGATATCGCTGCTGATTTTTATATGGCGAGTTCTCGGTTTGAAGCACTACATTCTAGCTCACTATTAAATCACTTTTTTCCTGTAGTTTGCTTAATATACGTTCACTGCTTTTTAACAAGCTCGTATTTTAAAGCGAGGTATGATGCGCTTTATTGCCCTATTGCATTAAAAACATGATTTTTTTTGGCTTAAAAAAGCGATACGATCTTTAGCCCGTTCAAATAAATCATAAATATAGAAACAAATGAAGTTCAAAAAATAATAATTAAAAATTAACTAAAATTAACAGAAATGGGCCCGTGGCAAAAATTAAATAAATATACTTAATAGTAACAAACCAAAAAAGTTTGTCTTAAGTAGAACAAAAAATAAGCAAATTAACTAAGATGTGCATAATTAGTAAAGAATAAACGACAATGGTAAGTCTGTTGTAAATTAGAGATGGTAAATTTGGGCTTTCATTACAAAACACAAACAAACAGCAAATTAAAATACGATGAATCAAAACAATTCACGTATTCCATTTGCAAGAAAGTTTCGTATATAGGGCAGAAATCTACATTAACTGACACCACACACAGTGGATCAACACAGAAGAATGCTGATGATGAAGGTTTAGTGGCCTTCGAAAACGGCTGGCTGTTCCGTTCAACTATGTGTTATCAGAATATGTACAACTGACTTTGATGTTATTTGTTCATTAATAATTATCACATGTAATTTGGCGATACGAACGTTAACCCGTTCAAATAAATCATTAATATAGAAACAAATGAAGTTCGAAAAATAATAATTAAAAATTAACAAAATTTTTTTACTGGGATAAAACTATTTAATTACTTTTTAAGGATGATATTATTGAATTCATTGTTGTGCAAAATAGTGCATAGTCCGATGAAGAACCGATTTACGTGTGACAATATCTGCTGGACGTGTTGTCTTCAGAAATAAACGGTCCTTAGGGCAATCATCTCCTCAGATTTGGATGGAGCACATCCTAGCATATCAGGTATTAGGAAAAGAGCTCTTCGCCCAGTTGGTGATGTTCAGTTCGATAGTGTAAATCATTTTACTGTTTTGGTCGATAGAAAAGTCAATAAATGGTGCAAATATTGAAATAATCAGACACCTAAAATCCTTGATTCCAAATGTAAATTGTTTCTGAGAGTATCACAATTAAAAATAATGTAATGTAATTTAATTTACTTTCATCTTTAATCTTAACAAAACATTTTATAAATAAAATTTACCTGTGAATTTTCATTACATGCAAACCGGAAAGATCGTCTATAGACGGTCTTCACTATTCTTACTCTTGCGTTCGTTCGTAATGTTTTTCCACGTGTAAATTAAAGCTTACGGTACTTTTGACTATATCCACCATATCCAAATGTTGGCTTCATCCGATAATTTTAACGATCTACCCACTTAGAGGGTTATGTGTACATATACGTACAAACTAATATTACGTGCGAAAAAATTATTGAAAAATAATATTAAAAAATATAAAAATTAAGAAATTGGTACTGAAAAAAGTAAAATTTTTCCTGAAAATTAGTACAACTTGTAAATCTGATATTTCATCCCTGGTAAGAGAACGTTTTCAGCTAAAATATTACAAAAAAAAAATAAAAAAAATTGTATAGAAATTTCTATTTAAGCACTTACACTCAAAATATATTTAATTTTTGGAGATTTTTGCCTTTATTACAAGTGCAATAAACAGTTTTTTGTCGATACGAAAATTTAAGGTAACTTTGATATTCATTTCAGGTACATAACTTGGAAAATAATGTTCATAAAGTGTGAAATTTCTGACAAAATACAGTTTGTTCTAGAAAAAAAAAATAATAATAACTTGAAAGACATCAATAAAAAAATGCAACTTACAGCCAATAATGGGCATTTTCGGGGATAATTACTTATTCTCCTCAGCTCTGTTGTAATCATTCTTATGATGTATATTTTCGAATCAGACAACTCCAGCAATTTACAAGCATCAAAATCATGTTTCAGAATATTTATCCTACGATTTTCTGTTTTTATAATATCCACAATAAGTTCTAAATTAAACCGTCTAATATCTTTAGAGTACATACTCTCACAAGACATTTGTTTCTTTGAGGTCAGGGAACAATTTACCTTCGTTATCAAATCTTTATCGTGAACAATGGTTTTCATATCTTCAAAGGTAACGATTTTATGTTTACGTTGCTTGGTAGAAAAAAAAATTAAATTAAAGGATTTAAAACCTTCGTACTAAACTTTTGACTCACTTGATTAGATGGTTCGCCAAATTTGAAAAAAACAAGCACGACAAATATTATTATTGATCTTAAAACTCCGCCCATTTTGTGATACATATAAAGTCAGTTGGCTTGTCTATTTGGAACTCAAAACATATTTTGTAATAACAACACTTTTAATATTAAATGATCTTCATTACATTTATACATGTGTGTGATTGAGTGTGTGTGCGCGTGTGTCCATAAAAATACCATTTAAATTACGCAGAATCTTTTTATGTAGACGATATTATTTATCTTTACGCTCGATTTGCCGAGAAAATCTAAAACCTAAATTAAAATTAAAGTTCCCTCATAAAAACCAATTAGCTTTGGCATAATTTGATTTTATGTTGTTCACCAAATATGGTAAAAATTTGTCATTCGGTATTTCCGTCTGTTTATCTATCTGTACATGAAATCGCTTTTATGAACCCCTAGAAAAAATATGGAAAGTAAGCACAAACAAAAACAGTTCCAGGGCTGGAAAATTTAAATTTTTTTAGTATATAAAAGTAACTAATTGAGACTAATTTGTTTTTCTTTATTACCTAAACATATTTTATATTTTAGAAGGAAATAGATCTGAAGCAAGAATCAGTAACTATAAAAAAAGATGAGTGCAGGGATGGAAAGCTAAATTTTATTTAGTCAAACATATTTTATATTTTAGAAAGAAATAGATGGGTATAGAAAATCAATAAAATCAAAAAGATGAGTGCAGGGCTGATAAGTATTAAATTTTTTTTTGATATATAAGACTCACGTTAAACATATTTTATACTTTTGAAAAGAAATTGATGGGCATATAAAATCAGTTAAATTAAAAAAGATGATTGCAGGGCTGGAAAATTTATAAAGTAACTAAGAACATATTTTTTTCATTATTACTAAAAGATACATATTTTTTTTTGTTAAAAAAGAAATATGTGGATATTAAAAATCAAAAAGATGAGTACAGGGCTGGAAAAATTTTTCGTGATATAAACAAAGTATTAAGTGGGACTAATTTTTTCTTTTGATTATTAATTAAATATATATTTTATATTTTAGAAAGATATAGATGGGTGTTGAAAATCAGTCGATGCCAGGGCTGGAAAATTTAAATTTTTTTTGGATTATGAAGTAACTACGTTTACTTTTAATTTCTTCTTTATTGTTTAAACATATTGCTAAGTTCTTACCCGTTAGAAACGCTTTTCTGTGGACTCGCAGATTTGCAAATGAACAAAAGACCTCAGTGTACTAATAAGGGTTAAGAATGATACTTTATTTACTAAA
This sequence comes from Tachina fera, assembly GCA_905220375.1. Lineage (NCBI taxonomy): Eukaryota > Metazoa > Arthropoda > Insecta > Diptera > Tachinidae > Tachina > Tachina fera. The sequence continues at coordinate 126,115,950 of LR999964.1, forward strand.
TGGACTTATACTAATCAAAACAAGATCTTAAATATACACCGATGTTGTATACACACGTCTCACAAAACTGGCCGTGCTAGTCTTACCCCTTATCTGCTGTTCTTCACACAAGACTTAGTATGCCAACACTCACTGTTTGTACAACAATAATGACTTACTGACTTTACTTTTACACACTTATGTTCGACTATCAATTGCTTTAAACTTAGCTTAACTCTTTCTTCACAATAGTGAACTGAAGTCCTAATAGACAACTAACTCTTCAAGATAAACAACTGAACTTCAGGCTAACTTTATGATAGACTGAACTGCCAGCAGATGCACCGCCCTTTTTGTACTTCACACAAGGCTTCCAGAATGTGGCAGCTATGTCTAGATAATCTCAACAGCTTATCCCATGCTTGCTTTTGATCGCATTATTACGCATATACATATGTACTTGCGAATACACACCTAAATCATTAAAGAAGCAATTTATGGTGATTGTTTACTTTATTTTTGCAGCACTACCATCCCTGCAAATAATGTTAGACTACGCTGTTCAATCTGGATAAAACAGACTAGTTACATAGAATAATTTAAAGCATAAGAATAGCAAAATAAATTAACGGATGTGATGCATTTCATTGACTTTGATTTGTTTTCTTCCACTGAACGAAATCGAACAATTCTGTGGGCTTAAAAATATTAATCTAATATTGCGATGTAATTGAACATGCAATATTGGCAATGAGATGCTTGAAGTCAGGCATTAAACTGTTTTGTAATATTATATTCTTATATTATATATCGGAATATATGAAATAATTTAGCTTATTAGGTACTCTACTAAAATTAATTTAAAATATCCAATAATAACACGGTTCTTGGACATCTTTTTTTATCAACGAAATTGCGATCGTATCAACTTTTCCAACCCTGGTATAGTTTCTATTGCTTTTTGAAGAAAAAATAGTTAAAAAGTCCGATTTTCTTGCTAAAACGTTTTATTTTATAAATTATGTATGACTTTCTTTCTCTCTCTCTCTCTCTCTCCCTATCTCTTTTTCTCTCTGACACAAAAACTCAAAGCTTGAGCATCGAGATACGACGCATGTAAATTTCGTAAATTATGAAGCAAAAACATGAAGTACAATCAAAATTTCTTTTTGCGTACAGAACGTTCGCACTTTTTTTTCGATATTTTAAATAAAAATAACAAAATAAATCAGCAAAATGTGATGCGATAAATCAAAACAATTCACGTGTTCTATTTGCATCTTTAAATTTAAATACGAGTGCATTATATATGCATTTTGCATTGACTGACAACATACATGATGAAAGTATTGTTGCCTCGGATTATTAGCTTGTTGTTCCGTTGTGTTAGTTTTTGTCAATACAATTACAATTATTTTTGGTGTAATTTTTAACTAACATATTATCACATGCGATTTGAATTCTTCGAAATAACATCTTTCGCCTAAATAAATCAGAACTGTTCACTTATTATTCAATTTATTTATAAATAACGTTTATCAACCAAATTTGATGTGGGATGACGGACAAAAGTTCCAAAATAAATATGATGCGGTTAGAAGTTTCTTTCTAACGTGAGTTAGTGCGGGAGATATTCGATTATAAATTTTACTTAATGCCTTAAAGTTTGAATTTGAAAAAAATCCCTTCTTATCGGACCTATACATTCAATCATTTGGACTAAGTGATCATGAAACAGTGAATCATCATCAATAACTCTTCTATATACTCAATAATTAGAATTGTTATAGAACTATTTTTTTCAGAATTTGTCTTATCTTATCGCATTGTCTGTTTTATTTGTGATAATTAATTAACGCTTTAAATAATAATAATATTCAGATATTAAACATTAGTATATATTATTTTACATTTTCTCAGGGCAAAAACTTTTTTGTGAATTAAAGAGAAAAAATAACTAACAAATATATAGTCAAATGTCTTATGATTTTTCTAATATTGGAACAATTTTGTACATACATACATCCAAGTCATTCACAAATATCTACTAAAGTTCTATACAATTTGTCATCTTTTTCTTTAAAAATTTTTGGTAACCTTTCACTTCAGTTTCGAAATTTTTTTTTCATTTCTGATGAGTTAACAATTCTACACATGTTGCCTGTCTGATTTAGCTGTTAAAGAGTTTTGTCCTGATTTTGTTTTTTGCTTTTGTATTTCAATTTTTTCGAAACATTTTTTTTGTTGCTATTTGCAATCTTTCGTCTTGCAGACGAAATAGTGTTTTTTATGTGTGTTTATTTTTTGTATGTGTGTATAGAAGTGGGCAAAGTACACGAGATGTATATTAAATTTTTTTAAATTTTTAAATCCAAAATTTTTATTATGAATCGATTTAACATTGCGATGTCCTAGGAATGCACCACATGGTCCAAATTTGCATTACATTGGACCACCCCAAAACTACCTCACATGGAATAGTTATAGACTACTCGCATACAATTTGTAAGTGCATAAGAAGAAAGATCATAATCATTTAAACATGAACACTTATCGTGCAGCATTGAATGCTTGTGTCAAAACGACATAATCCATGAAAATCCACTAAGTCTTGTGCGAAGAACAGCAGATAAGGGGTATTGCTGCAAGACTAGCACGGCCAGTTTTGTGAGACGTGTGTATACAACATCGGTGTATATTTAAGATCTTGTTTTGATTAGTATAAGTCCATTTAGTAAATAAAGTATCATTCTTAACCCTTATTAGTACAGTGAGGTCTTTTATTCATTTGCAAATCTGCGAGTCCACAGAAAAGCGTTTCTAACGGGTAAGAACTTAGCAATATGTTTAAACAGTAAAGAAGAAATTAAAAGTAAATGTAGTTACTTCATAATCCAAAAAAAAAATTTTAATTTTCCAGCCCTGGCATCGACTGATTTTCAACACCCATCTATATCTTTCTAAAATATAAAATATATATTTAATTAATAATCAAAAGAAAAAATTAGTCCCACTTAATACTTTGTTTATATCACGAAAAAATTTTCCAGCCCTGTACTCATCTTTTTGATTTTTAATATCCACATATTTCTTTTTTAACAAAATAAAATATGTATCTTTTAGTAATAATGAAAAAAATATGTTCTTAGTTACTTTATAAATTTTCCAGCCCTGCAATCATCTTTTTTAATTTAACTGATTTTATATGCCCATCAATTTCTTTCTAAAGTATAAAATATGTTTAACGTGAGTCTTATATATCAAAAAAAAATTTAATACTTTTCAGCCCTGCACTCATCTTTTTGATTTTGTTGATTTTCTATACCCATCTATTTCTTTCTAAAATATAAAATATGTTTGACTAAATAAAATTTAGCTTTCCATCCCTGCACTCATCTTTTTTTATAGTTACTGATTCTTGCTTCAGATCTATTTCCTTCTAAAATATAAAATATGTTTAGGTAATAAAGAAAAACAAATTAGTCTCAATTAGTTACTTTTATATACTAAAAAATTTTAAATTTTCCAGCCCTGGAACTGTTTGTATGTTAGTGCTTACTTTCCATATTTTTTCTAGGGGTTCATAAAAGCGATTTCATGTACAGATAGATAAACAGACGGACATACCTTATACGACTTTCAATAAGTCACAAGGACCCATTGTGGAAATTGTAAGCCGAATGACAAATTTTTACCATATTTGGTGAACAACATAAAATCAAATTATGCCAAAGCTAATTGGTTTTTATGAGGGAACTTTATAAATTAGTTTTAATTTAGGTTTTAGATTTTCTCGGCAAATCGAGCGTAAAGATAAATAATATCGTCTACATAAAGAGATTCTGCGTAATTTAAATGGTATTTTTATGGACACACACGCACACACTCTCAATCACACACATGTATAAATGTAATGAAGATCATTTAATATTAAAAGTGTTGTTATTACAAAATATGTTTTGAGTTCCAAATAGACAAGCCAACTGACTTTATATGTATCACAAAATGGGCGGAGTTTTAAGATCAATAATAATATTTATCGTGCTTGTTTTTTTCAAATTTGGCGAACCATCTAATCAAGTGAGTCAAAAGTTTAGTACGAAGGTTTTAAATCCTTTAGTATAATTTTTTTTCTACCAAGCAACGTAAACATAAAATCGTAACCTTTGAGGATATGAAAACCATTGTTCACGATAAAGATTTGATAACGAAGGTAAATTGTTCCCTGACCTCAAAGAAACAAATGTCTTGTGAGAGTATGTACTTTAAAAATCTTAGCCGGTTTAATTTAAAACTTATTTTGGAGGTTATAAAAACAGGCAATCGTAAAATAAATATTCTGAAACATGATTTTGATGCTTGTAAATTGCTGGATTTGTCTGATTCGGAAATATGCATTATAAGAATGATTACATCAGAGCTGAGGAGAATAAGTAATTATCTACGAAAATGCCCAATATTGGCATTAAGTTGCATTTGTTTTATTGACATCTTTCAAGTTATTATTATAATAATTTTTTTTCCTGAAAGAAACTGTATTTTTGCAGAAATTTCACACTTTATGATCAATATTTTCCAAGTTGTGTAGCTGAAATGAATTTTTTAGTTACCTTAAATATTCATCATGAAAAACAATTGCTTGTTACATAAAGATAAAAATCTCCAAAAATTAAATACATTTGAATATAACCCTACATCTATACCTGAAATATTTTTATCATAACAAAAGTCAAACTTTATATTGAAAAATAATTTTTTTTGTTAGCTCTTTTTGCTTTATGGAATTTGACTTTTGTCATGATAAAAATATAGCAGGTGTAGACGTAGAGCTATTTGAAATTATGTACACACAAAAAACACTTGATAAATAAAGTGAAACTAATTCAAAATTGTTAAAAATTTTAAAAGGAGTTGTTTTCTTTAATATTCTTTTTATATTAAAGCAAAAAAAAAATTTTTCACTGGTGCTTACGTATTCTCACGCTTATGTTTTTTCAACGTATCGCATTCAACGTATTCTCACGCTCTCGCATTCTAACACATAAATGCTCACGCTCACGCTCCACATCCTTATGCTCATGCTCATTCTCGCGCATTTTTACGCTTACGCTTTTTAACTTTTAACGCTTTCTCACGCTCATGCATTCTCACGCTCACGCATTCTCGCACTAACGTGTTCTCATGCTAATGAATTCTCATACTCACACATTCTTACGCTCACGCATTCTAAACCTCATGCATTTTCACACGTGACAACTTTTTAACACTGCTTTTTTATAGATTTATTTTAACCTAGATTAAAAAAAATTTTGATTTTCGATTTCTTTTTATTCATAGGCGTAGAAAGGCCATTCTGAAATGGAAAGAAAATGGAAATGGAAAGAAAAAAAAACAGTTTACAATCAATAAAAACCATATTGAACTAATAAGAAACATTAAGGAAAGTCTAGTCATGTTGAAATGTCTTATTTCAATATGGAAAAATATTAATTTACAGTATTAATTTATTTTTTATTTTATTATTTTTGAGTACCTCAATATACATTTTCTATTATATGCAAAATTATTGAATTAATAAGATGCGTTCTTGCTTTTAAGTTGCATCTTTTCCCCCCTGAGTGTACTTTATTTGCAAGAAACTTTTTCCCATTAATAATTAATTATTTACAAATAACTTTTATATAACTTGTTAAACCATCTGTCATATTTAATTGTTACGTGCAGCATTTATCTAAGCCTTAAGAATAGCTCTTGACATGCAATGACATGCAGAAATACTTTCGCAACACAGTTTTGCATATTGAATTAGATTTTTTTTCTTTTTTATTATGTATAACTGTTTCCATTCCCCATCATTGGGTAAACTATTTTTGGTTTTCATTTGATGGAATTCGAGGAAAGCTAACTTTTTCACAGTGTCTCACTAACATTTTAATTTTGGTTAAAAATCTGCACATATTTATGTTTGCAAAGGAACATACGTACATGCAGTTGCATAACGCACGCCAACTCATGCACTTTAAAATAGCAGCAACAGCAACAGCAACAACAACAACAAGCTGTTGCACTCTAATTTAATTAATTAAACAAATATTTCTGTTTCGTTTGTCTATTGTTAAGCAGATTCTTAGGTTTGATAAATATGGTTCAATACAACATTTTGTCGTAGACGAAAAATTACTAACACACTCACACACACACGTACACACAGTAAAGTCGTGCTCAGTTCAACTTGGTTTGCACCAATGTACGTATTCTTACGCCCCGTATGAGTGAGTAACTTCCTTGCAGATAAAAGGAGTAATATGTGGTCAGAAACATACTAGTTGCTTTTGAATTCAGACTGTTTGCACATCTGTTTTTTTTTTCATGCAACTAACTATCGACTTTTACATTGGGTTGTCATGGGAGCACAACTAGTTGTTTTGTTTAGAGTTGCATACAAGTTGAAGGACTAGTTGCTGTTATGCTAGTTTATATCAATGCCTGTTATGAATAGTTTTGTACTAGTATTTTATAAAATAGTTTTATAAAATTGTTTTTTTTTTACACAATTAAAAAAACTTACTGCGTATTTAAATTTAAATGATACTTATCCGCCGGCAAAATAAAATATTGTTGTGAATTAAAACACAGATCGATTTGTAATGACACAGAAGACATTCAAATTCCTTTACAAAAAAATTTACCACATACATACAAACACTTGCTGCATTCCATTTTACAATAGAAATATAGCACAGGCAAAATATTCTTTGTTGCATGTTGTTTAGATAACAAACAAAAGAGAGAGAAAGAGATAGTGCGTGTCGCTTGTAGAGAAGTGCAGCCGAAATTTTATCAAGCTTCTTAGTTCTGTCTCTTTATAACTAGTATAGGACTGTTTCAAAACGTAACTACTCCAAAAATTAGCAACAGGGTTTTTGCTTCAACTGCATATTTGAAAGAATGAGTTGCTCACTAACACACAGACACACACATAGCCATAAACTGCAGGAAACGGCTCAGTTAGCCTACTGTAATGTAATGTAACTGCAAATCTGGGAAACAGCTGATCGATATTGTTATGTGAAAATTAATAAAAAGGGTTATAGAGATGTTACCAGAATGTAAGAATCTGTGCAGTACTTTTCACATAACAATATCAATCAGCTGTTTCTTATCGTTCCAGTTACATTCCATTACAGTCGACTAACTGAGCCTTAACACACTATATATACTGTACCATGGGTATACTATTTACTTATTAAGAAAACTAAATTCCTTGGTAACTATATTTCACTTTTCGTTGGTACCACAGATATTTAAGAGTATGCAATGAAATAAAGCTCATGATTTTCTTCCTCTCTGTGAACATAGTGTGGCAACCGTTTATGGTCTACGCTTGCACGTGTTTAACACCCACTGGTGACAGCATAGCAACTCACAAACGCACAAAAAGACAGTTGTACATTTTAATTAAATGCTTGCTAGTTTGTAAGCCATGTGATATGAGTGGCGAAAAGGAACTAAGCATTGCACAATGGGTCAGCGAAGAGAAATTTTTAAGCAACCGAATAATTGAAATACATTTTTTTGAAACTCTACAAAAGAAGCAATTTAATTTTTTAGTTTTAAATGTTTTTTTTTTTTTTTATATTTATTGATTGTATCTTCAAAAATGAACTAACAATAAGTGATCAAATCTTAAAGCTAAAATATAATTATTTAGCCCGACCAGTGTCGGCCAAAACTTAGTGATAGTTTAAATAATACAAAGTAGTGATAATCAAAAAGGAAAATTAAATGTATTTTCAAGCATTTCCATCTACAGTGTTGAGTAAAATAGCCCTTGTGTCCATCTTTTTTAGGCGGATGTGTCCAGTAAAGTTCAAAATATTACGAGCAAGCGGATTAGGATGTGACTCGAGTTTTGTTAAGTATTTGCCTGCGTATCTTGCAATTTCTTCATTCACTAGTGGCATTTTTAAATCACGATGCAAATTTGAATTCTTAATGTACCATGGTGCCGATGTTATTAACCGTAAAATTTTGTTTTGCCTTCGTTGGATTCTCTCTACATTGGAAGCTGAAGCAGTGCCCCATAACTGGATACCGTAACACCATATTGGCTTCAAAACCGACTTGTATATTAAAAGTTTGCAGTCCAGACTAAGTGTTGAATTTCTGCCAATCAACCAATGAATTTGAGATAACTTAAGTTTCATCTGAGTTAGCTTAAAGTCAATATGATGTTTCCATGTAAGCCTTCGATCAAGGTGTATACCAAGGTATTTCACTTGGGAATGTTGAGTAATATTTTGATTGTTGATTCGAATGGGGGAACAAGTATCTTTTCTTAGGGTAAACGTTGTATGGACACACTTTTGTTCATTGACTTTAATTCTCCATAAGTTCAACCAGATTTCCAACTGTGTAATATGTTCTTGAAGATATCGGGAAGCCTCGTGCGGGTTTTTGTGCATACTAAGGCAGGCTGTATCATCGGCAAACGTAAATGTATGGATATTGCTGCTCACAGGCATATCACAAGTATAAATCAAATACAAAACTGGCCCCAGTATGCTCCCCTGTGGCACACCGAATGATATAGATTGGGGCACACTCATGAATTCTCCTTCTACAATCGTAAACTTTCGGGTAGTTATGTAGCTTTCTAATAAATCCAGAAAATTTATTGGTAAATATGATTTTAATTTTAAAATAAGGCCTTCATGCCACACTTTATCAAAGGCCTGAGAAACGTCAATAAACAGGGCAGAACAATACATTTTTTCTTCAAAAGTTCTTCTTATAAATTGCACCAATCTATGAGTTTGTTCAATGGTGCTATGCTGACTTCTAAAACCAAATTGATGGTCTGGGATGCACCCACTATCAGTTAAAATTGGGGACAATTTTGTCATGAGCAGCTTTTCGAAGAGTTTTGACATTGTTGATAGCAGACTTATTGGCCTGTATGACTCAGCCTTGGTAAGGTCTTTGCCCGGCTTTGGAATCATTTTGACCTTCGCAAGCTTCCAGCTTTGTGGATAATACTCCAGTCGTAAAATGGCGTTAAAAATAAATAACAGGATTCTAATTGCTATATGGGGCAAGTTTTTCAGCATATTGTTACTTATTCCATCAATACCTGGAGCTTTCTTCGGGTTGAGTTCAGCAATTAGTTTCTGAACATCACGTGTCTTAAATTTTATGGGTCGAGGGGGTAGCGCAACTACACTTGGTAAATCAACAACACCAGTACATGTGTTAAGTTTTATATAAAAAAATTTTAGTATCATGTTCACACCCGTCACAGCGGAAATACCCCTTTTCAAACGACACTTTTTTTTAACGTAATGCGCATTTTTTAAAAATTTTTTTTAAGGGCACAAACAATTAAAAAAACTTTTTCTCTAGATAAAGTTACTTTTTTAAAATTTACTTTTTGTGTAGTGAAATTTTTACATCAATCACTTTTTGTTTAAGGTAAATCTTGCATAAAAAAACTCTTTTGGAAAAACTTCTTTTTGTAAAAGGTACCTTTTATTAAAGATACTGTTTGTAAAAAGTACTTTTTGTAAAAAGTACTTTCTGTGAAAGGTACTGTTTGTAAAAAGTAGTTTTTGTAAAAAGTACTTTCTGTGAAAGGTACTGTTTGTAGAAAGTACTTTTTGTTAAATGCACTTTTTATAAAATTCGCTTTTTATAAAAAAAAAAATTATGTAAAAAGTGCTTTTTGAAATATGTACTTTTTGCAAAACGTAATAAAAGGTACTTTTTTTAAAAGGTACTACAAGGTACTGTTTGTTACAAGTACTTTTTGTAAAAAGTAATTTATGCAGAAGGTATTCTTTGTAAAAGCTCCTTTCTGTAAAAGGTACTTTTCTTGGAAAGTATATTTAGTAAAAGGTACTTTTTGGAAAATTTACTTCTTGGAAAATGTACTTTTTGATAAATCCTTCGGTTTGGAAAGAAATTTTTTTGTTACTTGTCCTTTTTGTTAAATGTACTTTTTGTTTAATATATATTTTGTAAAATGTACTTTTTGTAATATGTACATTGGTAAAAGGTACTTTTTGTAAAATGTAAATTTTGTGAAAGGTACCTTTTGCAAAAGGTACGATTCGTAGCATGTACATTTTGTAAAATGTTATTTTTGCAAAAAGTACTGTTTGTTAAGGACATTTTTTGAAAAAAAAAGGTTTTTTGTAAAGTTTTTCTTGGTATTATTATTTTTGTGTTAGGAACTTTTTGAAAAAAAATTTCTAAAAGGTACCTATTGTAAAGAGTACTTTTTGTAGAGGAAATTGTCGGTAAGATGTAAGTTTGCAAGGATTTTTATAGTAATAGGCATTTTTATGTACTTTTGGAAAAAAGTACTTTTGGTAAAATCTATTTTTTTAAAACACTTGTTTGAAATATTTTTTTATTGGTATTGGATTTTTTTGAACGGTTATTTAAATATCTCATTTCTTCACAACTCTCATCTTTAATAACACATTTTCCTATAATTTTGCCCCTATGTATGTGTTTTCATAGTGTACATCCTCAAAATGTAAAAAAAACGCCAACTTCAATAGGCCAATATGCGTTGGAATGAAAGTGTATCTTATATGGAGAATGAATTGGAATCAAAATGTTAGCATAGCAAAAAGTACTTATAGATTTTGGTACGCAACATTCTTGTATAACAAAACTGTTTTAACAGTGGATGCCTAATGCAGCCAAATGAAATTGAATTCAGCTGCACACAACCAAATACTGCATAAATATGGAATAGGAAAATGATTTAAAAGGAATTTTCGATGGAAGGTTTCAATAAAGCAGGACACAACGCTAATAGCATTAACAAAATATAGCATACCTTGAAGGCTTTTAAAATAGTGAAAACTTGCAATTAAGTAGAGTTGCTTGAAACGTTTGCTTACGTGAAAATGCATATTAAATAGGCGGATATAAGATACACATGGCTGCTAATGAAGTGCGTGGTGGCACAGTAAAATTCAACAGTTCCGTCAGCTAAATCTCAGGCTTAAATTTTGTCGCCTTCCTAAGAAAAGCATATTAAATAATTACAGATTTCATTCTACGAATACAATATGAGTTGAAAAATATTGAACTTTTAAGCCTGATTAAGTAATTATTAGTTGATTATTATTATTATTATTATTATTATTGGTTGATATCTCGTATACGTTTTGGCACTTTTAGGAAATTTAGTTAAACAAGGGATAAAAATTATAGGCATTTTTAGTACTTCTCCTATGAAAATGACAATATTTCATTAAATAAGCAAATTCATTTTATTTATTCCTGATATTTCCTTTATTTCCTTTCCTGATACTTAGAACAAATTATTGTTTAATAATTTGATTGTAAACGTTCGATCGACAACTTGTATTGCAAACAACAATAACATTACAAAATTTGTTGTTGTTTTCAATGTAAGTTGTCGATCGAAAGTTTGCTGGTGACATCGTGGACAGGCAGTTAACACTCGTAAATTCATTAAAGTGGGATTTTAACTGGCACACGAGGAGTTCCATACTGCGAATGTTTCCTTTTTGTAATTTTTTTGTGTTGCTGATGTTATTTTTATTTTAACTATGTATATATTTTTAGTGATTTTTTAGCTTTGGCGCTTTTTTGTTAGTTTTGCCGGGTTATATCGATTTTTTGCAGTTTGTGTTTTTTTAATATACACTACATATTTTGAGTTTTAACAATTTTTTTATTTTTTGTTATGGCGTTTTTTACATTCGACGATTTTTTGTTTTTTTTTGCAAAGCAGATTTTAAGTCTAACAATTTCTGTTCTGGCACTGTTTTAATTTTTTCAGGTTTTTTTTATTCTTGGTGCTATTTTTTTCTTATTTACACTACATTATTTTAGTTTAAGCGCTTTTTTTGTTTTGGCGTTGTTTTGTTTCTGCGATTTTTTTGTTTTCTTGCAATACAGATGATAAGTTTAGCGACATTTTAAGCTTTGGCACTTTTTTGTTTTGGAGTTTTTTTTCGTTTCGGCGATTTTTTGCTAGCTTTTTTGATTTGTTTTTAGTTTTTGTGCATTTTTTGTTTTAGCAATATATTTTGACTTTTTTGATTCTATTTTTATTTTTTGGTTTTTGGCGTTTTATCATTTCGGCGATTATTCTTTCTTTACAGATTTTAAGTCTTAGCGGTTTGTTTTAGTTTGGACGGGTTTTTTCGGTTTTTGGGATATTTTTTTGATAATTTACACTATAATTTTTAGTTTAAATTTTATCGTTTTTTGCTTTGGCGTTTTTTTCGTTTCGGCAATTTTTTTGATTTGCTTTTGCTATACAGATTTTAATTTTAGCAATTTTTTAAGTTTTGGTGCTTTTTTTGTTTTGGAACTTTTTTTCGTATGTTTTCTTTAAATTTTTTTTATATTACGGATTTTACGTTTAAGCGATTTTTTTAGTTTAGGCACTTTTTTAGTTTTGGCGGGTTTTTTCTCCTGTTTTTTGGTAATTTATTTTAGTTTACACTACATTTTTCAGTTTAAGTGGTTATTTTTTTTGGCGTTTTTTTTTGGTTTTTTACGACGTTTTCCTGTTTTTGTGCAATACATATTTTTAGTTTTTTATTGGTTTTTGGCATTTTTTCATCTTTTTTTGTTTTTTGCAATACATATTTTAAGTTTTAGCGATTTTTTTAGTTTTGGCGGGTTTTTTCGGTTTTTGTTTTTGTTGAAGCGACTTTTTTTGTTTTGGTGATTTTTATTTGTTTTAGCGATTTTTTTTTTGCGTTTCTTGCGATTTCCAAGATACCTTTAATTTTAATTTTTTTAAATTTCAGTGTTAATTGTTGTAGTCTGCATAAAAATACACTAAGGCTGAGTTTACATATGGAATTTATTGCAGAGCATGTGCCCAAAAAAAAAAATGCAACCACTAATTACTAATGAAACACTGTTTGATTTAGAAGGGTATTTATTGATTTAAACTGTTCCCAATAATGTTGAATTCTATAAAATTGTCTGTTAGTTATGTATGAAACTGTTTAACTTAATAACTACGTGTCTAAATCAAACAATTTTTCGTTAGTAATTTGTGGTTACGGGTTTTTTACGCATGTGTGGCACATAGCATACAAATGTAAACCCGGCCTAAGTTTGAAAATTTCAAGTGTCCATATACAATTGTGTGTATATTACATTATAATTCCTAAATTTTTCGTTGCTTGCCTTGGAACCCCCATTAATATTTTACTATTTATTTTACATATTCTGTGAAAATTTGAAAGTCTATACCTCTTACGGTTCTCCAGAAAGCAGACTGTGGTAGACAGACGGTGATGGACATCGTAGCAAAAAAAGAGGTTTCCTTTTCACTTATGGTGTACGAAACGCTAAAAACTATAAGATTTTTGGGAAAATAAAACTCTGGTAAAATAGATGTTCTAAAAAGACAATAACAATTCATTAAATTAGGGGTGTCTTTCTTTCAAAAGACGTACGATTGTGTAGGACAGTGTATACTAACCAGCCTTAACAAACTAGCCGACAGTTTTCCAGTTTTATATAAAATATGTTATTAAAATAAAGTATATTTTAAGGCAAATAATACACAGTGCTTATGACTAAACCTAATTTATGTTTTATATATATTTTATACACTTGAATTCACCTGAGAGCAGCATTGTTCGCTCTGCCAACAAAAGGAAAAAATAAAGCAAATAAAAATGTTAAAATAAAAGAATTTTTCTAAAATATTTGAAATAAACATGAACATTTGTTATTTATATCCTCTCTAATTACTTAGCATACTTTTGGGGATGAAAAGAAGAAAAAACAAATTTTTTCAAGCATAATTTAATGATCAAAAACACTTCCTTTTTTTTTTGGTGCAGTTCCTTTTGAATGTTTAATTTTTTTTATACTTCAGCTGCAGGTTTTATTTTATATTCATAATTTTTTAATGCAGTACTTGACGGGTTAATGATTTGTAATTACTTTTATTTTACAGCATATTTTTCAGCTGTTAAAACATAATTATTCAAGCGTAATGTTGCTTTTCGCATTTAAAAATATATTTCGGGCAGGCATTGTTAGAAATTGGCTGGCAAAAAAAAGGAACAGCCTGAATTCTTTTTTTAAATACTTGTAGCAATTTTTGTTAATTGCTTACAATTTTAATTAACTCAGCTGTTGCTCATAATGCGAGTGTTGTAATTTTTATTGTAGTGAAATTTGTGAATGTTTGTAGGCATGCAAATAAAGAATTATGTAAATTAAAATTATATTTCCGTTTTTATTTTCATATTTATTAGAAAAATACAGACATACATACATACATATAACACAAGGTATCCTAGAGGCAAATTTATATTTGTTTAGTTTAACAAGTGAATGCAGCATATGTCTATTGCTAGTGTTTGTTTTGGAAATTCAGCCACTTTGGAGCGTTTCACAGAAATTTAAATTTGGTCCCTTTAAGGCAACAGAGGACTTTCCAAGGTTAAAGCATGCACCCAATATAAATCTCTCTCAAAAGGTCTTAAAAACCCAGCCCAGCAGTGAATGAAATTATCAAAGACGCTAGAAAATGTAATAAACTCAGTAAAGTGCGACGTTGGCTGGCACACGAAAAGTGCCGCACGGACACTACATTTATGTGGGCCTTTAATTAAAGCAACCCTCAATTAAAATGTTGCATAATATCGAGCCTTATTTTCGATTTTATCCTAAGCGACAAAAATTAAATTTTTCGGGAGAAGGTTTTTTTAAAATATTAAAATTTGTTTTTGTGTATAAATTGTCGCGTAGTATAAAATTGTACAGTCTGTATCTTAAAAGTTAATTTTGGCATTTTGATAATTATAAACTACGGGTATACCCATAAAATTTTAAATTCAATAAAAAATTCTATTTTCGATAACATGTCGCTTACGATAAAGTCGAAAAAAGGGCTTGATATCTATAAACATTACTTGATTTGTTCAAATGCAATCTATTAAATATCAAGACCACATAAATATGTGACGTAGACCACTATCATAATCAAGGGTCCATATGTAATACTATATGAACTTTAGCCTATAAAATCGAACATCTTAGTTTTGGCGCTTTTTTCGTTCCAGAGATTTTTTAATTTTCGATGATTTATTTTCTTTTAAGCGTTTTGATGTGTAAACATCTATACACTAGGGGGAAAATCTTTTTCACAATACAATACAAAATTTTGAGTAAGGTCGTAAAGCGTTATCAAATCGTTGTGAGGTATGTATGAGTGTATTAGTGTAATCATACGAACAAGAAGTACAGAGAAACTTAACAGCTGCATAGAAATACACTAAACTGAATTTTAAGCCATACCTTCAGGAGCAAGGTTAATTTTAATAAAAATTGCTTGTGAAGCGTATTAGTGTTGCCAGTGGCGATAACTTTGTTAAAAAGTAAAAAATATAAAATAAATAAAATAAATATAAACTTTTAAATAAAAGAACGTTTTAAATGTCAAATATTTGTTTAAGAGATACATAGCAGTCTTTATAAAGAATTTATAATATTATATTATAATAAGATATTTTTATTACGTACTGTTGCCTTACACTGAATCTGGTGCACGACAATTGGGTAACAATCTCCATCTCATGCCAATTATTATGGGTGGAGATTTTAATACAAATTTTGCAAGCTCTATCAAAATTTTTATTCGACGTTTTCCACTTGCATATGAGCAATTCTCTACAAACCCCCACAAGTAATAATTCCACTACTATAGATGCAGTTTTCCATAGATTTTTAAATATAGTGGGGTCAAAAATTTCTATATCTTATTTACCATAAGCCAATATTAAAAAAAAAATTCATTACTAGATGTTTACTACACATCCCCCTGTGATGGGAATCAAATTGCTTTTTTTAGTTAGTTAGTTTAGTTTTTGCAAGGCTGTGCTGTTTTTTTTATTTTTTAAGACTTTTTTATTTTTTGACCATATTTTTAGTTACAGAGATTTATTTTGAGTTTAGGCACTTATTTTCGTTTTGGCGATTTTTTGTTTTTGATTTCAGCGATTTTTTCTGCTTTCGGCGATTTTTTAGTATTGAAGTTTTTTTATAGTTTTTAGGGTTTTTATATCGATTTTTGGCTTTTTTCATATTTTTTCAAATTCATACATATTTTTAGTTTTACAGATTTTCTAAGTATAAGCGCTTGTTTTCGTTTTCAGCGATTTTTTCAGTTTTTGGTAATTTTTTTAGCCTTTTATGTTTTATGACTTTTATAATTTTTTGGCGATATATTATTTTACAAAGATTCACTTTTAGTTTTTGCGCTTTTTTCGTTATGTAATTTTTTCGGATTTTATAAATTTTTTCTCTTGTTACCGATTTCGTTAATATTGACTTTTTTTTGGAGTTTTGGGATTTTTATTTCGGTTTTTGCGTTTTTTTCATATTTTGTAAAATACATACATACATATTTTTATATATTTTTTTTCGTTTTTCGAGATTAATTTTGAGATTTGCCAATTTTTCGGATATTGGCGATTTTTTTTTGGTTTTTTGGCAACCTTTTAATTCATGGCGATTTTTTTTGCATTTTGCATACAAAATTGTCTGTATGTTACTTTAGGATTTCTCTTTGAAACACCATTTAATTTTTAGTCGTCATATATTTGTTGCAGCGGCCAAATATATTTTTTTTTGAAAGAGAAGTAGTAACACTCAGGCAATGAATGGCTAATACTATTACTAGCTATTACCTTCTTTAGGAAAGGGAGAGTGATAGAGAAGACACGTGATGAAGGAAGAGATAGAGGAAAGTTTCATTATTTTTAAAACTCTGCTTTTTGGGAACGTTTTTTTAACAATGCCACTGCAGCGCCCCTGGTGTCAATGAGCCGTAATAAAAGTTTTCGAAGCTGTGTTTTCTAGCCATTTTATTTGTTATTTTACTTCACCGATGATTTTGCTATACAACACCGACGAAGAAGGGCGCTCTGTTCTTACATTAGGATTACCATCTGCTGCAGCCGGTGTAATTCAGTAATAAGCGATTACACCTAAATCACTTGAACTTTCCTACAAAACCTGACACAACACTAATGCACAATAGAAAAATGCATGGTGTTGTTACTTTAATGACTCTCGTAGCCCGGGCTCGAACCCAGGACCTTCGGTTTGGTATTGAACGTGCTAACTAATTCAACCAAAGCTGCCCAACATATGCTGTGAAAGTATTAAATCCATGACTCATACGGTTCTATAGTAAACAGCCTGTAGTAGACAGACAGGCGGACAGATGGATATTGTAACGAAAACAATAGCTACCTTTTCTTCTATGGCGTATGGAACCGTAATAAACGAAACAAGAAAAATTTTATAATTTTTGGCATCAAAATAAAATATGTATGTTGACACGTATTAAAATCATTTCACTGAAAATTTATGTTTATGAACGAACTTTATAAATGAGTTTTGTTTCTTGGCAAATCGAGCATAAAGTCATTATCGTTTACACAAAAAAAGTTTGCGTAATTTTAATTGTGAAATTTAAGTTAATTAAGAGTATTTTTATGTACACACACATACACAATCACACATGTTTAAATGTAATTTAACTAATTGTGAAATAAACAATAATTTTGTAAAATTTTAAATACTACTACCAATATTGATTTACTTTTAATGGGCAACGAAGATCAATTAATATTAAAAGAAATGTTATTAAACAATATGCTTTGAGTTCCAAATAGCGAGGCAATACTAACTTTATACCACAAAATGGGCGGAACTTTTGTATCAATAATAATAAAAATAATATTTATGCTTGTTGTTGTTAATGTCGCTGAAGCAACTAATGAGGTGAGTCAAAAGCTTAGTAAGAAGTTCTTAAATATTATATAATAATTTTTTTTATATTAAGCAACGTAAAAATAAAATCGCTACCTTTGAAGATTGTAAAATCACTGTTCACGATAAAGATTTAATCACGAAGGCAAACTGTTCCCTGACCTCAAAGAAACAGATAACGTTTGAGTTTATGCACTCTAAAAATGTAACCCATTTTAATGTAGAAATAATTGCGGAGGCAATCAAAAAAGACAATCGCATGTTGAGTTTGCTGAAACATGATTATGATGCTTGCAAATTGCTAGAAATGTCTAATTTGAAGTTACACGCTATAAGAATATTTACATCAGAGCTAAGGAAAACTAGTAATTATCCACGAAAATGCCCATTGTTGGCCGTAAGTTAAGCGTAAATTGCATTTATCAAATGATTTATTTCAAATTATTATTATTTTTTTTTATAGAACAAACTGTATTTTATAAGAAACCTCACACTTTATGATAAGGATTATCCAAATTATTTGCCTGATTTCCATTATGTAGTTACCTTGAATTTTCATATCAACAAAAAAAAAATTGTAACAACACATATAAAAGGACAACTCTCCAAAAACTAAATAGATTTTATTGCAAAGGCTCAAATAGGAATTAACTGTTCAAAACAAAAGCTAAATCGTATGTCGTATGCATGGTTTATCGTTATTTGCTTATGCAATGTTGTTGTATCGGTAACTGATCGTTTTTTTAATGTCTTCAATTATAAAGTGTCAATTTATTCATGTAATTACACTATTTGATGTAAAATGGTTAATTTGTGTTTCGCACTAAGCACTTTCGCTTAAAATTGTTTGTAATCTAAATTAAAATAAATTAAATATATGTGACCTTCTCTGAGAAAAGAGACCTAGTGTGTCACAAAAAACCGAACTTGGGAAAATCGATAAAGATGAGAAAAACATTAATATAATATTTTATTTTTTAAATTCGTTTATCTCAAAACTTCATTTTCACACTCTAGGTCCCTTTTCTAGTAGAAGGTCACATATATACAAATATATATACGTACATATATCTATCATAAGGAAGAATTTATTTTCATATCACATAGTCAAAATATTTTTACAGTTTAATCTAACAAATAGACTAGTCCCAGTCCTGGCCTAAATACAAATATTCGTAATGTATAGTACAATTGCTTACTTCACAACAAACTTTATCGTGTATTTGTGAACACCCTGTATGGAGTGTATTAATTTATTTTGTATTTTTAATGAAAAAGAAGAACAAGCCACGTACAAATTCTCTCAGAGAGCCTCTCTTTGAATACAACGATTTTAAAAACATGTGAAATAAAGGTAAAATAGTGTATTTCATTTTTATATAAAAATTTCATACAACAAATGTTAAACTCTTGTATTTAATATGATAATACAATCGATTCAGAGATATAAGAGGCTTTGTGAATTAAGCAAATATACTTGGGGTATTCAAATGACACTAATAAATTAACATGTTTTAAAGTAATAACACGAAAAAATTAGACAGCTGTGAGCAACCCCTTATAATTCACAACCACTGCTGCTAGTGATGATTTTATAATATCTTTGATGATTTTTGGACCAAAATATGATTTCAAGATTTGTTTTCTCGAAGGATGATCTTTAATTTTGCATATTATGTTTTTTACTTTCAATACATATGTTAGAGTATGTAAAATTTTTTGTCAATCTTTATCAATATCTATATACATATGTTCCTATAAAGAAGAGAGTTTTGTTGCAGCGAAAATATTCGTCTACCTGGAAGCAGGTTGGTAAGGGGGAGAGAGAGAGAACATAACTCTCCCTCCTCCTCTGGTATCATTAAAAAAAAGCTTAAGAAAATGTCACTTTACAGGCAAAAATAAAAAGAAAAAAGTCATCTTAGAGAAGTGACGAAAAATTTATCCGGAATATAGCTACTCCAATCTTGGACAAATAATTCTATACCAAATCTTTTAAACAAAGTCATTCGTCACCAATTTTTCCTTGAAATTTTCCTCTAAAATAACTGTACAGACTTTATATGATAAGACTATTAGTAATGTAGAGTACTTTCCTTTTTTTTGAATTTCTTCAGTAATTTTTTATTTAATGAAATTTTTATATTAGTTACTTTAATGAACTCATTTTTTTATAGAACTCAAATTGAAGTTCTTTAATAGAATGCTTTGTAAATTCTTTTTGTAAAATTAGACAGGAAATAGTTTTTTTTTATTGATGAAAACAAAATAACGTTAGTGTAAGCAAGTGCATCCTTAGAGATGGATACCTATCTCTATTTTAAAATTAATCGCATTCGGTATAGTTTTGGTGAGCGAGAAACAGCTGCCGTGCCTTCCTCTTAATCCTATATATTTTTTTTATTATGAAGCCTCTATATATGTCTTTTTAGATGAAGAAGATATGTACTTCTTCATCTGTCCCCTGTTGACTCTAGTATAAAATAATAAATATGAAAACTGTGCGCCCTTTGAGATGTAGTCGTATCTACGTTTTTAATTTCAGAAAAATCGCTTGTATATGTATCTGTATAGATAGTTTCGGAGGCGTAGAAATTGCCCTTTATCTCGTCTTGGCCCTAGTTTTAAGAACATATGAGGTCTGTGTACCTTTTTAAATTAAATTAAATTAAATTAAATTAAATTAAATTAAATTAAATTAAATTAAATTAAATTAAATTAAATTAAATTTAATTAAATTAAATTAAATTAAATTAAATTAAATTAAATTAAATTAAATTAAATTAAATTAAATTAAATTAAATTAAATTAAATTAAATTAAATTAAATTAAATTAAATTAAATTAAATTAAATTAAATTAAATTAAATTAAATTAAATTAAATTAAATTAAATTAAATTAAATTAAATTAAATTAAATTAAATTAAATTAAATTAAATTAAATTAAATTAAATTAAATTAAATTAAATTAAATTAAATTAAATTAAATTAAATTAAATTAAATTAAATTAAATTAAATTAAATTAAATTAAATTAAATTAAATTAAATTTAATTTAATTAAATTAAAATTAATTAAATTAAATTAAATTAAATTAAATTAAATTAAATTAAATTAAATTCAATTAAATTAAATTAAATTAAATTAAATTAAATTAAATTAAATTAAATTAAATTAAATTAAATTAAATTAAATTAAATTAAATTAAATTAAATTAAATTAAATTAAATTAAATTAAATTAAATTAAATTAAATTAAATTAAATTAAATTAAATTAAATTAAATTAAATTAAATTAAATTAAATTAAATTAAATTAAATTAAATTAAATTAAATTAAATTAAATTAAATTAAATTAAATTAAATTAAATTAAATTAAATTAAATTAAATTAAATTAAATTAAATTAAATTAAATTAAATTAAATTAAATTAAATTAAATTAAATTAAATTAAATTAAATTAAATTAAATTAAATTAAATTAAATTAAATTAAATTAAATTAAATAAATTAAATTAAATTAAATTAAATTAAATTAAATTAAATTAAATTAAATTAAATTAAATTAAATTAAATTAAATTATATTATATTAAATTAAATTAAATTAAATTAAATTAAATTAAATTAAATTAAATTAAATTAAATTAAATTAAATTAAATTAAATTAAATTAAATTAAATTAAATTAAATTAAATTAAATTAAATTAAATGTAATTAAAAAAAGTTTAAATTTTGTAGCTTTGAAGATGTGGTTTTTATTTTTCTCATTTACTATAGCATGCTTTTTTTTCCAAAATATAAAATATATATAATTTATATAGAAAGAGAACAAAAATTAATTAGATCTGGTTAATTTTATATCTCATAAAAAGTGGAAGTTTCCCAAACATTTAGCTCGTTCCTGTATTTCTCGCATCGTCTCACTAAAATTATTAGTATCAGTTTTATTTCCCTAAAACTGACAATATCTTTCATGTGCCACGAGATTCTTCGAATATATTTTCTATACATAAAAACTAAGCTTGCTAATCTATTTATTATTATTTCTACTCAAATTTAATTCATGTATGGTAAATAGAAAAGTTTTGTAAAGACTTGCTTTTAATGAAAGCATTTTTAAAACCAAAAAGAACAAACGTAGTAGACATATGTGTATTAAAATAATACTTACAACGATATTCAATTAAAAAAAATATGATGACTAAAATATTACGCAATATTTTGTTATTTTACCAAAAAGATAGATGAGAAAGAAGCTATTTGTAATATATCAACATATTTTGGAAATTATTATTAAAAGAAAAATAAAGGAAAATCTAATAAAAGCAAACAAAATTCTATCACTAACGTTGTTAATATTATGTCAGGAGAATATAATTTAATAACAATTGTTTGCCACAAGTTGAAGTATAAAAAAAGCTGTAAAATACAAATGTTACAACATAATTGTTATTGAACTTGCTTAGGGATTGCTTAGTAGTACACTTTGTTTTGTGGAGAATATATTTTAATAAGCTTATGTTGCGTATGATTTTTCTCTTACGACAATGTACTCGTACAACAAAAGCAATTTTTTTAACAATTAAAAAATTGTATGTGCTCAAAAAATATTATTATGCCAAAATTGTTGCACAAACAATTTGTACGTTCATATATTTGCTTTAAAGCAACTATGATTATAGCTAATTCCAAGACACAAGAGTTCCTACTCGCATAGTTCATTTATGCGCACAACTTAAATAATCTACAACTACAAATAGAAATGCACATTCATACATATTGAGTGTTTGTCATACGTCTACTGCAAGTACGCTTATACTCAGAGTATGAATATTTAGTCGGATAAAATACATATGCGCATAATACTCAGAGTAATAATTTCAAGAACTCAATAAATCAAAATATGTTTTGTAATTTTTTAGTTTAAAATTAATATATTGGCTGGTTTTATCAAAGCCCAAACTGCACTTGCAAGAAGTGTGCTCTGAAAATAAATGTTAAAAAAAAAACAAAAACACTTGGGTCGAATTCATTCACTAGTTCATTTTTGGCTCATGGTTTAGATCATCGAATTTTGTGTAAAAATAATATAATGAACTAGTTCGACCCAAGTATAATCCATTGATTTAGCAAGAATATTGTGTGTTGCCAAAAAAAGTATTTTTAAACACATGCTGTCAATAATTTAATTGGCACTACAAATAGTTATTATGAAGCTAAATTTATCTAATTCTAGTTTATTATTATAATAATTATCATGACATTCTCTTTCGCAGGTTACTCATAATTCTAAAAAGTTTGGCTTATAGAAAAATAAGGTCAAGGTTCTCAATTTACCTACAACTTACTGAAGCCAGTGTTTGACTTAGGCCCAGGCCCATCGTCTTTAAGGCAGGGTCTTGGCTACCGCAATATACGTAAATGTAAAATAATGTAAGTGAAATAAAAATATTAAAATTTAATTTGCTATAATTTGCTTTAAAATAATAGAAAATCTTTATTAAATTACAAGGAAAAAAGTACTCATCAATTAATGTTTTCAATTGAGAATTTAAAAGATTCAATTAAATATTTAGTTTTATTAGTTAATTTCAGTGAAAAAACTTAATTAGTACTATCAAATTGTTTATAGGAAGAAATTTTATTAAAAATTTATTTGATATTACAAAATTATTCGTTTTAATATTCTGTGTGTAATAAAAAATAAGGCTAATATCAAACCAACAGAGTAGAACACATAAGCTAAAGGCGAGCATTGAAGATGCTGCTGCTGAGATTTTTTAGACGTTGCTGACATTTACCTGAAAGGTTTTGTGTGAAGAAGAAAAAAGTCAACGCATTGTTAAAAGTTCAGTTCAGATCCGTTCAGTTTAGTTAATTATTGTGATTATCTCAATAGACAGTTGAGTTGATTGTTTCATAGAAGCGAATTCAGTGAGTCATTAAAGTTGTATAAACAATCAGCGTCAATATAGTGTGAGTTTTGTGTGAACATATAGAAGTAGATAGAGAATGTTGCTTCAAGACCACACTGAAAGAATTTTTTTCATAAGTTCTATGAATTTCGAAACAAATCTAATGAAACGCTTTGTTGGATTAATGAAACCAGTTTTGTTAAAATTATTTTAATGAAAACTATGTACGTCAAATGTATTAAACACTGTCATCAATGCAATAAAAGAACTTCATCAAAAAACGAAATAATTTCTTTAAAACCACGAAATAGTTTCATTAAAAAAATGAGATAATTTCCCAGGAAATAATTTCATTAAAATAACGAAATATTTTCATTAAAACTATGAAATAACTTCATAAAAATAATAAAATAACTGTATTATAACAACGAAATAACTTAATTGAAACTGCATGTGTAAATAAGCATACAAAGAGTACAAGAAAAATCATACAGAGCTACCTTTGATGCAAGCTTTTGATTGACAACTGCTGAAATACATTTAATTTATCAGATTTTCATGACTACAATGACATTTTCATTGGCACAACGAATACATTTCATAGCTATAATGAAATTCTAAATTGCTGAATATTTTATTATTTTTTTTTTAGTTTCAAAGACTTTAATCTTTAACTTAATTGCTTTGAGGTATGTACATTTCTATATATGTTTATTTCAAGCAACAACTGTTAATGTTTCTTAAATATAAAGGGGTTTCTTAATAATTAGAAAATATGGTTATTATAAATTCGATGAAATATTGTTACGGAACTAGAATATCACCGAAGAAATTCCAATGAAATTCTTTCACAATATTCATGAAATTTTCATTGAATTTGTGAAATTATCATTAGATTTGTGAAAAAATCTAATGAAATTGTTTCGTTGGATGTATGAAGGAAAAATTCTTTCGGTGCAGTGCAGTCAGTAACTCCAGACGTTTATATACAGCAGTGATGTTGTGGTATTCAGTTACGAACAGTTGACTTCTGTTAATTATTGGTATTATATGAATTGACAGTCGACTTGATTGTTGCTTATAAATATTGTAAGGACAGTGAATCATTATAATTGTATAAACAATGAGCGTCAGCAGAGTGTGAGTCTTGTGTTATGATATATATAGAAGTAGATAGAGAGTGTTGCTTCGAGACCAGTGCAGCCAATAACTCGAGATGTTGATATATAATACTGACTTCGTGGTGCACAGTTGTGAATGATTTAATTCACAATTATCTTAACTGAATTAAATCATTCAAAACTTTCCTTGCGTGAAAAAATTTAGTTTCCTTCCCAGTTTAAGTGGACTTGAAATTATTAATTCGGTTCAATTAAGCAGAGACTTAAATTTTATTTTATACATAGAACAAATTACCGTTATTTTGGAAAAATATATTCTACGCATGGTTGCATCTCAGAAGTTATGTATGCATTAGGAAAAGCCTGACTGGTTTTATTTCCAATAATATATTTATAATATTTTATATGCTTTCATTGGATTTCATGATTTATTACGCGTGAGTCACGTACCCATCTCCCCTCTCCTACATTTCTAATATTATGGTGGAACATGCAGGTTATTTTAAAAGTTTTCCACATAAAATTTAGTGTGAATTCCTACTGTAGTTCGGAAGGTATAAAAATAATAATTACTTTGTATGTTTGGTACCGCTCTCTTCCCTCCTTTATCACCAAGATTTTGATTGGACATGCATGCAGTTTCTTTTAAGAAGTACCGATTTAAAATTTAGTGACTCTCGCTATTGTAGTTGTGGATACACGGGTTAATACGCCAAAATAGTGCATATGGACCCATTGTGCGTCGGGACATACATTTGAATACCTTACAGCGGATAGTATATCTAATTTTTTTAGTTAAAAAAATTAACACCTTATTGAAGGAAGGTCGTCTTTAAGGACCCTTCCTTTAATCAGCTGTAGCAAGTTCTTACTTTAGATATTTTTTTTAAATTACTCAAAAATATTCAGGATAGAAAAAAACTTAAATAAATTAAAGATACAGCTGTTAAAATGTTAAACTTTTCCAATTAGCGACAAACAAGCATTAAAAAATTTCCTTGCTCCTAAATATAGGCAACATAAAATATAAATAAATATTAAAAACACATTGTCGAGCAGAGAGTTTCCTTTCAATTGCTTTTAAAACGCAACGACCATTACCCACAACTTCAAGGCATGTAACGAATATACAGCATATAATGGCAGTAGGAGCAGATGTAGCAGATAAAAGGAAATGTTTCTGCAGTAGCAAACAAGTGTAACTTGTTAAAAGATGCCATTAATGAATGCAAATGAAAAGAAAAGTTGTTGAAATGTTAACAAAACAACAACTGTTGTTGCTACTTTTAATAATTATGAGGTCAACAAATTGTGTAATTTATATTAAAAACTATAATAAGTTTTGCTAAAGAATAATTATGCAAAAGGCATGTTGATTAAATTATGCTATTACAAATTTTCTAGGCGTTATTAATCAGCGGAAAGTTTTTATTATCAATTAGTTGGAAAAAGGAGGAAATAATTTTTTATGATAAAAATAAGGGATATTGTTTAATTTTGTAATTGAAAAGAATTACAGCAAATTAATATATTGTGCGAATTTAGATTTTAGTTTTTTGTAGTTATGGCATATTGCTCTATTGCCACTCTAATTCTCATACAAAGACAAACAAGATGTAAGTAAATAATTAGGTTAAGGAAATTTTACAATTCCCTACCAAATCCACCTTTTACCTTTAGGTTACCTGTCAGCAAACTTCCCATTTGATTAATTAAATTTAGATCAGTTCAGTTCAGTTCAGTTCAGTTCAGTTCAGTTCAGTTCAGTTTAATTCAGTTCACATCAATTCAATTCAATTCCTACCCTCACGAAATGATGAAGCAACTTTGGTTGTTTATTACAATTTATCCTATAACTGTTTAACTGATTTTGGTAAGATCTCAAACAAAGGTACTACGTCTAAAAAAATACACATGCTTTATATATTTTTAAGAGAAGAGGACCACAAGAAGTGGCATATCTTCCCCTGCCAAAAAATCCAACCGATTTTAATAAACTTAAAGACGTAGATACGCCTTCTTCTAAAATTGCATACAGGCTTCATATTTGTCAACAATATAAAACTAAAACTGAAGCAGGGAGGCTTTTTATTAAATTTTTATGTACATATTTTTGAAATATTTATAGTGAACCCAGATCTGAGAATTTTCTACATTAATTTGTAGAAGTTTTTTGACCATGTGATAACTAAATAAATTCTTACTTATGAAAAATATACCTTTCCACGAGAAATTCCACTTTTTTGTCACGTGTGACAGCAAGCAATTAAGCTTGTATTTCAGAACAATGTGACTCGATTTTTCTTAAAAGTTTACCCAATGTATATATTCTAAAGGCCTGTACAAATATATATAAAGAAATAAAAAAAGTTCTGTTTTCTGAAATAAAAATAGCCAGCATATTTATTTGATGTCGCCTGTATTTAAAATTATTTTAATTTAATTTTCAAACTATTTTAAGGAAAATTTTTTATTGCGTTGGCTGAAGTAGTTGGCACATGACTACAAAACCGAATGTCCTAGCTTCAAACCTGGTATCCAACAGTCAATAAAATAACAACACCACGCATTTTTCTGATGTGCATTAGTGTCCCTTTGTAACAGTTGTATGTACGAGAAAGTTTAAGTGATGGAGGCATAGTCACTGGTCACTGAACTATACCGACTTCAGTAAATACTAATCCTAATGTATCATCAGAGCGACCTCCTTTGTTGTGTAGCAGAATCATTGGGAAAGTAAAATAACCAAGAAAGTGGCTACTAAGCACAGCTTCAGAAATTTAATATTCCTCATTGACACCAGAGGCGCTGCAGCACTAAATTATTAAAAACGTGGCAAAATCAGATGTTTAAAAGAATGAAACTTTCCTCTATCTCTTTCACCAATATCTGTCTTCTTTTTTACTATACCTTTCCTAAAGAAGGTAATATCTAGTAATAGTAGTAGTGCCTGAGCATTACTTCTCTTATTTAAGAAATTTATTATTCGACATATTGTCATAATTATATTTTAATTTAAAATTTATTTGCTGGTGGTTCAGATTGGTCTATATGCATTTCATTGTTGCTGTAACAAATCATCAGTAGACTTCAACCACACATTTTGAATAGTCACATTAACAAAAACAAGCACAAACATTATTATTATTATTTATCGAAAAACTCCGCCCATGTTTTGATGTAAATTCAGTTTGCTTGTCTATTTGGAACTCAAAACATAATCACCCTTATTCCAGTTGTCCCATCGACGTCACTTAAACACAACACTATAAAATTCGTGCTCGTATATCCGTTATCGAAAACAACTGACTCCTGTTGGCAGGTTTATGCTATTTTGTAGACCTTATGGAACGGAAATACATTGTCAGTTGCGCAAAATTTTTTCCGAGAGCAAGTAAACAAGCCCCAATTTTTTGGTATTGTGTTAAAGTAACGTCGGTGACGACAACTTGAATAAGGGTGAATGTTTAATAACAACACAATTAGTATTAAAACTAAATTAAAACTAAATTATTATTCAAAATTTTACATAATTATTGCTTATTTCACAATTAGCTAAAACGCATTTAAATATGTGTGCGAGTGTATGTGTGTGTGTGTGTGTTTTCTTTTTTGCATAACAAAACTCTGAATTAACTAAAATGTTACAATAATCATAATCATAATCATAATCTTTATGCTTGATTTGCAGATCAACCCTAAAAGCAAACAAATATATAGTTTATAAAAGTCGCTCATATACATAAAACTTTAATGTAAAATAATTTGTTAAGTGGCAATATATTTTATTTTTATACCAACAAGTAGAATATTTTGTTTGTTTAGGTCCGTACCATAATGTTTTCGCTACGATGTCCGGCCTTTCTCCCTCCCTCTGTCTGCCTGTCTGTTCACAGACTGTTTTCTCGAAAGCCGTAATACCTACTTTCCTGAAATTTCCACAGAATATGTAAAAGTTGAAAAGGTTTGCTGAAGCGAGCAATGAAATATCCTTGACATTTTCAAATTTAGTGTAATCTTACGCAGACTACACCAATTACAGTTAAAGTTTTAAAAATCAAAATTAAAGGGTATTCTATCAGTTAATGTAATTTTAGCTATGTTATTTTGGCAACTTGCTTCACTGTCTCTTGAAATTTTTAAAAACGCTAAAACTAAAAAATCCCAAATTAAAAAAAAAATTAAGAAACGACAAATAGCCAAAAAAATGCGTTTAAAAGAAAAAATACTACCAAAAATTAAATAAATCGCAGAAATGCAGATAAATCGTTAAAAAATAAAAAGGTCTTATAAAAAAAACTAAACAAAAATTACAACAAAATAAAAATTATAATCTCACCAAAACGAAAACAAAAAACGAAAAATTTAAAAAAATTTCCCATTTTAAAAATTTGTTTAAAAAAATAATACAAAAATAAATTAATCGTCGAAAATCGCAAAAAGAGAAACCAAGAAAATTTTTTTTCTGCCAAAAATAACCAAATTCACTGAAGAGATCTGATAGAAGAAGATACGAGTAAGAATATACATGTCAAATATAAAATTAATTTCCAATGGGCGTGCTTCCGCACATTTTTTAAATGCTCAGGGTGCGAGTTAAATTTTGTAAAAATCAAAAAAAATTAGAACCACTTTAAATATATTATTAAATTTTAATGGGCGTAACTGCGCCCATTTTTTTAAATGGGGGATTGTGTCTATTTTGGAGCTCAAGGTGTGTGGTAAGTTTAGTAAAAATCGGTTTAGTGGAACCACGTTAAATATTATAATAGATTTTTATGGGCTCAATCCCTCAAATTCTTTCAACTTTTAAATTGTATAATTATATATGAGAGCCAAAGGTGTTTTATAGGCTTAGAAGCATTCAAATAAGCAGAATATCATAAAATTACATAAAAAAATTATGGTCGCTGGAATATTACAACGAAACGTCGGATATGAATAAATGAAATAAAATTGTCTTTTATTTGCGTATAAACAACTGAATAGAGTAATTCTATAAAAAGGTAAAAATTGATAGCTGTAATTGATAATATCGTGGAAAAGGACGAAAAATTTCTCGAAAAAACGAAAAAAATTATAAAAAAAGCCAAACAAAAAAATCGCTAAAATTAAATTAAGTATTGCAAAAAACAAACAAAAATAGATGGTTAAAAATCGAAAAAAATCACCAAATTGAAAAAAAACGCCAAAACTAAAAAAGCATCAATAAAGAAATTCCCAAAAACCGAAAAAGAGATCGCAAAAATCTGGCAAAGAAGCACAAAAACTAAAAATTAATCGCTGTAACTAAAAATATTCGTAAAAAAAATCGCTAAAACTAAAAAAGCACCAAAACTAAAAAATACAAAAAAAAACCCCAAAATCTAAAAAAATAGCACCTAAACTAAATAAATCGCCAAAAACCGAAAAAATCGCCAAAAACTAAAAAACTACGTTGAAACTAAATAAATCAAAGGAACTATAATAAATCGCCATAAACTGAAAATCGCTAGAACGAAAAAACGCAAAAAAGTCATAAACTAAAAAAATCGCCAAAAAGTAAAAGAGCGATGCTTAAATTAAATAAATTGAAGGAAATAAAATAAAACGTCATAAACTGAAAAAATCGCTAGAATGAAAAAACGCAAAAAAAAACCAAAAACTGAAAAAATCGCCAAAAACGGCTAAACAGCTCCTAAGCTAAATAAATCAAAAAAATAAAAACAAATCACAAAAAAACGAAAAAAAATCGCTAGAACCAAAAAAAACGCGAAAAATGGAAAAAAACTCCTAAGCTTAATAAATCGAAAGAATAAAAATAGATCGCCAAAATCCGAAGAGACACCAAAACAGAAAAACTCACCAAAACCGAAAAAACGCTTAAACTAAATAAATCCAAAGACCTAGAATAAATCGCCTAAAACTAAAGAAATCGCCAAAAACGAAAAACAGCTGCAGAGCTAAATAAATTTAAAGAATATAAATAAATCGCCAAAAACCGAAAAATTGCTGGAAAAACGCCAAATTAGAGAATTTTCAAAAACAGAAGAAAGCTAAAAAACTAAGATATGCGTATATAGTATATATCGATGGTCACAAGTACAAATGCCCTTTAACTAGTATTTTCACACAAATACATCTAGTCACAAAAATTTGTTGCTTATGTCTATTCAAATACTACTAGAGATGTTCAGTTGGGTTATGAACCGGCGACTGTAAGGAATGGTCCTGCGGTATTGCTAGGATTATTTTGATGTTGCAAAAACATACATTCGATCTATGCAAACATATATTTCGCAGTCACCCCGGTTGGAAAGTTTCAATGTCAATTTGCGTAATGGGAGATTAGCTAAAATAATGTTACTCTGTTATTTCCTTTATTAATAATACTAACCATAATCTCCTAATTGTTGCTCAAAGGACCATAAATACGTATGACAACAACTGCAAACAAAGAAATATATTTTGGTTTTAATGCCCAAAACTTTCTTTACACACTAAAACAAAAACGGAGTTATTTATTTTTCAACACTTTCAATGTATTTTACAAAAAAAAAATTTATAAAAAAATCTTTGTAAATCAAATGCCCACAATCTCTTCACTCCAGTTGATACACAATTCTCACATGATGTTTTCAAATAGGGATGAACGCAAACTGCAGCGTTTTCATCATCAACGAACAGCAGAATTTTGAAATAATTGTTTAACAAAATTTTTAATAATATTGGTTGGTTCATCGAGGTAGCACCAGGCTATTAAGAGTTAATGCAATACATTCTATAAGTTTCTCTTGAGACCCACTGTATTTACAAAATTTTAATGGTGACGTATTCTTAATATTAAATAATAATATCAATCATTCGCACTATTAGTGATTTAAGCAAAATCCCTAAAACTGAAGTTAAATCTGGTACCGAAAGGAAATTTTTAGGTGAAATTAATTAAACACATTGCAAGTTCAATAATTTAAGCATTAAGCTACATGAATTATATGAGAAAAGTACAAAAAGTTAATTATATTTTTTTGGAATTCGAGGAATTATGGAAAAATACATTGAATATAAAACAAGAAAGCAGTTGGTGAGATGAAGAAGAAAATGCTTCCGTAAAAAAGCTTGTGTATTTGGCTCCCCCACCCCACCCCTTAATTATAAATAATACTAGATTTTGGCATTGTACTGCAAATAAAGACTTGAAACGAAAGAAAAAAATACTAAGTATAAATATTCATTATGTTTTAATGTATGCTAATAAATGTATTTCTTATAAAATTACAGCCATCAATTTTATATCAACTTGTTTTAGCAAAGAACCCCGACCTCTCTCTCTCCTTCTTTCCACTTCATCATCACTGTCCTTTTTAAGATCTCTTAATGTCTTCTATCATTTGCCTTTAAACTTTATTTACACGCTTTAAGCACTTTTTCTTCTTGCCTTTTTCTTTTTTTGTGACTGTATTTTATATACAACATCAAGCGATAAAGTCACTTTGAGTGGGTATTAAAGCGTAAAACTTTGTTGTTGTTGTTATTGTTGTTGTCGTTGTTGTTTATAATTTGCGTATATACAAGTACTTCACTTTTTTTCTAGCCTAACAAAATAGAAAGTTTGTTTTTTCGGCATAAAAAAGTTCTTTTAAGCGCAAACTAATAATATATAAATTAAAATTAACATATAAATTGAAATAACAGGGAGACAGCATAAATAATTTTAAAGGCTAACATACAGATACACATAAAGACCAACGAACGAACTTACATTAACTTAAATTGACAAGGGAAATTTGTCAACTATGATAAGCATATAGTTATATTAACATAAAAGCCTTTAGTGTTAATATGAAACAAGTGACAAGGAAATTAATTTATTTTATTAAGTAGAAAGAAACATTTTATTTATGCTGAAGTCATTCAGCTTATTAAGCCAATTAAAATACTCAATCAAAAAGAAATCAATTATAAACTGTCAAATGTTGACAAGGATAAATGACTTGCAAAATATGTATGCTAATTACTAAATTTTCAAGTTTATTGAAAAGAAAAAATTCTAAAAGAAAGTAAATAAATCCAAAGCAAAAATACTTCGAAGTTGCCTGTCATATATTCCTTATTTTAGTTTAAAGGACATGCCCACTTCTCATATACCCTTTAATATTAAAAATTTATTTTCAGCCACAACAATGATCATAGTATTCATAACAACTTTAAGAATAATGCGTTAAAGCTTCTCACGAAATTTTATTACAATCAGAGCAAGGACCTAGTTCCCTGCCATATATCCTTTTTTTCAAAATCAAAATATAGCCTCAATTATTTAAGAACGCAATTAACATGCCTAATAACGGCTAAATATCCACAGTTTATCTGTTTAAAACTTTTAATTACAATTGATGTAGCGACATACCTCTCATGTATCTTTAATTTTTAAAATTGATTTTTTAGCCACAATAATGGTCGGAAAAATCATAAAAATTTTCATAACAATGCATTGAAGCTTCCCATCATATTTTATTATAATCGAAGAAAGGACACAGCTGGCTGTCATATATCTTTTTTTCAAAATAAAAACATACGACTAGCTTAAATTATTTAAAATCGCGACTAACATTTTAAATTGTGGTCTAATGTACACAGTTTATCTCCTTAGAATTTTTTATTACAATTGCTGTAAGGATATGCCCACTTCTCATATGCTATTTTCTATTAAAAATTAAATTGAGTCAAAAAACAATCACCGTAAAATCCATAACAACCTTCAAAATAGTGTGCTTAAGGTGTTTGCCAAATTTTATTACAATTGGAGCAAGGAACTTGTTCCCTGTCATATATCCTTTTTAATAAAAGTTTAAATAATGCTTTAATTATTATAAGAATGAAATAAAACTTTTTTATTTAATACAAAATGTTCACAGTTTAAATTCTGAAAAGTTTTTATAACAATTGGCAAAAGGACATAACTAATTATCATGCACACTTTTCTATTCAAAAAATGATTTCAGCCGAATATAAGGTCGGAAAATTCATAAAAACTTTGATAATATTGTGTTAAAGCTTTTGGCCAAATTTTGCAACAATCGCGGCAAGGACCTCGTTTCTTGTGATATATCCTTTTTTTTATAAAAGTTTAAAGATAGCTTCAATTGTGATAGGAAAACAATTAAAATTTAAAATTATTTTAAATTAATACTTTAAATAAACTATTAATTTTCTCAAAAGTTTTTTATTACAATTGCTGGAAGGATATGCCCACTTCTCATCTAGCCTTTATTATTAAAGCTGATTTTCGCCAACAGCTATCCTTTTTTTAATAAAAGTTTAAATATATTTTGAATTATGATAGAGAAGCAATTAAAGTTTTTAAATAAGGATAAGAGTAAACTCTTTATTTGCTTAGAGTTTTTTTGACAACTGCTGCAAGGACATTTGTACTTCTTATATACCCTTAATATTTTGAATTCGGTTTTCAAACATAACAATGGTCAGAAAACTAATAATAATTTGGGGAATAGTGCGTATAAGCTTTTAGTAAAATTTTATTACTATCGGAGCAAGGATTAAGCTACCTATCATATATCCTTTTTTTATAAAATTTTAAATAGAGCTTCAATTGTGATAAGATAGAAATATTAATTTTTATTTAAGGCAAAATATTCTAAATGTTTTTTATTATAATAAAAAATGTATACATACATATATATACATACATATATTTAATGGCCATATGTGTACATATGCATATGTACATATAACGTCAATACTAATAAGATCGTAACAAAGGTAATGATTGCTTCCAGAATTAAGCAGTTCATCGCGCTAATAAATTTTATTGCAATACATGCACCCAGCACATGTCCTCTCTCGCAAATCCCTAATTTAAAAAGTTTTTATTTTTATTTCATAACAACTTCGATAGTTGTGAACGTAAGCTTCCCTCTAAATTTTATCTTAGTCGGTGCAAAGACCTAAGCACCTGTCATATATCCTTTTTTGTAAAAATTTAAATGTATGTAGTTGTATTCCGACCAGGTTGCAATGAATGTTGGTAGGGTTCGTACAGAGTGGCCGCTTGTTGCCGAGCCGAGCTGGTTTACGCTTGTTGCTAGAACCAATACGAGAAAAATGGTGCTATACAAATTAGTATAAATAAGCGCGAACCGTTCATAATGGGCGCCGAGCTGGCTGAATGCGAGAAAACAGTTCCAAAGCGTTTTCAGCGCCGAAAACATTGTTTATGTTATTTTGTTATGATTTTAACTTGTTTGGAAAACATAAAAAAATTAAAAACAAAAATTTAAGAAAAAGGCCCAATTCATACGAAGATTTAAAATTCTTGTTTTATTTTTTATTCTCTCTAAAAGTTGCTTCCAAAAACATTGTTCATTCATACAGTGATTTTTTCCATGTTTCTAGTTATGATTTTTTTTCTTGCGAAAATTGTATCAGTGTTACCATTAGATTTTTTTCTCTACATGTTAAAAAATTTCCCCTTTCGAAAATCTAAAAATTTTAGTAATTTAATTTAAAGAAAGATAACTTGCACTTACATTTAAGACCTTATTCGGGAAAAATTATTTTTAGCTTACAAAACGTTTACCAAACAAATGTCCATGCATAATTTGTTTTGTAAACCAATTGAAACCACTTCAATTTCACAAACACGAATGAACAAAAAACCCAAATGCATACAAACATTCATAAGACACAAATAATAAATAAAATATTAGCGCTGATTCTCGCATCCACTATGCAAGGACATGTGTACCTCTCACACATCCTTGATTAAAAAAATTTGATTTTAAATTTATAACAACTTCCACAATTGTGAAAGTAAGCCTCTCGCTAAATTTTATTTCAGTCGGTGCAAAGACCTTACTACCTGTCATATATCCTTTTTGGAAAAATTTAAAAATATCTTCTATTCTGACTATGTTGCAATGAAAGTTGTTAGTTGTGGCCGAAGCTATGTAGTTTATCTCTCCAATGAATTTTAACGTAATCGATGCAAGGACATGGACATGGACATGGGCACCTCTTATATATCCTTTATTTTCAAAATTGAATTTTAACTCATAACAACTTTGAGATTTGTCAGCTTACATTTGCTAGACAAGTTTCATTTCAGTCGGTGCAAGGAGCTAACTACCGGTCATATATCCTTTTTTAATAAGAGACTAGTTCTATTCTGATCATTTCTCAACGAAAGTTATTAATTGTGGCTTGGGTCTTGTATTTTAATAAATAAAGATATATAATAAATAAATATTATTACAAAAAACTTGGTAACTTAAACATTTATTATACTGTTATAATTAAAAAAAATTATTTAATACTCAAATTTAAAAAAAAATATTGAGATAAATATTTCTTACATGTTGCAAAATCTTTTAAAATCTTAAACTCGTATTGCAACAAGTTTATGCCGCATAAAAGTCTTACCTTCTTTGTATTTCTTTCTAACTAAATTTATTTGCTGACCATCTGTTTAAATTATTTTGCTTCAACTATCAAAACAAACAACTTTTCCAACTTAAAGATTTAAATGCCACAAATTTTGAGTTTTTTATTTCAAAATATCTTTCTTACGAGTATGATAGTTTTGCATGACAATAAATAACATAAAACACTTTTGTACACCAAAGGTCAGTGCAATACTACACTCTACTCCACAAAAAAAAACAAAGAAGAAAATAAAAGACATACAAAATAGATTAAATAAAAGAAATAAAGTACAAACAAAATAATATTTTTACATTACAAAACCAAACTTAACTTAACTTAACTCTCTGTACATTCGAGGAAAGTAAGAAAAAATAAAGAAAAAAACAAACAATTGCAGCATATGTTAAGGCTGCGACAGTAAAACTACAACAATGACTAAAGACATCAAGCAAGTAAAAAATATAGCCAACTTGCAAACAAAACCTTGGAAAGTCTACACTAATAATAGCGCAAGCGCTAAATAAAAATACTGGCCAAAATACTGGTAAATATTAAAGGGTTTCCTTTTCATTGAAATTCAAAAAAGAGCCAAACAAGGAAAAGATAAAACATGTCCTAGCATAACAAGAATTCAGTCTATAATTTTATAACGCTAAGAAAGGTAGACCGAGGCGCATAAAAAATTTATGAAAAAAATGTTAAGGAAAATAATTCTTGATTAAAAAAATGTAACAAAAATTATATAAAAAAACAAAAAACAAAAAACCTCTTTGAAATCCTGTCAGGACTAAAATATAACAATTTTGAGCGTAAAGTTAATACAAAATAAGTAATTTTGTTTATTGAAAACTGAATTAAATTACTCAATGGCAAAAAAAGTTAGAAAAGTGCTGAGCCATGATTGATTGATGAAGTGAAAGGAATATATACATATACGATTCCGGCCAGTTAACGCTTAAATAAATAAAAAATATTACATTTTATATTTTTTCTAAAAAACTGGCTGGTTAATGTTACTTACAAAACACGTCAGTCAGCAGTTGTGTTTGTGCCAAGAGTATTAAATTGTAAAAATAAAATAAATATAATTATTTGTAAAGAAAAGAAAATCCTTAATAATTTCTTATTGGCAAATAACACAAAATTGTTAACCATATTAAGTACTTACCTGCAATATGAATGCAATGAAGAATAAATAATAATGAAATATCAATTTAAATTCGTAAAAAATAATCGCATTTAAACAAAATCTTTGCAAAGTGTAACAACACCTACAAGTATGCCATATAAAAATGTGAGGACAATGTGATATAACATGAAAAACCAACACAGACTCCAAAACAAAAAAATAAAAAATTAAAAATAAAATGTTTCTGCTGCAAATCAAAATAAAAAAAGTTATTAATAATTTCTTTCTGCTTTCTCTAAGCCTAAGTTTGTAGTACAAAATGTTTGCATACTTTTAGGCAATATATTTAAGTGCTTAAGTGCTCATACGCTAATGAAAGTGTATGTGTGTGTGGGTGCATGTGCTTATTTGTTAAAGCATAAGAGCTTCAGCATTTACACTCTTCTTAATAAGCTGCTGTAAAAATTTTATTGACGGAAGAGATAAATTGATTTGTTTATCTTTAAGGCTTAATATATATATATTTTTGTCTCTTCCTGTGCTGTGTTCTTTTTAGCTGCCCTAAATTCTACATAAAGGTAAGGGGAAAGAAAGCATATTTTTAGAATTTCATGTTTATGTTTTGTTTTATGAATTTAATGGTGATTGTGTTGACAAGAGTTTGCTGAGAAAATTTACAAATTTTTATGGGTAGAAATAAAAGTTTCAAGAGATAATTTTATAAGCTTCATTGCTTAGATTGTATATGAAAATTGAAATAAGCTGTCCTAGAACTTTTTTTGAGTTTGCTTTTGTAATTCAAATATTTGTTTTTGTTATAATTTCAATTACTTGTGAAATAAAATATATCAGAAAAATTAAGATATCTTTTAAAGCAACTCTCATGTCTTTCAAAATATCAATACCGAGCCTTTCATAACGGCCAAAAATACTTAAGCGACAAATTTTTAGAATTTCCTTTTTTGACGAAAATCCAGTATGTATTTCGATTTTTGAATAATTGATTTTCATCAAAAAGTGAAGTTCGAAAATTTAAGTCGCTTAAGATTTTTTGGCGCATCCATAAAGAAACTGAAATCGTCCAGTCCCAGTTTACCCCCTTATTGCAATGGGTGCAAAGAAAATGCCCAATTCTCATAAGCTCTTTTCTATTAAAAATT
This sequence comes from Tachina fera, assembly GCA_905220375.1. Classification (NCBI taxonomy): domain Eukaryota; kingdom Metazoa; phylum Arthropoda; class Insecta; order Diptera; family Tachinidae; genus Tachina; species Tachina fera. The sequence continues at coordinate 126,154,478 of LR999964.1, forward strand.
TATTTTCAGCCATTTTAATGATCGCACCATTCATAAAAACTTCAAGAATAGTGCGTTAAAACTTCTCACAAAATTTTATTATAATCAGAGCAAGGACCTAGTTCGCTGTCATATATCCTTTTTCTTAAGAAAAAATAAAGTTTGAATTATATAAGAGCACAATTAACACATTTAACTATGGCTAAATGTGCACAGTCTAACTCCTTAAAATTTTTAATTATAACTAGTGCAAGGACGTGCCCACTTCTCATATGCTGTTCTAATTAAAAATTCATTTTCAACCACATTAATGATCACAGAATTCGTAACGAGTTTTAGAAAAAAGCGTGTAAGCTTATCACCAAATTTTATTACAATTGGAGTAAGGACCTAGTTCCCTGTCATATATCCTTTTTTTCAAAATCAAAATATAGCTTCGATTATTTAAGAACACAATTAAGATATTTAATTATAGCTAAATGTGCACAGTATATCTCATTAAATTTTTTTATTATAATTGGTGCAAGCACATGCCCACTTCCTACATGTATGCTTTTTTTTAATTAAAATTAATTTTCAGCCACATTAATGATCACAGCATTCATAACAATTTTAAGAATATTGCGTTTAAGCTTTTCATCAAATTATTATTATAACCGGAGCAATGAACTAGTTGCGTGTCATATATCCGATTTATCTCCTCATAATTTTTTACTTGCAATGCGTGAAAGAACATGCCCACTTTTCATATACAGTCTGATATTAAAAATTTATTTTCACCCACAACATAACATATATACATACACACATAACAACTTTTATAATATCACTTTTAAGCATCTCACCAAATTTTATTACAAACGGAGCAAGGACCTAGTTGCCTTTCATATATCCTTTTTCAAAGAAAAAAAAGCTTCAATTATTTACGAACGCAATTGCTATTTTCAATTATGACTAAATGTACATAGTTTATATCCTTAGAATTTTTTATTACAATTCTTGCAAGGACATGCCCACTTCTCAAATACGCTTTATTATTAAAAATTTATTTTCAGTCACAAAAATGATCATAGCATTCATAGCAATTTTAAACTTAGTGCGCTTAAGGTTCTCGCCAAATTTTATTACAATCAGAGTAAGGATCTAGTTGCCTGTCATATATCCTTTTTATTAAAATCAATATATGACTTCAATTATTTAAGAGCATACATAATTTTTTTAATAAGTGCTAAAGTGCACAGTCTATCTCCTTAGAATTTTTATTGCAATGTGTGCAAGGACATGGGCACTCATCACATGCTCTTTTTTTATTAAAAATTGATTTCAGCCAAAAAACAATCATAATTAAATTCACAACAATTTTAAGAATAATGTGCTTAGGTTTTTTGCTAAATTTTATTACAATCGGAGGAAGGACCTAGTTGCCTGTCGTATATCCTTTGTCATAAAAGTTTAAATAAAGCTTCAGTTTTTATAAGATGGCGATAAAAGTTTCTTACTAAGGCTAAATATGCACAGTTTAGCTTCTTAAATGTTTCTATTACTATTGGCGCAAGGACATGACCGCTTGCCATGCATCCTTTTTTTAATTAAAAATTGATTTCTGCCTCATATAAGGCGAACAATTTTATAAAAATTTCGTTATTATTGCGTTAAAGCTTTTAGCCAAACCTTATAACATTCGCGGCAAGGACCTAGTTGCCTGCCATATATCCGTTTTCATAAAACCTTCAATTATGATTGGGAAGCAATTTAAATTTTAAACTAGGACTATGCGATGAATGATATATGTAAATTGCTTTTGAGTTATAAACTTAATTATGTATTTAATTTTGATATGTAATATAAAACAAAAAACATGACACAATCAGTTCAAAAATATGTCTATACAGTTTTATGCAAATACTAATCAAAAACACTTCCTTTCAGGCTAAAGTATTGATATATAAATCTAAAAACAATTTTATTATTCTCTCTTTTACCATATTTTTTAGCCAGAAGATATAAATATATTCCATTTACCATAAGTAACATTACAATAATCAGAAACGTATTAACCTACTTAAAATACTGCAAATAAGATGTATATTATATTTTTGTCAAGTGTGTGTGCGTTTGTATATACTCGTACAATATTTAATATTGTATCCACTTTTCCACCTAAAATTACCTTTTGAATAATTCATAATACTAAAATTGTTTTTTCAAATTATGTGTAAGCAATAAATTTAAAAATGCCGATAACAATGAATCCATGTTTTCGCGAGTCAGAGACAGTCGTAACAAAAATAGATATTTTATAAATATTTTTTGATCTCTTTTATATTTATTACTATTATTCTTGTTTATTTTGTTATTGTGAGAACTTAAGTAATGGTATAGCGGACTTAAAATATGCTAAAGTACTTATAATAATAAAAACTACTAAAATACATTTACTTACTTAAGCAACTGAATAAACATTTATTATCACAGAAAAAAGCCTTAGGTTAAATTAGTTAAAATGTTGGTAAAACTAACCATCTTTGTAAATGAAAACAATTATTTGTTTCAATTAATTTATTTGATAATATTGTTTAGGTCAAAGGTTAATTAAAAAAGCCAACTCCGCAAGTGTAAATTATTATTTTTTGCAATTGTTTCATTTGTTGAATATTACCATTTTCTTGGTTAGTTTAACAAATAAACACTGTTCAAGCACTGAACACAAAAAAAATAAAATCAAGCCCAATTCAGATGCCTATTTTACAGCTAATTAAAGTGATTTTAAAGATTTGTCTGAAGAAAATGTTCTTCTTGGTAAATTTAACCAATTTTTGTTGTAAACTTACTATTAATGTAATAAGCTGCTGGGATGTCAAAGATCATGAAAAATACAATAAATTTTTATACTTGGCGCTAAATAATACAAAAAAAATAAAAAATAACGTTGGTAAATCTAACCAATTGAAGTTATTAATTTTAATGCAAAAAACAGTTGATGCTGCAAATCACTTTTAAACAACTAGTTTTGTGTCAGATTTCCTTGATTTGGTATTGATATGTGGGCAATTGTGTGATTAACTTTAAATGAGCCGCGGCCCCTTAAATATGATTTAAACTAGCCTTATCATTGCAATGAATCTTAACCTCAGAAATTGTACTGTATTACATTTTTAAGCTAAATTAACTGCTTCATAGTAGTAAGTTTAATCAATTTTATTAGTTGATGTAATTTTAATAGTAGAAATTGGTTGATTTCCCTTTAACTTGATTCTTTCTGTGTATATGACCATTATATATACGTACATTATCCTTTCTGATAGCAAAAGGAATTTATCTTAAGGTTTTTTTCTTTCACTTGCTCTGTTTATATTCGTATTATATCATTTCAGTTTATTTTGTGAGGATTTTTTTACAATGTTTGTTAGGCTCTTTTCTTATGAAAGAAATAAAATCTTATTACAATAAATAAAACAAACTTGAGACCTTTTGTTCACAATAAAAAAATGGCATAATAAATTCAAGAAAAAAGCAGTTTAGGTATTATGTCTTCTTTCTAGGAATGGACAAATTTTTAAAACGATTAATTATCTTTTTAGTGTAATATTATTAAAGCTTAAATTAAATGCTTCGTTGGCCAAATCTTTAAACTCTGCTAAGTATCAAAAGAAAAAAAATTTAAAAAAATCTACTAAAATTATTGTTATAGAAATAAAAAAAATCTACTCACATAGAACAACCATGATGTTATATATGTAAAAAACATAAACTACATATATTCTGTAAAAAGTATTTTTATAAGTATTTAGTACCTTTTGAAATAAGTATTATGTAAAAAGTACATTTTTAAAAACATAGCTTTTGTAAGCATTTACTTTATTAAAATATACCTTTTTGTAAAAAATACTTTTTTTTGTAAAAAGACTTTTTTTTTGTAAAAAGTACCTTTTTGTAAAAAATATATCGGTGTAAAAAGTACCTTTTTGTAAAAACTACCTTCTTGCAAATAGTGCTTCTTCTTAAAAGTACTTTTGTAAGAGTACTTTTGTAAAAAGTACCTTTGTTAAAGCCCTTATTTTAAAAAGTACTTTTTGTAAAAAGTACCTTTTGTAAAAGTACATTTTTGTAAAAAGTACCTTTTGTAAAAGAAGTTTTTTGTAAGAAGTACACTTTGGAAAAATTTAATTTTTTTGTGAAAAATAATCCTTCGTAAAATATTTTTATTATTCAAAGTACAATTACAAAAAATAAAAAATTGCAATAGTTTATTTTTGTAGCAAGTACTTCTTCTTTGAAAAATAAATTTTTTTGTAAAAGGTACTATATCGCAAAAAGTACCCGTTTTATAAAAAGTACATATTGTAAAAACAACCTTTTTGCAAAAGGGAACTTAATGTAAAAGTGCCTTCTTTAAAAAGTATTTTTATGGCAAATGTACCAATTTTTGCATACCTATTTTTGTAAAAAGTACATGTTTTGCAAAAACTATATTACTGCAAAAAGTACACGTTGTAAACTTTAAGAGTTTAAAAAATTACTTTTTGTGAATATTTAATATTTTCTTAAAATTACCTCCAGCAGAAAGTACCATTCCGTAAAAGTACCATTTTTTAAAGTGTATTTCTTTGTGAAATTGTACAAATTAATTTTTTGTACAAGGTATTTTTTTGTACAAAGTACCCTTTTGTAAAAAAGTAAGTTTTGATAAAATTTCCTTTTTGAAGAAGGTACTTTCTTTCGTGACCATTACCTTTTGGTAAATTAACGTAAAATTATATTTTGCAAATTGTACTTTTTTACTTATCTTTTTTAAAAAAAGGATCTTTGTGTCAAAAGTACCTTTTTGAAAAAGTACCTTTTTCTAAAAAGTACCTTATTCTTAAAAGTACCTTTTTTTAAAAGTACTTTTTTGTAAAAACTTCTTTTGCAAGAAGTAGTTTTTTTGTGAAAAGTACTATTTTCTAAAAAGTACCTATTTTGTATCAAATAATTTTTCAAAAAATATAGCTATTTTAAAATGTATGTACCTCTTTGCATAAATAACTTATTACAAAAAGTATTTTTTTTGTAACAGTTACCTTTTGTAAAAAATATGATTTAGCAGAAATTAATTTTTTTTTTAAATTTCCTTTCGTAAAAAGTATTAATTTTTTTTCGTTAAATGCACTTTAAGTAAAAATTGCCTCTTTGAAGGAAGAAGTTTTTTTTGCAAAATGCAGCTTTTGTAAAGAGTAAATTTTAGTACAAGTCTTTTTGAATATGCCTTTTATGAAGTTCCTTTTTTAAAAAGTACCCTCGGAAAAAACAAGCTTTTTTCAATCAGTAGCTTTTGCATGTACCTTCGAGCCCATTCACATATTGTGTAGCGCTATTTTTGAAGTTTTGATACCTCACCCTTTACTCCCATTAGTAAATTTTTGTAAACATATTCCAAAGCATAACAAATGCTTTTTAAAAGATTTGTATAATAATAATAATAATAATAATAAGTTCTTCATTCAGTTACAGCGTAGTATTCACTTAATGAAACTTTTACGTACAATATTATACTTTTTCGATATTGTGGACATTTGCTTTGCGTTTCAAATTATAACAAATTTGTTTATAATTCAAAAAATAAAAAATTAATAAAAAAATTTAAAAAGCACATCGATACTGATGTCAATTTAATGCAAAAGAAATGTGTGTAGGTATGATTTTAAATACACTGTTGAAATTTACGTATTCATATGCTTCATATACACCCAACACCACCAACTATAAAATAATATCAACAGCAAAAAAACATACCAGCGGTAAATAACATGAAAATATAAAAATATTAACAAAAATATTTTATCATATAAAAATAACATTGTATGTAATATACAATAAACAAACAAACACATGCGAGTGGCATTTAATTTAATGTCGCGGATGCATAAAATCACATGGAACATTTTATTACACACACACACAAACATAATATTGAAAATTTTTTGGTAATTTTACACGCATATACTGATACAAGTTAAAGCTCGTTAACAATAGGCCATTAATCTACTTGTTGGATAGCAAACTTCCTAATCTCAGACAGATACATAACCAAGCAGCCGTGAGATCTGAACAATTATGTGCTTGAGTTTATTTTTTTGGAGCCAGCGTCCGTTTGGTCCAAGGACAAGCTTTTTATGGAAGGGTTTTTTTTGTCTTAGATCAGGAATTACAGCAGTCTTTTTACAATACCTTCTAACCAAAGTCTGTTGATAGGTTGGAAATGTCATGGCTGGTGCCAAAATAAAATATATAAAAGCCATGGATGTAATATTCGGATGGTTGTTCCTCTAACAGCAATAAAGTTGTCAAGCTATCATAGCTTGCAATGCAATGAAAAGATAACAAGCAGAAAATCTTCTGGAGGGATAAATCTTTGCTAAAATTTTTTAAAATCATTCACTTTAGAACAACCAGAATCTATCCGCCGGTATGTTATTGAAAATAAAAATTTACAGTTCAATCGCGGTATAAATAAAGTTTATAAAGGACTTTGATTAACAACTAGCATGAGGTTGAATGCTCTATAATAATTTGTAAGTTAAAAAAAAAAATCCATTTGAAAAGAGCATTTCAAAATTACAAGGTTTATAGCGTAAACAGACGACATCGTTAATTTGCATTAAAAGCAAATTAAAAATTTACCCTGACAGACGACAATATTTGAATTAAGTAAACAACTAACAAAATTTGTACATGCCTTTCGTACACACACAATTCGATAATTTTCCTTGGAAATCTTAAAATGGAATAAATTTGTGTCGAACTTTTAATATTTCTTTTTCTTTTTCTAAAAATAATTAAAATAACTTATATTTCCTGATTTTGAATCCATTTTAATTTTGAAAATTAAAAATTAATTTAATTTTGATTGACTTTTGACAGTATTACCATATTGAAGTAACTAAATTCAGTATTAATTCAATTTCATTTACTGCATTTACGGTAAGTCTAATGCGTATTAGGATGGGGATAATTCACAAGTTAATTTGAATTAAGACAGTTAATGCAAATTATCGCTGTCGTCTGTCTATGCTATTACATAAAACTGATTTCAAAAATAACAAAGTAAAATATTTTAAGCAACCTTCTCTCGTATGTTTAACATTAATTTTCTTATCATATACAAATAATCTGTATAAGAAGATATTCCTTTTTGTCTTGGTGAACCCAGTCAACAGGGGAATATTCATGGAAATCCTTTCTTTACACTTGACACTACAAATTAAAATAAAATTATTTATAACCAAGAGCGGTCCTGCTTGTTAAAGCAGAATTGTTTATAAAAATTTCGATTTATATTGCTTTAATGTTATCAGCAAAATAAAAACCAGTTTTAAACTTCAGTGATTTACATATCGTCGGCCTAGAGTAAAAAATTGCTAACTCAATTCAACCAAGTCTTATATAAGAAACAAAAGTTAAAACATTAAGTTATTTTTGTCGAGATGTAGAGCTCCTAATTGTAGTAAAGATTTTAGCCAGTCGATGGGGAATCTCTATGGACTTCGAACAGCATAAGAACGACATAAGAACGCCATATTTTATAAAAAATGGACTTAGCTGGTTTCAACTCTAAGCTGAAGATATGTGCATATATCCCTCTGTAGCTCATAGCTTTTTGCTTTGTTGGCCCAAAATAATTTTTTTTTTAATAATTTCTTTTTTATAAGCATAAAAAATGGACGGTTGTCCTCTTTCAGCATTAAAGCAAGATTATTATTTGGGTTAAAAACATGAATGTGCTTTTTTTAACTATTCATCTGCTGCATGAATAGCTTTTATTTATCATATTTTAGCTTAAATTAAAATAATGCTTATTGAAGTGATTAAAATTTTTAGGCCACCTAAAAGTCTCCTGGTACAAATACGATGGCCTCTCATAGCTTCATATTATTAAAGACTTACTACTGTATTCTAAAAAAAATACTTCGGGATCCGAAATGTAAATAAAATAAAATTTCCATACAAATTTTAACTAAAGCACACTTGCAATACAATTAAATTTTTTTTTTAATACGTCTCTTATATTTCCAGAGATTATTTTATTGAAAACTGTATTTATTTTTAACAAAAAAAACTCTATGATGACACTTATACTATCCTAAACCTTTTGTGCTATAACATATAATTAAAAAATATTGAAATTGTAACATTTCCATGCAAAGCTTATCCTGCTAAAAAAATTTAGTGCAAAATGAGTTTTTGCAAATATTTTTAAATCTTATGTAATCTAGAACTATTTTACTAAAACTCCATTCAGTTTATTAACAAACCAAATTGAAATAAAACTAAAAAAAAACTGAAAAATAAATAGAAAAATTCTTCAAACAAAAAAATTGCATTTGAAAATATTCATACAGATGAACACCAACCGACTTTCATGTGCAGCTAACAGCAACATTAGTAACAAGTGTGAAGAGCTTTTTTTCTATACGAATGTACTTGTAAGTGAAGGCCTTTCTAAGTGATCCGTTTTGTTGCAAATAATAAAGTTAAAAACATTAAATTTTTTTTAAGAATGAAATTTATAGAAAGAAATAAAGCGGTTTATTTTGTTTAATTCAACTTAGACCTGGCATCGCTAAAACATTTCACACACTCTTCTCACACAAATGCTCAATTTATCACACAAAAAATATACGTTAATATAAATATACGAACTATTCTCAGCAAAAAATACGTGATTCGTCCTTCGTAAAGCACTTCAAGTTCTGTGACGTATACTTAATATTAATAAATTTAATCGAATCAGTGGCAACAAAAGGTCTAAATTAATTTAAGTCGAGATAACTTAATTTTGAGGTTATGACACCCCCGTAGTCTTTCTACTCTTAAAAGTACGCCAGGGCAAAATTTCAATAACTTTTCTCTGAAGAAACATTTTTTAAAATGTATTTTATGTAAAATGTAGTTTTTGTAAAAGGTACTTTTTTGTTAAAGCACTTTTTTATAAAAGGTCTTTTTTCGTCAGGGTACTTTTTTGTCAAATATACTTTTTGTAAAAGGTAATTTTTTATAAATGGTACTTTTTTGTAAAAAGAATTTTTGTGTAAAATGTACCTTTTTTGGAAAATATATTGTTTTGTAAAGTTTTTTTTAAAAGATATTTTTTTGGAAAAGGTACTGTATTTTTGTAAAAGGTACTTTTTTGTAGAATAGAAATTTTTTTTAAAAGATACTTTTTTGTATCAAGGGGTTTTTTGTAAAAGGTACTGTTTTGAAAAAGATACTTTTTTGTAAATGTATTTTTTGTAAAAGGTACTTTTTTTCTCGAGGAATTTATTGTATAATATAATTTTTTTGTAAACGTTACTTTTTTGTAAAAGGCACGTTCCTTTTGTTTAAAGTACTTTATGTAAAGATTCTTTTTTGTAAAATGCACATTTGTGTACAAGGTATTTTCTTGTTTTGTTTTTTTTGTAATATAAACTTTTTTATAAAGGTACTTTTTGTGAAAGGTACTTTTTGTGAAAGGTCATTTTTTGTAAAAGGTACTTTTTGCAAAATGTACTTTTTTTTCTAGGGTAATTGTTTTGTATAAGATACTTTTTTTGTAAAAGGTACTTTTTGGTAAAAGGTGCTATATTAAAAAATGGCATTTTTTTAAAGGGTACTTCCTTTTACAAGATACCTTTTTGTAAAAGTTAAATTTTTTAAGGTACTTTTTTGTAAAAGGTACATTTTTGTTAAAGATACTTTTTTAAAATGTAGATATAGAATTTTTTTGTAAAGGATTTTTTTGAAAAATTAACTTTTTTGTAAAAGGTATTTTGTTGTAAAAGCTACTTTTTTGTAAAAGCTACTTTTTGACAACAGTTTTTTTTTTTGTAAAAGGAAGTTTTTTAGATTTTGGAGAAGGTACTTTTTGTAAATAAAGGTGCTATATTGTAAAAGGTACTCTTGGTAAAAAGTACTTTTTGAGAACAAATTTTCTTGAAGGGTACTTTTATGAGAAAACTAACTTTTGTAAAAGCTATTTTTTGCTTAAAGGTACTTTTTTCGTATAGAAGTACTTTTTTAATATTTTGGGATACACAAATCAGCAATAACATTTAATTTTTAATGTTACGAGTAACAAAAGAAAAAATACATTGCTTCACTGTTATAAGTTTGTCCTATCTTTTTTTGTGAAACTTTTATTGTTAAATATGAGAAAAGTTGATTCCTTTAAGTAACTGTAGAAGTTTACAGAAAAAAACTTTTGATATTCTTTGCTTGTTTTCCCATACAATAATATTCACATGTAACACACACACACACATATCTACAACAACTTTTTCATTAGTTTTGTTTAGATTTAGTAAACATAGTTTTCATATAAAAAGTGTTGAAAGTAAACTTTTTTTGCAAAAAAGAAAAATACATAAAAATTTTTTCCAATTAAGTGGAAGACCAACAAAACAAACAAACATTAAGCAAAACAAAGTAAATTACATTACATTACATACTTGTATTAATATGAATCATATGTACATACATACATAGGTATTGCAAATATAACGTTCAAGCCAAAGAAGTATTAAGAAGTGGAATTTAAAGTATTTAGTCTAAATTATTTAAAATAAAGTTAGTAGAGTTTTTGTTATCAAAGGATTATAAACTTATGAAAACATAAATGAACTTAAACTTAAAAAAGGGATTAGGAAAATACGTCAGTAATTGAAAAGTTCCTTTTTGTAATACATTTGTGGTGTTTTTTCTTGTATTATAATCATTTAAGTATAAGTACCTTTTGAGAGCAAGCTAAAACTTTAGATTTTTTATTTTTTTTTGTGTTTCCGCTCCTTGGTAGTTGGTTTACCATCAAACTAAATCACACAATTAATAATTGTTTTTTTATTTCGTTCTAGTTTTCAATTACTGTTTAAATACAAATACAAACCTTGATTTATATAAAACACTTGCTTTTGTTTTAATTATGTGTTAGTTGCAAATAAGTAGAAAAATAAATAAATATTTGAAACAAAAAACAACACCTCTGGTTGGCATGTACTTCACAATGCTAAATAAAGGACATGTTAATTGTAGATAATTGTAGTTATTTGTTTGACACTTAAACATGGTAGAAATAAATTAAAAATACATATAAAAACACTTGGCTACAAATTTGACACTGTGATTAAGAAACGAACACATGTCCTTAAAAAAAAAATTAAAATAAAAAAATGCGGCACCTCAACGGCTATTCTCAGGGATCGTTAAATATGATTGTCTGAGGAAACTTTCATTGAGTAGAATTCATTTTTGCATGCTTTTGTTTACATTTAGTGAAATAAAAATTTTAAACTTAATAATGTTTAATATTTCGCCTCAATGATTTCGCGACTCTAATACTAAAAAAAGTTTCAATACTATGAAAGTGGAGTGGAGAAAAATTCACGAATTACTCTCAAACTTAATCAACAATTTTTTTCTCATACTGTTTCCTTTCGACTATGAAAGTGACAAGAAAAAATACTTGTAATCTAGTGCTGAAATAAAATATATGTACACTACGTAACTTTCAGATGTCATTAAAAATACATTTGTCAACGTTGTTTACCCTTCCTCACATAAAACACAATCAACACGTATTAAACAGAACGTTTTTTTTTGTATAAAGCTGGAAAACAGAAAATTATATCTCCATTAAAAAAAGTATTTTATTTTTTTAATATTTTATTGATAAACTAAAGGACGAAATATAGATAACAATGCTTGAGGATAATCACAAAAAGGAAACATAAATGTTGAAAAGTTGAAAAAAGTCAAATTATTTTAAATAAGTTAATAAATATAAGAGACATGTATGCACACTATATTATAAATTGGTAAATGATAATTTGCTTAAAAGCTTTTGTTAATTGGCATGTAAGATTGTAATTACAAATAAAATATAATGTTGCAAAAATTTTCGTCAGCAAACAAGCTTGACATATGACAAACATTTCTTTTTGTAATATTATTTATTCTAGGCAAGATTTTTTAACTATTCAAACGAAACCTTGTTGCCACATGATAATTAAATTAAAAACATTTTTGCCAAGCTATAACTTTTCTAGGGATTCTTCTAAATAAGCATATCGCATGCGATAATGTTTTTAAAGAAAATCTTTCCCATTCGATAATTTTTCTAAAATTAATGCATCCCATGCGGTAATTTTTTAAAAGAAAATTTACTGTGTGCGAAATTTTTGACAAGAAAATTTATCACATGCGATAATTTTTGTAAGGAGAATCTATCCCATGCAGTAGTTTTTCTAAAGAAAATTTATCCTGTTCGATAATTTAAAAAAAAAATTCACATTTGAAACCAAAATATATCCCATGCGATAATTTTTCGAAAGAAAATTAAGTCCCAGTGATTGTTTTTTTAAGAAAATGTATTCCATGCTATAATTTTGCTAAGGAAATGTAGTCCATGCAATATTTTTTGTAAAGAAAATTTATTCCACGAGATAATTTTTTCAAGAAAACTTTTTGCCGATGAGATAATTTTGCTACAGGAAATTTATCCCATGCTTTATTAATGTAATCACATGATATAATTTTATTGAAGAAAATTTAGTAAAGCAAACTTTTTGCATTGAGATAATTTTTGTACATCATATTTATCCCAAGCTATAATTTTTGTAAAGAAAATTTATTCCATTACATAATTTTGCTAAAAAAATTTAGTTCATGCGATTTTTTAAAGAAAAATTGTTAAATGCGATAATTTTTGTAAAGAAAAGTTTTTGCTCATGCAATAGTTTTTGAACAAATTTATCCCATGCCATATTTTTTCTAAGAAAATTTATTACATGCGATAATATTTTCAAGACAAAATTTGTTCAATGCGATAATTTAGGTAAAAAAAAACTTTTTGCCCATGAGATAATTTTTGTGCAGAAAATTTATCCCTTGCTATAATTTTTATGAAGAAAATTTATTCCATGGTATAATTTTGCTAAAGAAAATTAAGCCAATGCGATATATTTTTTAGAGAAAATTTATTCCATGAGATAATTTTTGTAAAGAAAACTTTTTGCCCATGAGATAAATTTTGTGTAGCGAATTAATCCCATGCTATATTTTTTGTAAATAAAGTCTATTTCATGATATAATAGAAAACTTACTAAGTGCGATATCTTTTTTTTTCTAGAAAAAATTAATTGCATGCTTTAATTTTTTAAAGAAAAGCTTTTGCCCATGCGATAAAAAATTTATCACATGCCATAGTTTTGTTAAAGAAAATTTAGTACATATGATAGTTTTTTTTTTAAATTTATTCTATGAGATAATTTTTGTTAAGAAAAAATTTTGTCGATGACATAATTTTTGAGCTGAAAATTTATCCCATGCTATAATATTTGTAAAGAAAATTTATTCCATGATATACATAATTTTGCTAAGAAAGATTTAGTCCATGCGATATTTTTTTCTAGAAAAAATTATTTCATTCTATAATTTTTGTAAAGAAAAGTTTTTGACTGTGGGATAATTTTTGTAAAACAATATGCATACCTTCCGAAATTTTTCTAAAAAAAAAATTTATCCCATGCCATAATTTAAAGAAAATTTAGTACATGCGATTATTTTTTCAAAAGAAAATTTATTCTATGACATAATTTTTGTTAAGAAAATTTTTTTCAAGCGATAATTTTTCTAAAGAAACTTTATCCCATGACATAATTTTACTAACAAAAATTTAGTCTATGCGATAATTTCTTGTGAAGAAAATTTATTCCATGCAATAAGTTTTTCTAAGGAAAATTTATTCCATGCTATAAATTTTCTGAGGAAAATTTATTTCCAAGCGATAATTATTCTAAAGAAAATGTATCTCATGCGACAGCTTTTCTAAAGCAAATTTTTCCCATGCGATAATTTTTCTAAAGAAAATTTTTCCATGCGACAATTTATATTAATAAAATTAAGTATTTACAATCCCCCTTATTACGACAGTAAATTGTCACTTGTCTACTATTTGTCGACTACAACTGACTACTATTAACATGCGCCAATACAAAGCCTTAGAGATTAATAAGAGATTGACTATAACATCCGAGTATTGCCGTTAAGAGTAGATAAGTACCAATATTTACTGTTGTGTTGATGTGACATCGACGACGCCATTCACAATAAGGGGGAATAATATTCGTAAATAAAGTTGATGCCATAAGTTATTTTTCCCTTACAATAATTTTTCTAAAGATATGTGATACAATGCAATAATGTTTCAAAAAACAACCCCCGATCACATGGGATTATTTTTCTAAAGAAACTTTTGTACCATGCGATGATTTTCCTTAAGTAAAATTTTACCCATGAGAGAATTTTTCTGAAGAAAGTTCTCTCTAATGCAATAATTTTTCTAAACAAAATTTATGCCATGCTATAAACTTTCTATCGAAAAAGTTTTTAATGCAAAATATTGTTAGTGCCAAAAATATTTTGAAGAAAGTGTGGTAATTTCTCTAGTGAAAACTTATACCTTGCGGTAGTTTTTCTAAGGAAATGTTATTACTTGTAGTAATTTTTCTTAATTAAATGTATTCCTGCGAAAATTTTTCTAAAGAAACTTTTTCCCATGCGATAATTTCTTATTCAAATGCGATAGTATTTCTAAAGAAAATGTATCCCATGAGATATTTAATCCAACGTTAATTTATCACTTGCTAAAATTTTTGTCTTAATAAAAAACACCTTGAAGGACTAACTTGTTTTATTAAGACAAAAAAATAACAATTATGGTTAACTATGTTTGATTGATTTTCATTGTTGCCTAAGCAACCAAAATCGTTTACATTTGCTGCAGCTGCAGCAAATGTAAACGGAAATAATCTAGTTCGGCGGGATGATTTTTAAAAAATCTGTAAGACTTATTGCTGGAAAAAATTGTGCAATCAACGAGTCTTTCAGCTACCCAGCAGGATACTCAATATTTTCTTTACATTGTATAAAAATTGCATATTTCATGTGGAGTATTTTTTGTTTGGAAAAAAAAGGTTGTTCTCTAAAAAAAATTGCAAATATTTTTCTTTCAGTTTGGGAGATTCAGCAGTTTTATTTTACATTCGTGTAAGGATTTTTACCTTTGGCAAAAGTTTTTGTTATCAGTTTATCTTCCTGGCTTGTGATTTTTCTAGTGTTCTTTGTTAATTGAATCTGATAATTGCATGTTTGTATGTTTGATTTTCTGGAAAGTTGTTTTATTATAAAAAAAGAAAGGTTTAAAATTGTTAAAGAAAGTCGGAATTAGTAGTTTTTTCAATTAATACTTGTAGTTCGTTTTTAATATTTATATATTTGCCCTTAATTATGAAAGTGGTCGGAGTTATCATCTAATAGATTATATTTGAATAAATATAAATTTATTTAATAGTTATTAAATATTTATTGAAGTTTTTTTAAGATTAATTTAAAATTTCGAATCAAAAATGCATATGACTCTTACACCACTTTCATAATATGTATATTTTGGTTTTCGGTGTATCTTCAAGTTTGTTACATATTGTTTGTATTATAAATATGTAACAAACGCACTTTAGGCCATTTTTAATATCCCGACTCCATTTTATTTAGTCCTAATTTACACTATGCAAGTCCTATTGCTAAGCTGATTAGTTTTGTTAGGATAAAGAGACGAGGGTAATAGAAAGGGTTCTGTTCCTCTCGTCTCTCTTTCAGACAAAGTAATCAGCTTAGCAAAAAGACTTTCATATTGTAAATTATTACTAAGTGACCTTCATTTGCCTTAAACATATGCTGGAAATCTTGAATATTATTCTACATACACAAATCAAGTAATAAAACAAATTTTTTAAGTGAAGTGAATTTTTCGGTACTATAAATAGCATATTTGCATTTAAAGCTTGGAAATTAATTGAGATTACGTTGTTCAAACAAATCCTTAAATTATATTCAATGACCTTCGTAATGTTTTTATTTTTATTATTATTTTTTTATTATTTTTATTAAAAAAAAACAATCCCTAACTATTTTGCAATTAGTTTTGCATTATCGTTAAAATACACGTTTCCAAGAGCCTCTTAAAGAGAACCTTGCCTTTAGCAAAATTTTGCTGGCATAAATACGAGTACATATAAAATTCATAGTTTGTTTCCTTGTTGTTGCTTTGTTGTTTAATACGGCTTATAGTAAGTAGTATTACGTTTTATAACTTTGTGTAGAACATTAGAGGTACTAAAGTTAAGGATTATTACCTTTTTTTGTTGGATATAAAACTAAAAGCAGAAATTTACTACTTGTAGTAAAAAAACTCGCTATAGCAAATCATAATGTTTAAAATTTATTATAAATATATGTATACATATTTTTTTTGCAGTATCTGCAAGGCAATTGATGCCAGTGTTATAAAATAAACAAAACAATTCAACATGGACAAAATCAAAGCTATTACGTTTCCAATGACAAATAGTGGAAACAAGACAATGTGCTTTTCGCTCATCTGCTAGTTTGATATAACAATAATCAAAAGAAATAATCAAGAGCTTAAAAATTTTTTTTTTATTTCCTTCCATACCTCTTATTACTACCCAGCGGGTAAAGGTAATGAATAAGAAACGAGAAGGAATGCACAGTATGTGTAAATTTTCATTACAGAATTCTTTATTGTTAACAAACGAAAATATGCCCAAAGGAAAGTAATGAATTATATTATTAAATCCGAGAAATGAATTTTATAATTATTTTTTTTTTGGTACAGAAATGTAAATTGCTTTGCGGTATATTACTTATGCATTCATAACACTTGTTTACATCAAAAAAATACCAAGAACGCCATATGCCTAGATCAGTTAATTGGGACCTCCTGAATAGGAAAAATTTAGATAACGGTAGTTTTGTGTTTTCCGGTGTATAGTCCCAATCAAACCGTTATGGAGCCCAACCGAAAAGTCCGATCGAGATAAATACTACAAAAATTCAATGGGCATTGGTAAGCGTTGAGTGAAAGCATTTTTTTTTTTTTAATACATGTATTTATTTATTGTATCTTCAAATATGAACTAACAATAAGTATTCAAATCTTAAATCTAAAATATAATTATTAGGACCGACCACTGGACATAAACTTGTTAATAGTTATAAATAATACATAAGTAGTGATAATCAAAAAAGGAAAAAAAATTTAAAAAAAAGTATAAAAAAAGTATTTTCAAGAAATCCCATCTGGCGTGTTGAGTAATAGAGCCCTTGTGTCCCTCTTTTTTAAGCGGATGTGTCCAGTAAAGTTCAAAATATTACGAGCAAGCGGATTAGGATGTGACTCGAGTTTTGTTAAATATTTGCCTGCGTATTTTGCAATTTCTTCAATCACTAGTGGTATATTTAAATCACGATGTATATTAGAATTTTTGATGTACCATGGTGCCGATGTTATTAACCGTAAAATTTTGTTTTGCCTTCGTTGGATTCTCTCTACATTGGAAGCTGAAGCAGTGCCCCATAACTGGATACCGTAACACCATATTGGCTTTAAAAGCGACTTGTATAATAAAAGTTTACAGTCCAGGCTAAGTGTTGAATTTCTGCCAATCAACCAGTGTATTTGAGATAACTTAAGTTTCATCTGTGTTAGCTTAAAGTCAATATGATGTTTCCATGTTAGCCTTCGATCAAGGTGTATACCAAGGTATTTCACTTGGGAATGTTGAGGAATATTTTGATTATTGATTCGATTTGGGGAACAAGTATCTCTTCTTAGGGTAAACGTTATATGGACACACTTTTGTTCATTTACCTTAATTCTCCATAAGTTCAACTACATTTCCAATTGTGTAATATGTTCTTGTAAATATCGGGAAGCCTCGTGAGGGTTTTCATGCATACTTAGGCAGGCTGTATCATCGGCAAACGTAGATGTATGGATATTGCTGCTCAAAGGCATATCACAAGTATAGATCAAATACAAAACTGGCCCCAGTATGCTCCCCTGTGGCACACCGGATGATATAGATTCGGGCACACTCATGAATTCTCCTTCTACAACCGTGAACTTCCGGGTAGTAATGTAACTTTCTAATAAATTCACTAAATTTATTGGTAGGTATGATTTTAATTTTAGAATTAGACCTTCATGCCACACTTTATCAAATGCATGAGAAACGTCAATAAACATTCCTCAAATGTTTTCTTATAAATTGAACCAATCTATGAGTTTGTTCAATGGTGCTATGCTGACTTCTAAAACCAAATTGATGGTCTGGGATGCACCCACTATCAGTTAAGGTTGGGGACAATTTTGTCATGATCAGCTTTTCGAAGAGTTTTGACATAGTTGACAGCAAACTAATTGGCCTATATGACTCAGCTTTAGTAAGATCTTTGCCCGGCTTTGGAATCATTTTGATTTTTGCAAGCTTCCAGAGTTGTGGATAATACTTCAGTCGTAATATGGCATTTGAAATAAACAGCAAGATTCTTATTGCAATATGCGGCAAGTTCATCAGCATCTTGTTACTAATTCCATCAATACCTGGAGCTTTCTTTGGCTTGAGTTCATCAATTACTTTATGTACATCACGCACCTTAAACTTTAAGGCTCGAGGAGGTAGAGCAACTACACTCGGCAAATCAGCAACACCAGTAAATGTATTTGGGGTAAATACGGATTTTAAATGCTCAGCAAATATTTTACATTTTTCCGTATCGCTTCTTGCCCATCCTCCGGTAGATGTGCGCAGAGGTGGCTTAAACTCAACGGGTGTTTTAAGCTTTCTAGCAGCGCGCCACAAGAGTAATTAGATGTCGGTGTGACATCAGGAACTTCCAAATAATTTTTAAGAGATGCAGTTTTTCCAAATGCAAGCAACTCTTGAAGTCGTTTAGAACATTCTTTAAGTCTGAGTTTATCTTGGGGTGATCTGTGCTGTTGCCATTCCCTTCTAGCTCTTCTTTTTTCACATACGAGATGTTCAATATCCCTGGAATAAATTTTATTAAACCCAGACTGCGGATGGGAGGTAGTGGCATGTTCAGCAGCCTGTTTAATAATTTCGTTAAGATTGGCAATGTTAGTTTCAAAGTCATTGGGTGTTCTTAACGCAATATTTTCCGTGCAATGACTACTAAGATATTTTTTGAATCCCAGCCAATTAACACGATTGGTCATCTTCGTATATGGGTGAGGTAAGTCACTTCTTAGTGGGTTACAAATTGTAACGATAGTGGGGGAGTGATTGGAGGAGAGATCTAGAGAAGTTTCAACACTAATTAAATCCCTAGAAATATTTTTCATTACGCCAAAATCAATAACATCTGGAATTTTTCGTACGTCAGTAGGCCAATAAGTGGGCTCCCCACTCGAAATAACATCTAAGCCCATTTTTGAAATTGTATTAAACAAAGCTCGACCTCTAGGTGTTAAAAGGCGCGATCCCCAGTACGTATGCTTTGCATTGTAGTCTCCAGCTGCCACGAAACAAGATCCAAGCGATTTGTAGAACTTCTCATACTGATCTTCGGTAACTGAAAATCTGGGAGGTGAGTAAATTGATGATATTACGAAATTAGAACAAAAATCTTCTACAAAAATATTCGTAGCTTGCATATATTCTTCACTAACGTTGTCAAGGATATAGTGCTTGAGTCTTGACTTAATTAGAATTGCAGATCCACCGCATGCTCTCCCTCTAGGGTCCATTGTATCATACATAGTGTAGCCATTTATTTTGAAAAAGCTTCTCGTAGTCAAATGTGTCTCAGAGACCAACATTATATCAATACTTTTTTCCGTAAGGAAGTGCTCAAGTTCATTTTTATGTTGGCGAATGCCGTTTGCGTTCCAGAAACATATTTTTAACGTGTTCATGGTTTGTTAATTAATGCTTGAAGCAGAGTATTCTGCATTCTCAGCATTTCTTGCATCATGTTAGTCATATTTGTTGTAAAGTTGTTTATAGTTTGCACCAAATTGTCAATAGTAGCTTCAAGGCGACTAAAGGTAAAGCTTGAGTTTGCATTTGTTAAATTATTTGGAGGTGGAACATTTTGTGCGGGAATAGAATTTGTTCTAGCAGCATCGGCATACGATAGACGGGAAGTAACTGGTTGGCTCCTTTGCACAAAAGTGGCGGAGTAAGCGTTTGCTGATTGAGATGGAGCTAATTTGGGTTTTTGCACCATAGTCTGTTTGACAAAAGAGTACACAGGACAACCTCTGTAGTTAGCGGTGTGATTACCTCCACAATTACTGCATTTTTTATCACTTTGATCTTTTGGCTTATTACAACTAGCAGTGCCGTGTAATTCGCCACACACAACACAAACAGTGGGTAATTTACAGTATGTTTTTGTATGGCCATATTCCTGGCAGTTATGGCACTGTACGGGACCTGATCGCTTATGTGGCTCTTCAACTGTGATTTTTCGGTATAAGAGGTATTTTAGGCTATAAATTGGGTGTGTCTCGTTTTTTTTCAGCTGTATATCATTCGGCTCCAATTCAACACGAAATAGAGGCTGGGGATATTCTCCCTATTGATTATGTTGGTAACATTTTTTACCTTAAATCCTTGTATCATGAGTGCATCTTTTACTTCTTCGGGATTAACATAAGAGTCAATACCCTTCAATACGATCTGCATACCTTTGGCACTCTTAAGCTGGTACGTATAAAAACTTGATTTATTTTTTTCAAATTCAGTCACTATTTTACGGAAGTTTTCATTTGAAAATTTATTCTTTTTAACTTTTAGTTTCAAATATGACACCTAAATTACACTTCTTATTCAGTCATTTCGATATTTTCCCCACGAACTTAGGCTCTGAAAGTGATGAACAAGGTGAAAGATTTCACCAACAAATGGAACAAATCGATAGACGTTACAAAAGCTGGTGGGATGAACAAATGATGGCGGACTATTGTTGGTTCCTCATTGGCGAAGATCCATCCGAAAAAAATAGCAAAAGTTCAACACGCTCGTCATTTTAATTTAAATTTTTTGAATTTACGCCGAATATAGTGTGTGAGCAATGAAAATTAAATTATTGTCGTTAAACAAAATCCCTAACAAAACCCTTATTTCTCATCCATTTTTTTCAAATTACGCTTAAAATGTTGGTAATTAAATAAACTATTTGGTAAAAAAATAAAACATTCCAGATCTTTACTATAACATAGAAAAAAAACCAAATAAAAATGAAAAATTTTTTAACAAACGTAAAAAATAGGCAAATTTTAAACTTCAAGGTGCCATAACTAAGCCATTTCTTGTGAGATAGAAATTTGCAGCATATCGATATGCCATTTATCTCGATTTGACTTTTAGGTTGGGTTCAACAAGGGTTTGATTGGGACTATACACCGAAAGACACAAAACTACCGTTATCTAAAAAACGGTACTTAGAAAAAAAATTACAGCGTTTTTCCTATTCAAAAGGTCCCAATTAACTGATCTAGGCATGTGGCGTTCTTGATATTTTTCCAAATTAAAAATTTGTAAAGCTGTGTAATTAATTACATCTATAATTAATTAAATATTTATTCATAAACTAAAAGAATCAATATGTGTTTCCTTTTTGTAAGAAGCAAAGGGTTTTGTAAACAAATTGTAAGAAAACACAAACACTTCTCACGACACATTTCTTCTTCTACAGATGTGCTAATGCACGTGGTCATCAATGTGTAATCATTGAGTCTAATTAAATTACTCTCTCGCTTTCAAAGGAATGCATTGTCTTGCTTTAGAAAAATACATTATTTCTTCTATTATGTAATCCATTACTTGTTTTCCTGCTGGGTATTGTCGTTTTAATAATCATGTATGATTATGAAAACCACATAAACAGAGTTTTTAAAATTTAATAAATAAATTCGATAATGTGCGAGTTTGACTCGAACAGGAAGGGTTTCGTGCGTATGAACTTTAGTCTATATACTGGAATATCTTACCTAAAATGTCTACATTTCTTAAAAAACTTTAAGTACACGGCAAACTTGTTAATGTGTAAACATCTATACGCTAGGGAATAAAAATATTTTTCACAATACAATCACAAATTTTTAAGTTCTTTAATAAAATGCTTTTTAAGTTCTTTTTGTAAAATTAGATAAAGTAAATAGTTTTTTTGATGTGTAAAAATCTATACGCTAGGATGTAAAAATCTTTTTCACAATACAATCCAAAATTTTTAGTTAGATCGTAAAGCGTTATCAAATCGGTGTGAGCTATGTGTATGGGTGTATTAGTGTAGTCATACGAACAAAAAGTACAGAGAAACTTAACAGCTACATAGAAATACACTCAACCGAATTTTAAAGCTTACCTCCAGGAGCATTTTTAATTTTAATAGAAATTGCTTGTGAAGTATAAAAGTGTCACCAGTGGGGATAATTTTGTTAAAAAGCTTTAAAATATAAAATAAATATAAACTTTTAAATAAAAGAGCGTTTTAAATGTCAAATATTTGTTTAAAAGATATATAGCAGTCTTTATAAAGAATTTATAATATTATATTATAACATATCTTGATCACACTGAAAGAAAAACACTTCGTCACGGGAATGAAACCGTTACGTTGAACCCTTTTCATAAATATAACGACAAATTTCATTAATAAAATGAAACATTACATTATATTGATGCAAATTGCATTAATGGAATGAAACCAATCTAGTGCTTAATATTTTACATTTTCTAGTATCATTTATGTTACGAAATAATTTTCATTCGGGTAACGAAAAACTTAAATACATGTTTTTGTGAAGAATTTATACAAAAAAATATTTTAAATTGATTAGGTTACATAATATAATTTCAAAGTATCAAATTGTATCAAAGTATCAAAAACAATTGTAATTAATCTATAGTTATGGAAATTATAGTTTTGTTGCAACTTAAATGAAATATTTTCGTAACTATAATGAAGAAAACATCCTGCTGCTGGCTAGTACGCAGTGTGCCACCTTTGTAATCCCAGGTTCGTATCCTGGAGATAAATCAAAGTTTTTTTTAATATATATGTTTATATATACATATATAAATTTATAAGTTATAACTTTTCAAATAA
Source organism: Tachina fera (assembly GCA_905220375.1). Lineage (NCBI taxonomy): Eukaryota > Metazoa > Arthropoda > Insecta > Diptera > Tachinidae > Tachina > Tachina fera. Next base: position 126,177,470 of record LR999964.1, read on the forward strand.
ATTAAATAATGTTGAATTAATTAAAACAATTAAATAACTTTGAATTAAAATTTCATTAATGATGGAATGTATGTATTTAGTGTGTATCTAAATAATATTTGAGGTTGTTGTGGCTGCAGCGGTAAGCGCGCTAACTACCACGCGATGAGTTCCAAGTTCAACTCTTCTTGGGGAAGCCAATTACCATACAAACGTTTTTCTGATGATTGTGCCAATATATACACGTAAGTTGAATATTTGATAAGATACAATGATAATTAAATAAATGAATCAGTCATTACAATAATGACTTATATTGTTAACACAATGATATGATATCAAAAAATGATATGTTACGTCTCAGTAATAAAATATTGTCATGATTTACATGACAAATGTTGTTTATTCAATGAAATAGTTCGTTAAAAAGTAAAACTAATGTCACTTCATTTTATAAACTAAAAAGTTTCATCGCAATGATTACATTTTTCATTTAAAATATGAAAATGTACGTTGCTTATGAATGAAAATATTTCGTTGTATATATGACATTTATTCAGCTAATGAAACAATTTTCATAATACGAATAAGACGTTGCATTGGTTGAAAAATAATGACAAAATCGTAGATGTAATGTCGAAAATCATTGCATTTACGAAGGTTTTTCTCTCAGTGTACGTACTGTTACCTTACACTGAAGCTGGTGCACGACAATTGTTTAATAATCTCCATCTCATGCCAATTATTATGAGTGGAGATTTTAATACAAATTTTGCAAACCCACAGTCTCAAGCTTTACCAAATTTTTATTTGAACTTTTCTACTTGCATATGAGTAATTCTCCACAAACCCCACAACTAATAATTCCACTACTGTAGATGCAGTTTTCCATAGAATTTTAAATACAGCAGAGTCAAAAATGATCGGACTCGTATTGCTTTTTTTGTGGTTTTTTTAGTTATAGCGTTTTTTTTTTGTTTTTGACAATTTTTTAAGTCTTGGCGATTTATTTTAGTTTAAGCCATTTCATTTAGATTAGGCAATTTTTTTGGATTCTTTTAGTTTCAGCGCTTTTTTTCGTTTTAAGTTTTAGTGATTGTCCTTTTTTGATTTGACTTTTTTCGGTTTTGCATTTTTTTCGTTTTTTTCAGATTGGCGATTTTTATTTGTTTCTTGCGATTTTGCGATTTTTTTTATTTTATATATAGCGGTTGTTTTTGTCTTGGCGTTTTTTTTTCAATTTGGCATCTTTTTTCGTTTTGGCGTTTTTTGGTTTAGCAATTTATTTTTTTTGCGATTTTTTCAGTTTTACCGATAATTTTTCTATTATTCGGCTTATTTTAGTTTGAGCGATTTCTTTTTCTCTTGGCGATTTTTTTCAGGGGTAGCGATTTGTTTTTCGTTTGTGGTGATTTTTTGGTTTTTTAGATTTTTTCTGCTGTTTTTTAGTTTTGACCCTTCTTTTCGTAACGATGTTTATTTGGTTTGGAATTTTTCGGTACAACTTTGTATTTTGGTGATTTTTGTTTGTTTTTGTATTAAAGGGATTTATTTTATTTTTGGTGATATATAAGAGCATTTTTATTTTGGCGATTTTTGATTCGTAGTTTTTTTTAATTGTGGTGTTATTTTAGTTTTAGCGTTTTCGAGATTTTCAAGATTTCCCCCGCACCCTACTACAAAGCAATGATTTGCTATCCTTGAATTATTAAAATTTGTCTGTAATTATCTGGAGTCTAATCACCTCTTCCTATACCGAGCCGATCCGATGTCGTTTTTGAGTTTGAGATTATTGCATTCGCTATCTAATATATAATTTAATTTATTCGTATCATCAAAGTAATACAAATCCATCAAGGCCAAAAATATAACTACATATGTATTACATAGTAACAAAAAATGCTGAGTTCTTAATATTAATTTGCATAAATGCTTATACTGAAACTGTAAATAATATGGTTCGATATCAAATGCTATAATCCAATACTGAAAAAACTTGACCGAATCAGCTCGTCTTCGAAAGCGAGCATTATACCATTGTACGAGTATTAGTATTACTCATGAAAATCATCTCCTCCCAAAAAAAAAAAATTATTTCGCTACGCCATTGGCCGTAGATATAAATTTTAAATAAATTATTTCCAATTAGTAACAAAACCCAGCTGTCAGAAAGTTAAAACTTGTTAAAGTCTAACTATATCTACATAATCTATTTATAAACCTTATTTAAAAAAGAAACATAAAAAAATACCTAATAACACACTCAAATACCACAAGCAAGGAAAATTAAATAAAAGAAAATTAAATTTGCGGTAAAACACATTAAACATTCTGTTTAAGGCATACAAATGCAATAAATACTACTTACAATGCAGCTTTTGTAAACTTAGATATATGAAATATTTTAATAAATTATACTCGTACCATTCAAAGTTCAAATACAAATAAATATGCAAAAGTAGGCTTAAAAAAACAAGCTAAAGAATGGGTAATAGTGAGACAACAGCTATACAATTATTTAATGCATTTCAACATTAAATATTATACTTCTCCTTGTAAAAAGAGATACAAACGAATTCATTTTTAATTTTTGAAGTCTGCTAGAAAGGATATTATTTAAAGGTTCCTTCCTTGTTAAATCTTCGCTGGCTATCGAAAATTTCTTATCGAATGTTAAATTTGAATTACAGGACTCGTATTATGTCATCATATAAAAGCTTAGCGATTTTTTAACTTCCCGCTGTAGAATAAGAGAAATTTTGTGATCTCACAACGATTTTTTGAGAATCGATTTTATTAATTAAATATAATGAGATAAATAATCGATTAAGTTCGATGGATTTCGATAAATTTCGAAAGTAAATTTTTTTTAATATATTTATTTTTTTCAAATAAATTTTTAAATCTTTTAAGCTCATAAGCTCTAAGAACAAGAAAGATCTTAATAAATATGCCATATCATGACATTCTTTTGTTGCGGCATTCAAAATTTACTTCAGAAAAATTTTGTGACAAGCTTGTGTCATAACATAAACATGTTAAAATATATGATATGATAAATGTGATTGCATTAAAATTGTAGGAAAAAGTTTTTTGACACAAATACGTATTGACACAACCATGCTATGAATTATATATTTTATGATACATTTATATTACGACAATAAAAAACTATTAATTTCATCAAAATTTTGTTACAAAATGTCCTGATTTAAAGATTAAGTGATGGAAACATCAATATTAAGTGACGCTATGCCAATAATATGTAATAACATTTAATTTGTGTGACAATGTGCCATGATATAAATATGTAGTGACAACAACATGTTACGAATTAACAATTTGTAATAGTTTTATGTCATGATGTTTTTATGTTAGGAATTTAAAATGTTATTTATTGAAAATAGTGTTACACTTTTTCATGATATAAACATTTTATGAGACAAATATGTCACATATTAAATTTGTTATAATTTAAATTATTATTGCAACTTATGATGCGACATAAAAATGTGATTAAATCAAAATTGTATTACAAAATTGTTTTGTCATGACATATTTATATTGCGACACAAAAATGTTATTATATCAAAATATGATTGCAAAATGTAATGACAAAAAATGATATTAATTGACTATGTTGTGATATGTTTATGTCATGACATTACATTTTTATGCAGTTACGATTTTAAAAATTATCAGAATGTTAAGGACATTATGGCATCTTATGAATATTTTTCGACATCAGAAACTTATAAATTAAATTTAATATGATATGTTTTTTTCATGACATTTATGCTATGATATTAAAATGTTATTTATTCAAAATTGTATGAAATGACATCATAACATAAATGTTTCATGACATAAGCATGATATCAATTAAAAATATTAATGATATGTTTATGTCAAGACATATTTATTCTATGAAGAACTTTTTTTAATATAAACAAATTTTTTTAGAAGAAACTTTTTCAAATTTGCACTAATTTTTTTCAAATGCACGTTGGTTAAAGGATAGGATTTACCCTTAAGATAGTCCTTTCAAAACGTACTCTTTGCAAATCCAGTTAACTATTCAAATATTTTTTTTTTCAAAACTCCATTTATATGAAAGCTGTAAATATTGAAAGATATATTGCTTCAGGGAACATTTTATTAAAGAGGTCTATAGCTACTGCCGGAAAATAATTTTTTCTTAAATTCTAGAAACTACTGTTAGCAATTCATCACGCACTACCAATTAGCAAATTAACATAATTAACACGCACAAACAAACTGAAATTTTACAATACGAAAACAAAGAATTCGGAATTCATATACGTATACATGAGCCTTATATTTATTTCAAAAAAATACTTTGAGCTATTTATATAATACGAGTAAAACAAAAAATAAGAATTAAGCACCAATGGAAAGAAGAAGTAAAAGAGAAACAGACCATGAAATTGTTATGACCACAACTATTATTAGAGCAAAAAAATAAATAAAAAGTTAAACAAAGCAGATTACAAAAACAAAAGTTGAGCTCTTCTCACTCGTATAAACTTTCCACCAATATCAAGGCAATACTAGACAATTCAAGCACATCCTTTATTACTTTTTTTACAAGTTCATTACTCACGTTTGGCTAGATAATACAAGCGAGATAAAAAGGGACTCTCTTTTTGTAGTAATATCAAACCATTTCATGAAATGCAGCTACAAAAGATATTTAAAATTTAATATATAAAAAATAAAATAAAAAAAGTTATAAAACGAACATGCTGGCAAATGACAGCAACCATAAAAAAATGTATCGTTTAGTTAATTATGTCACGTGTTAGTAAAAAGAATTTTATGAAAAAAATGTGACCTTCTTCTTTTCAACTTTCATGAATATTTAAATGAATTATTGGGCTTAAAAGTAAAATTGTGATTTTATTAAAACATGTTTAAGAGCTAAAGTCGAAAAAGAAATGTTAATTATCATCCTTTATAAGGAAAATTTTACCAGTGTTTTATTATATATGAAACTGTAAGAAAATTGACTTTTATTAAGTTAAAAAAATGTATACCTGCCTAGAAAGATATTTAAAGAAATTTCGATTTACATTATGGTAAATTTCTTCTAAAATTTAGCTCTACAACAAATGCTGAAATATTCATCCTGGTTTGAAATTCAGTTATTCAGACTAAGATGCAAATTAAAAATATTTAGCTTGTTTTGCCCTTCAAAATAATAAAATTATAAAAACTTATATTCTCAACTCTTTTTAACACTGCTTCTTAAAATTAATTTTTTTCAAAATAATTGCAAATGCATCACTGAAAGTAAATAACGCACAAATAAATGTCAACTATGGTGCACAAACATGATTAGTACTAAACCAGATTATTAGCGAACTTGCATTGCATTTGAAATAAAAGCTTGCACGTACGATGCAGAGCAGTGATGCATTTTTGAACACACCCAAAAATACACGACATGCTTACATTGATTGAAGTAAAATCTTACAACTAAGATGAAATAGACAATTATTTAAACATCTGTAAGGGTATCCCTGTGGCTGAATGGTAACGATGCTAGTCTCTCAGTCCAGAGGTCGTGGGTTCGATTCCCACCACAGACCCTGAATGTTTTCCGCAGACAAGCTAATCGCTTTGCGGGTTGTGTTTGTTTTTCAAAAAAAAGTTTATGATGCATTATATTCATAATAGGAACGGAATTTTAATTTACAAAATAAAGGATATATGGGAAAGAGGCGTGTCCTTTAGCCGAATGCTATAAACTTCAGCTCAGAGCATAAGAATAAAATCCGGAAAGTTGTAGGAAGGTTTCGGGACATTTTAAAGAAATTTGGAGGAAAACTTGATATTATTTTATTAAGGATACATAACAAAAATATTTTTCTTTTTGCTTTTAAAATTTGCCTTCAAGCTTAATTTCATAAAAATTTTAGGCTGCATTTTTATCCGTATTTTACACAAAATAAACAAATTTAAAATAAAGGATATATATATATATATATATATATATATATATATATATATATATATATATATTTTAAGAACAAGGATATATGGGAGAAAGGCATGTTCTTAAACCGATTGAAATTTAAATTTTAAAATTAGTTTTACTTCATAATATTGTAAATTGTAGTAATCATTTGGTTTACAATTGCATCTTAAACAAATTTTAAATCCAAGGATATACATATAACCCCTTCAATATTAAAAAAATTATTTAGAAATACATAAAAGCTAAAATCTGTTTGAAATTTCTAATATATGACAATTAGGATCATACTTGCAATTCACAGAGCCTGTAAAATAAACTTTTTTTATAAAAAAATTTTTAAAATAGTTTTCTACTCTTAAGAACTTTATGAATTTGCTTAATTATTTTTCTTTTTTCTTACAGCTAAAACAACAAAATAAAGGAAAGATGAAGCAGATGCTCAAAATCAAACGAGTAGAAATATCTGCCGCAAAATACCTACCGCACATGCAGGACCAAACGAATACCTGCATATTGCTAGACATAAATTTCATATAAAAGAAAAGTTAGGAAAATATCTCATTACCACACAAAATTTGTTGTTCAGTTTTCATTGTTTCCTACTCTATCGCTACAACATAAGCAATTCTTAAAATTTGTAATACAAAATACGAAATTACCATAACACACGGGAACAATTACACACACAAACAACGACATTGTCAAATACAAAATCGATAGCAACGTTGATGCAACGAGAGAGAGAGAGAGGATTTATGGTATTAATATTGAAAGAAAAAACAAAGTTGAACTGCTGCTAGTTGTGGCAAAATTATAAACGTGGCCCATCATCTCTACAATTGGAAAAAATGTGTTCAAAAACACAATTTTGCTTTTTAAATTTACGCACATATTTAATGTATTTATGCTGTTATTTACTCATCATGGTGGCAGCTGGTTCCCGTGTGGTCAACGGCCTAAAATGCTATTGTAATCCAAAGGAATGTGACATTCTACGTGCACTGGACTGTCCGGGTAAAGGTCTAATGCTGTGGGATCCTTGCAAGTAAGTTATGTTTTATTTATGCGTTCTGCTAAAGAAAATTTCTATATTAAGTGAAAATGTTTGAAAACAAAAAACTTCATAAATTGTTACACAACAAAATATTAAAAATATTTCCAATCTCTCCAATAGTTTTCAGTTTCTGTTATTGCCGGTTCAGAAGTGCAATTTTTGCTTTGCAGAAACTTTTTATTTCTTAATGCAAAAGATCAAGGAAGGAATGCAAAATGTGTATCGATGCCTTAACATAGATTTTTTTTTTTTAGTTCAAGTTTTTTGTTTTTCGATAGAAATATATTTCTAATGTATCGAAAAGTTGAAAAATCTCGATTTAAAAAAAATAATAAGTTAGGGTCTTTTTATATTAAGGTAATAATATTTTCTCCCACTTATTCAAGAATTGCTGCAATAAAAATTGCAAGTCTGCAACGGAACTAACAGATATTTATTTATTTTTCAATTTAAGGTATGCAACGGCAATACATTATTAATAATTTATTTATTTATTTTTTTAGATGCTGTCGCATCTGTGCCAAAACACTTGGCGAAACGTGCGGCGGTCCTGGTGATTTTTCGGGCCAGTGTGAGCCCCCCTTAAAGTGTGTAACTAAATTGCCCATATCAAGTGGATTAGGTGTTTGTATGGGTAAGTTTTTCTTAATTCACTTAATTTTATTGTTGGCAGACTGAGTTTATACTAGAGGTGGGCACAAGACATTTGCTTTATGTTGTACATTATTGTTTTTTTTAATGATCTTGATTTTATGAAGCTGAAGCTGTTTTTATCTTCTGTCAAAAGCACGCTACAGCATATGTTTGTTTGCCAAGCAAGGGACATTATTTATTGAAGTGTAGAGACCTGCGCAAAAAGTCTTGAAATGTTTTGTAAATGTATTCTCGTGACATGTATTATACTAAACCAATAATAAATGCTGTCGTATTATAAGAGAAGCACGATGGATGCATTAGTGTTCATGTATATGAGTGCTAACAAGTGATGTCGGGAAGAGTTGTTGTTCATAAGAAACAATCAAAAGACGTAGTGTTACTTGTTATTTTGCATATTCAACATTTGAGTGTGTGTGTGTGTAAGATGTAGATGGTAAGCTATTATGTGCTTAAAGGTGGTTTTATATGTTCGTTTGGTTCGTTTGTATGTACTCAGAAAAATAAAAGATCATACATACAACGTGTGTGTGACGTTTGTATACGCACCCATGCGTATCAAGAAGCAAGCATCACAATCGAAGCAAATGTTACTATAGCCTACCTATTGAAAACAGCGTCAAATGAAATGACAAGTGTCTCAAAATATGTATATGTATAAAAGATAAAAAATTACACAGAGTCTTTGAGCTTGTTAGTTCGCATGGATGCTGTTCTAGGTTTTATAATTTATTAAATAAACAATTTCTGTTTAAAAAAAAAAAAAACATTTTTAATAAGAGCTTAAACCAACTTGAAAATTATAAAAAATTAAATAAGGTGCCACTTTTACTCGCACACGAAGGGTTCCGTATGGACACTGTATGCAATACAATATACGAACTTTAGCCTATATAACATATAGTTTTGAATTTTTTTATCGTGTTTGGAATTTTTTCAGTTGTTTTTCGATTTTTTTAGTTTCAGCGCTTTTTTTTCTTTTTGGTGATTTTTTCGCTTTTTGGCGATTTTTTTATTTTGGCGATTTTTATAGGTTTTGGCAATTTTTATAGTTTTTGGCGATTTATTTTAGTATTATAGATTTTTTAGTTTGTCGCTTTATTTCGTTTTAGTTTTTTCGGTTTTTTGGATTTATTTTGAAAATTTTTTTCGGGTTTTGACGATTTATTTTAGTTTTAGAGTTTTTTTAGTGTAGGTCTTTTTTAGTTTTGGCGATTTTTTTTGTTTGCCAATTTTTTAATTTTGGGATTTTTAGTTAAGCGGTTTTGAAAATTTCAAGAGCTTGACTCTTACAGCCCTTTTACAACTATAAGGTTGCTTTTTGCATTTGGTGTACGAAACCCTAAAAATGGATTTAATTCAATGAATACGTAAATGCAAATTTTTCTTTTGAAATAACATGGTTTTATTTTTAAGCAATTGCGGGGATTTTTTGAGAAAATTGTGTATTTACGGGTATAAATTATAAAATAAAAGTGGGAACCCTGCAACTCCACCTCACTCGCCGTCTTTATAAATGCACCTTTATGAATGCCATGTTGCCATTATTCAAAATTTTATATATTATGCAAAACCAATCAATATCTGCGTATATACTTGCACATATTGTGCAAGTTTACGAAAAACTCATGAGGATTCTTTTTACAAAAAAAAAATAATAATAATGGAAAAAATTAAAAAAAAAATATATAGTAAAGGTATTCATTTCAGGTTTTTCTCGTTGGAAAAATGAAAAATGTAATTTTTTTGACAACAAACACAGGAAAAAAATTATTAAATTTTTTTTTTTTAATTTTTTCGCTGTGTTTGTTGTAAAAAATTAAATTTTTCCATTTTTCCAACTGGGAAAAAAACTGAAATAAATACCTTTAGTGTAAAGAAATGTAATGAATAAAATAATAAATTTTTTTTTTTTATAACAAGGATCCTAATGATATTTGTTCGTGTATTTACAAAGCCAAGCAATTACGCACGCAAATTTTTTTTGTCTATATTGATACCTAGTTTTAGTGAGACATATTAAATAGATCACAAGCTGCAGGATAATTTTAAAATACATATAAAATCTTATAATAAAATGGTATGTGATGTTTTGATCCTTATATTATTAAATGAAACATGTTTGGTTCAAATGTAATTAAGATTTATAATCTACAGATATTACATTATAAAATAATGGAAAAGGATTATAATTATCGCTTTCTTAGTTTTACCGAAAGTCGGTGAAAGAAATCCTTTCCAAAAAATTTAGTTCATCATATCAAAGGACCATGATAAGCAATAGTTATAGCACAATTGTGTACAAAAGAAAATGTTGTGATATTTATTCGCATTTAGAAGTTATGTTGCCAAAAGGGTTTGCAGTGAAAATCGGCGCATAGCCGCTTTGCTCATTGTGAGTGCAATTTTTACACACATGTGATTTTTTATGACCAGTCTATCAAAAACTGCCGATGGAGTGAATAAAATAAATAATTTAGCATATTTGGGTGGCCTAATGTATAGACATTTATAGTTTGACGATTTTCCCCTTTACTGCAATTTTCGTTATCAGTTTTTCGCTCACGTAATTGTTAACGGTGAAAAGCCAATGCATGACAGGAACTCCATTTGGAAAATCGTTATCGTTAATGGTGAAATTTTTAATAAAATATAATTTATTCTATAAAAAAATAAAATGTTTATAAGAATCCTAATAGAATAGAATAAAGTGAACTTATATCAAACTTACCGCCAACAGTGGACAATTTCCCGGTAGATTACTTTTACTCATTAACTCGGCTGTAATTATTCTTATGGGATTATATCTAGAGTGAGCCATTTGTAAAACTTTACAACCATTGAATTTATAATATAGTATATTTTTGCTACGATTGCCTGATTTGACTGCATCTAATATTATTTCCATTTGAAATGTGGTAATATTTTTAGCCAATATAAATTCAATGGATAGCTGTTTCGTTGAAAGCAATAAAGACTTAAGCTTCGAAGAAAAATATTGATCGTCAGAAACATCTCTTATATTCTCCAGGATAATCGAAGGTTTTTTGCATTTCTTTGACAGGAAAAGAAATTTAATTTTATATATTTTTTGTGTAAATAGTTAAATTACCTCATTGGTTGTAGTTTTTGTTAAATTAACAAGAATTATTATTAAAATTATTTGAAGCCAAATTATTCCGCACATACTGAGGTATAAAGCAAGTTGCTCTATCTATCTATTTGGAATTCAAAACATTTTATGCAAACAGAAACTATTTAAAATAAATTTAACTCATTAAAAATTAATTAATATCTGTTTCATATTAGAAATATCACATAATTACTATTTCATCACCAGCTAATTTACGCACAAATATAAAACATACATACATAAAAATATATATGTATATATAAAAAATGTATACATAAACGTTTAATTAAGCCAATTGATCCATTAAAATTACGCTTTATTTTTTTGGAGAGCATTTAATCGATATACCAGACTGATTATATACATATGTATTTGAATACCTGACAAAATACCTATCTTCCTTACAATAATTATATAATAACTAAATTATCAGATTTTCGATTTAATATCCATTGAAAAACGTTAAAAGTTGTTGCCGTTTCAGTTTTGCCTTAAAATCTGTTTCATTTTCCATTTTGTTCTACGACAATATGAGACGAATTAAATTAACTGGAGCATGGATTTTGTATTGTTTTTGCGTGCTTAATTTTTATGTTTGTTAAAAATTTTGAAAATTTTAATAAGTTAATTAATTACTAATATCTATGATGAAACTGAACAGCCTTTAGTAAAAAGTGCCTTTTCTAAAAGTTATATTTTGCAAGAAGTACCTTTTCAAAATAGTTCCTTTTGCAAAAAGTGCCTTTTAAAAAAGTACCTTTAGTAAAAAATGCATTTTCCAATAACTATATATTACAGGAAGTACCTTTTGAAAAAATTACCTTTTGCAGAAAGTACTTTTGTAAAAGCTACCTTGTGTAAAAATGAATCTATTGCAAAAAGTGCCTTTTCAAAAAACAGGACTTTATAAAAAGTACCTGTGGGAAAAGTACCTTTTCAAAACAAAAAACATTTTAATCAGAATTAATTTCTTATTCTTTTTACAAAAGGTACTTTTTACAAAATGTTTTTTTAAATGAGAAATTTTTCGATTAATTGAACTGTAGTTAATTTTAATCAGAAATAATTTCTTATTCGGGCTTAAGTTCAGTAATTTCAATTCTTATTGAATGATAGACTTGGGTACTGATGAAGTGCGTGGCTGCACAGAAAAATATCGGTATTTTCTAGTTTAATTTTTCTTCTCTTCTTTAGAAACTCACATTAATTAATAAAAATAGTTCATTCAATAAGGATTGAAATTGCTGAACTTAAGAACTTATAAGAAATTATTTCTGATTAAAATTCACTAGAGTTCAATTAATCGAAAAATTTCTCATTTAAAAAAACATTTTGTAAAAAGTCCTTTTGCAAAAGTTCCTTTTGTAAATAGTACCTTTTTTAAATAGTATCTTTAGCAAAAAGTAACTTATGCAAAAGGTACTTTCTGTAAAAACTATGTTTTCAAAAAGTACCTTTTGCATAAAGTACCTCTTGCAAAAAATATATTTTGTAAAAAGTACGTTTTGCAAGAAGTACATTTTGTAAAGACTACCTTTGTAGAAATTATATTTTATAGGAAATAGCTTTTCAAAAATGGACTTGTTGCAAAAAGTACCTTTAAAAAAATTACCTTTTGTTAAAAGTAACTTATGCAAAAAGTACCTTTTGTAAAAAGTACCTTATTTAAGAAGTACCTTTTGCTAAAGGTACCGTTTGTAAAAAGTACCTCTTTTAAAACGTATTTCTTGCAAGAACTACTTTTTGCAGGAAGTACCTTTTGTAAGAAGTGCTTTTTGTAAAAACTACCTTATTTAAAAAGTACCTTTTGTAAAAAGTAAAGTAAAAGTAAAAAGTTCCTTTATATTTTGTCTCCAAAAATTGTACAAATATGGCGACAAAAGTGCTTTTTTTTGCAAATGTGTTTGTACAAAATTCACACCTACACGTTGTTATGTTTCATCACATTTTTAACTTTGGCTTAAGGTATGTGATAGAATCTTTGTTCTGCTCAATGATATATATATATATATTTGTCATCACTACCACTTAAATTACCAGTCAATTGGCTGACCGTGTTCTTGTAGGAAATGGTATAGTGTGCGAAAAAAGCATACTTTTTTCCATTACTACTTCCAATTAAAAATTATTATAATTAAAACCTCATCGCCACTTGTGTTGAATATACTACAATGATTTCATGATCATAGAAATGAACTAGTGAATAGACTTGGATCGAACTAATTCACTAACAAAGTTTTGAAACCAACCGATGATAACCAATTTTAATTGCATGGGTTGTATCATCGGTTGGTTTCAAAACTTTCTTAGTGAACGAGTCCGATCAAAGTCTGCTAGTAGATTTGTGTTCAAAGTTCTTTTTTTGAACTAGTTTGAGAGCGTTTGAATCAAAAGTTCTTTCAAACTCATTTACTTTACATTCATGTTTTTGACCGGACTTATGTCCAACTGAACGAACTAGTTCAAAGAGAACTGTTGCACATAAGCCTATCTGCTATAGAATGATTTCTCCCTTTTGTGAAAGAAATATCTTGTAATTATTGGCTTGGATAAAATTTCTTTAGGAAAATTGTATTTTTTTTAAAAATATCATCTAGGAACACATGATATGTATTGTTTTGAAAAATTATATGTTTATTATTTATAGGCTTTTGATAATTTAATGATAGAACAAGTTAAATTTGTTTTAAATAAAACATCATCAATAATATGCTTACAGTCTTCTTATACGTCCGCTCACCAGCAACTTGCCCTGATATTGTTTTTCAAAATAAAAATCCGTAATCGATTGCCAGTACATGGCGGGTGTATGCTGCGGATAGTCGTCCTCATTAAAAGTATAGTTTCTTAGAAAATAAACCATGTTCTGAGAATAAGATGTAAAAAAAATTAATATTTCATATTCCGTTAGTTTATTGTTAGCTAGACAAAGCAAAATGTTTACATATTCTGTGAAAATGCCAGGTCCATAGCTCTCACGGTTCTGGAGAAAACAGCCTGTGGCAGACAGACAGACTGACAAACAGATGAGGGGACAGACGGACATTGAACCGAAAACAATAGGGTTCCTTTTCACCTTTAGTGTATGGAGTCCTAAAAAAACCTGATATGTTTAAAGAAAAACTCTCAAAATATTATTGAGAATTACGTCAACAAACAAAATAAGTCTCCAACAAAAAAGACTCAGTAATTATCCATATTTGATATTGAAAACGTTTTAAAGTCTTTACAAACAATTGTAAAAAGATTATGATAAATGACAAACGGATTCACAATCGAGTGAAGATGTTTGTTGTGAAGTTTTTTGTTGGAGACTTTTTACTTATTTTGTTTGTGTGCGTAATTCCAAATAAAATTCTGATAGTTTTTCTAGAAACAAACGTAGGCTTTTGTAACTTTTGTCAGTAATAATTTATTGTTCGTTCAAGAACACTGACGAGTTTCATAATCCAAAACGTAGCGCAGGTGTTGCTTAGGCAAACAAAACAACAACAAACAAAATTTCTGCTTGTAAATAGAATGTCTAATATTCTGATATTAAATTTAAAAAAATAATAAAAAGAGCTTAAGCTGAATAAAAATATATAAATATAAGTACCCTTAATTATGAAAGTGATCTCAGAGTCATGTGCATCTTTGCTTCAAAATATTAAATTAATCTAATAATAAAAAATTTCAATAAATATTTAATATATATTAAATAAATTTATAATGCTCGAGACTAGTACAACTCTAAATTAAAATGCCGCGTAACATATTTTTTTTTTGATTTGTTGAAATGCTATCTATTAAAGAAATATGTGACTAGACCACTTTCATAATTAAGGGATCATATGTGTCTAATATTAATTTTACCGCTTTGAATGGACATTTCTTGGGAAAATTGCTCTTATTAAACATTTCCTTAATAATGTTTACTATCAAAGGCGAAGAAGAGGCCGTTTTTAAAGCCCGACATCCATCAATATTAGTAGACAAAAGATTAACGACTCCATTGTCTTTTTTAAGCATATCAAATTTGTATCTTAGTTCAATTTGTCTGACACTGCGATTCAGAGCAAACTCCAGCGTTATATATCTTTTGAGGTGTACACTATAGTCCACAGTTTTTACAAAACTGGCGGCTGTGCTGATGTTAAAATGAAAATCATGGATTTCAATTATGAAATTTCGCTACAAAAAAGATTTTCTTACATTATTATATTTTTTGCTTAATTATTTTCTTACTTACCTTAGCTTCAATATAATTAAGTGTACTGCATTGTAAAAGCATAATTATAAACCACATTTTTTATTAAACCAATTTCTGCTTATTTTAATTTTTACCCGGCTGCCAATGAAATGTTCTATTTGATGAGTGATTGCAGATTTATATTTAACTCTTATTTAAGCTATTGTTTCGGTCAATGGCAATTCTAATTACATTTAACATTCATGTTAATTAAAAGTTGATTAATATCTTTATAAAATAAAATTGTTATAGGTGTAATTAGTGGGTAGAGTATATTTAACACAGTGGGCCCTGAGTAGGCAAACAGTTAGATAAATTTAATTTATCAAAAAAAAATTAAATTAACAAATTATTTCTGTTTAAGATTAAACTAGTTATAATTTTCTTACCATCCTTTACTATATGCTACCTACTAATCTCATAAGACTTCTTGAGATAAATCTACATTCCATCTGTTATAATCATTACAATTTCAACAATTTAACCCCCTTTTTCTGTTGCAAATTATGCCCTTAAGGTTTTTTTTCAAACGAAAAAAAAACTTTTTATCATTGACATATTGCATGGGCATGTGTATGGAAACTTATATGCAGACATTTAAAAAAGATTGTTATTCATACGTGTTTTTTTCTCTTTCTTTTTCCATTAATATTTGGTCACAACTTCAGGCAGTTTTCATTCTCAAGGCAATTGTGTATTCTATTAAATGTAGCAGACTTTTAGGGGAGGAAATCGGTTTCTTTTCCATTTTGACATCTTAATAAATAACAAATCATTATATATGTATAAGTTTTTTTGCTGGTTTCTTTTTCTTTTTTGCAGTTAAGGTTTATTGGTGCGAAAAATGGAAAAAAATTTTTTTGATAATTTAAAAATTTATGTGTTAAAGCTTCGAAAATGGGAAATTTATTAGAACCTTTTCTTTACTGTAACACTTATTCGATTGGTTTCTGTTAACTTAAAAAATTTAACTGAAAAAGCCTTTAAACTTATGATTATAAAAAAAGTTCTTAGCAAACTTTTTTAAAACCTTCTGGCCCATTATTCAAATCTTGAATAAAATAAACAAGCAAGAGTGCTTTGTTCAGCTGTGAGAAATCTTACTTACTTACCATTCACCGACGTATGTATTAGAGGGCTGCGTAAAGAGTCTTGAAATGTAAATACGTCTTGTTTTTTAAATGTATTGTTGTAGTTTAATAAGCGTAGCACGATGGATGTATTGATGTTCGTGTATATGAGTGTTGATGCATGTATGCTTGTCATTTTGAATAATGTAGGTTGGAGTGTGTTTGAGTAAGATGTAGATGGTAAGCTATTATGTGAGTGAGGGGTACCCTCTAGTCAGCCTGGAACCATATGTCGCTATGTCAACACTAATTTTCTAGCGACATTTGCACTAGTTGAAATGTCGACAACTTTCCTATTATTCGCGAGTAGAGATACGTTAGAGACAACAGTTCTATGTGCTTAAGTTTGTTGCCCCAACCCTTATAAAATTTGAATCTTTGATTCAAATGTCTCCATATGGTCGTAAAAGAATTGTGCTAAAGTCAACTGGTAGATTTTCAATGACAACCCTATTTTATATGCCAATACGCGATAACATTGGCTGGGTACACCTAGTCAGAAGTAATATAGACACTGTCACTAGTAAATTACTAGTATTTTGCTATTGACATCATGCAAAGATATATCGATATTGTAGACTAGAGCCCCTAAAATTTACTAGAGAATTTTTGGTGCCAATGTCTCCATGTGGTCCCAAAAGAACTACTTACTAAGCAGTGCTACAGTCTATTGGTAGATTTTCAATGACAAGCTAATGTTAAATGTCAATAGATAATTCCGTTGGCTTGGGCACACCTGGTCAGTAGTACTACTGGCAATGTCACTAGTAAGTCGCTACAATTTCCTTAATCGCATTTTCTGCAGGGTGGTTTTATAACCACCCTGTGTATGAAGAAACAAGCTCACACATTTTTCCGTCACGAAGTATTTTGTTCCTTACTCCTATACCTGCAATTACTGCAACAAATGTCTTGTCAAGAGTGTTGTTTAGTGTTTGTTTTAGAAGATTTCGCTGTGGTACACCCAAGGAACTTTACTTCATAAATCCAACGAAACAATTTCATTACATTTTTTTCACAAATCTAATGATAATTTCACAAATCTAATGAAAATTTCACGAATATTGTGAAAGAATAAATATAAAGGGGTTTATAAGAAAATATTGCTGTCATAAATCCAATGAAATATTATTACGAAACTAGAATACCAACAAAATTCTAGTTTCGTAACAATATGTCATTGGATTTATGACAGCAATATTTTCTAATTATTAAGAAACACCTTTATATTTAAGAAACATTTAAAGTTGTTGCTTGAAATAAACATATATAGACAAGTACATATCTTAAAGCAATTAAGTTAAAGATTAAATTCTTTAAAACTAAAAAAATTAATAAAATATACAGCAATTTAGAATTTTATTATAGCTATGAAATGTATTCGTTGTACCAATGAAAATATCATTGAAGTCATGAAAGTATAATAAATCAAATTTATTTCAACAGTTGTCAACCAAAAGCTTGCATCAAAAGTAGTTATGTACGATTATTCTTGTACTCTTTGTATTCTTATTTGCATTCGTTATTTAAGGATATTATTTCGTTGTTTTAATGAAACTATTTCGTCGTTTTAATGAAATTATTTCGTTGTTTCGATGAAGTTCTTTCATTGCATTGATGACACTGTTTAATACATTTGACATAGTTTTCATTAAAATAATTTTAACGAAACTGGTTTCATTAATCCAACGAAGCGTGACGTTGGCTGAATTTTAATGAATTTTTTCAATGGATTAATGTCGAACTTATGAAAAAAAAAATCTTTTAGTGTAAGGCATTTGAAAAATCCCTTATGTGTGAAAAGTTCTTCTAAGTGGTCTTGTTCAAGGGTCTAGTACATATTGAGTATTTATACAAATATATAAATACTCATACATACGTACAAATATTTTAGTTTTGTGAAAAATATTGATAAAAAATTTGGTTTATATTTGATTATATTTCCTTAAATAATTCTACTTGCACCTCCATACCAACTAAGTTGACTTATTTCACATTTTCCAGTATCTAATAAAACCTTATACTACAAAACTGTTAATAAAACTGTTACATATACCGCGATATTATGTAATCTATTTATTCCCAAAAAAAATTTCGGTTCGGCTTAGCAGAAAAGAACAGTTTCAGGAAAATAAAATATGTTCTTTAATTGATTTTGTAAATATGAAAGTTCTTTAGCAATATATTTTATGTTATCTCAATTAACTAAAAATTAATAAAAACTCGTTGCCAGCTGCCCATCGATTTGAAACATAATTGTGTTCAGAGCAGAATTTTGACCAAAAAAAGTTTAGAGTTTGCAACCCTGGAATATTGTTTTTGATTTTTCTGATATTAATACTAATTTTTTTCTTTACAAAATATTATATATGTTTAATAAACAAAAGAAAAAAATAGTTACATGTAGTTAGTTATGTAAATCCATAAAACAAATTAAATCTTTCCAGCTCTGGTGCAGTTTTATATTTTTGAAATTTGAAAGATAAAATATATTTAATTTATAAAGAAAAACAAAAAATTATTTTGACCTAGTTACTTTTATACCAAAATGTTTCAGTATTTCAACCCTGGAATCATTCTTTTAGATTTTTGTGTTTTATTATACTAATCTATTAATTCTAAAAATATAAAATATGTTTAGTTTATAGAGAATATAAAAAAAATTATTTTGGTAGGTTACTTTTATATACCAAAGCAAAAATTAGTATTCCAACCCTGGAATCGTTTTTTTATTTCTTATTATTTTTAATACCAAATTTATTCTTACTAAAATATAAAATATATTTATTCACCAAAAAAAAATGTTTTAACTAGTTACTTAAGTTTAAGTTTTCCAGCTCTGAAACCATCTTTTCAATTTTGCTAATATTCAATATCAATCTATTTCGGACACTTTCTGATGCAGCAGTTGAAGATCGTAATGTCTAGATTTCTGCGAGCTTAGGAAAACCGATTTAATCTAAAGACAGAGAGATGCACTATGGGTTGCATATGAATATTGCGGAAATTACACACGGTATGACAAACCTATATATAGCCTTTGCCATTTTTGGTGAGGAATATCAAAAGAAACACATGTTGTGGAGGTAGCCCCTACCACTTCTACTTCACACGAAAATTTTCCCTATGGGATTTACATGGTATCTACTGAATAAAAGAAAATGAAACTTATTTTAAATTTTTTCTGATTTTTAGTATACAAGTTAAATTACAAGAATTTCTTTATTAAAAGACTTACAGCATATCTCAGCATGATGTCTGTCGTTCATGGAAAACAAAAACCAATTTTTTATTTTAATTACTGTTATGAATAGGTGTTGATTCAAAGTTTTTTATCGACTTCTTGGGCCAGGCCTTTCTCTCAAAAGAGTCCATACCAAATTTTAAGGCTATTGCTGTTATAATTTTCAAGATATATAATTCTTATTAATTACTTTGTACGGCTAGTGTCACTTCCTCAGGAGATCATATTCTAAAAATATTTTGAATTTTAATGTTTTGAATTCCATGTCATCAATTTTTTTTAATTGATTCAAGCAATTTGATGATTGAAATTTTATGCATTTATATATATGTATATTTTTTTTTGCTATTCACAGTTTAGAGGGTTATGCTTTGCTGTACGTTTGTCTGTGTGGGAATTAACCCTTTCCCTTTTTTTTCTAAGTACCTTAGAAAACATGGCATTCAATTGCTACAGAAACTACAAATGAAAGCAATTTATATGCCAGTTTCGTAGTCTCTTTAGGATTAATAAAATATTTTGTGTCATTTCTTTTAAAAACAAATTACTCAGACAACTGTGGCGGCCACGGTGTGTGTCATATAAACTTTTTTGAAGCAACTGAAGCATTACGATGTGTGCCTTTAATTTTAATTACATGTTTACAAAATATTTCCTTTCAATTATATTTTGCTCCTATTTTGAATCATAAAGTTAAATCCATTAAACGTGTTCCGCCTTAATGGACTTGGTTGCAATAGAAAACTTCTTTCTACATTAATAAATTCTGCTGCCATAACTACTTTTGTTGTAAATATACGAGTATATTATTTGTAGCAATAATAAAAATTAATCGAATTTTCGTATGATGTGCTTGTGCGTTAAATGAGTTAGTAACTAGCAAAGGCATGAGGAAACAACATAATTTTTTCTTCTTTCTGTATTTCAATTACTACAACATGTAATAAAGCCAACAATCAAATACAAATTTATATGTATTTATAATGCGTCACATGTTAATAACTCTTAATTTATAACGACAAAGTTTGAAAGAAGTAATAAATACCTTGGAAGCATTAAAGCTTAATAAATTTTTAAGGTTATACATACGAGTATTATATACTTTATTGTTTTCTAAAATGTTCCTAAATAATTCAACGTAGTAAATATTATATTTTCTCGCAAAGAAAAAAAATTTCTATATATCAACATTTATCATTATATCCGCAAACTAAGTATGCAGTTTGTTTTTTTTTTTTGAGAAAAGTATAATGAAATTGTATAAATGAAACTTTTATAATAGTCATAAGCAGGGACAAGGACTTCATGAATTTAAAAAAGTTATTTTAGGCGCCTAAAAAAATTACCTCAAAACCGCAAAATATGCACCAAAACAATAAAATATGCACATAGTTAAAATTTTTGTTATGCAAAATAAAGAGTTTTCAATTTACATACAACTAATTAAAGATATAATACTTCTTTAATTCTTTCTGCCAAAAAAAACCCGACTTCAATACAAAGATCTGAAGGAAGAATATAAGAAGAAGTACGTGAAATATAAAATTCAATTTTATTGGGTGTCCCTCCGCACATTTTTGAAACGCAATATTGTGTGTTTTTCAAAACTCAGGGTGCGCGTTAAGTCTTGTAAAAATCGGTAAAAAAGATCCACTTAAAATAAAACATTAAATTTTGTAATTGGGGGATTGTGTATATTTTAGAGCTCAAGGTGTGTGGTAAAGTTTCGTAAAAATCGGTAAAGTAGAACCGCATGAAAAAGTAGTATAATAAATTTTAATAAGCGTAGTTCCGCCCATTTTTTCAACTTTAAAATTATTTGATTACAAGAACCAAATGTGTTTTATAGGTTTTGCAGCAATAAAAGAAGAAGAATAACATAATTATATTAAAAAAATTGTGAGCGTGTCTCCGCCCCCTTTTTTACCATAGGGCCAGTGGGAAGCTGTACCCTCTCAGGAAAAAAAATTTTACAATCTTTCTAAAATGTACTGAGTTATGAAAATACACACCTAAAAAAAGAAGAAGAAAAATAGAGACGAATTGTAAAATTGTCGGTTAAAAATGTTTTATTTTCTCAAAAGATGCGTGTACTGGCCTTTTATATTAAACTTTTACCCAAGATGAAATATGACATAACGACTTTTTCTGAATTATTGACAACAAACAAGTATTTTCCGAGACTTTTTGAACTTCCCTCGTAGTTTTATGAAATGCAAAACTCTTCCCAAGTACCATCTGTTAATAGACTACTGTCAAATTATGCGTAAGTGTCGTCATTTACTTTGCGTGTAACAGGTGTTCAAAGCATACAACGGTTAATCAAACCAAAGAAAAACTTGATATTGGCCGATCGAAGAGTAAAAGTGCGAAGCAGCTTTTTTTGCGCTTGCGCCTGCAACTTGCACTTGCATCTTGCACTTACAACTTACACTTGCACTTTCCACTTACACTTGGAACTTGCATTATAAAAATTAACCCAATTCAAAATGAAAATAAAAAAACTTCATTTCAAGTCACTTGAATAATTTTGTTTAGTTTTTTTAGGGTCCCGTACAGCAAAGGTGAAAAAAGGACCCCTATTGTTTTCGCTACGATGTCCGTCTGCCCGTCTGTCCGTCCCACGCTATTTTCTCAAGAACCGTAAGAACTATAGACCTAAAATTTTATCAGAGTATGCAGAACCTACAACAACAAATACATGAGAATTAAAAATTAAAGGGTGTTCCAAAACGAGCATCGAAAAATGTTAAAATCCCGTGTAATATACACACAATTGTATGTACATACTAGTGATGTAGCGAATGTCAATTTTTGATATTCGTGAATACGAATACGAATATTTCAAACAAAATTCGCGAATACGAATACGAATATTTGAAACGATATTCGCGAATACGAATTCGAATATTATATGCAATATGAAATATTAACAAATTGTTATGTAAAAGGACTTCATACTCTTATTGGCGTACTTTAAAGTTAATAAAAAATACCCAAAATTTTAATGATCGCCATTGAATAATATTTGAAAATGATACAAAGTACAAATTTCTATAAAAAAAATTAATGTATTTGTACAAACTAAAATTTTTAGTCATTTATTTAAATTTCGTTTACGATTTATGCATTTATTTATTTAATTTCTTTGGAAAAATATTCGTATTCGTATTCGCCTGAATTTGACGAATACGAATACATTCGTATTCGCTTGAAAATGGCCGAACATTCGACAATTCGAATACGAATACGAATATTCGTACATCGCTAGTACATACATATGTATATTGACAGTTAAAATTTGTAAAATTGTTGTATTTTTATATAGACTACAACAATTAACTTTAAAATTTAAAAAAATTAAATTAAAGGGTGTTCCATCAGTTAATGCAGTTTTGACTATGTAATTTTGACAACTTGCTATATCTTGGAAACCGTAAGAGGTAAGCTCTTGAAATTTTCAAAAACGGTAAAACTAAAAAATCCGAAAATTATAAATCGCCAAATCAAAAAAAAATTGCCAAAAATTTAAAAAAAAACGCCAAAACGAAAAAAATCGCCAACTAATAAAAAAAAATTCTAACACTTAAATAAGTCGCAGAATTCGAAAAAAAGTCGTCCAAATGAAAGAAATCGCCAAAACGATAAAAAAAACGCACCAAAAACTGAAAAAAATCGCCAAAACGCGAAAAAGGCCCCAGTAACAAAATAATTGTTAGTATGAAAGGAAACGTCAAAAAATCGCTAAAATTAAAAAAAAATCGCTAAATTAAAAAAACGCCAAAAACCGAAAAAATCTCAAAAATGAGAAAAAAAGTGTAAAATCTAAAAAAACGCCTAAATGAAAAAAATCGCCAAAATTTAAAAACGACACAAACCGAAAATCCCCAAAATTAAAAAAATCGTCAAAACGAAAAAAATCGCCAAAAAATAAAAAAAAACCCAAAAACCGAAAAAATCGACAAAACGAAAAATATGCCAAAATGAAAAAAAAGAACTCAAAAAACTAAAAAATCACTAAAACCAAAAAAAAAATCGCCTAAATGAAAAAAATCACCAAAATTAAAAAACATTACATATCTAGTGTCCGTACGGAACACTCCGTGCGCGGCTCAAAGTCGCACTTCACTGAATTTATTTTTCTCTCTCACAGTCAGTCACAAAACCTTATAAAATACTATTAATACCATCTTGGGCATATGGTCTACGTTACTCCGCCCATATTTGTGCAACACCATATTATGCAAATTTACTTTGCATTAATATGTTTAATAAATAAATAAAATAAACAATTAAATTTTTCTCTACTATAAAATTTTAAAATATTTAGTTAGTGTGTTAAAAGTACTTACTGGAAATCGTTACTTGTATTAAAAGATAGCCACCATTCTTAAGCCACTTTAAATGTTGCCAAGACACCCAGTAACGAATTATCGCCTTGGAACTTGAATAATAAAATTAACTGCGACAAATCTTGCAGTGTATGAATTGTTATAGAACACAATAAATCGTGTCATCTTTGATAAAAATCATGTCTGCATAGTAGCGCAACTTTGTCTTTTGTGTGGGGGTAGTAAAATTTACTGTTGTTATCTTATAAAGTTCAAGTTAATACAACAGTTTGTGGATGTGCTTTAGCGTTAAGAATCATTTGTGTATGTATGTATGTATGTATGTATGTGTTACTTGCTTGGAAGATCTCGTGTGTTACAAGTTTTAAAATGCTTGTCTTGATTTTCTAATAAAACACTAAGTTTGTAAATTTTTTATGGTTGTGTTTCTTTACTGTCTATTTTTTTTATTTTTTTTTATTCGCCCTCAAAACTTTGCAACATTTCAGATACAAGTAGTTCGTTGACATTTTGCCAGCTGAAAGAAAGCAACAAGAATTAAATCATATAAAAAAGCATGTTTTACTTTCATATAAACTTTTTATGCGTTGCTTTTTGTTTATCTTTTTTATATTTTTGCAGTAGATTTTCTAGCTGTTTGTATAAATATTAAGCTTTATTTGTAATCGTGTGTGTGTGTATCTAGAGGTCCGCATGTGTGAGTGCCTGATAAAGTCAAACATTAAAAGACTGTTTATTTTACATGAAATCGTGCAAACAAGTAAATAAGTCTGTATGAGGATGTGCAGTAACAGCTATTGTTTTGAATAGAAAACAAATGTCAAAAGTAATAAAGGGGTTTATTCTTGTTATTCATCCATTAAGGGATAAATGTATGTTTTAAAAAGAAAAAAATATTTATAAGAGATTAAAACTTTTATTATGCTAAGAATCTGAGGATGTAATTGTTTATTAAAGAAAAGAAGTAATTATTTTTTTTGAATTAGTATCTTGGTATATTAATCTTTATGTGTGGAGATGTGTTATTATTTTCAGAATTTCTTGATTTTATTTATCATATTGTCAGTAGATTAAAAAAAACTTAAGCGTCTTTAGAATAGTTAGGTCCATACTTATAAAAATGATGATATGTTTTCATAGCCCGAGGTATTTCTCTCATTCCTTATTCCAGCACGATGCCTGAAAAGCACAGCTTCGGAAAGTTTATTTTTCTCTTCTCTGTTTTTTGCTTACATCATTTTTTCATCACAGGAGTAGCTCAGAAGATTAATTAATATTGTTTCTTGGTTTAAGGTACCACTGTGCATACATAAATAAATGACTTCAAATATTTTTCAATAACTCGTTGTGAGGATCCAACCTCTCCGGGACTTATGTTGACACAATCTTGAGAAAATTATAATTGCTCAAGAGAGTTGATGCACAAAAAAATTTTATATTAAAATCTACGAAAACAGGTCTCATTTAAAATTTGTTGGTAAAGAATTTAATTTATATATTTGTCATGCTGATTCAACATGATTTACAGCAATTTTCAAGGAAAATGAATGTTTCCGCTTGAAGTAACCTTATTTAATGTCGATTTAATGTTGCCATGCAGCGAAATGAAGAATAATGTTAAATTAAAGCTTTAATAATGAGCTGAAACAACATGAATTTAATTTAATGTGGTCTTTTCATTTAATTAATTATTTAACTTACATGATTGAATTAAAATGACGAATCATATTAAATCAAAGTTATTTTGAGTTGAAACAATGTGAATTGCATACTGAAAAATAAAACAAGAACAAATTTGAATAAAAGTTATTTTTAATTTTAGTTTAATTTCAGTGATTGTGTTTATTGGCATAGGTATTAGAAAAATGTGCATGTGTGTGTGTGTGTGTGTGTGTGTATGTGTTGTATGTAGTTGACTTCCCCTGCCAAAATTTTTAACTCAAACTCACAGCGTGGTAGTCAAAGTACTTACCGCTGGTTGCGACCCTCTGGCTGCTAGGCTAGTGCACTGCCTATTGTTCACGCAAAGAAAAAACATAGTTAGTACAATCACAATAGCAAACTATCATTTATGTTTGCGATTATAATTATGTCAAACATGTAATATAATATAATATGTTCAGCTATGTGAATTATAATATATGTTCGTGTTAAACATTTTATTATGTTCATTACAAGTATGCTCCCATTTTCCATTAACTATATATTTATTTTTCACAGAATTATGATAATTATCCTTTTGATCATATTATTATGTTCCTAAGAACTACAGTATAAAAAATAATGGTTTTTTATTTGCATATTTTTTTATTGAAACTCAGGTTTTGAAAATACAAATTTTCTTAAAACAACTTATCTTATATGTATATACATATGTACATAGTTTTATGGCAAAGCTCAGGCTGAAGATTTCAAAATTTACATTTGTTTGATTGGCATTGATATGGAGCACCTCTTTTGCTGCAAATGAGAAATAAGAATGTACATATGTACATTGCACATACATACATATGTAAATAATATGGCAAAAGGAATAAAAATTAACGCTTTTCGTACCTGCTTCAATAAATATATAATAATTAAGGTGCATGGAACTAACTCCTTTTTTTCTTTGAATATGGTTTTTATTAATTTTATTTGACTCACTTTCACCGGTAATATTTTTTATTATTTTCTTTTACTTTGCGATCTAAAGTCTGACTGACGCTTGTATTTAATTTGAGAAAACTGAAGAAGAAGAATTGATATTTTGGTATGGTGTTTTCTATACAACCATAATTAGTTTTTATTAGCAAAACTATCACCTTAACAAGAATACAATTTCTTAAGCAAAATATAATAATGACGATAAACATTCTATTTTTATGTAACATTGTAAAATGTTAACAATATAAATGTTTGACACAAAAAAAGCTTTTAAATTAAATTTAATTTAACTTTTATTTGTTGAAGTATGTACATATGTATGTATGTATGTAGGTATATTGTTCTTCAGAATTTTCTTCGCCACCCGTTTAGTATGATTGGATCAACTATAATGAATAATTGAGAAATGACAACCATATTGTAATAATTTGCATACATTTAAATGCTTAGAATAAAAATATAATGTTCGAACTCTATTTTTATTAAAACAACTTAATTCTTTCAACCATATGAGGCAGAACTGAACACAAAATTACCGTAGTGATCATTTCTGAATCATGTTTTTTCTTTGCGTGTTGGCACTGCAAAGTTGGTCTAAACCAGACTACTACATACAACAGTGCATTGTAGATGTAACTACCAACACACTTAAACAACATACTTTTTCTAATAAATTTAATTTGATTTTCAGTAAAAAATTTTGTAGGGTGCATTGATATTTTTTTCTGCTTGAAGTTATGAAAATTGTTGGAGTCCTAGTGTGAGAAGCTGGATGATATGGTCAAGAAATAAAAGTAGCTAGAACTGTTTGTCTTAAAAAAATCTATGGTTAATATTTCCGATGGTATTTACATTACATTATTTACATTATTTTTACCTTTTGCTAAATTTGTGGATGATATGTTAAAATAAACACGTTGAATACTTCTGTACAATAAATACTACATCTACTAACTATTTAATTTTGCAAAAAGGGCCAGAGAAACACTTTAAATATCATAATGTAAAAAATATCACTTGCGACTGTAGCAAAAATTGTATTTAAAATACATATATAAATAAATATATATATATATATATCTTTAGATGAAACCAAAATAAAATATTATAAGAACAACTTTGGTTTTAGTCACATGCGACTGCCTTGATTTTTGTTTTTTTAATTATATGTCTTGAAAAAGAAATAAAGTCAAAATTAGCATGAATTACACAGTGCATCACGAAAAAATATAACCATATACGGACACCACTTCATGATAAAAAACTTAAAAAAAAGTAACGTGTCTCCCAGTTTTGCCCCAAATCGGGTACTTTTTTATGGGCCCCAAAAATGTTTGGCCCTAGTGTCATTTTTACATTTTCTCAGGGTTATATCTTGCAAATTGTTCGGGATTTTGATTTACTCTCTGAGGTAAAATTGCAGCTATTATCATAAAAAACAAAAATTATTCACATATAAAATCAAAAGAACTTCATCAAAAAATCGCAAAAAATTTAAAAAACTAGATTTTTCACTAGTATCGCTTTTATAGCCATTTTTTAATTATAAAGTCTTAAAAGCATATTTGCTGCTTAAATGACATTTTTCATGACGGTCACGTTCGACATCATGGAAATGCTTATGTAATTTTTTTTTTTGAAAACAGTTAACTAGGCTATTAGAAGTGGAAGCAGTGTAAATTGTCAAATTAAGCTGAAAATAATTAATATTTGTTATTTCATTTATGAGAATTAATTAAGGAAATGGTATTATTTGCCCAACTCTAATACTTAACTCTTTTGTCTTCCACCCACTATTGCCATGAAAAGTCAAGTATTTAAATTAATCCTTAAATATGCTTTTTTAAATTAAGTTTGTAACATGCTGATGATTAACCCTCCTGCTGGTGGAAAAAAAAACAGAAAAGGTGGGGTTATGTTTTTTTTCTTCTGATATATAATTATCCATTTCTAGACCTGTTTATTTACATTTTACCTTTTTTTGTGGGGTCAAAAATGGCACCAGAGTGCCAAACATCAATCGGCTTTTTATACAAATGAATACACATACTCGAATACATTTCTCTCGTGTTTCTCTCGGTGGCCAGCTCTGATTTAGAGAGTGAGTTGGAGAATGAGAGACAGTGAGTGAGAGGAAAAAAAGGGCATTTATATTATTTAGCAAAAAGGAGATTTTCGATTTTTATACCAAGAGGTTGATTATACATATCGAAATTTACGATGCAGAAACATATTTTATGTTGGTTTACGGTTAAACTAAAAAACCTTTAATATTGTCTTTTTTCCTTCTTTTTTGGCTTCATTGACAAAACAAAATATGTACTATTTCTTTCGATAGCCTTTTTAAACATATGTATGTATAAGCTTTTAAAAGGATTGCTTTTAGGATATATCGTAAATTCTCTCAAGCTTAAAGCCTAAAAGGTAATAAAAATTTGTACATGGAAGAACTTAATTATTAGATTATTTAGCACAAAAAGAAGTTTAAAAAAGGTACAACTCTATTTAAAATACTTTTAGTTAAATAAGACAAAAAACAAATACTTTTTATATTAAAAATTTATGTTATAATTCCAGAGAAATATATATGTAAATGTTTACTCGTTTATTAAACATTTCTGGCTTAGAAAAGCAATTTAAAATTTAAATTCTAAGAATTTTTTTTCAAAACTTTGCATTTAAAGTGCATTATTTTTTGCTTTGAAATACTTTTCTTCACAAAATAAAGTTTTTTTTTTGTTTTGATAAAATGTTGAGTACATATCCTTTTAAACTTTTTAAAGCAAAAACTAACATCAACAACTGAAATGTTTTAACAAAAGCTAACAATCCTTCATAAAAAGACATGATATTGCACAAAAACTTTTTGGCATTTGTAAGGAAAAAGATGTGGTTGCATAAAAGCATTTAAATAAAAAAAAGTTAGTGCTCAAGTTTAGAAAGCAAAAAATAATAGACAAAATCTAGTCAGCTGATAGTAGTGCACAAGTTTGTTTTGTAATAGAAAAAATTGTCCAGACCAAACATACAAAGACAACTCTTTAAAAAAAAAAAAACAAAAAACTTTAGGAAATCAAACAACTTGATCAGCAACTACATAAAATGTGTTCAGGACAATAAAAATTTTCAATCAATGAAAAACTGAAATTGGCACAACAAAAGAAAAACCTAAATACCCTACTAAACATTTCAACAACAAACCTTTAGTTTTACTAACTAAAATACCAAATAAAAAAACTAATTTCACAAAAGAGTACAAGCATTTTCGATTTAAATTTTTTCACAAGAATAAAAGCATTGTATTTGTAATAATAAGGGCACAGAAAACTAATTTCTCAATTTATTGAATAATAGGATTTTGTATACAATTTCCTTTCACATAAAAGCATATTATATAGCTCAATGCATATTGCTTGAGTGTTGTTAATAAAACAACAACAAAGCAAAAAAATGTTAACAAAAATCAAAGCCTAATTTAGGGGGCTCTATTTCCTCATTTGGTGTAGTAGCAGAGAAAAAAAAGCAAAAATGCAGGATTTCCTGAAGGCTTCTTTTTAAAGCAAATAGTGTTCATTAAGAAATTAACTATAAATTAATTTAAATTTATTTATTTTTTCTTAATGTATTATAAAAAATTCGAACTAGACTGATAAAATTAAATAAAATTTTAACGAATATCCTTCTGGTGTTTTTAAAAGCATTTATATTAAAAAAAAACTATTTTATAAAAAAAACAACACAGTAGTATTTTTCTATTTAAACTCAAATTAGTTGGTATGAATTAAAATTCTGTAGAATGCTAAGCAAATTTTTTTTAAGTTATTTTCCTTATTTTGAATTTGAATTAAAATTTATTATACCATAGGGAAAAACCTCCTCAAACGAACTGCTCTGTTTTTTTTATTTTTTTCATTAGAAAAAAAGTTCTTGCTGCTCAAATCCAGCACAACAAGAGCATACACTGTTATACTAAGTATCACTTGAGCATAACAGCAACAAAAAACATTAACAAAAGCAACAATATGTCCTACAAAGCAATAAAATTGCCAGCAATTGCAGCAACAGTACAATGTTTTTGCAATTCTTAATATAACTATATGTGCATGTACAAATATAATTTTTTCAGGAAGCATTTTTCTACAAAATAAAAGGAAAATAATAATAAAAATAAAACCATTACCGCATACAATACCTTAAGAGTCTTACAATTTAAGATGCATAAAAAGGCATAAAATTAAAATATATTTACTTTTGAAGTACAGAAGTTCTTTGAAAGGAAATGAAGGCATTTCTCTTGCTCGAAATATTATATTTACTGCTTCAATAATATAAACAATATTTTTATGTCTTTACCATTTAAAAACACTTTTCTGTGGATTCGAAGATTTTTTAAAAATAAAAGACTCCAGTTTACTAATTAGGGTTAAGAATGACACTTTATTTACTAATTACACTTAAACTAATCAAGGCAAATTCATACCAGGTGACCTTATCGCTACAACAATACAACAACACTAAAAACAATATGCAATTCGTCTGGCTTTAAAAAACCCCATCTGTCAAAAACAGTTGACTAATATACCAATACATACATATATATTTACAAAACACAAACACTTTTCACTTTAAATGTAAACAAGCATTAGAGAAGTGCAAAGCAGTTCAATTAGGCTTCGAACACTTGATAATCATTTGAACTGTTAAGGTCAGGTTATCAATTCGCCTTGAAACTAATCAAATCAGGAGTTTAAATACAAACACAAAACTTAAATTACTTAAATCATTCACAAATAGCTGTCACGACATCTACACCACTGTTGTATATACACAACTCACAAAACTGGCTGCGCTGGACTTGAAGCAATACTCCCTCTCTACTGTTCTTCACACAAGACTCGCTCTACCGACGCTCACTGTTTATACAACAATAATGCCTCACAGACTTTGGTTTTACAAACTTTTACATGACTATCAACTTCTTTCAACTGAGATTTGAGCGGGTTCCAGATACATCAATATGTAGCTTCAATATATTTGGTTGTGTGCGTTTGTTTACCAAAAATAGTCACACATATACTATTGCTGTGAATATTTTTTTATTAGCAAACGCTGAATAGCTATGTGTCCGGCACCCGCTTACTCTTTCTTCAAATAATTAGCCAATAGGCCACATATACTAAGAAATAAATAATGAACTGAACTCTTAACTCTGAACTCCTTATTTACACTATGCAAGTCTTATTGCTGAGCTGATTAGTTTGTTTGAGGGGAAAAGAAACGTTTCTGTATAAATCAAATTAGTTTAAAAATTGTAAAATTTACCGATATGTCCAAAAAAGTTCAACCTTGAAAATCTTTATTTTGTTTTTCTTCATTCTCTATCATTGAAGTCATCAGTATTTTAAGTTAAAAAAAATATTACTACCTTATTATTTAGCAACAAAATATGAATCTATTTTTTAATGTTTGCTATATCATCAATTGAAGAAATTCTATACACTGCTTACATTACCCTTTTGCTCTTAATTGTTTTGTTTCTTCCCTTTTGCACTTCAATGTTTGGAAATAAAACACATTTTGCTGCTCCTTACTCCTGCCTTATGCGAATAGCCTACAGTGCAGAAGATGCCACAAAAGCTGGCCACAAAATCTTTTCTCAAGCAGGATATAAAATAAAATTATAGTGGTGGCTAATAAATGAAATCCTAAAATAACATTAAATCAATAAAGAACCTGGCAGCTGATTTTTACTTTTCGAAATTGGAGACAACAACAAATCGAAAAGTTTTTCTTCTACAGCAGATTTGAATAAAATATTTCTTTAAATTAATGTTTGACAGGTATAGTTTGACAGGTATAGATTACACGAAACAAAACATTTTTGCAATCAGCAATAACAAAAAAAGCATCAATTAAAAATGTAAATGTGTCAATTGAACACAAGTTGAATGACTTCAATTAAAGTTTTAATTAGACTTGTAATCAAATACACTCAGAAAAATTTCATATTAAAATGTAAGAAAACAAGGTTGATTTAAAAATTTTCAGTAATGATTTTTATGCATATGTGTACCATGTTAATTTACCATGATTGAGAGTAAACTTCTATGCAAATTTTTTTCTTTTAAAATAACTTTATTCCATCTTGTTGCAATATTGTACAAATGTTAAATTAAAATGAAGAATCATGTTGAATCAAATTTGTTCCAAGTTGAAACAACCAATATTAAAACATGCTACTTGATTTTTTTTCAAATCCCTACCACTGTTTGTCTATGCAATAAAGTGCTTAGACAACGAGAAACCAGGAAAAATTGTTTAGCAAACAATAAGGCATAATAGAGATTCTTAAGTAATAAAAAAATAAATAAATAAATAAATAGAAAAAAGTAAAGCCTATTATTGCCGTAAACGCTATATAAAAAAAGACAATTGTTCACAAAAACACTTCAAAAGAAAAATGTGCAGCTTTCAGTTTTCTTTCTTCTATTTACTTTATTTCTAGCGCAATAATAAGTTATATAATATTTATAATAGGAATTCACATAAATAAAAGGAAATACAAGCAAAAACAAATAAAACTTTGGAAAAAACCAAAATAATTTTAAATTCTTGGAAGATAAAATTAAATTTAAAAAAACCCCATTGTGGTGTTTTTTTCTTTGCTTCTAATCTAATAATCTAATCATTAGCCTGAGAAAATTATAGGATTTAGCAAAAATTACACCGAGGCCCCAAACATTTGGGGGTCGATAAAAAATGTGCATGACTTGGGGAAGAACTGCAGACGCATGTATTTTTTGGGGTCTTTTATCACGTAGTGGTGTCCGTATATGGTGTTATTTCAATACAGAATTTGGGAATTTATTTATTAAAAAAATATAACGGCCATATGGTGGTCCTGGCGTTGCCGGATTTCATTTAATCGAGCAGTGTAAAACTGTTTATGATAGCTCAGGAGGTAGGTAGATACCGCTATGGTTGAAATTTCGTAATGCATATTTTCTTTAAAATTTTCTTGAAAATTGGATTTGAGTTAACTCCACAAGAAAAGGAACCCAGTGGTTAAATAAGAACTGCTTGGAGGCCAATTTTTTCAGTCCTTGTGAAAGTCACACCACTGACTGGCGTTCTGGGGCCTTAATGTTTGTACCAATTGTACTTTTTAGGTATTCAGTTGTAGATATAGCGTAGAATTTTTCTTTTTTGACATACACATATTTTTTTTGTCGATTTTTTATTTTAGTTATTTTTGCCGTTTAAAGGCATTTTTTAATTTTGATTTTCTTGTTAATTAGTTTTAATTTTTTTTTATTTTTTTAGTATTTAATGTGGTGCAATAGTTAAATTTGGCGATTTTTTTCTTTTGGCGATTTTGCTATTTTGGAAATTTTTTTTATATGACGATTTTTATTCTGGCAATTTTTCTGTCTCACAATATTTCTGAGTTTTATTCTTCTTCAGTGATATTTTTATTTATGGAAATATTTTTTTTTTGCGATTTTTACTTTGGAGATTTTTTCTGCTTTAGGCTATTTTAGAATTTTATAAACTTTTTGCTTCTTGAAGTTTTTAACCATAGGCGATTTTTTTTATATGAGCAATTTTTTTAATTTTACCATATAATAATATATTCGATCAGGCAAGTTTTTCTTTTTTTTATTTGTACAATATTACAATTTTTCGATCTGGCATTTTTTTAAATTGTTTACGTTTTGGCGAAATTTTCTTTCTTGACTAATTTTTTCATAGCATTGATGATCATCAATGAGTTGATGATAATTTTCACTCTGCGCGTGCTTAGCGATTTTTATCGTTTTGACTTATTCTCTTATTGGAAAGGATAATCTTCTCAAAATGACGAGCTGAGTGCATGGGTCCTGCTCAGTATATTTGCTATGATTTCCATATAGTTGGTGTTAAACGAATGATTTAGCAATTTTTTTAATTTTATCAATTATCTTCTATGTTGGTAGTACTTCTTTTTTTAAGGATCTATTTGCCGGAAGTTTTTTCCATTTATGATTTTTTTTTATTTTTTTATTTTGAGCGAATTTTTCTTTTACATAAATTACTCCACTATATCGTCTTTTTTTATTTGAACGATGTTTTTCCGCCAGATGATTTTTTTTTATTTTCTATCACTTTGCTTGCTTTATGTTTTAGTGACAATTTTTTTTTTTTGCTTTTGTGCGTTTTTTTCACTTTCGTTGACTTTTTTATATCTTGTATTTAACTCTCTGGTTCCACAATAAAGTTGGTCAACTTGAGTATAAAATAGATATGATAATCACTAATTTTTTTATGATTTCCATTAAAATTTTCTAGATGAGTCCACTGAATGGTTTGTTTAAAGAGGGCCCTAATCATATATTCGGTTTGAGCAATTTTTTCCATTTTGTGAGTTTTTTATTTTAAGCGATTTTTTGCGTTTCATATGCTGTTTTTCCTGTTGGTTATAAGAAACCATTCTTCGTTTTTTTTGTTCTTAGTTCTTGTTTTAGTGACGTTTTTTCCTGCATTCTGGAATTTCTCCGTTTTAGCGTTTTGTTTCACCCTTTGGTGACTTTTAAATTTCTTCCATTTTTGTCATATATTTTGTTTTAGCGATTTTGTCCGTTTTGGAGATTGGTTTTAATATAAATATTACATACATGAGGTTTTTTTTAGTTTGAAAGATTTTTTCCATTTTATAAATTATTCCGTTTTGACTTTATTTCAATGTCATTTCGCTTTTTGGGATCTTATATTGTTATTTTAGAGCTATGATCTTTATGTCAGGCACATAAGCTAGGACGTGATTTTCGTAACAAAAGTAATCGACACTATTACTTCTTTGTTTATATTTTGTAGCTTTTGTTTTCTTTATTTACCTCTGTTGAGAAAGAAGGAGATCTCAGATTACTTACCAATAAGAATTAAAAAAAAACAGGGGTATTAAGTCTGCGTTTACATATGCGAAATATCCATGCAAATATTTCCTGCGAATTTATTTTAATAAATAAATATGTAGTTTTAAAGATACAAATAATATTATTGTTGTTTTACATAACATATGAAATTTGTTTTATATAGCTAAGCAGCATAACTCTAAATGGATGTTAAAAAAATTTAACTATTTGTCTTTTGTTAGAAAAATGTATAACTTAGCTTCAGGTTTGCATGTAAGGAAAAAGTTCTTATATATTTCTCTTTCTTGATTTTAGTAACATCCCTCCTAGTTAATTAAAAATCAATACTGTTGCTGTTATGCACACTATATATTAATAGACTGCAGTAAGCTCTTAAGCACAACATGTCATTTGGTTTTAACTGCATTTGACAGCTATTGAAAGCAAATCTCCTGATTTTCAAGAAAAATATAAATATGTTTTGGGTAAAAGAAAATTTTATATTCAAACAAAAAAGGCCTTCAATGGAACACATGTACATATATATATATATGCTTAGGTATATATATTTATGTGTTTATTTGCTATTCAAATATATTAAAACAGCAAAAATCGAATTATTCGAATAATAAAATTAATTTACTCGAATAATCTAAAAGGGTTTATACACGTGGAACGAACTTATTCAGTCAGTTATCTTTGACACAAACCTTTAATCAAAATCATGTAATTCAAATGGATTTGATCATAGGTTGGTATCAAAAACGACCGACTGAATAAATTCAAGAAAAGCCTGTACTTATTTGCTATTGAAATATATGCAAACAGAAAAAATATTATTCAAATAATAAAATAAATTTACTCCAATAATCGACTTTGTGTAAAAGTTTGTGTCAAAAACAACCTACTGAAAGAGTTCGACCCAAGTCTAAAAGTTTTGGTTTTATCCAAATATTTGTGGGAGTTAATAATAAGAAATAAATTCGAATAATAGAATGAAGTTTATGTGATTTTGGTTATACAAACCAACAAGGAATAATCGAAATTAATGGTGAAATTTTTCGGTGTGAACTAATTTGTATTTTTATTTGATAACAAAACTCCGACAAACAGCCCTTTTCACAGTGAACCACTAAAAGTTAACATAGACTTTAACGGCAATTTTTGTTTAAAGAACTGTCAGTTAAAGTTCACGTTAACCCTTAATCACACATTGTGAAAAGCGACGTAAGTAAAAATAAAACTAAATTTGTATACGTAACTGCTTTAACTTTTATAGAATTTATTTCATTATTTAAGGCTTAACAGTGGGTTTCAAGCTTTCGAAATAATACAGATCTTTTGAACATTGCCATTAATCTCTTTATTGATGGAAAAGTGCCAGTTTTGAAATATTTCCTCAATTAAAACTATTTTAAACTAAGAAATAAAGAATTATTTTAAACGAGAAATGTCTTTATGTTTTATCACAGATGGAGCTATGCTAGGTATCGACATCATCTGACAAGAATATTTGTCTTTGCATTTGAGGAGAACAAAATTTCTGCCGTACAGTACTGAATTCCAGTGACAGAGATATATCTATCGAGATATATTTCTTTGTTTTGTCATCATAATAATTGAATTAATTGACATTTAATTGAGGACTATTGTATTTCCTTCAATTCAGAAAAAATTATTTATCTCACGTGTGCAAAAATGAGTCGATATCAGCAAAAACTAAATCTTCAGCTCCGGTGTGTTGCCAAAAGGCAACAAAACTCATTGTATGCATAATCATTCACTGTTATATAGTTAATATTAGTTAGGCTTTCCTTGGCTTATAAGAATATCATTGTATAATAGAAAGCAAATACACTTAAACACACACACACATACACACACACACACACACAAATAATAGATACAAAAAATAACTTGGTTCAGCTTTATTTAAACACGCATATAATGTATAAAAACTTCCTGCAGTCAACATAAGGAGATAATAACAACTACAACACCATAACCCTAATACATTTAATTTATTTAAGCTCATCACAAATACTAATAACCACAAACAAACTCACATGCACAGACACAGACATACACTCACACACTCACTCTTGTTGAAGTTAAATATGAAACAAAAGTAAAAAAAAAAATAATCATAATAAAAACGGGAGTCTGGGGAATAACAAATTGCTAAGTATGGATTTCCACACGTAGAAAGTAGCAGAACAATTGTAGATGAAACGAAAGCAAAAAATAAACTGACATGTACATATATATATGTCAGTAACCCTTAACAAATAAAATTGAATTTCGAGCAGGCTGTAAGGAACACTTGTGCATTTGCTTGTTCTGTGCTAAGGGGGCACTAATGTTTGAAAGAATGTTTATCTATCTTTTTTTTTAAATGGGCAAATTTGTAACTCAGTTACAGCAATAAAACAAGAAAACAAATTTGATAAGCAATAATGAAATTCTTTTTCTAGGGCAAATAAAAGATGATGAACAAGAGAAAAAAGGTTTTGTTTTTTAAATAATCCCATAGTGAATATTATACATTTTGTTTCTATCAAATGCTATTTTATTTTGATGAAAATGCTTTATTCAACATTTTCATAACAATAAACTTTATTTATTACATGTAATGTTGTTGATTGTCTATTTAAATCTTAATGAATTGAGTTGTCAAACAGGCTGCAAGCATTTGCACTAGTTTAAAACAAAAATTAGCATTAAATTAGCATCAAATTAGCAACTTAATGCTATAACGCTAAGAAAAGCCTTTTATGTCTTATTCAAAGTTGGCACAAAATACATACATGAATATGTATATGGGTATTTTAGAAAGCTATTTTACTTTGTTTTAGAGTAAGGTAATGTAAAATAATTTGTGTCTGTCTTATTGGTCAGCTAATATGGTTTTCTGCTTAAATCCTAATAAGCTAAGTTGTCAAACAGTCTCAAAGCATTTGCACAAATTAACACTGAAAGTTTATAAAATTTGCATTCTATTAGCATTAAATTAGCAGCTTATAGTTTTAAAGCTAATTGAAGTTTTTTGTGCTATAGTTTTACAAATTCTAGCACAAAATAGTTTTTATTATACATATATGAGCATTAAAAAAATGTTACTCTTGTTTAGAGTTAGAAAACTGGAAATCTTTTGGGTCTAAGTCATTGTTCAGCTGCGACTTCGCTGTCAGTCATTATATCTAACATTGTTGTCTACTCAATCTTTATACACTGAGTTAGCAAACAAATTCAAAAAATTTGCACTAGTTTTCAAAAATTAGCATTGAATTAGCATTAAATTAGCAACTCAGTATTACATGGCTTAGTGAAATTTCTTAGGATTTAAATAAAATTTGACGCAAAACAACTCTCATTATACATATATGGCATTTTAGAATATTTGGTCACTTTATTGTAAAGCAAACGAATTGCGAAATCGTTTATGTCTGACTTATTGGACAGCTGCGACTTTGGTATCAGCTATTTAAGCTAACAAAATCTCTCATATAAAACTTAATAAACTAAACTATTAGAGAAGCTCAAAGCAGTTGTAATAGTTTGTATCAATTAGCATTAAATTAGCAACAAATTAGACTAAGTAAAGCTAAGCTTTAGCAATGCATTTGTTATAATTTGTTAGAATTAGCATTGAGTTAGTACTTAATTAGCATTAAATTAGCAACAAATCAAACTAAGTAAACCTTATTCAACGCGCTTCTAATGTTTGAAAGAATTATCATAAATTAAGCATTAAATTAGCAACAAATCAAATAAAGTAAAGCCTAACTTTATCAACGCATTTGTTTGCAAGAATTAGCATTGAATTAGCATTCAATTGGCATTATATTAGCAACAAATCAAACTAAGTCGTAATTTACACTATGCAAGTCTAATTACTAAGCTGATTAGTTTGTGTGAGAGAGAGAGAGAGACGAAGAGAACATAAACGTTTTTTTTCCACTCGTCTTCATCTCTCTTCTAACAAACTAATCAGCTTAGCAAGTCTTATTGACTTGTATAGTGTAAATTAGGACTAAGTAAAGCTTAACTTATTCAGCGCATTTTTAAAAGTTTAGAAGAATCAGCATAGAATTAGCATTCAATTACCATTAAATTAACATTAAGTAGTAGCAACAAAACCAACTAAGTAAGGCTTAACTTTATCAATGCTTTTGCCATATTTTTCAGGAATTAGCATTGAATTAGCATGAAATTAGACTAAGTAATGATTAACTTTATCAACGCACTTGTAACGGTTTGCAAGAATTGCAGAAAATAAATTATATTATCTATTTGTATATTGTAATTTTTACGTTATTGTTTACAAGCTTGGAACTATATATGATAATATTTTATTCTCAAGACATCATTTAGATTTGCATTGAATATTTTAATTTTTTTTGTTTGTAATAAAATCCGTTATAAAAATAACAAAAGCACCCTACTTATCTCCAGCATAATTTTTTTTAATTTTGCTTAATTGCAATGAAAGAACAGTCTACATAAACTTGGCCCCAGAGGAATGAGAAACCTTCTAGTTTTGTAAACAAATTGTCTGCTAGTAATTTAATTATCTTTTTTTTAAGGTGCGAGTACAAAAACTATCTTAAAACATTTTTTTTTAATTAAAGGCATATGTATTTTTCTTTTTTTGTAAAATAAATTCATGAGCCTTGCTTGTATGGTTATTGGGGAAATTTATGTGCCTTGGAAGCTTTAAAATACGGTCTAATGCGTATGAGTATTATTAATTAATGCATAACACGTATACGTCCGGTAAAGTTGAGCAAATAATTTATGAGTTCTGTATTTTTTTCCTTGCTTTTTTTTTTGGCAAAACAAGCACATAATATAATTTCTAAATAAGATTAAAAATCTTGCGGCTTACTTAGCGAGGAAGAAAAAAATTCTAAAAAAAAATTATACAAAAAATTATTTCAATAAGCTGAAGATGAGAAAAAATATTTATTTAGTGAACTAATTATTTTAGACAATAAAATTTCTACATTTGCAAAGAAAATTATTTTAAATTAATTATTAATTTATTTTAATTTTTCTTTTTTTAATTTTAGATCTCCCCTTCTCATCGGCATCTTCAACATATCATTTACCTACAAATTGTACAAAATCAGAGACAATACGAATAGAATCAGGCTGCGAAATAACAAATAAACGCTGCCAATGTTGGCCAACACTGAAAGTATGCCGCAGTCAGTTGGATACGGGAGTGGGGACAACGGACATACGATGGCATTTTAAGACTTTAGAGGTAAGGCAGCAGATAGTTGAAGGCTTTTAAAAAACATATAGATATATGCCAAAGATTCAGAAATGTAAAGGCTAAGAGTAATAAAGACTTCTTTTATTAACACTTTTAATTGAAAAATATTAACATAAATAAATAAAATAATTTAATTGTGTTAATTAAACTTTTAAATTAATTAAATTGTTAATCAAAACTTTAATTGTCTTAACTAAATTTTTGATTAAACATTTAATTAAATGAGATTTTAAACAATAGTTTTATGGACTTAATATACTTTTTTATTAAATATTTCATCAATTGAAATTTTAAACAAATGTTAATTGACTTAATATAATTTTAAATTAAAAAAAAGTTTATTTTTAAAAATTTTAAACAAAAATTTAATTGACATAATTGAATTTTTCAATTAAATATTTAATCAACTAAACAAAAGTTTAATTGACTGAATTAAATTTTTAATTATTTATTTCTATTTTTCAATTAAAGATGATCGCATTAAAATAAATATTTTTGTTGCGTTTTTTTTAAGTGTTAAACATTGGTTTTTAAGTCCCGGTTCAAACACCGAATTTTTTCACAGGCGAGATGAGAAACTATAAGGGCTTCCTTCTTAAATTCTCAGCTGCTCTCTTTCTCCCATCCAAAAGCTCAAAAGTATCT
Source organism: Tachina fera (assembly GCA_905220375.1). NCBI lineage: Eukaryota > Metazoa > Arthropoda > Insecta > Diptera > Tachinidae > Tachina > Tachina fera. Next base: position 126,218,711 of record LR999964.1, read on the forward strand.
CAAGCTCAAAAATATCTAGCTGGAGCATTTAAGCAACTATAGGGATTTGAATTCTTAAGTACTCCCTGCCAATAAAAAATTCTCTTCCAATTGAATCTAAAATTTAGCTCTTTCTTTTTAAGAAGGAAACAAATGTTGTCCTCGATTTATAGCACAGAAAACGCCCTTAGAAAACTATTTGTTCTTCCTGACAAATTGAAGTGCTCTTAAACTCTCCTCTAAAACTTTATTTTTATACACCGCAAGGTATTCTGTGTATATCACTTATCACTTCCCAGAACTATTTCAATAAGGCTCATACAAACGTTCAATAAAAGAAGGATGCGAGTTGGAGGAAGGCAGAGGGGAATGTCTGCATTCAAACTAATTTCCTTTCATAGTCAAACAATGTAAAATAAAGTATGTTCTAAAAGATTGAAAGCACACCATTGACACCAATTGCATATGTGCATGTAAATTTAAAAGTATGTGTGCAAAATCAAGCACATAAATTCTATATCTAAATGTATTGTTGAAGTCATCTTGCTGTGACATTTTTCATTGAAACTGCTTCTCTCTGGCTGTTATTCTGCAACTGTTTCACTGCAAGCATTCTATAAGAAATATATTTGTTTGAATTCATATGCTTGCTTATATCCATTGTTGCAACATTTGTTATAGATCTTTGCTAAGCGCTGATATCTACCACAAATTGCAGACATTTAATCAATGTCGTAAACTGCTGTTACCCATCTCCTTTAAGAGATTTCCATGACAACTTTATTTAATGCAATTGTTATTGTGTGTGCTTTTTGCTTTAATGCTACTAGCTTTTAGTGCAATGAATTTTTCCTGATATTTTTTATTTGTAATTTTTTTTCGTTACAGGACTGCCAATTAAATTTACAAAATTTAATAAAACTTGAAATGGAATTTGATGAGGACTATACAATCTCACCGAGTACATTTACCTACAAAAAATTAAGAAGAAGGAGGAAACGAGCAACAAGTAGAAAAATGTAAGTTCATAAAGAAATATTGTCATAGAAAAAATATCATAAAAATATCCCAAAAAAAAAAAAACTGAACAAAAAACTAAAAAGTTTTACATATTTTGTTGCTCATTGCCATAGAAAAAGTTAAGTTGAGTTGTAGATAAGACTGAACTAAAAATTAGAGAAAGTGGTGCCTGCTTTTGGGAGCTACAAAAAATATTTACTATGCTCCTTGAAATATGCAACATTTCTGTAACACATCCCTTTTTAAAAGTTTCTAAAAGCTAAAAAAACGCACCTAAAATGCAGCTCCTTCGAAAATATGGCCTTTGTCACTTACGCTTGATTAACTTTAAATTGTGGTTCGCTTATTCCCATATCGAATAAATATCATTCCAAACGAATAAAATCTTTTTAATCGAAAAATTACTCATGCATAGTATGTTCATGCAAATTTTTAAACAGATTTCTTATTATTATTATTATTATTTATTTAGAGAGACTTCATTTTTTCTACATAACAAGATTAGCCAACATAATTTTATAGGAAACTTAAAACTATTATGTATTATTTTAATAACATTTTCTGATAATGCAACTTGCTTATTTGAATAAAAAGAATTAACATTTACATAATAAATTAACATCAGTTTTTTTTAATATAGTGCCTGCTCCCAGCGCTTGTCTAAATTAGTAGAGTTATATCTACAAAAATAGAACTTAAAACTAATAAAAAATTAAAACTAAATCTTACACCTAAGACTTACACTAAATTAAAGAAAAGCATAAATAATAAAAAAAACATCCATAAAAAAAACAAACAAAATTAATAAAAAAAAAAAAAACAAAAGTTAACCTCTATGTATGCCGGGAGTAACATGTGAGTAAAAGTTTTGACCAGGATAAGTATTGCAAGGTTCTTTTAATATTCCAATGCTGGAAATAAATTCAGTGTTTGACCAACTAAAATCTTGTTCATAAGTTAAAATGTCCTTAATAACACTCCCTTCAAAATAAGACAGTTTTTCTACAAACTTTCTCATCAAATCCAGGCCATAAAAAGGTATCGGTGACAATTTAGATTTTTCATAAACGCATCTATTTGAAAATCTCTTGTGCAAGGATTCATAATTCTTCACTATGCACTTCCGAACAATATGACGTTCGAAAATTTCCATTCGCTTGAATGCCGTTTTTGAAATACTAAACCAAATAGGAAATGCATAAAGAAGAATTGGTCTGATGCTTACTTTATACAAAAGCAATTTAGTTTTCTTTGGCAAAAACTTACTATTAAATAATCTTTCAAAGGCCCCCCTAAAAAACGATTTGCCTTTGCCAAGTTGTACACAACATGATTATTAAACTTCAAAATCTTATCAAAATTCACTCCAAGATATTTAATACTGTTTTTAAATTCGATTTCGTTGCCATTCAACGTAAGTCTCAAACCCTTGCTTTCCGGAACAACAGTATACTTGCACTTCCCGGAGGCATTGCGTATACAAATTGCATTACTCTTTGCGGCATTAATTTTTATACCCCAACTGGAATAAAACTGATTCGTCCTTTCTAGGTGTGATGAAACACGCTGAAGAGCAACGCGAGGAGATTCATCATGAGCATAAAGAAGTGAGTCATCAGCATAAAGTATGCTCCTCGACTCGTTAAATTCATGTGGAAAATCATGAATGAAAATGTTATATAGATGAGGTGCCAGAACAGATCCTTGCGGAACACCACAAGAAACCTCACCTTGATCTGATACCAGATTTCCAATTTGTACGCAAAATCTCCTGCCATCAAAAAAGCTTTGAAAGAGTTTAACGATGGACGCTTTGAATCCAATTCTTACCATTTTATATAAAATGCCCTCGTGATAAGCTTTGTCAAATGCCTTTTCAACGTCAAGAGATACAGCTACAGTACACCTACGTTCTCTTAAATTTCGAATTATATCAGAGTGAAACTTCAAGAGAGCATGCATCGTAGAGTTACCCTTTTTGAAGCCAAACTGTTCCTGAGGAATATATGAACCATTCAATCCCATATCCATTTTTTCCCTGATTATCCTTTCAAATAACTTTCCTATATTGGAAAGTAATGAAATTGGCCGAAAGTTGTTTATGTCGCAATTATTCTTCTGTTTAGGAATCGGTACTATTTTAGCCATTTTCCATTCACGCGGAAAGTAACAGTTATTCAAACAATTGTTGAACAATATCGTAAGATACTCCAAAGCTTTTATTGGAAACTTTTTTATTATATAATTGGAAACATTATCTAAGCCACACGACTTTTTGCTGTTAATAATCCTACAAATCTCTGACACATAATTCAAGGTAGTAAATTCTACATTGTTCAAATTATTCAATGATGTGTTATCATCATTAAATGATATAGGATCACCAGCTTGAAATATTGTATCATTAATTGCCTCAGCTATCTCCGACACATCTCTATTAGGTGAAGTACCCTGAAAAACATTGGCGAAATGGTCCATAAAAACTGACAATTTGTTATTCGCTTCGGTTATTTTCACGCCGTTAATGGAAACGTCTTTAACATATTTACGATTTTTATTCCCGATAATCCTAAATACCTCTTTATAAGCCCAAGGGCCGGGTTTAATGCCCTTTAATCTGTCATTAAAAAATATTGCCTGCTCCTGTTCAATTTGCTCTTTTATAAGGATCTTAATAAGTTCAATTTGTTTCGAAATCAACAAATACTGGGGATGTTTTCTATTTAAAGTCCTCGCATATATCGTCTTTAAATCTTTTTGCCAGCTATATTTAATCCTGAGCATTATTCTCAATTTATCAGAGGCAACAAACTTTTGTCTCTTACACTCTATTCTCTTGGAATGAGTTCGCGTGACAAAACTAACTGTATTATTAAATTCTCTAAGAAAATTATCTATATCATCGTTCGTCAAATTAATATTTTTTGGCGGAAAATGATTCAAGAGGGTGTTAGTCACATCCAATTGAAAAGCATTCCAATTCACATCTCTATAAGATACAAAACTATCAGGAGTATTTAACATAAAGTTAAAAAGTGACAAGTTCAACCTCAAACCCAGTGGAATGTGGTCGGAGAATGTAGGAAGTGTATATGTACAGATTTCTTAATATATTATAAATACTATTTTCCCAAATTCTTATTCGATTATTCGAATCAACAAAGAATACATATTTTTATTCGAACAAATTCCAAACCAATAAAATATTTCTATTCGAACAATTACTAATATAATAATTTACTCAAAAATAATTTCTTTAACTTTATTCCAACAATGAAAAATATACATAAAAAAGTAAAAACTAGTTTCCTAAATTCTCATTCGATTTTTCGAAGCAATAAAATTAATATTTTTATCCGATTAATAAAATACCTCTAAAAGAAAAATATACAAAAAAACGAAGCATAACATTTTAAATTTTTTTCGATTATTTGTATCAACAAAATATGAATAGTTTTATTCAATTAATATAGTAGATTTTTATTCGAAAAAACTTAGAATAATTTCTAAAATTTTTATTGGATTATTCGAATCAATTTCTTAAAATTTTATTCAATTTCTCGAATCAACAAAGAACGAATATTTTATTTCATAGATAGATCAATAGAATAGTTCGAAACGAATAAAATATTTTTATTTGAAAAATTAATAATATACATAAAAAACGAGGAATAGTTTCTTAAATTTTTATTCGATTATGCGATTAATAAGCAATGAGTATGTTTAATCGAATAATGGAAAATTTCCAAACGAATAAATTACTTGTTATAAAAAAATTAATTATATGCAAAAAAAACTGAACAAAAAACTAAAAAGTTTTACATATTTTGTTGCTCAATGCATTGTAGTAATCTGTAGGAATTAAATTCTGTAGAAAAACTAGTTTCTCAAATGATTACTCGATTATTCGAATGAACAAAGTATAAATATTTAGACTAGTTTCAAACGAATAAAATACTTTTATTCATATAATGAAATAAGTTCCAAACCAATAATATATTTTTATGCGAACAATGGTTAATATACATAAGATCGAAGAATAATTACTAAAATTTTTATTTGTTCATTCGAATCAATATAGCAAAATAATTTTTATTCGAATAATGCAATGAGATCCCAATGAATAAAATATTCTTATTCGAACAAAGACTAATATATGTATATAGAAAACGAGAAATATCTTACTAAATTTTTATTCGATTATTAGAATCAACAAAGAACGAATAATTCTATACGAATAATAAAAAAGCATATGCAATAAGTACGAAAAACTAGTTTCTTTAATGATTATTTGAATGACTAAAATATTTTTTTTTTCCTTTAATAAAATAGGTTCCAAACCAATAAAGTATTTTTATTCGAACAATGGTATATATATATATAAGAACGAAGAATAATTTCTTAAAATTTTTACTTTATTATTCGCATCAAGAAATAATTAATATACTTTATTCGAATAGTGCAGTAAGTCGAATCGAATAAAATATTCTTATTGAAAAAATATTTCAATGAAAAAGTTTAAATTCCTTTTGGTATAAAATGGCAGAAAAAATATTTATCTTTATTTTAAATATTCCTCAGCAAAAAAAATCTACAAAAATTAAAAAAAATATATTCGATTAATTGCAGGATTATTAGCTATTATTGGATTAGGCGAAGCAGAAAGGAAAGAAAATTTTATTTAATAATACAACAAAATGCATACATTAAAAAAAATTAAATATTCGAATGAATTTTATTCGATATAATATTATTATAATAACATAGTAGTTTTTATTCAATATTATTTTATTTAAAATTTGGAATAAGCAATGCCAAAGAAAAATTTTTCTTTTAAAGTGGAATATATCTTAAATCATATATAAAAAAAACTATATTCAAATAACCGAAAAAACTTTACGTATATTTTTAATATGAAATAGTTAAATAAATATTCTAAAACACAGTAGTGCATTCGAAAACACTTTTGCAGCTAGTAAAAAATATTTTCAGTGCACGATTTTTTATTAGGAAAGTATTTAATTTTTTTTCAAAGTCCTCTAAACTAAAAATTATTTCTACAAATTAATTAATATTTTAGAAATCACTTAATAGTAAATATATTAATAAAAAGAAACTAGCATCCTCCACCCGTCCCGCAAACGAACAGTTATCAATTAAAATGCATTGCATGCTTTTAGGTTGCCTTAACTTCCGTTTGTTAAATCTTTGTGCAAAAATATTGCAAACTTGTACTAAATCATAACAATGTTTCAAAGTACCATTGTTGCCTCTTAAGACCATAGTGCAAATAGCAAATACACTTTAATATTTACAACCATACTGCAACTTTTAATTTCAACTCCTTGAACATTGAACATAATGCAGTCAACACGTGAACAGAATCACTAAATATGTATGCTCTTATACTCTTTTTAGATTTTCTTTTGCTATTTTTGAGAGGCAACACAAACTGATACTGCAATAGCAAAGCACAAAGTACAATTTTTTTCCTATATAAGCAACAACAATGCAAAGTGTAATATAAATTTTACTGCAATAGTGACAAGTGTTATTTTTATTTTTGCTTTTTATATATTTGACTTACATTTGTAAGTTAAAGAGTTGAAAAAGGTCATCAGGGTTTTTTGTTGGCTGTTACATAATTATAAATGAAAAAACATTAAGTTAGGGAAGGTCACTTTACACAGAGATAAATGGAAAACCTTTTCGATTTTAAAATTAAAAATGAAGTATCAAATGAACTAATGAACCAGTGGAAATAAAACCGGCTAAAAACTATGTCATACATTTGCTATAATTTCTCTTATTGAATAATATGTAACTATAAAGACCATAAAAAATATAACATAATTTTAAGGACTTTTCTCTAACATTTTGATTAAAGTATACTTTAGGTTGTATAGCTAAAACTGATAAATCGTGGCCTACTTTTAGGCCGTTGCTACACAATGAGTATTTTCATTATGAATATCTCAACTTTGTGGCTCCAGGTTATTTCTATTACATCATATCAAACAATAAATCTTTAATATTCCTTAGAGAGTTTTGAAAGACTTTGTTTGAAAAAAAAACGTGTTTACAATATTATAAATTTGAAACAGAAAAAGTTTTAAACTGCGAGTTTTATTTTCTTTAGAAATAATTTATTTTGGCACTTCATATAAATTAATAATGTTGTAGTAAAATTGAAAAATATCACTTAGGATGTTATTTTTGTAATTTACATATTTTATCCATAAAAAAATTTTTTTAATACTTAGCGTTGCGTTTTGCAAGATAATGCCCTTATGCCGTTCTAAGGGTTTTTTTTTAATTTAGGAGTATCTATTTCCCTAAGTGATAACACAATGGCTGAATCCTGTGACGAAATTATAAAATAAAATTAATATTTATATAAATAAAATTATAAAATAAAATTAATATTAATTAATAATTTGTTAAGCAAAAATTTTTAACTTTGTTTGGGATGCTATAGGATAATATCCAATTTTATTAAATACCGGAAAATTTTAACTTGAAAAGTCTTCTTATTCTTAATAATATGCGAGACATATTTTAAACATGTAAATTTTTAAACCCCTACTTTTCTTACTCATCCTATAGTAAAAATAATAAAATTTATTAATATTTCCTCTACACACAAGCATTAATTTCCTAATGGCTTAGATTTACCTTTTATAATACTAAAATAAATTTAGTGAAGTGCGACTTTGACCCGCGCACGAAGGATTCCGTATGGGCACGAGATATGTAATTCAATACGAACAATATAAACTATAGTTTTGAATTTTTTTTCTTTTTTGGGTTTTTTCGGTTTTAAGCGTTTATTTTTAGTTTAGGGTTTTTTTGAATTTATTGGCGCTTTCTGAGTTTTGGCACTTTTTTCACGTTTTGGCGATTTTTTTTGTTTTTGAAGTTTTTTTAATTTTGGCGATTTTTATTATTTTGGCGTTTTTTTTATTTTGGCGATTTTTTTATTTTGGCAATTTTTTTTTAATTTTGGCGTTTTTTTCATATAGCTGTTTTTTTTAGTTTTGACACTTTTTTTTGTTTTGAGGATTTTTTTTCGGTTTTTGGCGTTTATTTTAAATTTTGGCAATTTTTTTAGTTTTGGCGATTTTTTTTAAATTTGGCGATTTTTTTTTTAATTTTGGCGATTTTTTCTCATTTTGGCGATTTTTTTTCACATAAACAATTATTTTGGTTTTGGCGCATTTTTCGCGTTTTGGCAATTCTTTTTTCGGTTTTTGGCGTTTTTTTCATATTGGCGATTTATTTTCATTGAAACGATTTTTTCGAATTTGGCGATTTATTTTAGTGCTAAAATTTTTTTTTAATTTTGTCAATTTTTTTCGATTTGGCGATTTTTTTTTAATTTTTGGCGATTTTTTTCCGATTTTGGCGATTTTTTTCGGTAAGATTTGTCGCAGTTAATTTTATTATTCAAGTTCCAACATTTAAAGTGGCTAAGAATGGTGGCTATCTTTTAATACAAGTAACGACTTCCAGAAAGTACTTTTAACACACTAACTAAATATTTTAAAATTTTATAGTAGAGAATTTTATTTATTAATTTAATATTTATTATTTAATTATTTATTTTATTTATTTATTAAACATATTAATGCAAAGTAAATTTGCATAATATGTTGTTGCAGAAATATGGGCGGAGTAACGTAGACCATATGCCCAAGATGGTATTAACAGTATTTTATTAGGTTTTGTGACTGACTGTGATAGAGAAAAATAAATTCAGTGAAGTGCGACTTTGAGCTGCGCACGAAGGGTTCCGTACGGACACTAGATATGTAATGTTTTTTTTAATTTTGGCGATTATTTTTATTTTGACGATTTTTTTAAAGTTTGGCAATTTTTTTCATTTAGGCGATTTTTTTTTTTGGTTTTTGTGATTTTTTCAGTTTTTGGAGTTTTATTTTTAATTTTGAAATTTTTTTTAGTTTTGACACTTTTTATTCGTTTTGTAGATTTTTTTCTGTTGTTGGCCTTTTTTTGCGATTTTTTTAGTTTTGGCGATTTTCGGTTTTTGGCGATTTTTTTCATTTGGGAGCTTTTTTTAGTTTTGACACTTTTTTTCTTATTTTGGAGATTTTTTTTAGGTTTTTGGAGTTTTTTCAATTTAGCCATTTTTTCGGTTTTTGCCGCTTTTTTCGTTTTGGCGATATTTTTCATTTGAACGAGTTTTTCGAATTTTGCGACTTATTTTAGTGTTAGAATTTTTTTTTAATTTTGGCGATTTTTTTCGTTTGGCGATTTTTTTTAGTTTTTGGCGATTTTTTTTTTGGTTTGGCGATTTTATAATTTTAGGATTTTTTAGTTTTACCGGTGAAAAGAGTTTACTTACCTCTTACGGTTTCCAAGATATAGCAAGTTGCCAAAATTACATGGTCAAAATTGCATTAACTGATGGACCACCCTTTTATTTAAATTTTTTTAATTTTAAAGTTAATTGTTGTAGTCTATATAAAAATACACTAATTTTACAAATTTCAAGTGTCAATATATACACATGGTCATACAATTGTATGTATATTACATGAGATTTTAACATTTTTCGTCGCTCGTTTTGGAGCACCCTTGAACTTGTAGTTCTCATGTATTTTTTGTTGTAGTGGCCAAGGTTCTACATACTGTCCAAATTTCAGGTCCGTAGCTCTTACGGTTCCTGAGAAAATACCGTGTGACGGACAGACGGACAGCGTAGCGAAAACAATAGGGTTCTTTTTTACCTTTGGTGTACGGAACCCTAAAAATGGCTTAGCTATACACTATTTTGCCAACTAGTCAATCGCTAACCCAAAAGTATGCTACACAGCTTCTATATTATGTAGATAAACTAAAGTAGTTAGTTAGTTAGTTAGTTTTATTGAGACTTCATTTTTTCATATTACAGAGTTGTTCCAACATACATTTTGTGAAAACTTAAAACTATAAAGTATTATTTTAATAACATAATTTTGTTTCGAATATGCTTCGTGCTTATGAAAATTAAATGAAAATTTTTTAGTTTTTAAATAAAATTAATATAGGTAAAACAGTGTTTGCTTCCGGCACTTGTCATTGCTAGTAAAGCTTTGTTTACAATAAATAAACTTAATGATAAACTAAAGTATATGTACTGCAGTTTTAATTATTATGTTATAAATAGAAAACTGTCTTTGTTGAAGTTTTTAATTATGTAATAAAAAAAAAAGTTGAACCAATTGTGCTGCATACTTTGAGGAAATTTATATATTTCTCTTTCTAGGTAAAAACAAATATTTATATAAATACCTCATATTGTTTTTCTGAGACTTTTTGTGAAATTATAAGTTTTTATGAAGGCAAATATGAGAGAAGAAATATTTATCTTAATAAATTTTCAACTTTTTTTTAATACAAATCTCGACGCACCGTAGAAATGACAGAAATCTGTAAGATAAATATAAATATATCTTAAAGAAAAATATTTTTGCTTAACAGCAGGCGTAGTAAATCAAGCTAATAGGGAAAGTTTTTTTATTATGAAATGTAACATTTATATTAATAAAGTAGTTAAAATATCAGCAAAAGAAAATTAAATTGAAATTAAAAAAAAACAATATGAACAATTATAAATTATATATATTTTTTTTTAACAAAATATAAAGGAAAATCTAACAGAAATAAATTTGTGTCTTTATAATTTATAAAATCTTAAAATTATTATAGATGCATAACATCCATCATACCAACATACATATATTGTAAATAGAGCGTGAGTAGTTTTTCATTTGCTCACTTTCACTTGTGCTTTCAAACAAAAATGTTCTACTCTAGCAGGATCAATTTGACGTTTTTTTGCACAATCACGTACATTCAGGAAAATAAAATAATTCTTATCACATGCGCTTATGAATGAAGAATATATGTTACCCTGTTGTCTTAAACTCACTTCAGTTTGATTATTTGGGGGTCCACTAAACTCTCACACAATTAAACAATATTTAAAGAATCACAACAAACTTTTATTTGCAATAGCTGTGTTGTGTTACAAATGCAACCGCTATTGAAGTTGTGAATGCCAACTCCAATGTGAAAATTGGATGAACTGTCACGCGGCCAAACTGCGATGAGTTGATATTGCGTTCTTACCCTTGAAAATCGTTTATTTATTTTTTAAGTTCGAAATTGCGCATAAAATAAAAGTCACACGTATAAAGTTTAAATTGAACTAGAACACTACATTTACTCAAGACTGTTAGTCTTGTTTAACAAATATGCGTTATTTTGAATTCCACAGCATTCTATTTATGTTGGCGTCTCTTTAGCATAGAATTAATCGTAATTTTGTATGTTAGCATTTTCATGATGTCGAACGTGGCCGTCGTACTACCTAAAGAGAAAAAAAAGCAAAAATAAAACAGTGCAACTAATACCTCCAAATACGCCCTATGGCAAGGGCAAAATTGAATCCTAAGCAATTTTTAGTTTTCCTAATTATTGAAAAAACCAAAGACATTCGCATGTGACAAAAAAAAAGAATTCGTTGATTTCAATGAATTATCAAACAATATTTTAATGGGACTAACTTTAAAACGGGATGAGCTGTACAGATATATTTGTTTTAATTCAACTTTAGTCATAGTCACAAGTGACATGTTACACGTGACATATCACTCGTGACATATTTTTCCATCATTATATTTTTTAGTTGTTTTGTTGCTCGTCTTACTAATTTACAATTAAACAAGCTTAAGAAGTATTCAACGCATTTAATTTAATTTAACAAAAATGAGTGCTATGATTAAAATGAACTAAAACAAGTTTAAATGAAAATAGTATCAGGAATATTAAACACAAATATATTTATATTATTTTCTTCAGTATAGGCAGCACTAGCCACCTTAACTTCTTGATCATCGCTTTAAAATAAGGTCAACTGCGGTTTAAATAGAATGCTTCTTACTTCAACTATTAGTTCAACAAAATCTTAATCACATTCTCCACTTTTTCTTTCTACTTTTTTATTGTGAGAATTTGCTTTCATTCTTAGGGCTCGTTTTGTAATTACTTGGAATTTCGTATTTCTGCGAGCCTTTAACAACGTTGTTTTTTACATATGCAGCCATTCGGTATTTTATTTTCAATCATTTATTTTTTTTCCTTCAGCTAACACCCTCTACTATTTCCTAGCTTTCCGCATTCTCTCTTTGTTTTTAAATATATAATTTTGTTATAATACTTCATCCTCTTTCAATTTAAAGAGTATGTAAAATTGCTTATGTAATTTTTTTAATTTTTAACTTGCGATATCGCTCGTGAAAAACTTAATTTACGTCCTTATTTTCTTCACCATTTTGGCTCACCTAAATTTTAATTATATAAAACGATATAATTTTTTTTCTTAGATATACACATATTTTTAATTTTATGCCTGTAATGTTTCAAGTGACCCACTTTACATGGGTAGCATGATCCCAAATCTATATTTTTTAGAGAAAATGTAATATTTTTGTAACTTTTTTTTTAATTTGTAACTTACGATCTCGCACATGACCAACTTAATATAACTATGTCCTTGTATTGTTCACCATTTTTTCTCACCTAAATTTTAGTCATATAAAACGATGTAAAGTGCACGTGACCCAATTTATTTACTAGGTAGCACGATCATAAATCTATATTTTTCAGCAAGGTTTTCTTATATTTTAATTATGTTAATGATCCCTGTTTATGCGGAATATTTGATTATCTTTATGCGTGTACGTTCGACGCACTTATAGCAGATATTGTTTTTCGTTGTCGCACATGACATCCAAATATGTGATTTTGCAAACCAAAAACTATAGTAATTTTCAGTAGCATAGTTTTTCATGCGTTTTTTTTCTTTGTGCCCCCAAAAAAATTGTAGAGAAAAAAGTCAATGGATAATGTTTTACTTTACGAACTTTTATCAAAACAAAGCAGGAAAAAATTGCTGTTTTGTGACTTTGCTTACATTAGCTAAATATGATGTTCCTCTATGAAAGCACTATAAAACGAAGTATTTCCAAGAACTTTTAAATTTTCGGTGGCGATTATCTTTTCAGTGTATGTATATAAATTTGTAGCTCAAATTTCTCTCAAATTCCCTCAGACTCCTCTTTTATTTATGATCCGGTTAATGTTAGACTAGTCTGCTTGTTCAAGATATATTATTTTATCAGACTTTTCTTATCATACCCTCTCAAAAAGCATATACTATTTCAAGTCTGCACACTTATTAAAACTAATTTCCAACATTTGTCCAACATATCCTTATGCAAAGGAGAGGTATTTGTTTCTGTTTCTTTTCAAGGACTTTTGAACATTTCGCTGTAACTTTTGATCGCCTTAACACTTTGTAAAAAAAATTAAAATTTAATATCAGAATTTGACGTGCAATATAAAAAGGGAATGGGAATGATTTGAAATTATATATTAAAATTACCTAATTTTATATTATCGAGGGAACACTGTACGCGTAATGGATATTGAAAAAGTATTCAGCTATAGTAAAGCCTTAGTACCGCAATATCCACCACACCCCCAAAAAACAAAAACTTGACAAATAGTCGACTAAAAAAACATTGCCTAATTTAAGGCTCAAGCAAAATTTTCCTAGTTCAATAAAGTTGTTAATCTTACAAATGTTGCTCTCATTTTTCAATCCACAATTACGTCTTAATATAGGAAAATGCTTCCACCATCCAAGATCAAATGAAAGTCTTTAAGAACCCATCAGAAAAATTCTCGTCAGCTCCTGTATTTAACACAAACTCTTTAATACTGTTTATAACAAACATATGTATGAATTGCTATTAATATCAAACGTTAGCCTGTAGTTAAAAGCCCTACAGAAAAGAAAAGTATCTTCCTTTTTCCGGCTATCGTTGTCCTTTTTTTCTGTGTCGGTCATAAAAATAACATATTTATGTAAGTAAGGCTATGGGATTGATACAAAATAAATTTTGTTTACTTACTTATTACGTATTTATAAAACACATTATATAAAAACCCTCATTATGTGTTGAGAAATGTCAACCTGTTTATTTTTATTTACTTTGATGCCATTAGCAACAGTCTATAATTTTTTTCTGTCCTTCTCCTTTTACCAGTGAAACTCTTAAAATGAGAACTTGTTTCAAAAATAATAATCAACAAATAAATCTATATAACAAATTTAAGTTAATGAAACTTTTGCGAAAATAAAAAAGTCTAAGAGACTAGACCACTAGAGGATAATTTAAATTTTTATAACATATTTTTTTTTAATTTTTATTTCATTATTTATCATAATCAGCTTTCATTTTTTCTAAGCATATTTTTCTATATATTTAGATTCTTAAAATAGTTTTGCATATGGCCGTTTCCACCGACAGGTCCACAGACACCAAAAATTTCTTAAAAGTTTGCAATTTCTTCAGTCGTTTTTACTCATTAAAATTTAAATACTCGTAATTTAAAAGAATGTAATTTTATATAACTAAACTCTTACTATGTCGCACGTGACCAACTTCATATATGTAGATTCCACGATTTCAGCAAGGGTTTTTGTACTGATTTTACAGACTGTCTCTGATTTTAGTGAATATTAAAAGAGTCTTCTGCCTGTATTTTCGACGCATTGATAACAAATGATGATAGACTTAAAAATATGCAATTATGTAAATCAAAATTTACAGTTAGTTGCAATCTTACAGTTTGTTAAATATTCTTTTTGATGTGTAAACATCTATACGCTAGAGGGTAAAAATCTTTTTCACAATACAATCACAAATTTTTAGTAAGATCGTAAAGCGTTATCAAACCGTTGTGAGGGTATTAGTAGTATCATACGAACAAGAAGTACAGAGAAACTTAACAGCTGCATAGAAATACACTAAACAGAATTTTAAAGCATGCCTTCAGAAGCAATGTAAATTTTAATAAAAATTGCTAGTGAAGTATAATAGTGTTGCCAGTGGGGATAATTTTCTTAAAAAGTTGAAAAATATAAAATAAATAATATAAATATAAACTTTTAAATAAAAGAGCGTTTTAAATGTCAAATATTTGTTTAAGAGATACATAGCAGTCTTTATAAAGAATTTATAATATTATATTATAACATATCTTCATTACTTACTGTTTCCTTACACTGAAGCTGGTGCACGACAATTTGTTAACAATCTTCATCTCATGCCAATTATTATGGGTGGAGATTTTAATAAAGCTTTAAGCTTTATCAAAAAAAATTTTTTTGACGATTTCCACTTGCATATGAGCAATTCTCCACAAACCCCCACAACTAATAATTTCACTACTATAGATGCAGTTTTCCATAGATTTTTAAATACAGTAGAGTCAAAAATATATATATCTTATTTTAGTTACCATAAGCCTATATTAAAAAAATTTCACTACTAGATGTTTACACATCTCCCCTGTGATCGGACTCACATTGCTACTTTTTTTTTGATAGTTTGTGCCCTCAAAAAAATTTTAGAAAGCAAAATTAAATGGCTAATGCTTCTCTTTAATAATATTTATTTAAAAAAACTTGAAAAAATACAAACTAACAAATAGGTCTTTGTGACCTTGCATTTGAATATCTCGAAATAGATTAGGTATGAAAATAAGATAAAAGAAAAAATTAAAATTTTTTTTGGTGATGGTAAAACGTGACGTTATTTCTCTTTAGATTTTTATACAGGAGTAGATGTGTTTTGTGTTGTAATATGTACGGAGTTTAAAAGTTTACTTTGCAAAGCCTTAATTTAGCTGGGTGGAAGACAGAAAGAGACTGTACAACTAACTCCGACTTTCAAACAGCTGCATTAAGATCTTTGCAAATCAAACTTTGCGTGTAGAAAAGGGGTTAAATGTATAGTTTCCTCAGCTGGACTTTGCAATTATTGCTCGGGCAATGGTATTTAACAATTCCAACTAGTCTCTATTTATAACTTTCTCTCTCTTTTTATTTTGCTCTCCCTTTTTCGCTGAGAGGGAGAGAGTGCGATGCCAACTTATTGCTTTTAAGAAATTTGTGTATTTCCTAAAGTTAGACTAGGTTCACACACAGCAACTTTTGTTGCGCAACTCTTGATTTTATGGACGAGGGAGGAAAAGAGAATGGAAAGGGGTGCATAATTGCCCGTGCTCCAGTTTTCTTTTGTTATCTCATCCGTAATTTTAATGGTGAAGCTAAAGAAACCAAAAATTGCCGAAACAAAATTTTCCTGTGTGAACGTAAAAGCAAGTTCAAAAGAGAATTGAAGTAGAGTTGCGCAACAAAAGTTGTCGTGTGTGAACCTAGACTTACTTTAATAAAAACTTGTTGTATTTATTTTTTCTATGCAGAGCATACCATTTTCGGCTGATATATTTCAATAAAGATGTTGATACTATTGTTTTTTTGTCAGTGCTTTTTACGCTTTTTAGATCTTGAAATTATGCTTTTAAGTGCTTTTTTCAAAATTTGATGTGATTTTAGAGCAAAAAAAAGTTAACATCACTGGTCTCTCAATGTTTATCTCTCACCTTCTCTCCTTGAAATTATAGTATGAAAAATTTAAAAAAAAATTTTATTAAATAAATATCTTTATTTTTTCTCTTAAACTTAAAGTAAATAGAAACTTTTTAGGCAAAGCTGCTTAAATTTTTAAAATAATATTGCAAAATTTTCATTGCGACACACTTCGAATGCATAGAATTTGAAAGACAATAGCAAAAACTTTTAATGTGCGGTAAAATTGTCACATAAGTAAACATTTTATGCTGCACAATATAACTTCCCACCTGCACTCATTTTGTATTAACGTTTCAGCTAATTCAAACTAAACCTAAAAGTATGCTTTAAGTTTTAGCAACTGTAAACTAGACAATGGAAAACACTAAACTAAGAAGACAAACAGACATTTTTTTGTTGAATATCCAACATATAACAAAATTGTTGTATACATACAGAAAAAACTTCACAAAGTATGCTTTAAAATATTTTGTTTAATACAAAAAAGTAGACTACATTTGCAGGCAAATAAACAAATATTTATATACATATGTATGTTAAAGCAAAAAAGGCTTTTATACTTGAGCTGCAGTAGTGCTAAACTTAGTTTGTCTTTCTTTGTTGTTTTGCTAAATAAAAAGGCTTTATACATTTTTGCTTTAAGTTTGGAAATAATATTGAATTTTATTTATGAACAAACTAATTAATTAAGATAGACAAAGTTTTTAGTTATTTCGAGGAAATAAAGA
This sequence comes from Tachina fera, assembly GCA_905220375.1. Classification (NCBI taxonomy): domain Eukaryota; kingdom Metazoa; phylum Arthropoda; class Insecta; order Diptera; family Tachinidae; genus Tachina; species Tachina fera. The sequence goes on from LR999964.1 coordinate 126,235,949, forward strand.
TATTTACTTAGTTCCTGAGCAAGCAATATAATTTATTATGATAGAGAACAAAGTTTTAGCATAGAAAAATTTGGCAAAAAAAAATACGATAAATATTTAAAGCTTTTCTTGCAGAGGTATGAAATCAAATTTTCAAGACTAAATTAAGGAATTCTGTGATTTAGTATAATACCTGCTGCATACCTTAGGTTGTGCTGTTAACAAAAATATAGCTGCATACTTTTAGGAGCAGCTTAAAAACGTTTGGTATTGCCTTACTAATGTAAAAAAACCTTTATTTATTTCTGTTAAAATATATATCAATAAACAATTCAGCGACTCCCTGGAGATTTTCTTACCAAAACAAAAATATTTATAAATAAATATTTGTTTCATAAAAACTTTTATCTCTTGTGAGGATATTTTATTAAAATAATTTTATGTTGATTTATGTTATGTTATTTATTAGCAAAACGAAATTTATTATAAAACTCAGCAGACACAAATTTCATCTTAATGCCCTTAAAACATATTTTATTCAGCACTAAGCCACACAAATTTATAATGTACGTATTGTATGTGTGTGCAAAACGTTAAAAATTTATGCTAAAAGAAATATAAAGATATAAATATTAAAAAAAATCTCTTACAGTGCATAGAAAACTTAGACTTTAAAAACAAGTATCCTGCTTTTTTATCAAATCAAAAGAAATGCATTTCAAAGGAGTTGTTTAATCTCAAAATATCCTGCTAAATTTTGAGAGCAGAAAGTATATACTACTTAATTAACACACACACACACGCACACGCACATAAGATTTTCTGTTCTTAATAGCTCTTGATTTAAGTTTTTACTTTCCTTCTCCGATTACTCAGTAAGGAAAAAAGATGATAATTACTCAAGTCTGTAAAAAAAATGTAGTAACTTAAAGCCACTCTATGCAAAATAAGGTAAAAAATAGAAAATAGAAGAAATTAAGGTAAAATTAAAGTGTTTTACAACATAGATTGTTGAGAATTTTTTTAAAGCACAGAACTTTGATCTTAAGGGGCAAGCGCTTATAGAAAATTATTTACACTTAACAGATTTAATTTAAATTATATTTAAAGTTGCTTTATACAGAATTTATTTTCGTAAAAGTTAAATATAGTTCTTAATAATAATTTAATAAATAATTCTTAAATGGTTGCCACAACATCTACGCCGCTATTTTTTATACAAGTCTGACAATACTGGCTCTGCTGTTCTTCACAAAAGATTTACTCTGCCGGCGCTCACTGTTTGTACAACAATAATGACTCACAGACTTTACTCGTACCCATTTTTGCACTACTATCAACTGTTTACAACTGTGATTTCCTTTTTCTTCACAATGCTGAACTGAAATCTTAACAATAAACAGCTGATCTTTAGACATCTTTTATGATAGACTTAACTGCCACCAGATGCTTCGAACTTTTTATACTTTACACAAGGCTTCCAGAATGTGACATCAATGTCTAGATAATCTCAGCAGCATCTGCAATGCTTGCTTTTGATCATTATCATTAGCTCAGAATAGTATTAAATATATATAAGCGTATATATGTATATCATAATAGAAGCAAATTTATGGTGTTTTCTTTGCGTACGCATTTGTATTTAGCTCTTTAGCTAAACTATTGAAAATAAAGCAATCATAGAAATTTGTTTTATATAGTTTGAAAAAGTTTTTGTCAAATATTTTCTCAGTTGTTGAAACCCATTTTGTTGAAAAACGTTCGTCATTCTTATTAAGTTAATTTTATATATAAAACTTGAGTTTTATTTAATTAAGATTTAAATACTGAGATTACAACATAAACAATTCCGGACAGTTCTTTTTGCTCACCAAATATTTGTTTTTATGAAAGAATTCATTGAGTTAACAAACTCAATATTTTTGGCGTAAAAATATATTAGGGTATTCATATTATAGCGACTTCACTGTATTTATATAAGTTGATAATTTTTTTTTTATACCGCGAACTCTCATTATAAAAAGAATTCTATATGTTTGCAAGGTCACAGGAATCGTCTTAATAAAAGTAAAGAAAATAAAGCAATAAATATAAAGGGGCGTGGCCTTGCATTTTTTCCTAATGCCACTTTATAACATTACAAGTGTCCAAATTCAGTTGAAAAATTTAAAAATCACATTGCCAGAAGTGCAAGACATATTGTGTAAAATTTGAATGGGCGTAACCTGGCCTACTTTTCTAAATGTGTTTTATGTTGCCTATAAGGGTCCTAAAAGTCAGCAAAATTTTTTACTGATAGGGTAAGAAGAAGCTAGAGAAAAATTAAAAAAAATTTAAAGGGCATGGCTTAGCCCACTTTTTTTAAATGTTATGTTCTGTACCCTACAATGGCCTAAAAATGTAGTACAATTTTGTAGTAAAAGGTTAAGATGAAGCTAGTGAGTGAACTTTGAAAAAAATTCAAAGGGCGTGCCCGCGCCCACTATTCTAAATGCGATATAATGTACTCTATAAGGGCCAAAAATGAAGGCAAAATGTTTAAGTCATCGTTTAAATAGGAGGTAGGGAAATAATAAGCAAAACCTTAGAGGGAGTGGTGCCGCCCACTTTTCTAAATGTGATATATTTTTATCTATAAGGGCCTCAAAAGTGAGGATTATTTTTAGTGAACTCTTAAGAAGAATTTCGGAAAATATTAAACAAAATTTTAAGGACCTTGGCACCACCCATTTTTCAGTTATTCAGTTATATTATTAGACTGTAGCTTATAGTCGGTCACATCATACTACAATAAAAAAATAATTATAATAATAATTTTCATTTAAATGTAACAGATGCTCGCCAAGTTTTGCAGTAACTGATAGAGTAGAATTAAGTGAATTGTAAGATATAATTTTAAATTCAGATATGTGTACAGCTTTAGAAAACACCGATTTATTGTAATGACCACAAATATTGCAATACAAAAAATCTTAAGAAGATTACTGGTGCATTATGTAGACCAAGTTTCCTAATAAATAATAAAATATAATATTATGAAAATTTACACTTAGTTTAAATAGGCATGGTACCACCCACTTTTCTAAAATAAGATTCCGTGATTGCGCAGACTAAAAATGTGTGTAAAATTTTGTAGGAAACGACTGAATAGAAATATATAAACGAGAAACTGAAATTAGTGGTCATGGCCACGCCTATGTCCTCCTGTATGAAAACATAACTTTTTAAATCGCTTCACCTACAATGATATAGAACCTTAATAATAAATACATACATATATACATATGGGCATTTCCATAGGAATGTCAACTTTTTGTAGCATGTGACTACATGGAAATATGCTTGTTTTTTTCAAAGAAAACGAAATATTTTTTTTACTTATTTATATATTTGTGTAGGCCGTCAGCAGCTCTACGTTAGGTAAAGTTTTAAGAAAAATCGAGTCACGTTATTCATAAATACAAAGTTAATTCCTTGCTGTCGCACGCGACTAAAATTGGAATTTCTTGGAGAAATGCACAATTTAATTGACCATCTTATTTTTCAATCGCTATGTAATGCCATTTCCTTTTTTAGGTAATGTGCAACATTTTTAAACTTTTTATCACGAAAAATGCAATTTGGCATTCGTTTAAAGCCAACATTTACGATACAATAATTTTTAATAAGATGTCTATTTCAAAAAATCATTTTTTTTTTAATTTTAATTAAAAAGTGAAGTATATGAAAACTTCAAAGTTGAAGATGGTTTTGTAGTATATACTTATGTTCATAAGATTCTTAGGAATTCAGACAATAAACCTTTAATCTAATAATCAGTTCTAACTTGTGGAGCAAAAAGATGTATGCATCTGCTATTAAAATTATGATTTCTTTAATATTTTAAAGGCTGTATGTCAGTCGAATACGCTTTAGCGCAACACGCTATACTGAAAAAAATTGGATTACTGAAAGCGATACAAATCCCCGCACTGATTTTAAGCGCAGCTAGTCTTATTCACTTCGCTTTAGCGAAACATCGCCTTACTGAAAATATATAACCAAAAGCAAGCCCACAACTACCGTTTGTATGAAACTTACTTCGCTTTAGTGAAAAAATAAGGAATGACACATTTATTTATAAGAAATCGATTGCATAACTTAAGGCTGAAAAAATTGTGCATGTTTTGTCCATTAAAAAATTAAATGGCAAAATGTATTTGTCTTTTTCGCTCTTACGTACTTTATTATATTACTCTATTATAATGTACTGATTTTAAGCAGTACGCTTAACTGTAACAAATTTCAGTAATCTGGACTATGTTTTAGAGAACAAATCGGATAACTGAAATAAAATTGGGGTTTAGTTATTTCCAGTAGAGCGGAGTCGGTATTATTTCATTTCAATACTTATCTGTTTGTATTGAAAAACGCTTTACAAAAAAAAAACTTGAATTTTTTACACTCGACTTACTTTCAGTGCACAGATAAAAAGTATGCTACACATTTCAATTAGTTGTAATCCCTGCAGTATAGGCAACAAAATATACTCTTACATGCTCAGGAAAGTATATGTGCACAAAATTATAAAGTAAACTTGCTGATGCAAAGAAAACTTTAATATGCAATTAAAGCTTTTATTTTGATACAGAGAAAGCCTAACGTATCTTTGCTATATATGATTTTTGGTCTTAGTTAAATAACTTAAACTCAATTAAAAGCGAATTTGTTCAACAACTAAAGCATAATAATTAGGCTTAGTTCTTTTATCACAATTTTGTTTCTACAAAAAACATAATTTAGAGGAATAATATATTAGTTTTTTTTAATAAATTTTGCTCACTATTACAAACAATAAATCTCCTTGCTAATGGGGTAAAATAAATTCTTTATATTGCATTTTACAAAATAAAAAGAGTCCTTAAATAACTGCAAAAACTATTAGAGAGAAAAAAAATTGCAACAGAAGATTTTTATAGAACTAAAAGCAAATAAAAATGTTTATGAAATATTTGCTTTACTTAACCATGAACTGGCCATTAGCTTTTAACGTAGTTTTTTGCTAGTTTATGCCATTCAGTAGCAGCCATTAAGCATGGCAAGTTAAATGTTGGAAAATTAAAAATTAATTATATATATTCCTCTAAGCTAGCCAATATTCAGGGCACATCCTTTTGTGGTCGATTAAATCGCACTACGCATTACAGAGAGAATTCCTTTTTTAGCCGTACTATTCGTATGTGGAATAAACTACCTGCGAAAGTGTTTCCAGTCACTTTCAACATCGGAAGGCTTAAATCGAATGTCCACAGACAGTACTCCCTCTATCCTCCTCCCCATAACCTATTTTCCTAGTTCTAGCACAATGCATTGCATGAGTAGAGGTTATCCCCTGAGTGCTGGTCCTACTTAAAAAAAAATATATATATATATATTTTCTGTAAGCCTTTTCACAAATAATAATATAATACGAGTATGCCGAACAAGATATAAAATATTTTTATAGTCAAATCGTAGTAGCAATATCGCAGCTAGAGTTACATACATACATATTTATTAAATTTAATTGACCTAGAATAAATTTTAATCAGGAATAATTTCTTAATCGGACTTTAGCTCAATATTTTCAATACATTTAGAATTAAAATTTTTTTATTAACCTTCCTGAGTATGTTTTTACGACCATCACATTAATTATTTCTTGTGTCTTTTTTAAAGCATTTGTGAATACTTCTGAATGTCTGTCATTCGATTCTCACCCGAAACTGTTATTGTCACGTCAGCCGCATATGGTCTATTACTCGGGAAAGTCTCCTACACGAAAAATAAATGTTTTTCAAATATTGCGTGAACCTGCGAAACAAAATACTACAACGAAGAAAAAGGTAAAAACTTCACTTCATGTTTTTTTGCGTATTTTGATAAAAAAAATATCATATATTTTAGCAAAAATATTTTTAGTGCTGATGTTTGGTCGTAATGAAATGCACCACAAAAATAATAGTAACACTGTCAGTGCAAAAGAAGAAAACAGTTTTTGCGCCGTGTCCAGCGTGTTCGCTAAATATGTCTTTTAAATTTTTTCTTAGTATTTTTGATGTTTTATTAGAACTATACATAAAATTATGGCAGTTTTTATATTTTAACGAAGCCATCTAAAGTGTGTAACGTTGCCAGTGTTTTCACAAACTATTTTTAATCTCTAGGTAAAATTGAGCAAGGCTCAACAAAATTTACCGTCCTCTCTCAAAATTTTTGAAAATTTGGAGTGATGGACAATTTAAAAACAAGTTTACTGCTTCCTTGATTCCTCAGTTAGAAGACGAGTTTGGTCTAAAAATCATCTGGAATTTCTTAGCAACATCATATGGCAAAGGATGTGTTGATGGAATAGGTGCAACTGTGAAAATAATCGTGTAAAAACACATCAGAGCTCGGAATATCATCGTAAATACTGCTTCGAATTTTGTTCGCGCATTCAAACTGGCGCAATCAAAAATTGAAGTTGAAGTGGTAACAGACGCTGAATTTGACCAGATAAATCAAGACAGAAAAGTGGCTGAGCTGTTCTCCGGTGCTAAAAATATTCGCAACATTTCCAATTCGCACCAAATTCAAGTCATTGATGGCAAATCTGTCATCTTCTGCACATCCAAAGTAGGATATAACAAATATCTCTTTAATTTGTGATTGCTTTACTAAAAAATATTTAATAAATTAAGACTGTTTCTATAACATTAAAAACGAATGATATTTCCATAACAGACTCCTCTAAATGAATCTTACATTGAATACCAAAAAAAATTTCACATTTTTCGTTTTGCCACAAACATTGCAGCTTCATTTGTATGGTTTTGTACCGAGTTTTATTACAAGTTAAGATGGATAACGTTGCCAGTGTTTTGTGTAAATTCTTGGGGGAAAAACAGCAAAAAGTAAAAATTTTACAGAAGATACTTATTGTCAGCTAGTTAATAGTCTTTGGGACGTAACATATTGGAATATGAAGGAGTGTGCTTTGGCAGATTTACAGATGTTTTATGAAATGTAAGACAACTTCAAAACTCACTTCTCTGACCTGTAACGTTTTTAGCGTGCTTTTTACACGCTTCTAAATCCGCCGTCTTAGAAGGTATCAAAAAAAGTAAAAGCTTAAACTATAGGTAGAGTTACCGTTTGTCATGAGCATATAGAGAAATAGAAAAATTCGTTGTTTTTTGTGAAAATATGAGCATGAAGAAACAAAAAGTTGTAAAAACGTAACGTTGCCACTAAAGTCATTGACCATACGCAAAATTCCTGCAATATGTTTTTTCGTTGCTCTAAACAGACTATTAATGTTGTAATGTTCCTGAAACTGTTACTTTGGATGCATTGGAGGCGGATTATATTCTTTAAACTGCAATTATTGGAAGTACGAAAACTCTATTAATGGCTTATGATGGCTCGAAGGACCATAAGCAAAAAAGTTTGATTGTAAGGGAAAGTCATTGCGCTATAACTTCTTCAGAAAAACGTTCAAAATAATTGAGATTTTGCCCAGGGCTAGTTTTGAATATGTAGATGAAAAGTATAGCATTAACTCAAAATTAGCTTATATCGACTTAAGCACTTTTTCCTTTTTGTCTCAGATTCACATGTATGTTCTTATGTTCAAATATTCGAGTACCATCCACTCGATTTCATTTCAATCAAAGGTAAAATAATAATGCAGTAAAAAGCATCACAACCCAAGAACAAATGCTATTTTTATATCCACCTCCATCTCTCTTTCACCCTTCCTCTCTTTCTCCCTCTTTCTTTCACTCTGTATCTATTCTTCTAAAATAACACAATAGCATCTTTTTTTTCAATCATACCAAACTTTATTTTTTAATACCTCTTCGTTTATAATTGCTGTTGTTAGAGTTTTTGTTGCAGTATTTTTTTGTTCTCGTTTTCCATGATTTTAAATGATTGTATTTATTTGTGCAGTTGATATCCTTAATGGTCGGTCACATTTGAATGGCAGAATTCTTATTTGTATTTTTATGTACCAGCAAATTTCCAATTACTATAGTTTTTTGAAAAGATATGTACATACACATGTATTATTGTCTCAACTGCTACGAAAAGGATTTTAGGTCGATGGATGTGTTTATAAAAAAAAATTGAAACGTTATTAGCAGGAATAGAAAATAACAGGTTATTTTCGAAATGTAAATTCAAAACTTCAAATAGGAAGAAATTGTCTGTTTGATATTGATATGCTTATTAGATGATGAATATTAATCTTATAGTGCATTTACATTTTCATCAAAATCGAGTAATTACGAGATTTCAGGAAAAATCTAGTAGGTTTTCCATGTAAATCAAAATCAACTTTGTAATGTTAAAATAGAAGGATCGCCATGTAAAGGATGAAAGAATGTGTAGGATGACAGGATCGCCATGTAATGTTAAAATGGAAGGATCGCCATGTAAAGTTAATATTGTATGTTTGGTAGTGTGTTGTGGATGTAAAGCCCTATAGCCCAATTATTGTTTTTATACAGCTGTACAGGGGGTCCAGCTTATAAATAGGCGTTCAAAGGAACTGCCAAAAAGGTTTGAAAATTCAATTAAAAAACAAGGCAAGTTATTGCCGGATTACGTTTAGAAATTAAATTCTGTTTTATTCAACATTTTGGTCTGCTTATATACTATTTTACATTCTTCAATTTTTGTGTTTCTTTATGTCTTTAATTTTGCTATAATAACACAAATTATTAATAACAATAAAAGTGTGTCATTGAAATTTTATAATATAAGCGTTTTGTTAATTATTACAATGAACTGTGTTGCAATTCAATTAAACTATGCTACAGTGATTTACAGTAATTGAGGTACACTACACCCTCACCCTTAAGAGAAAAATTATGTAAATAATTTTTTTTTTATAATTATCAATGCAATGAAATATAATTTTTTTATGTTAAAAATTTTATAATGTTACCGATTTTTTTTTTTGATTTTTTAGTTTAGAAAGATTTATATGGTTTTAAATTGTTATTATGAACTTCTTTTATTGTTAAATTATATTATTTTATACTCTTATATGAACATTATCTTTTTTATTTATTTTCTACCTTAACTAATACTAAGCCTTAATATAGCAGTAATATTTAATTTATTGCAATAATAATTGTTTATATATAGTTAGTTCATTATTTCTGTTCAGTGCAAATTGTAACGTGAGTCATGGTTGTTGTACGTAGTCATCATAATTATTAAATATCTTGTTGTTGTTTAAAATGATGGATGGCAGTTTTTCATATAATAATTCATATGGCGAATGGCCTGTGTCTACATGTAGCTTTCGTCCGTTAGTTTGTATTGAAATATGTCAAAAGTTATCTTTGTTGGGGCATTTTATATCAGTATTTATAGTTAAGAACGTTTATTAGCTATCTTATATAATGACATATGCTTCTTTTATTTATTTTTTTTTATATACTTTAAATATTTCATTCTTATTTGATTGCGCTATTTCTCTTGTATTTTCTTTATTAATTTTAGATATCAGTTTCCTCAGAATCGAATCTAGTTTCGCTGAGTTATCGCTGAATCTTGCTAGCTTATTAATTCTTTCATTCATATTTTGGGTATGTAACTTCTTCATAATCGAATCTGGATTCGATGAATTATCATTACATCCTATATTCATATTTTTGGTACGCAATTTCTTCATATTCGAATCTGGTTTCGATGAATTATCATTACGTCCAATGTGCACAATGTTATTTTCAATATTTATGTCGGCCTCTTTTATATTTTCAATTTTATTAAATTGTAATTTCTTAATATTTTTGACGTCATTAATGGATATGCATTCCCATATTTGAAGTTGATCAGACTTCTGAGAATCATATTTTTCCATATTTCTTTCTGTTGCGCTCGTATTGTTTTTATTTCTATTACTGTTATTTGCCTCATTATTTACTTTTACATTTGCCTCATTAGTTTAATTTTTAATTGCCTTGTAGTTACTAATAATTGAAAAGTTTAGATCTGATTGTTGGAAATTTGTAGTTTAATAATTCTGTTGTTTAGATTCCTAATTGATGGTTCTATTATTTCGGGGGTATTTATTAATTATTTCTGTACGTATATGTCGTAGTCTGTAGTTTTTTTTTTATGTGCACTGTAGTGTTGTCCCAGGTCATGATTTTTAAATTTAGAATTACTTTTCATTATTATTTTCCTATAAAACATGTATATGATATGAGTGAATGTACTTTTTTTTGTCAATTACATTTTTGCATAGTCGTCATTAATATTTCTGTGACAATTAAAAAGTTTTTTTTTTTGAAACTTTCGTCATTGTTTATGTTTTTGTAATTTAATATATTATAGTTACTAAGTACGATTTTTTATTGTGCTTAAAATTTCTAGATAAACATAAGAATATTTTTTTGTCATATTAATGTTTTAAGTTAATGAATCATAAATGTAAGAGTTAAAATGTTTTTATTAAAAAAATAATACTATATTCTAATAATTGAAGTTTAATAAGTATGTATAAAATTTAATAATAGTTGGTAAAAAAAATTTTTTTTGTCATTTACACAATATTTGTATTTTAATTGGTATGCTGACTTTACTGAAGTACTTTTCCGCTTTAGAAAGTTTGATTTTGTTGGTAATTTCAAAAAATTATTTCGAATGCGAAATTCTGCATTTTTTGAAAATATGTTGTTTTGTGTTGCAAAGATATTGGAAAGCTTTTGTTGGTATCTTATATTTGGCATGTTGTTGGTTCGTGTTGAAAAGGTATTGCAAACTTTTTGTAGGTATTTTGTATTTGTTGAAGACATCTCGTAAATCTTTTTTTGACATCTGTTCATAGTCACAGGTGAAGTCATTTTAAACGTATGTAAGTGTTTTAGGTCCGGGATAAAATTTGATTTTTCTTCTTTTTATTATTCTTTTGTAGCTTTCTATTTTTGTAAGAATGTCCTCTTTGGTCCGCAGGATCATAGTTGCAGTGGTCTCAGGATCACGGTTGCAATGGTCTCAGGATCGTGGTTACAGGATCGTGGTTGCAGTGGTCTCAAGATCGTGGTTGCAGGATATTATTTCATTGTTTATCAAAATTCCGTTTCAGCTATTAACTTTTTGTCACAAGGCTCTTTTTGGTCCGCAGGATCGTAGTTGCAGTGGTCTCAGGATCACGGTTGAAGTCTTAGGTTTTTGTCCACAGGATCGTGGTCGCAGGATCGTGGTCGCAGGATCGCCATGTAATGTTAAAATAGAAGGATCGCCATGTAAAGGATGAAAGAATGTGTAGGATGACAGGATCGCCATGTAATGTTAAAATGGAAGGATCGCCATGTAAAGTTAATATTGTATGTTTGGTAGTGTGTTGTGGATGTAAAGCCCTATAGCCCAATTATTGTTTTTATACAGCTGTACAGGGGGTCCAGCTTATAAATAGGCGTTCAAAGGAACTGCCAAAAAGGTTTGAAAATTCAATTAAAAAACAAGGCAAGTTATTGCCGGATTACGTTTAGAAATTAAATTCTGTTTTATTCAACATTTTGGTCTGCTTATATACTATTTTACATTCTTCAATTTTTGTGTTTCTTTATGTCTTTAATTTTGCTATAATAACACAAATTATTAATAACAATAAAAGTGTGTCATTGAAATTTTATAATATAAGCGTTTTGTTAATTATTACAATGAACTGTGTTGCAATTCAATTAAACTATGCTACAGTGATTTACAGTAATTGAGGTACACTACAACTTCGTCACTAGATTTTGTTGAAATCTTGTTTAAATATATTAGAACTAAGTGATGCAGCTGTGGTCTGTTTTTCAAAACTATACAACTGTACTTAAAAAGGTTTGTGAATTAGATATATTGCTGTTGTTTGGTTGTAGTTTAGGAAAAACATGAGTCAATGGTTTTTGTTCTAGATAAGAAATCTGGATGAATGCTAAAAAAGACTTGGTGTAAACGGCAAAGATTTTGACACAGATTTAAATTTAAATCTGTTAGGCTTGGTGCAGTTGTAAATGTACTTTGGCAATATTCCATAAGTGTTTAAAATATACAGTGTGTCGTAAAATGCATCATCCCATTTTCTTTTGGAATAAACTTTTTAGGAAATTTGGAAAATGATGTTGAGTGATGAAAAATGTGTTTACCCTCAAAAATGTTTTCGTTTAAGTGAAAAACATGAAATCCATCAAGTTACTAACGTCAGTGTTGATACATATACATGTGTGCCTATTTTGTCATACTTTCCTTGAGTTTCCGCAAGATATCCGGTGATAAGAGTTTGTATTCCTGACGAATATTTCCGTTTCAGGACTACAATTGTCTGGGGCCTGTTGGTATGTGGGTGGTTGCACCATCTTCATTGAACCATATTTTCACCAAGCATCGCCTTTTCAATTCCGGCAGTAAGATGACGTTTATCATGGGGCTGTAGTGTCTGCCAGTAGCAGTTTTCAAAGTTCCTCAAAGTAATACGGCCCCCTGTCCCCCGTGCAGGGTCTTCAAGTGTTTGTAATCTCCCTTTTTTCAACACATCGAAATTTTTAATGCCCCAGAAAGGAACTTATTGGCGTAAAAGTTAAATGAAATGAGCCTTATGTCGCATGATATTTTTCAACATAAAATCATCCTCTTCCTCGTTCCTCTTAATGATACTGAAGGATGATTCTACAGTAATTCACATGCAGACGCATAGTAAAACTTTGTAAGGGGAACATGTCCAATTATTTCACTAAAATGCACTGTATGGTCCGTCTAGTGATGCCAAATTGCGTGGCAGGTTGTCTGATTGATGTTTCTTCGCTCTCATCAATATAGGCAACCATAGCCATGATATACTCGACAGAACTACCAGTACGGTAGCGGTAACATCCTGCAAGGTCTTCCGCGGTTCTACTCTGTTCAATTTGAGCAGCTAGGCAGTCGAAAGTTTGGTCAGCTAGAGCGACGCTATTAAACAATTGACTTCGAAATTCACGCTGCTCTAACACCCCGACCCACTATTAGCAAAAATTGACAGAATCATTCTACTCTCTCGCAAAGTATAGCGCTTTATTGTTAATTTGCTTGTATACTTCAGATGTCCAGTTCACAAATGTAATATGATTGACATACAACGCCATTTGCAAAAATTATAACATCTTCCAATATTTAGCATATTGATTACAAACCCGAAGGTCTTGGGATCGAGCCCGGTCTCCGAAAGTCATTAAATAGCAACACCTCACATTTTTCTGATGTGCATTAGTGTCGCTTTCTATAAGTTGTTGTAGAAAAGTTTTAAGTGTTGAAGCCATATACACTAGTCTCTGAACTACACTACACTACTAACATCACAGCATGCTCCTTCGCCGGTATTGAATAGCAGAATTATCGGCAAAGTAAAATAACCAATAAAATAGCTACTAAGGACAGAGTTGAAAATTTAAGTCGTCTCATCGACACCAGAAGCACTGCAACATTGGATTATTAAAAAAACGTGCAAAGAGAAGAGTTTTAAAATAATTAAGCTTTCCTGTAACTCTTTTCTAACACTATACTTTTTCTTAAAAATGTAACACCTAGAAATATTAGTAGCCATTCATTGTCTGAGCGTTGCTTCTATTAAAAAAGAAATAAAATGGGTGTTTAATTTTCAGCCACACTGTATCCATTCATTGCATAACATAATGTAGCTAAAAATTAAAGCATACTTTTGGGCTACTAAGTCTTAAAATATCATACAACAGTAATATTTTACCACAATCAATAAATTTAATTTATAAATAAAAACTAAAATGTGTGATTTCTTTCCTTTCAAGTAGTTTGTACTCATTCGTCTCATTTAATTTTACCTTGACAAATTTGCCTCGTTTATCGACTTTTTCAACAACACACCATACTTTCGATTGCTGTTTTTTTTTGTTGAATAATATCTTCAAAGAAATATACTCATTTATTTTAAACGAGAGTTTTACTGTAGCCAAGCATGCACGAGCAAGCAAGTTTTATTACGAAATATTCCTATAGTAAGACATTCATGCACACATACGCACATACATATGAAAACATTTCCAGGGGCAAGAAACCAGAAATGTTTAAAGCATATACAGGGTGGCCCAGAAAGACCGAAGTGGTGTGAAATCCTTATAACTTTTTATTTAAGACATATTTTTTTAGTTTTTTGTTTTTTAAATACATTAAATTTATAGGGAATATTTTAAGATTAGTTATTAAAAATTATATCCCGCAAGTGGTGGCCATTTTCTGCTTCGCACAAATGTGCTCTTTCCAACACATTTTCCATGACCTTTCGCAAAACTTCCGGTGTTGTTGTTGTTAATTTCGTCTCGAATATTGGTTTTTAATTCCTCAATAGTCCTAGACTTATTAAGATAAACTTTCCCTCTTAAATAACTCCAAAGGAAACAGTCTGGAGCAGTTAAATCCGGGGAACGTGGAGGCCAATTAAAATTGCTTCTACGCGAAATTATTTTTTCACCAAAGATGTCGCGTAAAAGAGCCATTGTGACCCTGGAAGTGTGCGCTGTGGGTTCATCCTGTTGGAACCATATTTGCCGATGGTTTTCCACGGTTGGCTTTACAAAATTTTCCAACATGGCCCGATATCGATCACCATTGATGGAAATGGCGACACCTCGTTCATTTTCAAAAAAATATGGGCCAATGATCCTTTCTGAAGAAACACCGCATCAAACAGTATACTTAACTGGGTGTAATTGTCGTTGATGAAGTACTCTCGGGTTTTCAATATCCCATATCCTAAAGTTTTGTTTGTTAACGAGGCTTCGTCACTCATAACTAAGTTATGAATAATGGAAATGGAAAGAACACATTTGTGCGAAGCAGAAAATGTCCACCACTTGCGGGATATCATTTTTAATAACTAATTTAAAAATATTCCCTATAAATTTACTGCATTTAAAAAACAAAAAATTAAAAAAATATGTCTTAAATAAAAAGTTATAAGGAATTCACACCACTTTCTTTCTGGGCCACCCTGTACAAAAATATTTACAACAAAAAAAGTACATGAACATCGGCAAACTCAGCAACAGCACGTTCAGCTGCTTTATATACACACATACCTTTTGTACATATAGATTTCTTCTTCAATAAATAATATGTACTTGAAAAATTCATTTTACTACTTCTTCAAGAAACTATGGCTGCAGTGCAAAGTGTATAACACTTGTTGTTGGTGTGCCACTGCTCTTCACCCAGTTAAACAGTGATAATTTTACAAGGCGACCGACCCTCACTCAGCAACATGTTCAAACATGCCAGATTTATTACTAAGAAACTAGTTTTGATATATTATATTAAATAGCAACACTTCGTTTACGGTTTGTGTTAATAATAATAAATAGAAAAAAAAAGACTTCAAAGGTGTAGCCTTAAGGTTCGTTTGGACAGAAGGATACTAAATATCCTTACAAGAACATTATTATTTTTTTTTACTTGTTAATGAAAATGTTACAAACATTCTTTACCACTTAACGCTAAATGCAAAAATGATTAAAGTCTGCATCCCAGAAACACCGCTCAAGGAAATTGCTCTTTATTTAATAATTGATCGCAATTTTAAGTACAGTTTGTATCTTAAAGTGCAAATTTATTTTATAAATCATTTACACTTGTACGACATCAGTTGCAATCTTTAGCGTTTGCATTAAATATTTTCTGACATTTAACAAGATTTCGTATTCAAAACAAAAGCCTTTGACTGACAACCAAACAACTGCACAACACACATTCACATCGACTTATTTTTTAGAACAAGTTTGAAAAAATCTTAATTGCATGACTAGAGACTGGGATACACTATCCTATATAAACGTACGACTTTTAAGAAAGGAAAACACTGGTATGATGGACTTTATGGAAACTTTCAATAGACAACAATAAGTCATTAGATCAGGTTTGAATTTTTTCAAAAAACGTGTGATTGTGTTGAATAGTGAGCTCTAGCCGTACGAAGGGTGGTCAGATTTTTTTTGACCTATTTCACCAATTGAGTTTAAAAATCGCCAAAAAATCCCCGAAATCAATTATATTTAGTTTTTGTTGATAATAAATTTGTTTTTATATAGAACTTTTTTTTAAATAAATGTTTATAAAATAATCGTAAGCAAATTTAGCAGAAACTCACCAAAAGTAGAAATAAAATCACCAAAAATTATTTTTTTTTAAATGAGACATTTTTAGACTTAATTGAACTGTAGTGAATTTTAAATGAGACATAATTTTTGTTTGTTTTCACCCAAATTCAAAACGCATTAATCATTACAATTAAACCGTTTTAATTTCTTGGAGATGACTTCTGGTAGGAAAGAAAAGTACCTTTTACTTTAATAATAAAGGTACTTTCTTAAAAGGGTACTTTTTTGATATAGCTGCTTTTTTCAAACATTAACTTTTCCAATAAAATACTTTTTAAAAAGTTACTTCAAAAAATGTAGTTTTTCAGAAAAGCACTTTTTTAAAAAGGTACTTTTATTAATATATTACTTATTTATTTACTTTTAAGTACTTTTTTGAATACACTTCTTAACGAAGGTACTATTTTCAAAAGGTAATTTATTTAGTTTAACAACTTTTTTTTGAGTAATTAAAAGAAATAATTTGCAAAACAAATTTCTCACTTTTTTTAATGCTAATATTTATCTATTAAATATAAATATAATTATTAGGCCCGACCAACAAGTGTGAGACATAAATTTACTGATGGTAATTAATAATACATAAGAGTCGTGCTAAGTAAAAAAAATATTTTCAACCGTCTTTTTTAAGCGGTAAAGTTCAAGATATTACGAGCAAGAAGATTAGGATGTGAGTAGAGTTTTGTTGAATATTTGCCTGCATATTTTGCAATTTCTTCAGCCATAAGTTAGTTTTAAAATTTAAAAAATTATCTTTTTTTTGAAGAACTTTTTAAAAAGGCACTTTGCAAAATAGTACTGTTAAAATGTCCATTTTAACAAAATCGTTTGCAAAATTCTACTTGTAAAAAAACTGCTTTTCTTTAGCAAATTTAAAAAATATTAAGGTCCTAATTTTCTAAAACGCACCGCAAAGCGTGCAAAATTAAAAAAATCGGTAGTGAAGACTCGAAATATTGTGAAGAATTAAGTTATCAAGCTAATTTAATTTTCATTAATTTTTAAAGCATTGTTGCAGCGCCTCTGGTGTTAATTAGCCGGATTACTTTAAGCTGTGTAGCCATTCTAATTGTTATTGTAATTGTAATTATTTTACTTTGTAATTGTTACTAATTTTTTTACTTTGCCCATAATTCATTGCTAGAGACAATGATGAAGGAGTGAGTTATCGATGACAAGTGTTCGACTGCTTAATTTTTATCTGTCATAGAACTATAATTATATTAAATTGACCCTTTACTTGAAGATTTGCAAATGAATAAAAGACCCCAGTGTACTAATTAGGGTTAATAATGACACTTTATATACAAATTATTGTAATACTAATCAAATCAAGAGCTTACATATAAACACACAACTTATGTTACGTAAATTCAGGCTGTTAAAACTGGCACCAGAGTGCCGAACATCGATCGGCTGCTTATACAAATGAATACGCATACGCGAATACATTTAATTCGGTGTTCTCTTAGTGACCAGTCCTGACATAAATGATTCACTACTGTTTGCCACGATGTCTACTACGCACAAAACTTACTGAGCTGATATTGAAGCAATACCTCAGCTGTTCGTCACACACAAGACTCACTCTGCTGACGCTCATGGTTTGAAAAAAAATAATCACTTTAGTAACTTTACTTTTACACACTTTTGCGATACAATCAACTGATTTCAACTGAAATTTACTCTTTCTTCAAAATAGTGAGCTAAACTCTTTAAAAGGCAACTTTTTACAATAAACAATTGAACTGTAGACTGACTTTATGATAAACTGAAGTAACATCAGATGCGTCACGTTTTTCAAACTTTACACAAGGCTTCCAGAATGTGACATCAACGTCTAGACAATTTAAACAGCATATCCAATGCTTGCTTTCGATCACGTGATTAGTTCATGTATTAACTATTTATGTACATACGTGTAAACATCATGAAAGAAGCAATTTATGTTGGTTGTTTAATATATTTTTATATTTGTCTTCATTACCATTCATTATTTGTGCGTTTATATGTGTATCTTGATAATACTGTTTGTTTACCAAATAGTTGTTATTGTGAAAACATTTGCATATAAAAGGTTAGTTCGAATATTTTTGCGCAACAATATGCTACAAATATCTAAAGTGTTTCCAATGCATATTTTATTTCTCGCTTTATTAACAAAGACAAAATCTCCTTTTAATCCTTTTCATGCCGGCATATTAAAAAAATTTAAATTTTTTCTCTATAAGTGCAGCTTATCTGTTTTATTTGCCATAAATGAACATGATACATAAATTTACGATAAATAAAATAAATAATTTTTTTAGTTTTATATTTCATAAAATTATTATAAAGTTGTGTATTTTGAAAATAAAAATGAAATAGACATAAAAAGTTGAAAATATATTTTTGGTTGTAAAAATTGTAATTTTGCTTTTAAAAAGTTCTTCCTTTACAAGGAGACACATACACATCCACACAGACGCACACACACATACTCACAAACCGGCATAAATTAATCCCAGCAATCATATCCAAAATTTATACATTACTGTTTAAAGCAAAGTAACAAAAAATAAATAAAATACCTTTTTATACAATGCAAAAAAATTTAAATTTATGCACACTGACATATAAAAAGGATCTGCTGGGTGCTTTTGTTGTGTATGTTTGTGCATGTGTGTTGTTAGGATGAGCTTCAAAAAGTGTGCAAAAATATGGATGATAGTTCTGTGGTAACAGTAAAAGCTTTCTACAACGAAACCACCCACTACTCTGATAATTCCACCAAAACATTTACAAGCTTACACTCAGCGAAAAGTTATATAACATTTTGTATATGTTTTTTTTTAAATATAAGAATAAATTCCAATTTGCACTCTGAAACTTATGTTTATTAATTTTAGAAATACCTCGTAAGGGACACAATTTGCAAATATGTAACGAATTTAACTAAAATAGTTTCTCTCAAAAATATTTTAATGACGTTCCCAAGTTTAAGTAAAATTTTGATGTGTAAACATCTATACCCTAGGGGGTAAAAATCTTTTTCACTATACAATCACAAATTTTGAGTAAGATGCACACCGCGTTGCCAAATCAGTAAATCAGTGTGAGCTATGCATGAGTGCATTAGTAATCCTACGAACAAGAAGTACAGAGAAACTTAACAGCTGCATAGAAATACACTCATCCGAATTTGAAAGCATACTTTATATATAGATTACATCGAAAGCTAATTTTTTTTTTAAGAACAAACACAACCCGCAAAGCGTTTAGCTGGTCTGCAGAAAACACCCAGAGTCTATGGTGGGAATCGAACCCACGATCTCTGGACTGAGAGAATAGCATCGCTACCACTCAGCCACAGGGGCACTCAATTTAATTTTTATAGAATTGCTTGTGAAGTGTAACAGTGTTGCCAGTGGGGATCCTTTTTTTAAAAAGTTAAAAAATATAAAATAAATAAAATAAATATAAACTTTTAAATAAAAGATATTTAGCAAGCAGTCTTTATAAAGAATTTTAGGGTGGTTTTAGCTGAAGTAGTTAGCACGTTGACTACAAAACCGAAGATCCTGGGTTCTGTACCCGACAGTCATTAAATAACAACACCACGCATTTTTCTGATGTGCATTAGTGTCCCTTTGTATCAGTTGTTGTAGGAAAGTTCAAGTGATGAAGGCATAGTCACTGGTCACTTAACTATACCGCCTTCAGCAGATGCCAATCCTAATGTAATATCAGAGCGTCTTCCTTCGTCGGTATTTTGTAGCAGACTCAACGGCGAAGTAAAATAACCAATAAAATGGCTACTAATCACAGCTTCAAAAAATTTAATACGTCTCATTTGACACCAGAAGGCGCTGCAACACTGCGTGATTAAAAAGCGTGCAAAAAGCAGAGTTTGAAAAAGTATGAAGCTTTCTTCTATCTCTTCCTTCACCACCTGTCTTCTATCTCTATCCCTTTCCTAAAGAAGGTAACACTTAGTAATAGTAGTAGGCATTAATTGCCTGAGTGTTACTTCTCTATTAAAAAAAATAGTAAAAATATATATATATAAATCTTATTTTAGTTACCGTAAACCAATATTAAAAATAATAATATATTACTAGATGTTTACACATCTCCGCTGTGATCGGACTCACATTGCTTTTTTTTTTTATTTCTTAAATTAATGTTCATTTAAAATAATGGTGTTTGATACCAAAGTTGGTTTTTAGAAAGAAATTTTTAAAACTGTTTACGATAGTTGAAGAAGTAAATGCTACAAGCTTCGTCAGCACACGAACGTAAAACAAACAGCCAACAACAACAAAAAAATTTATTAGTAAATTTAACCAATTTCGACGGTTAAACTTACAACAACCAACAAAATTGGTTAAACTAACTGATATAATGTAGTAAGAAAATGCTAAAATGCTAAATGCTTGTTATAAAAGGTGTCTCAAGAGAGAGAAAAATAGGGAATCGATTAAAAAATAAATGAGTCCGTTATTTAAAAAATGTTTATTACTTATTTAAATACTTTAAATTGTTAGATCCCCAAGCAAAGGTACTTAATTGATCCCTTTTTGCAAATTACCATACTCCTCTGTTCTATCGCCATCCACTCCTTAACTGCATTTACTGTATCATATACATATTTTTGTTTTTCTTTAAACCACAAATTAAAATATATGAATATATTTTGTATATTAAACTCAAATTTGAAGTAAAACAAGGATTTATTAAAATAATACACATGCTGCTGCTGGCTGGCTGGCGTGGAGCATAAATGAAAAATATATATTCATTTTTGTGTTTGTACAAATATAATCTTACTGCAAAAGTGCAACAGCAGGATTAATAATAAACAAGAAATTGGAAAATAAATGGTGGAGAAATATAACAGTAAATTTAGTAAAATTAAAGTATAATATTAATATTAAAGCAAGGAATTAGGGAAAATTTTTAAAGGATATTAAAAAAAATAGTAGCACAAATTTTTTAGAGAAAAATTAAACTTCTACAAAAGGTTAAGTTAACAATTGTTAAATGTTAGCATATATTTTTTTATGTGTTTTTAATTATTATTAGAATTTATATATAGATATGGCTTCCATTGGAAAAATTTTGGTTCGTTAGCTATTGTCGATTGTGCTTAGCACTTTTACTACTCGTTGTCCATAATGATTCACTGGTATTAACTTTCAATTCACCTCAAAAAATATCAAACGATTGCTTTAGGCAAGGAGAGAAGAGTGGCAAATATCTTGCAAAGTATTGACTTGACAGTCGACAAATGATTATAAAAGAAAAGGAATTCATTCTACCAGCGGCTTAGTTAGGAAAATAATAACAAGTTGATTTACTTTATTTTGTATTAGGCAAGGTAAAGTTAATGACAATAGACCCAAATGGATCTCCTCTTCCTAACCTAGGTAAGGTAAGGCTTGGCAGACTTCCAGTTTAAGGGTCAAAGCCAGATTATTGAGGTCCTATTTGGTCCCATTGTGTTACCTAGAAGGAAAACCTGAAGGAGAAGAGGTAATTTTTACTAAAGATTCTCCATTCAGCTCAGTTCTGAGCCAACCTGACGACCGAGTAAACGAGTTTATTCATCTAATGTCACAGTTTGAATAGAATGTTAAGCAGTGGACTGCCCATTAAAACTCTCCTTTCCTCAGAGAAATAGCGCCGAAAGGAGAGAAGTTGTTCCATACTCTCTTCCTCCTTTTCATTATGACAACTTCTATCGAAATCGTTATACGGCATATTTGCATCTCCAATAAGAGAAAGTATATTTGCTCGTGAGGTGTCCTATTGAGGATCTACTACAATATTATTGTGTCCATTATCGAGCAGTTAACCAGTTTGGACCACTTGGTCTATGCGATCCGAAATAACGTTTAATCTTACAGCATTTCCATGGTACGCCAACTATTTGTTCTATTTCACGAATGTGTATTATTCCACTACGATATTTCCCAGCAAATTGTTGTGTCCTAGAATCCAGAGTAACTCCGGGTTCTAATGTCGCGCTTAAAAATATCTGGCATTCACTGTATTTTGTGTGGGAACTTTTTGAATGAAATGTTAATCATCAGGCATGTATATATGCATATATCTTTGCGCTCTTCAAAAAAAAAAAAGAAATAAGGACATAAATTAATTCACATACTTAAAGTATCAAAAGCAAAGCAGTTGTCTTAAGTTAATCGAAAATAATCAAGTTAACAGGCATGTGCATAATTAGTAAAGCGCAAACAACAGTGCCAAGACTGCAGTAAATTAGAGATGGTAAATTTAAGCTTTCATTACAAAAAAGTTTTCAACAAGTTGTAATAGAATGAATCAAAACAATTCACGTATTCTCTTTGCACTGCAAATTTTGATTACGGTAGACCAAACTTAAGAGCACTCATGCTGAAAATGTGGAGGACTGCAAAACAGCTTGATGTTCCGTTCTTCTAGTAATTGTCAGAATATTTACAACTGTCTTGAATGTTATTCGTCTTATGTAACTTGGCTTCCTAAAAAGATAAACTTTAAACTAAATAAAACTACACAAAGAAACAAAAATAAATTCCCCACAGAAATTAGGTAATATGTGATGATTTTAGTCCGTAGACAGTGTTGCCGTATACATAAAATTGAGGAAAAACTTTTTCTTATAAGAAAAATCGCTTTAAAAAATTCTTCATTTCGAGAATTTGAGATATTATACAATTATAAAAGCCTTGATAATGCGCCTCAACATAAAGTTCACAGAACTTTTATCTTTAAAAATAATATGTATATATTTTCTTTCACCTCTTTGCAGCAAATTTACTCTACACTAATGCTTTTGGTTAAACGAGGCCTAAGCCCTAAAGCTGTTAAAAGCCAGCAGTAAAATGACCACCAGCCCCTTCCTAACAAAAACCAAAAATTTATAAAAAAAAAACTAAAGAAAATACATAAAGAATTTTTTTTGTATAAATGTATTGTAAATGCTTTTGCCTAGTGATTAAACAAATAACAAAACATACATATACATAATATTAAAATAACAAATAAACTACAACATGAAGTTAATTAAAATGTACTTTATATAATAATTGTATTTATACCTAAAAATATATAAATAAAACATATTAACACTAATATTACAGCAAAATAGTACATATGTGTAATATATATTAAAACAAAAGCTTTTCTTATGTTTCAAAAGCTTTGAAAACTAAAAAAGCTCAACAGACAAAAAGCTCCTTTTTTGTAGAAATAAAACTAAAATATATTTGTAAAAATATTTTAGTAAACATTAAGACATGTGTGTATGCAGTATATAAATATTGAATATGCTAAATATTTGATGAAAATTTTTATGCCAGAAGAGCTTTTTTGAAATAAATAATTAATACAACAAATTAATTTAAACAAGACAATAGACTTTAAATAGCAGTTCATGTATATTAAACATTATAAATTTCATAGTTTGTTTAATGACTGGAAGATAAAAAGAGGAATTTTAATTTAGTTTAATAAAAAAAATTTGTTTACATTTTTGTAGACTTCGAACAACAATTAGAAAATCCAAAACTGTTGCCCAAAAACAACTAACAATATCAAGGGTATTCAGCATGTGCTGCCTATTTTATTGTTCTACTAACTTCTTGCATTAAAGCAATCTTTGATTGTCATTGAAATGCATTAAAATAAATTCAGTAAAGTGCAACTTTGATACTACATAGACAATACCATAGGAACTTGATAGTTTTGGAACATGTTGTTTTTTTTAATTTTGGTTTTTTTTCGTTATGTGAATTTTTTTTAAGGTTTTATGGTGTTATTTTTTCTTGCGACATTTTTAATTTTGGTTTGATTTATTTGCATCTTAGCAATTTATTTTATTTGGCAATTTTTTTTCGTTTTGGTGATTTTTTTCAGTTGTTGCGATTTTCTTAATTTTGGGGTTTTTAGTTTTGGGGGACTGTTTTTGATTGTTGGCGTTTATTTTTGTGGTAAATAAAAAATTTTAGTTACAGTGATTTTTCTTAGTTTTGGCGATTTTTAGTCGACTTTCCGCGTTTTTGTTTTTTGGCGAACTATTAACTTTTGGTGATTAATTTTCATTTAAGCGATTTATTTTATTTTTGGTGATGTATTTAATTTAACCGTTTTTGTTTTATTTTGGCGACTTTTTGGTGACATTTTGTATATTTTTTTGCAATTTATATATTTAGTTTTACCGATTTTTGTAGTTTTGACACATTTTTCGTTTTGGCGTTTTTTGGGTTCTTTGCGAATTTAAATTTTTTTGCCATATTTTTAATTATAGGGACTTATTTTCATTTAAGCGATTTATTTTATACATGGTGATATTTTTCATTCAATTATTTTTTAATTTTGGCAATTTTATTGTTGTTTCGGCATATTTTTGATTTTGAGATTTGTAAGTTTTACCGCTCCATTATGAAAATTTAAGAAATAAATTTAAAAAAATCTAAGAAGTATCGTATTTTATCGATAATTGAAACTGAAAAAAATTTAAATAATGAAATCATTGTGCAAAGTGATGCGTTTCACTGAAATTAATCGATAAAAAATATGAAGAAACTATCGATAATTAAATTTTTTTATTTTCGATGACAGCAATAAACATCAAAAAATATATATAATAAAAAATAAATACAAAATCCATACTTTTTTTCAATAACAAAGGCTTAAAAAATTAAAGATATTTTAAGTATTTTATACAATGTGCTTTCGTATATTTAATCGATAACTAAAGCTAAGAAAAAAGTTTTGCGAAAACTAATCGATTAAAATCTTTTTTTTTAATTCAATAGTTACATATTTTTTATTAGAAAGTATGGAATATTTTTATTTATTGTTTTTTTCGCTAAAGTAAACATAAACAGCATGAAAAAAATCCATTTAATATGTTTTTTCAACTTATCGATAGCATATATTACATGTATTTACAAAGTCAAGTTAATTTTAGCGATTACAAAAAGATATAAGAAAAATATTTTAAATTTTTTATCGATAACAAAATTGTTTACGTTTAAATTTTTAAAAACAATTTAAAATATTTATCGATTACAGCGATAACTTGCATATAAGAACTCACTAGCGAATAAAATTGCTGAACTTTTTTTTTAATTTAAAAATTTTTAAAAAGTTTAAAAAAAAACTTACCGATAACATCCGTAACACTTAGCATGAATTTAAAAATCAATCAAAAATAAAATTCCTGATTTTAATTACAAAAACAAATGCTTAAGTAACTAAAAACAATATGAAACTCTATCGATAACAAATATCTAAAATAAAAATTCTCGATATTATATGTACTAAAAATTATTATTTTTTAATTTTGTCGATAACAAATTTTTTTTTGTTTACACCTTTAAAACATTAAACGAGAATTTTCGATAATAGCAACAACGTGCATTTAAAAACTTATTAAACAAATAAAATGCCTAAACTCAATAACAAAAACCAATAAATAACAGATTACAACGTTTTTCATTTGAAAATTTTTAAAAAATTTGAAAATAATTATTGGTAACATCCATAACATTTGGCATGAATTTAAGAAATCTATAACTAATATAATTCCTAATTACTAATACAAAAACTAAAATAAACAAAAATAAAAATATAAAATTTTATCGATAACAAATGCTTAAAAATTTCGAACATATTAAATATTTTATTTATTCGATAACAAAAATTAAAAAAAGAAAAGTTATCAAAAAAAAAAAATTTTTAAAAATTTTCTAAATAATTTTTTAATTTAAAAATGTATCGCGGACCTCAGCAAAGGTAACTATGATCATAGCATAAAAATAAGTTATTTTTCTTCAAGCTTAGGAACCTACACAAACAAAATTGTCCTAATAACATTTTTAGTTACAAGAAATACAAAAATAGTCAATTCAAAATTATGTCCCTTTTCACAATGTATGATTAAGAGTTAACGCGAACTTTAACTGTCAATTCTTCCCTGTTAGCTTTTAATTGTATATTGTGAAAATTGCCGTTACTTGTATAAATTAAACTCTTAAATTAATTAAATTTTTTAAGAAAAATTTAATTGATTCAATTGAATTTTTGAAACAAAATTTTAATATAAAATTTTCCATTGATTATTTTTTCAATTAAAGGCGTTAATAGAAAAATTTTTTTCTGATTAAAAATCCCTTTTTTTTAATAAATAATTAATTAATTTAATTTATTTATTATTAATTAATTTTTCTTGGTAAGTTTTTTTTCAATAAATGTTTAATTAAATTCTTAAAAGGCGTCAATCAATTAAATTTTTAAACAAATGTTTAATTGATCCAAATTAATTTTCAATTGATTAATTTTATTTTATTAATTAAAAGCGTTAAAATAAAAACATTTTTTCAGAAAATATATTTAATTAAAATTACACTAAATATGTTAACATAAGACGCTTAAAAAACCTAAAAACGTTAACAGAAATTATTATTCTTTCTTAATAATTAAATGATTAAATAAATTAATACATTAATTAAATATAGTTTCAAAATCAATGAAAAATTTTATTGAAAAAAACATTCTTATTTATCTACAATTCAACAAGTGATTGAATTAATGCATGTTTTAATTAAAATTTACATTATACCGTATCACAAAACCTCGGTATTTGAGAAACAAAAACTAAGGATTTTTTTCTGTGCAGGAACTAGGCAATATAAATTCTAAGGCATTGTCTTGGCCGCCAATGTTGAACTTTAAAAGAAAAGCTGTTTTATTAATAAAATCTCCTTACCCTCCTCTTTTTGTCTTTTACTAAGCCATCACAACAGATTCATAATAAACAAACAAATTAGTTTATAAAATAAAAACAAAAAAAAAATTACCAGAAAACTACATAAAACAAATTATGTATATGTACACATATATGTCTATATTATACATTTATTGGCGCTCGTATTGAACAAAACTAACAATTTTATAAAATATATTATACTCGTATTTATAAGACGTACATACATATGTATGTATGTATAACCAATATAATAATCTTTAATTGTTGATATAAATAATATATTTTATTTATGTAAATAAAGTGAAAATTCTAAGTAAATATTTATAATACGAAATAATATTAAAGTTAATATTTACTTATAAATGTTTAACAAGGAATATACTCTATAATATCAATTAAGTTAATAATTATATAAATGAAAATTTATGGTATAAGGAAAATATAAGACAACTAACGAAATATTACTACAAACATAAAAGGAAAATTACACTCATCACCACATGAATAGAACTCCCTACCATACACCCTATTTTAAAAATTTAATATTTTTGACATTAACAGCATTAGAAGAAACTGAAGTGTTAATTTTTAACCGACTTCAAAAAAGGAGGAGTTTACCAATTCGTTTCTATTTTTTTAAGAGAGATAAATTTGTTCTAAAAAATGTAATGATAAAAATCAAGTATACCCTTGCTATGAGTTGCATTTGGGTTTCGATCTTTACTGGTTATCGAGCATCGAATGTTAAATTCATATTATGAGCGTCGAAAATTTCGTAGAGTAACGAATTTTCTATCGAACAGAATTTTGCTTTCGATGCAGTATTTTAATGCAAAACAAAAAAATTCTAAAAATCTAAGTATCAAACTATTGTCTTTCATTTTTAGGCACCCAAACACAAGCTGTAAACTATTTTTGTCGGTTTAATATAGATCAAAGATCGTAAGAACAAAATAATTCGAAAGGTTTCATTTATGAGGGAAAATCTTAAATTTTCCCTACTCTGCATAACTCAAGAGCTTCAAATATTGAATCTTGTTGCAAATTTTAAAAATCATACTGAGTGAGTTAATTCACAATAGCGACATTAATAATACCAATTCTTTCGACAGTCGAAGATCGAAAATTGCTCATAATAAGGGCCTAAGATTTGTAAAGAGGTTGATTTCAAAAATAAATCTTTTATTAAATTAAGTAAAAAATGCTACTTCAATATTCGCGTGAAATGAATGCGACGCCGTTCGAAAAATATTATGTAGAGCCTCCCTTGTTAACGACAGTTTCGAATATACTCTATTGGGAATTGAATCATACGACGACTTAAGAAATTCTTTTTGTTACTGATCTGCTGCCGAGAAACGTAAACTTTGCGAGTCAGCCACTCCCACATATTTTAAATAATATTAAGACCAGGAGAGTAGGGAGGCCAATTCAGCAGACAAAAATTTTATTCGGTAACCCTGACTTACTTTATCACCCGGTTAGTGTGGATTGCTGCATTGTCATACTGAAAAGTAACACACATTTTTTAATTTTTGGTCTGAAATCGATTATATGTGATCGTAAGCAATCGATTTCCGTAAAAAAAACGATATTAAAAAATTTAACCTAAGTCATTTTGGCGGTTATGGCTCGATATGCTGGTTCTATTCAAGTGGCGAGCAGTGTAAAATTCGATAACAAGCTAAAACTTAAAAAAAATAAATAAAAAGCAAAAAATAACAGAAAAATTTAAAAAATGTTTAATAAGGTACCAATGAAACTAAAAGGGTTTGTACGTTTTTTAGTTTTTTTAAGTGAAAATTATTTCACTAAAACGTATTCATCGATTCGCCTAAATATTTTATATACATATGTATATAATTAATTAAATTTTGCTAAATATTTTTTTCTCATTAACAATATTGTTCTTTTATTTATTAAATTTTATTACATAAATTTTTTAATTTACATGCTACATAAGTAAAGAACTTTCTTCAAATTGGCAAAAGTGTCAAAGCGAAAGCTTTCGTCCCTCAAAATGTTTCAAATTGCAACTGTAAATGAATAACCGTTAATTCGTTAACTTTTAATAAACAAAGCTTTTTTCACACGCACCTGCAAAGATCTTTAAAAGCTTTCGTTTCTCATTCTCTTCGTTTAAAACACTCAAAAGCTTTTACTCTTTCCACTGCCACAATTTGTAACTCTTTCTTATTTCTCTTTATAATGCTCTTAATTTTATAACTTAAACAATAATATAGGAATACAGAGTAAGTAATTTTAACCCAATTTAGCCACTTTATTTATGATGTATTAAGGTATTTTATATAAAATATTTTTATATTTTATTTCTCTATCTTTTTTTAGCTTAATTAATAATTTAGTTATTTGAATAGTATGTAATTTTTCACCCCTTTTTTTATTTGGAGTTTTACATTACGGTTATAGTTTTTATAGCCTTATGTCATGTCTAGAATCTATAACTAATAAAAAAATGGTGTAACTAAAAACCTTAAAAAACAAGAAAAGAAAAATGATTTAACCTTATTTGGTGGGTGGAAATTTACTTTTTTTCCCATATAATTGCCAAGAAAGAAGGAAGTCGTTTCGTAAGAAATTTTGGGTAATAAAAGAAAAGAAACTTAGTAAAGTAAAATAAATTGGGTCATGAGCTAATTAACTATAAGCATATGTACATATTTTTTATTCAAACTAAAAGCAAGGCTAAAGGTTGTACAAAAATATCAGGTCGATATTTGGTATAAGACACAATAGTATATTGAAACATAAAAAAATATTTGTGTGCTAACATTTTATTCTGTACATAAGGGCTGCTTAAGGAATTAATTTAGCTGCGTTTTCTAACGTGTTTAATGACAAAAATAGGTCACAGGAAAACACGAAAAACCAAACTATATTCTATCCTTAAAGTTTTTAAATAAGTTCGCTTATTAGAGTTCTTTGTTACTTATGAATGTATGTATATTTATGCATGTCAAAAAAAATTTTTAACATTGTTAATTATATGGAATAATTAGGTAAAAAAAGTTATTTCATATCCTTGACATTTTCATACAATAAGTTGAATTTGTAAAATGCTGTGCAGAACATTTCGCCTTAAGGACTTAGGCAACGCTGCATTACGGCGATGCTTTCTTGAACAATTTCCTGGCGTTACCATGCGGTTGAGTTAATTATGCTAAACTTTCTAAAAGAAACAAAATATATTAAGAAAAACAATATACCTAACAGTCCTAGGAGAGGCGTTATCATAAAATAAAATATTTAATTGTATTAAAGATATTATTAATATATTAATTTTTGTCACATAAATATTCACTTATGTTTTAATATTAGCGTGCTGGAAGCAATAAAAAAAGATTATTTGAATTTAATATTAATTAAGTGATAAATAGGTATTTATGGTTAAATTTTACATAAATCCCTATCAATTCTACACATTATTTCCCATCTAGTTAACAAACCACATTATCTGGCCACACTCATACCAAGAACATCA
Source organism: Tachina fera (assembly GCA_905220375.1). Lineage (NCBI taxonomy): Eukaryota > Metazoa > Arthropoda > Insecta > Diptera > Tachinidae > Tachina > Tachina fera. The sequence goes on from LR999964.1 coordinate 126,266,349, forward strand.
AAAAATACAATTTGTCAAAGCTTGCACAGTTCAGCAATTTTGCAACTAAATTTAGAACATTTTATTGTGATTTAGCGAAAAAATTTTCATAAATATTTTAAATGTCATGATTTAAAAAATTTCTTAACCTTGGTTATATTACCAAGGGTAATACTATTCCATTGTGAGTTTTGGGCCATTTTCACCAATTTTTGCACTTTTTCGCCAGCCCTATTGCACGCCCACTAATCATACTTACTCTTTCGGTTGTGATTACCCTGACTGCCGATTTTCTATCTTCCCGAATCTTTAATAAAGAAAGTTGCTGATTTTACCCCAAATTTTCTATTATCGAGTTTTCATCATAAGTTGACGTTTTGAGATCCTGGTAATCCAGTATGACTATTTTTGCAATGATATCCATATGTATGTATGTAGTATGTGTGTGCATGCATCCGCATTCGAAAGATGTGAAGCTTATTTAGCTGTCGTAAGATATTGAATAGATGCGGTTCGTTGGATTTCGAATATAAAATTTGCACAAAACTGCTTTTTTAAACTTAAAAAGGCACGTTAATTTTTGCTAATTTAACTAAAATCTTTTCGAACAAATCATTTGTTTTTTGTCTAATTACTTAAATAGTCTTCGACAAATCGATTTTAGATAATCACTGATGTTTGTGTGAAGAAGTTCCACAGATGGGGCCTTTTTCTGACATATGAGAAATGAAAATAAAGTATTTTCACAACTGTTTTACAACACTTGTAAGTTTTGAGAAACAATCCCATGGACTGCAAGGTCAACCGATTCCATTATTTATATCACTGATGTAATTTTCTTGGCAAAATTGTGCAAAATAAAATCGAACACATTCTTATTCTCTTGCATTTAGTCGTCAATGAGACTGTGACGATAACACATGCGTAGCGGGTGCATTCAATTCTTCATAGATACAGTGAAAGAAAAAAAGTGGAATGCGAAAAATATTTTATGATCACTTATGCTTTTCGCAGCCTCGTAACTCGGAAAATAAGGGTCGACCCCAACTTTTTTATTTAATTTTTGTTTCTTATTTTTTAATTTTCTATCACATAGGCTCCTTTTAATTTTTTTCGAGCAGCTTTACTAAACGGCATTTCTTGAAAATATTTATTTTTTTCTATTTACTTCAGAGACGAATGAGACAACTTTTCTCACACACACAACTATAGATTTATTTTTGACATCACTGATTTATATCTTATGTTTTTATTGTTTTAATACTCAAAAAATTTTTTTTGATATGGTCACACTCTTACCAACTCTTCCACGAGTGCATGTGTTTTTCTTGTTTTGCATTTGTTTTTTTTTTATTAGCCAGTGTTGCAAGTTTTTTTCTAGTGCTTATCCTCAATTTTTGGTTTGTCATGCTCAAAAATCCCCAAATTGAGTTTTTTTATTCAAAATTTTCTTTTGTGAATTTTTTTTTAATTTTATTTAAAAAAATAATGACAAAAATAACATATTTATTCAATAAACTTCATTTATATCGATAGGTATATTAACATTCATATTAATTCAATTTGTACTTATAAAACTTGTAAAAAAAAAATACATATAGTTTAATAAACACAAGAATATAAAATTTTTTAACCAAATTTTACCATTTAAAAAACTTTAGAACCCAAATCTTCTGATTCATTAGTCTCAGAAACTTTATTGTACAGAGATAGTACTTTTATTAAAAAGTTTTAGCATAAAAGCAAAAGGATTAAAATTTTCACAACAAATTGAATTATTTTTAAGGTGTGTGTTTATTCTGAGAAGTGCATCAGACAAGTCTAATTGCATTTTGCTACGTATTTTTGTTTTGGTTGTGTTCATTATTGGTTAATCTGCCTTGATACTTCTTTTTTATTAGAAACTATTCACTATGAATAGTAACACACATAAAAATAAATAGCCAGATCCCCAATATGGAATTTTTATCTCCAATCACGAAAAAAATTCCCAATTTAGGCACAAATCCCAAAAACTGGCAATACTGTCGTGAGTCTCCGAGCGATGAGTGATATTTGTGCTCTTTAATTAAGGTTTTTTAGTTTCTTAATATTTCCCAAAGAAATAAATTCAGTATTCTCTTACAAAGCGTTCTGCTCTCATTATACTTAATTATTTAGCAGCGTTGCCATTTTGGTGCTTTATTTTTGTTTTAGAAAAATGGGTATTTATGTTGCTTTTTATAATATCTGAGAGTGCTTTTTAGTAACTGAAACATTTAACTAGATACTATTCATTAAACACGTGTGATACTTACTTTTATTTTTTTTTAATTAGCATGCATGAGAATTTTTCGTCTGATATAATAAAGAAGTGTGTAAGGCGGCTCAACCACTTGCAATATAATTGTGCAGTTTTCCTTATTGTACAATAATCTCGTTAATGTGTATGTCACATTCGAAGGTTGCACAATCAAGACAATTGTGTTATGTGGTGGTAACAATGTTCAGTGTTGTTTACTTTTTCCAAATGTTTTCGTGTCTAAGCGCGGTCATAGTATAAATCAAAATGACAATAATATGTACAACAACATATGCAAAATATTGTGTAATGGATGGGCTGTTTTAGATTTATAAAAAAAATTATACAAGAAATACCGTTTATTTATTAGACATAAGGTCTTGATGTTATTTGAAATTTTTGTTAACCAAAAAACAAGCAATAATATGACATGAAAATTTTTTCTTAATTTAATTTATTACATAATTTATTAATTAATTTTTCTTAGTTCTTGAAAAAATATATAAAAACTATTATAAATATTATTATTTTTTATTATCAATATTGTTATTACACGCAATTTTTTTATATTAAACCCTTTTCCCCATATTCTTATATGCCCACAGTGCTTTTGTAGATCTAAGAGTTGGCATCACTGTTAGCTAGCCTCAGCTAATTTTATCACACTCTCCATTGAATCACCAATATTTTGCTCTTTTTACAAACAAGCAACAACAACTACAACAACCAACCACATTAAGTAAAGTAATAAAACAAACAAACAAATAAATAAAAATAAAAACAAGTTGATTTTAAGAATAACGTTGTGTCTTCAACAAATCAGTATTCATTTAAAAGCGAACAAATTAAGACGGTGTGAATTTTATTTTATTTTTCAAAATATAAAAAGAATTTATGAAATAAATAAATAAAAGTAAATATATATAGTACCTATTCAGTGAAAGCAAATGTGTTAATAATAAAATAATTAACGATTTTCTTTTATTTTTATGAATAAAAGAAAAAGTGTATTTAGTGGAAATAATAAAACCTTTATAAAAGTTTTTTTCTAGTTAAAAGGTTGGAAATAAACAAAAAAAGATTAAACAAAATATGTGTGTACATAAATATGTATGTATGTATGTAGACGGACTAACGGTAAATGTGTTTAAAATGTAAGTAAGAAAGTGCAAGTGTTAAAAGAAAATACCTATGTAAATTGTTTTATATAATTTTACAAGTGCTGTTCATTCAGCGATTATTAATTTTTAATTCACAAACGTATTGACAATTATTTTGGTTGCGACTTATTGAAAAACAAGTGCTTAAAAACATTGTCATTCTTGGAACAAGTTGAACTTTTTGATCGTGAGTAATTTTAAAAATAAAAATAAAAAACTAGTAGTCTGAATTATTGGATAGTGTGAATAAAAAATAAATTAAGTAGAAACCAAATACTTTTTTTATTCACACTACCCATTGTCACATATTATGTATTTCAAATACCTACATATCCATCACCATCTCCATCCACCACCATCATCTTCGTACCTACTATTTGTGAATGTATGTGGAATATAAATATACCTAAAATTATTCCAATATATTATTTATTCTTTTAAATTTAAATTTAAACCTTCTGAAATGAATTGAATAAATTTTTTTTGCAGTCGACATAAAAGTTAACAGAAATTTAAATAGTGCTAATTATCTGATCGAGAGTGCTTATGTCTCATATCCATTCATATGTCGAAAGTACCAAATACGCTTGGAATTAAAAAACTACTTCTCTTAATTAATTTAATTACAGTTTGACATACCTATCATTGAAAACTTAAAAACGACTTGGTCAAAATGATGTTGTAAACTTCTTCTCTTATTTTGCAACCTGTGGCGTTAGTATTGTTGTGTGTAGGGAATTCCCAGTTTCTCATGCCCGTTGTTCTAATCCTGTCAAAGCTAGGCTGACTGCCATATGAATACCTTCCTGAAGAACTAGTTATACTACTCCACTAGCTTACCCGACAGACATTGTGCTGTCATAACTGTGAATATTGAATTCACTCTCATTCACACAATTTATTTAAAGAAATAAAATTTAAAAAAAGAGAGAAAAAGTACCAAAAGTACCAATTTTCACCCATTTTACCCGTACCCTGTATTTTTTATCTGAACCATATGCTTGCTATCCGTCTACCGAATTTCATCAAAATTTATTAATCGGTTGTCGCTTTACAGTGGACAATTTATTTAAAGAAATAAAATCTAAAAAAAGAGAAAAAGTACCAAAAGTATAAATTTTCACCCGTTTTACCCCCTCCTATCAAATTTCATCCAAGCGCGCATATTTCCTATTTTTTTTATTCCATATCATTCTTCTCCATACAATAGCTAATAAAACATAAAAAGAATTAGGGGAACGCAAACGGCATTCGCCAGCATAAAAATTAACTTGAGCACTTCCTCATGGAAAAAAATATTGATATAATGTTGGTCTCTGAGACTCATTTGACTTCAAGGAGCTTATTTAAAATAAATGGTTACACTCTATATGATTCAAAGGACCCGAGGGGGAGAGCATGCGGTGGGTCAGCAATTCTAATTAAGTCAAGACTCAAACACTATGTCCTTGATAACATTTGTGAAGAACATCTACAAGCAACAAATATTTGTGTCGAAAATTTTGTTACAAATTTCGTGATATCATCAATTTACTCCCCTCCCAGATTCGCAATTACTGAGGATCAATTCGAGGAATTCTACAAATCTCTTGGCCCTTGTTTTGTAGCAGCTGGGGACTACAATGCAAAACATACGTTCTGGGGTTCGCGTCTTATTACACCTAGAGGTCGGGCATTGTTCAACACAATTTCAAAAATGGGCTTGGACGTCATTTCAAGTGGGGAGCCCACTTACTGGCCTACGGACATACAAAAAATTCCGGATGTTATAGATTTTGGAGTAATGAAAAATATCGGTAGGGAATTAATTCATGTTGAAGCTTCTGTTGATCTCTCCTCCGATCACTCTCCCACGATTGTTACAATTTGTAGCCCACTAAAAAGTGACTTCCCTGTCCCATACGTAAAGATGATCAACCGTGTTAATTGGCTGGGGTTCAAAAAATACCTCAGTAGCCATTGTACGGAAAATATTAACCTAAGAACACCAGGTGATATTGAATCTAACATTGAAAATCTTAACGAAAATATTAAACAGGCTGCTGAACATGCTACTACTTCCCATCCGCAGACTGGGTTTAATAGGATTTATTCTACAGACATTGAACGTCTTTTACGTGAAAAAAGGACAGCTAGAAGGGAATGGCAACAGCACAGATCACCCCAAAATAAAATTAGATTTAAAGAGTGCACTAGACGACTCCAAGAGCTGCTGGCATATGAAAAAACTGTATGTCTTAAAAATTATCTGGAAAATCTTGATGCCACACCTGCATCTAATTACTCCTTGTGGCGAGCTGCTAGAAAGCTTAAAACACCCGTTGAATATAGACCACCTCTCGCCAGAAGCGATACTGAAAAAGGTAACATATTTGTTGAGCATTTAAAATCCGTATTTACCCCAAATACATGTACTGGTGTTGTTGATTTACCGAGTGTGGTTGCGCTACCCCCTCGACCCATAAAATTTAAGACGCGTGATGTTCAGAAACTAATTGCTGAACTCAACCCGAAGAAAGCTCCAGGTATTGATGGAATAAGTAACAATATGCTGAAAAACTTGCCCCATATTGCAATTAGAATCCTGTTAATTATTTTTAACGCCATTTTACGACTGGAGTATTATCCACAAAGCTGGAAGCTTGCGAAGGTCAAAATGATTCCAAAGCCGGGCAAAGACCTTACCAAGGCTGAGTCATACAGGCCAATAAGTCTGCTATCAACAATGTCAAAACTCTTCGAAAAGCTGCTCATGACAAAATTGTCCCCAATTTTAACTGATAGTGGGTGCATCCCAGACCATCAATTTGGTTTTAGAAGTCAGCATAGCACCATCGAACAAACTCATAGATTGGTGCAATTTATAAGAAGAACTTTTGAAGAAAAAATGTATTGTTCTGCCCTGTTTATTGACGTTTCTCAGGCCTTTGATAAAGTGTGGCATGAAGGCCTTATTTTAAAATTAAAATCATATTTACCAATAAATTTTCTGAATTTATTAGAAAGCTACATAACTACCCGAAAGTTTACGATTGTGGAAGGAGAATTCATGAGTCTGCCCCAATCTATATCATCCGGTGTGCCACAGGGGAGCATACTGGGGCCAGTTTTGTATTTGATTTATACTTGTGATATGCCTGTGAGCAGCAATATCCATACATCTACGTTTGCCGATGATACAGCCTGCTTAAGTATGCACGAAAATCCTCATGAGGCTTCGCGATATCTACAAGAGCATATTACACAACTGGAACTATGGTTACAACTATGGAGAATTAAGGTAAACGAGCAAAAGTGTGTTCAGGTAACATTTACCCTAAGAAGAGATACTTGTTCCCCCATTCGAATCAACAATCAAAATATTCCTCAGCATTCCCAAGTGAAATACCTTGGTATACACCTTGATCGAAGGCTTACATGGAAACATCATATTGACTTTAAGCTAACTCAGATGAAACTCAAGTTATCTCAAATTCATTGGTTGATTGGCAGAAATTCAACACTTAGTCTGGACTGCAAACTTTTAATATACAAGTCCCTTTTGAAGCCAATATGGTTTTACGGTATCCAGTTATGGGGCACTGCTTCAGCTTCCAATGTAGAGAGAATTCAACGAAGACAAAACAAAATTTTAAGGTTAATAACATCTGCTCCATGGTACATTAAGAATTCAAATTTGCATCGTGATTTAAAAATGCCACTAGTGACTGAAGAAATTGCAAGATACGCAGGCAAATACTTAACAAAACTCGAGTCACATCCTAATCCGCTTGCTCGTAATATTTTGAATTTTAATGGTCACATCCGCCTAAAAAAGAGGGACACAAGGGCTCTTATACTCAACACTCTAGATGGGAATGCTTGAAAATACATTTAATTTTCCTTTTTGATTATCACTACTTTGTATTATTTAAATTATCACTAAGTTTTGGCCGACACTGGTCGGGCTAAATAATTATATTTTAGCTTTAAGATTTGATCACTTATTGTTAGTTCATTTTTGAAGATACAATAAATAAATATATGTATTAAAAAAAAAAAAAAAAAAAAAAATTAGGGGAAACTGTCCATACATTCACGCTTGACACCGTGACAAAGGGAAAGGGATCCTTTTTTATATATGTATGTAAATAATCGCTCTGATTTGAAAGATGCATATATATATATTATGTCACGATATTAAATTCTGCAATGTACTGCACGTATTGAAAGGCTTCGACTGCAGTTAAAGGCTGATATTCGCTATCCTACACGAGAAAGTACAACCCTGGTATATTCAAATTTTCAAAAGACAATATTTTGTCATTAGATAAGGGTTGGAATTTTTTTCTAAAGTCGTACGATTGTGCATGTTCGATTAATGCCCTTTTGTTATAATCTGAAGACAATCTTAAGCCTGTACTAATGAGACTGCATCACACTCAGCTGGAAAGCTTAGAAAATGTTGGCATAGCACAATAACTTTGCTGTGCATATTAGAGTCGTGTCTTTGTTGAGAGCCTAGAGCACCTTGCTTTGAGATATAAAATCAAATAGAAACACCAGGACTACACCCGAAGGAATGAGCCTAACCTTCACCCTCTTACGAAATGCGCCCAAATTAAGGCCAAAGTTTTCCGATAGAACTCCATTCTCAGGAGACCTGCTCCTCCACTAGGCAAGCATGTTCTTTTTCATTCCTAATACTGAGCACGAAACCTTTTGAAATATCCGCTTCTTGATAAAGAACTGCTATAAGAGTTGTCACCTTCATACGAAAGTTCTCTGCAGCAGACACAGCAGCTTCTGTATTACGAGTTTCTTCAGGTTACCATCACTCATCAAGCCTATAGAGCCTAGTCTTTATAGTCTAGATTTTCCAAGCGTTACTGTAAGGCGGTAACCCATAAAAATAATGTGTTACTGCCCAATGACCTAATGTAATATATGTTCACCTATTTTTTTAGAGAAGTTGCTTTCGTACTTGCCTTATAAGCATGTACCGTTATTTTGAATTCCACTGAGTTGAAAAGAATATAGAACTGAAGCGTTTCGGGGTGCGACTTCGAGGTATGAGCGGTGGCTTATTAATCGTACTCTAAGGATTTGATAGATGATGACATTGCGAAATCGTTCTGTGATAGAAAGAAGATTGTGGACATTGTTAGAACCTCAAGGTTTTAAATAAATGATACTTGTCACCTTTAAAACATAATTTGGTAAGATTTTATTCAAGCTAGTGGCTGTGATTGCTACAAAAATCATCGCTGGAAGAAGATTCTTGGATCTTTAGCGTCCAACCAATCCTAGGGGTGTTAGTTCGACGCAGTCAATTGGACAGATCCTTAGGTGCTGTTGCTATTCAATAGGTATTGCTTCCGATAATGGCGAATGATCCAAGTATTTATTTTTTATAGAGAAGTAGCACTCAAGATATGAATGCCTCCTACTTTTACTAAGTGTTACCTTCTTTAGGAAAGAGAACGTGATAGAGACAACAGGTGGTGAAGGAAAAGATAGAGGAAAAATTCATTATTTTACAACTCTGCAGTTGTAGCACAATGAAGCGTATTAAATTTTCAAAGCTGTACTCAGTAGCCATTTCATTGGTTATTTTACTTTTCACATAATTCTGCTACACAATGCCGTCGAATGAGGGCGGTCTGCTCGATTTCTAGATTAGGATTAGCATCTGCTGAAGCAGGTGCAGTTCAGTGTCCAATGATTATGCCTTCATCACTTGAACTTTTCTACAAATACTGATACAAAGGAACACACTAATGAGCATCAGAAAAATGCATGGTGTTGTTACTTAATGACTTTTTCAGTGACCGGGATCTAACCCAGTATTAAGGAGGCCTTCTATAGTGCTGTACAGTATGGTTAAGCTATTTTTGTTTGGCTTATGCCCCACACAAGGACCATCTTCCGTAAGCCTTTTAGGCAATTCGAGTTTAGATGACTCGAAGCGCCTCAGCAAGTCGCTTGCTCATAGTCGGGGATAACTACATTCAAACTTTATAACCTGCAACTTCTAGGTTACATATTGTCTTCTTCTTAAGAGTAGCGGTGATCGCTTAACTACATCCAGTTTTAAGAATACCGAGGGTTAAAAACATCAGGGCAGGTTGTCACATTAATCTTAGACAAATATATCACTGAACACGGGTCTTCTAATCGTCACTTTCGATAACGAGCTAATTCGATAACATTTTTTCAGTTTGAGGTTATGGAATACGATATCGATAAATATTATTAGATTATTCGATAGCGAATGTCATAATTTAATTTTTTCGATATCGTACCATATTATTACTGACATAAACGAATCAGCTCGTTATCGAGAGTGACGATTAGATTTCAGGTTGATATTATTCCAACTCATCTAAAATTACATACCCGTTACATCAATGTTTATTTTTCATTTACACTTTGTTTTCCAAGTGTACTAGTTAAACTCTATTAATGTTGTAATTACTATAAAAATAGGGAGACATTTTTTATTATTCTTTCTTTTTGTAATTGAGCACTTATGTATTTTTGTACTTTGCTTTTGGACGTGTAATTGTTTGAAAGACATCGATTTTGTTTATTTGTTTGTGTTTTTTGCTTTGTGGTTTTCTACAAACATTTTGTTCACCAGTTGTTGCCACTATCTGAGTATGTCATGTGTAAGTGACATTAATTTGATGTTTCCCTTCTTGATGTCATATATTTTTTTTTCAAGACTTTTGAGGTGGTGTTGAAGTTTTTGCGCTCCTCTTTAAATGTGTTTCGTAAGAACTACTTACATACATACATACATACATACATGCATATTTACATATTTACATATATTTATATGCATAAAATTTTTTATGTTGCATGTTGTACAGTGTACTCATGCAAATATTTATGTACAAGTTTAAATGTATATAAAAAAAAGTTATGTAATTATATATTGTGTATACATATACATATGGACATATTTATTATTCTCACTGCCGCAAACTAATTATTTGATTTTCTGTAAGATCGGGTATTATTTTTAGAGTTATAAAAATAATAAAGTAGTAAATTGCCATGATTTTTTTTTGTTACAATTTAGTTCATGTTTGATTTATGTATACAATACATATATGGCCACCACGGTTGGATCGGAGGCAGCCAAACTTCCGCATATTTTAGACATTATTATAATTGAAAGCGTCAATCGTCCAGTAGCGCAAAATAGTCTAGTTATGGTTAGTAGTATTATTATTATTCGAACTTTATTTGTTTCCGTATTTATGATTTGATTAGGCTAAAGTTCGTATCGCTTTGTAAGCCGAATTGCATTTAATAATTATTAATGAACAAGTAACACCAAAGATAATTGTAAATATTCTGATAAACATGTGGTGGAACGGAACAACTAGCTATTTTCGAAGTTCACTTCTCCTTCATTATCAGCGTTCTTTGTGTTTGGTCCACTGCAATTTTATTAGGTTATCTTTTGTATCGCTTTGTAAGCCAAATTGTCTAGTTAATTTTCGTGTTCATTACGAAACATTGTTTGATCAACGGAAGCTTATTTCAGTTAACCCATTGTGGCTCGCGGTGTGTGGCATGTTGTACATCCTTACAAAACTTAAATTCCTCAACAAAGCTTTCATAAGATCAACGCAAAATTAGGATTAAGGTTAGGTTGAAAAGAGGGGCAATTTACCCAACCCGCATTCGCGGATTGCGCTCTTATCAAGAGATTTTTTCTATTTAATGCAGGGAAAAATCTTGATGTAATCAGACGTATAAAATATGGATCAGATCTAGAGAGGAGGCATTCAGTATTTCTAATGTGGTAATGATTAGCTATACAAGTAATGAGGGGTGCTAAAATTATTATTGTCCCTAGGGGTAGTAAATGGTTTAAGTTCCTTAATTCCGACTCATTTTAAAGGATGATCAAATATTCGGAGACCCAGCTGATAAGGCTAAGTCTCCAGCTGAAATATTCACAAGTAATTCCCACTTTCTGGAAACCAGTCAGTCATTGTTCACACTTCAAAGAGTATCCGTTATAATCGTTCGAGATTGTGCGTATGGCATCCGGATAAAAATGTTTGTTGTGTTTTTGTTTGAAGCTCCTTAAATTATTATGTTTGTGCACGTACTTCTCAATAACAATTTGAGAGTTCTGCTATAAACATATTTTGTTAAGCTTTTCTCAAGAACCTTTTGGTTTAGGTCTGTTTTATTTCCTTATATTTTTAAAGAATTTGTTTCTTTTAAATTACATAACTTACGCCTGTAATTTAAATTAAATGTTGGGCATTTAGTTAATGATGATCCCGCCATTAAAAACAAAGTCAACTGATGAGTTTCTTAAGCAGAAACTAAATGCATATAGACTTCTTATAAAAATTATGATCTTATTGAGCAGTCATAACCGAATATTTTTTCCGGTATTCAATACATAAAAATAAATACTCAATATTTTCAGATTCAAGCGAAAGTTTGGTTGGTCAGTAAGCTGTAATCCCGTGATTTAAATAATTAAAGAAATCAAATGCATTGAATTACATTAAATGAAATTCATGTGGTTCCAAATTGAAATAACTTTGATTCAACATGATTTTTTATTTAGATTTTAACATTGCGTTAATGTTAAATCAACATGAATTTTAAGAGAATAAATTTTCTTTGAAGTTTACTATAAGTCATGTTGGATTAACATGAAACTCATATGATACCAAATTATTGCCGAAATTAAATTAATTGGTTAAATGAACCTTATTCACGTAGATTTCAAATTGAATTTGTTCCTATGTGCTGCCTTGACACAGACACACGGACGTTGGTATACGGAACCTTAAAAAGAGTTAAGTCCACTACCAGTCCTTATAAGTCCTAATACATCTTGTCTACAATTTGTATGATAATTCTTTTATCTATAATAATGCATATGGGCATTTCTCCCAGAAATTCCACAATTTTTTAGCGTGCGACAGCAAGCAATTAACCTTGTATTTCTGAACAACGTGACTCGATTTTTCTTAAAATTTTATCTAACGTAGAGCTGCTGACGGACTACACAAATATATAAAGAAGTAAAAAAAAATATTAGTTTTCTTTGAAAAAACAAGCATATATTTGACATTCCTGTGGAAATGCTCATATGTATATAAGACCATCATAATAGCTGCTCTCTTGTAAAATTGTAAAAATTCTACTTAGGTCAGTTAGTTAAAGCAGCGAAGATATGCATATATACATATGTATATATAATGCTATTCAGAATATTTACTCTATATTTAGCAATTTTTTTAACTTCTATTAAAACCCTTCCCGCTCCCTCCCCACTTCCTATTAACATTAAAAGAAAATAATTAATGGAAGTTTAGTAGCGGTGATAGAGGGAGCTTGAAAGGCTAAATACAGTTCAAAATTACAAAACCATGATGTTTCTAATAAAAATTTCATTGATTTTATTAGTGATAATAGAATTGTTAGTGGCTGTTGTCATTGTAATTACAAAAAGCAAACATATTTTTTGTTCATACATACAATACAAACACGAATGTAAAGAAAAAACACCGCCAAACAAAAAATAAATACATATGTACTTATGTATGCTTGTATGTACATATGTATATAACGAAACAAAAATTTGATACTTTTTTTGTTATAGTTTTTTTTAATTTTTTTACCTAATTAGTTTTTCGTTGTTAATTATTATTTTTTTTAACATAAATAAAGTATTGAACGGATATGTGGTAAGTCAGAAAAAAAACAATCAAAGATGAAATAATTTTGATGCTAAAAGGAAAAATTGCTTAAGTCGAGATAAGCTGATTTTGAGTTAATGGTACGTCCGTAATCTGTATATTCGAAAGTACGTCTGGTAAAAACCTCAATTAATTTGTGTGGTTTTTCAGGAAGTTATAGCATTCTGAAATGCGCCTTATATTTTTTATACTTATAATCTTGTTTGTATAAAACTCCAAAAATAATGCTACGTAATGCCCCTTACGGAAAAATTCGATATATCGCAAAGTTTTTTTATAAAATAAGTTTTTATCTGATAAATAAAAGAATTATCATGCATGTGACCTTATAAAGAAAATATCTGTTTCAACAACTTGTATTTTGTGAACTTGCATGAAAACCATTATTTTAAATATTGTTTCATATTTTATGGCTTTTGATGTCGTTTCGTTTTTTCGGGAATATTTGTTTTCTTTGTTTATGGAACCAACTTCAGGCAGAAAGCTGAACAAGTTGCTGTTTCACATATTGTTGTTGATTGAAATTTCCACACATTTGTGGATTGCATTTGCTATATAGTGGAACATATTGATATTGTTACGTTTTTACTTTTGTTTTATGAATTTTCAATTATATAAAAATTTTTCAGTGTACAATTATTATCAAATCCAAAATACTTTATTTTTTCAACACTGCTATTAAAAGCGTTAAAACACACAATGTTAAATTATTCACTGCTGGTATACCACGATGTTAACTTTTATGTTATGTTGTTCTTTACATAATACTTGAAACGATTTAATTGACTGGTACTGGCATGCCTTTTGTTGTCATTTTTAAAACGACAGGCGCAGTTGAAATTATGTTTTTTTGTTGGCAACGCAATTCCACACAATGAAAAGTATTGGAAATGACAACTAGTGGCAACATACTATTGCGATGTCATAAAATTTCAAAATGTGTACTTAGCATTACTCTACTTTTAGCGGGTGCATCGCCCCTTTTATATTGAGCTGAAAGCTTCTAGAATTTAAGAAAAATAATAAGTATATTAAGGTAACGAAATTTACTTTACAGCTACCCCTCGACTTACACGATAGATGCGTTCCTGAGAAATTCTTGTAAATCGAAATTTTAATTTTTTATGAAAAATCGTGTAAATCGAAAAGAAAGGCAGAATCGCGTAAAAAATTAATTTTATTAAAAATTTCAAACTTAGTTTTTATTCTTTTATTTCAACTTGGTTTTTTAAGATATCAGAAGCGTTTACACAAAACACATAAAAATAAACTTTTATTCATTAAACAAAATAAATGCTATTCATAAAAACAAAAACAAAATTAAAAATATCAGAAGCTTTTACTCAAAACACATAAAAATAAACCTATTAAAGACAAAAATATTGAATAAAACACATAAAATTCGTGTAAATCGAGGTATATCATAAATCTCTCAATTTACACGAAACCCAAAATAATCGTTTAAAAGTGAAATCGCGTAAGAAAAGTATCGTGTAAATCGTGGTATAAGTGTATAATTTTTACTGATTGATTTTTCTTTCTTTACTTTGCTTCCTCTCATATTCGATTTGATTTGATTAAGTGTTTGTATTCCCCCTTTTTTTACTCGTTATTTTATGAAGTCGTGCAGCATCTTGAGTTTACAATGTGTCTGTCTCTACATCTTTTACTGTGCAAAGAAGTCAAATTAGTTAAATGCATATAAATGAAAACTTATTTATAAACATTTTATTTGTGATATGTACATATGTGATTTTATTGCTCAATATTTTAATATTATTTTTCTTACTGTTCGTTTGGTCCCCTCTTTAATAAAGCATCCAAAGGAATGAAATTTCTTAAGTAATATATTTTATTTTTGTTTATATTTTCCAAATTTTTTATGCACTTGAAACAAGATTTTTTCTTTTTATTCTGTGTTTGTGTGTGTAAGTGCCTTGTTCGATACATTTTCAATTTTATGATTTAAAATCAATTATTACTTGGGCGTTGTAAAAGAAACTGTTTTTGAATGTTCATAACTTATTGTTTATTGTTGAGAGTCCTGGGGTTATTTCCTTTCCTCTGTAATTTCCCAAATAATTATCAGATTTTATTAAATTGTCTTTAGTTAATGTACAGCAATTGCCGCTTAATTAGATTGAAAAAAAACAAATGGCAATTTAATGAAATTAACCGGATAAATTATTTATTTGATTCTCTGTTAATTGACTCATTAGAGAAAATTTGCATGATTTTTAAATGACTTAACATATAAAATAAAACAATTAAACATAGATCATTTAAGCGGAAACTACTGTATTTAATATGCCCTTACATGTAAGAAAAGTGGTAACTTTGCCTTTAAACATTTTTTCAATTAAAATTTAATTCGAGAATAATGAAGAAATATTTCTTAATATAAATGTTATTTCTTAATATAAATGTTAGGCGTCACCAACTAATTACTAATGAAAAACTATTTGATTCAGACATGTTTTTATTAAGTTAAGTTAAGTTCGTTAGTAATTAGTTGGTTACGTCTTTTTGGACAAATGACACACAAGAAATGCCAGATGTAAACTCAGCCTTAGATAAGTAACATTTCAAAAAGTGCTTTTTAACAAAACACCCTGTACAAAAAGTACTTAAATAATAGCTTTTCAAAAAAGCATTTGTTTAAAAAGTACCTTTTTAATAAAGAACCGTTAAAGAAAAGTAAATCATTAAAAAATTATTTCTTGAAAAAAGTTGCTTAAAAAAGTACCGTTATAAAGAAGTTTTAAAAAATACATTTTCCAAACGTACCTCCGAAAAAATAAGAATAATAATAATAATAATGTTATTTGTTCATTAATAATTATGACATGTAATTTGGCTTAAAAAGCGATTCGAACTTTAGACCTTTTAAATCATAAATAATAATAAAAGTTCTTTTAAGAAAGTACCATTAAAAAATTGTAAAAAATTCCTTATTACTTTTTCAAAAAGTAATTAAAAAAAACTCCCTCCCATTGCAACTTACGTTTAGGAAGTCGGCCGCACTTAAAAAATAAAAACCACTTTCTTAAAAAAGTAATTTTATTAAAAAGTGCTTTTAAAAAAGTACGTTCAAAAAATTGTAGCAAGTACTTTAAAACTTTTTCAAAAAGTACTTTTTGAGAAAACTCCCTGTAGAAAAAGTACTTAAGCAATAGGTTTTAGAAAAAGTACATTTTAAAAAGCCTTTTTTAAAAAAAAGTACTTTTTAAAAATCCTTTTTAAAAAAGTAATTTTTAAAAAGCCTTTTCAAAAAAGTAACTTTTTAAAAAAGTACTTTTAAAAACATTTTTTTAATCAATTAAAAAAAGTATATTTTCAAATTATTTTAATAAATATCTTTTTCTAAAAGTACTTCTCAAAAAAATAATTTTCTTACAAAAAAATTCCTTTGTGGGAAAATAACTTTTCAAAAAAGTTATCTTTTGAAAACATGTATGTATCTTTTGAAAACAGTACTTTTATGAAAACGTAGTCTTGAAATAATCAAATTTAAAAAAGTACCGTACTATTTTTTCAAAAAGTACTTTAAAAAATTTATTTTCTGTCATAAAATATACTTTTATAAAAACTACTTTAAAAAAAGTACTTTAAAGGAATTACCTTTAAATAATTAAAAAACTTCCTTATGCTTTTTCAAAAAATACTTTAAAAAATTATTTGTGCAAAAGGTACTTAAAAAACAATACAGCTGCCAAAAAGTACCTTTTCAAAAAAGTATTTTCAAAAAAGTACTTTTCTAATAAAACGTACTTTATTTAGAAGATTAAGTCACTAAAAAATCCCTTATTGCAAAAAGTACCTTATAAAAAATAATTTTTGAATAGCACTTTCTTAAAAAATACCTATTTTCAGAAAATACTTTAAAAATAATTTTTTTACAAAGTGCTTTTTGAAAACAGTGCCGTTATGAGAAAGTACATAATGGTATTTTTTGAAAAATTTCTTTTTATAAAAAGTACTTAAGGAAATTGTTAAAAGTTTTTTGTAAAATAGTACATGTAAAGAAGATTACCTTTTTTAAAAAGTGAGCTCATTTAAAAAGTAGCTTATTTAAAAAGTACCTTATTTAAAAAGTACCTGATGAAGAAGTGCCTTTAAGAAAAGTACTCATCTATCTATCTTATCTAACTATCTTTAAAAAAAGACTTCTTAAGAAAGTACTTTTGTAAAAAAGTACTTATTAAAAAACTACCGTTTTGAGAAACTGTACCTTTTGAAAAAACTGCCTGTTTTAAAAAGGTAAGTTGTTTCTTCCTACAAAGTTTCTTACCAAAAGTATCCAAAAAGTGTGAAAACTTATAAAAATTTCACAATTAAACAACTTTGTTAAATTGTTTATTACTAGAAATCAGTTTTTTTTCAAATCTTTTTTAGAAGAACATTTCCAAAAAGAAAGTTTTACAACGCCATTTTTAAAGTATGTTTAGTTAGGGCCATTATTACTTAAAGATAGTTAAAAATAAGATTTATCGGACGTATATAAAGTTTTTCATCAGTACAATTTTAGCTTAACCTAAAGTGGGCCATAAGTTAAATGCAAATGTATCCTTTCTGGTAAGTTAAATTAAAATTATAATAATCAATAGCGTTTTATACGTCTGACAAAATCCTACTTTTAACTATCTTTAAGTTGTAATAATGGCCCTTAAAGTACTCTTTTGTCTTTTCTCGCAAATTTTTTTAAATCGGATTTTTAACGGGAATTAAAGCGATGTTTGTGATAACATCTATTGCTTCATCACCACATTGACGGGAAGTTATAAATTTATCAATCATAAGGAAATTATGCTGAACTACCATATCTGTGGCGATAAGGAAAAAGGGCTTAAGTCATATTTTACTGTTTTGCAGATCCATCTTTACTTTCTGTCTAGACAAAAAAAAAATTTTTTTAATAGTAAAAGTTCGTAGTCCATAATTAAACAATTCATACAAATATTTACTGCCCCGCATTTCGACAAAAGTCTGATTGAAAATATTTAATTAAAATTTGCTTGTTACCGCCCCTCATCAATTACATTTAATTATTTACGGTTGATTTTTTCTTATTTTTTTGAACAAACAATGCTTCTGGTTTTGGGTATTTTATATTTATTCAGTTCATGCCATTGTTAATGTCTGGAAATATTTGTAATAAAATTAAAAAAAAAATTATGATTATCGTTTCATTAGCAAGTAAATACAACAATAAAAAAATTATATGTATATTTTTTAAATAAATGGCTAAAGTAATTGCTTTCGTATTATTTATTTTTAACAATAATTTAATTGTTTTTAGAATATTTCTGGGCTTATATATGTATATTTTTTAAATATTAAAGCTGTGCAACAAACAAAAAAGAAGGTTGCAACATTTTAAATTAAACATTTTTATGAGCGACATGATATATGAAATACATTTATCATCAAATTAAAATGTCATATATGTACATACATATGTATGCCTTACTGAATGTTTTTAGATACAAACGATTGTTTGTTTAGTTTAATGTAAAAAATTTCTCAAACAAGCAATAAAATTTATTATCTGTTTATTAATAAATCTTTGGAAAGAACATGTCCGTCCTATGTTCTTTAATTAATTCTACATACTACATATATTGTATTTTATAGCGCTGTAGTTGTAATGTAATTTTAATCTTTTAAGATTTATTTTACAAATTGTTCTACAATAAATAAAAAGTGACATAAATGAAAAGTTATAACTCAGGAAGCTTTTTACTATTTGTTCTCCATGTCTCAGGGTTTGTTGAATTAAAAAATATTTAGAGAATTATTTAAAGAAAAATTGTCCGTTATACGTTTTATTTTAAATAGCAAAGTCCGTAATCTTAAGTTGAATCTATTGCTCTCATTTGTACTATAAAACCTTTCTGTTCCTTTAAAAAAATTTTAAAAACTATATAATTTCTACCATCAAACTTTTTAAATGCTCTTGGTATTACTCTGCTTCGCAGGACTATAAGCAAATGGTTATTTAAATAACTTTGTTGGTGCAAAGAAAATATTTAATTTCCAGCATCATGCTGCTTAAAATAGCTTTGTAAACACACTCAGTTGCAGTCTGGATCGCAGGACCACCAACTAATTCTTATTTGTTGAAATTTGTTGTTGCTATCATTTGGTCTTGGTGTGAAGAAACTATTTAGTTTCCAGCATTATGCTGCTTCAAAGAACTTTGTTAACGCTCTTAGGGAGAGCCTGGTTCGCAAGACCACAAACACATTTTTATTGAATGAAATTTTTATAGTTGCCTGCAGCTTATAAAGCAGATTTTATGGATCGTCAATAGTTTATATAATATCTTTCACAACGTATTTCCGCAGCTGTCATCGAGTGAAAAAAATATTTAATTTTCAGCAATTGGCTCCATAAAAGAGTTTTGTGAGCGCTCTTAGTGGTAGTCTAGTTCGCAGGACCACAAACAAATGCCACTGTCTTGTTGTTGTCAGATTGTCACGAGTTTATGGAATGTGCTACCCTGCTTATTTCCTTTGCAGGCTTGGTGTAAAGAAACTATTTAGTGAGGATTTAGATCGCAGGACCATAAATTGTAAATTTTTTACCAGATTGGACGATTTTGCAAAATGTTTTCAGCTAACTATTTACTTACCTGTCTTGGTATCAAGAAACTATTTAATTCCCGAGCGATAGGCTGGTTTGCAGAACCATAAACAGTGATCTATGACTAAGATCTTCTCTTGGTATTAGTCTGGCTCGAAGGACCACAAACAAATGCTTGTTTGTTGAATTTTGTTGTTGCTATTTGACAAAGATCGGACAATTTTTAAGCGTTTATAGAGTATTTTCCACTACACATTTTCTTTAGCAGCCTTTGTATCAAGAAACTATTTAAATCCATGGACGACAGACTGATTTGCAGGACCATAAGCAAATGCTTATATATAGAACGTGTTCCCATACACCTTTCACTGGCAGTATTAATGTCAAAAAATTGTATGATCCTCCGCAACAGAATGTCTTAAAGAGCTTCGCAAATGATCCTAGTCACAGTCTGCCTCGAGGGACAACAAAACAAATGCTTATTTGTTGAATTTTGTTGTTATTATATGACAAGATTGGAGGGTTTTAAAGATTTGATAGAATTTTTTCACTATTTCCTTAGCTGTCTTGGTGTCAAGAAACTATTTAATTCCCGGACATGCTGGTTGGCAGGACCATAAACACATGCTTAGATAGAACATGTATACATATACGTATACATTTGATTTGCAGTGTTTATGTCATGAAATTATTAAATTGACAATTGACTGCCTAAAAGTCTTAGTGACATTGTAGCTCGAAGCACAACAAACTAATGCTTATTTGTTGAATTGTGTTATTGTTATTATATGTAGCTTAAAAAGCTGAATTTGTGGATTGTCAAGAGTTTAGAAAATTTGTTACTGCACCACTCTAATTCAGCACTTCTTTTGGATTACTCCTTGAGTAATTTTGATAAAATTTTTGTACCAAAGTGTGTGTCGAAGCACCACGAATAAAATTGTGATTAAAAATTATTAATAGTTATTTAATAACTAATAATTGGTATTCATAATTAATTAAAGAAACTATTTAATTCCCGCAATAAGACAGTTTATAAAAGTTTTGTAAACGCTCTTAGTGATTGAGTGGTTCGCAGGACCATTACCAACTGCTTATTTTTATTATTATGTTGCTATTCGGTCTCATAAACAAATTTTCAAGGGTTTACAGAATGTTTTCCAGTAGCTATTTCCATAGCTGTCTTGGTGTCAAGAAACTATTTAATTTTCGGACGGCGAAACGGTTCGCAGGATCATAAACAAATGCTTAGTTAGAACGTATTTCGCTACACATTTTACTTGCAGTATGAATTCCCGACAACAGGCTGCTTAAAAGAGCTTTTCAAACGATCCTAGTAAAATTTTGGCTCGAAGGACCATAAACAAATGCTTCTTTGTAGTATTTTATTGTTGTTGAGCTTATAGAATGTGTTACTGTACCTCTGTACCTTAGCACTCATTTTGAATTGTATTTTAAGTTTCGTTTAAATTTAAACCTACTAAATTTTGTGCTTGAAAAATTGTGTGTGCAAAAATATGAGCTGCATAATATGATTCGAAGGACCATGAGCAAAGTTATAATTAAAAATTATATCTCTTCTCCATGCTACGAAATTATAAATCATGTGGAAGTTGACCGTTGAAGACTATAGGGAATCGGCATGGGCAACCAAGAAATCCTTTTATTTGACGTCCAGTCTGTGTTCAGCATTCTTAAAGAACAGGCTAGAATGTTTTTAAGGAATATTTGCCATAAAATTCTACCATAAGTCAAATTTAACTTGAACACCAGAAATGAATCAAATCTTGAAGTGCGTTTGAGGGTTAATTTCTTGTATAATCGACAACTTCCTCAGCAAATTTTGGGAAAAACCATACCATGTCAACCCAAATGCAAATTGATTGTAAATGCTGAAAACTCAGTATATTTCTTTGAAATACCTCAAACTGTAAAGACGCTTAAAATTTCATGTTTACTTCACGCTTTCTATTTAACAATTTGGCATTCAACTGTTAATAATTATATTTAGCATATAGCCGAAAAAAATGCTTGGCAAAAAGTCTTTGATGCGTTTCGTCTTTTAACTGCTTAATATGTATTTCTTACACCAAAGTAATATTTTCAATATTTAATCGTTTAAGCAAATAAGAAAAAAATGCTCATATTTGCTAACGAAATGATGGCGTCTTAAATTTTAATATACATTTTTCTTTGCACTTTTAATTTGGCCTTAAGATAATAATAATAATAATAATAATATCTTGTTTTTAATATTTTTGTTGTTTAAAAAAAAGATGAGAAATATTTCTTAACTTTTGCCTTTCCCCTCCTTTTATTTATTTAAGAATTAAGCAATATAAATTGCGTTTTTTAAAAGCCTATGGAGAGAAATAATACAATACGATATGTTAAGAAATAATTTCCACATAAAAAAATATGTGACATATTGAGAATGAAAGATCTTGAGGTAATAAATTTTTTTTGGGTCTTGAAGTTTTGTTGATATTACATTTAAAAAAGTATTTAATTATTTAAACATTAACAAGGAAAATTAGAAGAATTTGGTAATATTGGCTCTACGCATTAATTACAATTGCGATGTATCGTTTACCACTAGAATGCTCTAATAGTTTTATAGCTATGCTATTAATATCAGGACACAGGAACTAAGACGTAATTTTCGTAACAAAAATAATCGACACTATTACACTTATAAATTTATTTTTGTTTTAATTCGATTGAAACAAATTATTTGATTTTGGTTTGCTTCGTTCTTTGAAGTGAGTGGAACAAAAACAATGAAAAATATTGCTTAATTTGTTATTGTATTGTTTTTGCACATAGGCACAAACCAGAGAACACGGCCGATCGTCTGTAAGCCGGCTATCAGTCGCCGCCGGCCACACACAATGCCTTAATTTAGTCATACGCCGCTAGCAAGAAAATAAATGGAAACGTTTTGAAATATTTGCGGCCAATTTGACATCACACATTAAGTTTGTTTTTTTATAAAGCCAAGCAGCATAGCTATAACCAGGTGTCATAAGACACCAGCAAAAAATGTCAAAAAAAAAAGGCAATTGGGCTTAGAATTAAACATTTTTGGTGGCAGCTCTTCCCTACTGGATTACCAACTTAATGATTTATAACAAGGCGTGAGACTAAAATCGATTCTTAAAAAGTACTTACTTTTTTATTTACTATTTAATCTAAAAAAATCATTCTCCTCATTTTGCAACTTGTACATAATTTTTTTAAATTTTAGGTAATGTGATTTGTAAGCGAGTAATGTATGTAATTTGGTAATCAGAAAAGTAATTCATTATATGGCAAGTAGTTCTGATGGTAATGTATGATTTTTTGCTGGGACACCTCTATTCCTTTTTTATGTATTTCCTTTTTGCAAATGCTGTCACTAGGCCTTGTATTAAAAAGTTATAAATCAATCATATTATTTGTTTCATTTCTTATTAAAAATATGTATATTCAATTGTTCGCTGGGTTATAATTTCATTATAATATGTGTGCAAATTTGCTCATGTTCCATATAAAAGAAATTAATATTTTTTACATGTTGTTTTTGTGGCGTCTTTTCATCATTCAAAAATGTGGGAGTATGAGATTTTAATGTATTTATTTCACTGCCAATTCTTTTATTATACAAATGAATATATTTTTTTTATTATTGCTAAAAAATTATAAATATAATTTTGTGCTTATTACTTTTTGGACTTTTTTCTTTTCATTGTAGTCAATATCTGCTTCATGAAGAGGTGAAGTACTGGTTTTTTTAATTTTATATTATTGACTAGACAAATATGTTTAAACAATTAATGATTTACAAATAATGCAGATTAATGTTTTTTCATCATTTAAATACATATGTATATGTAAAAAATTTTTATGAAAAAAAAACACTATATATTTATGTAAAAGAGAGGTGCTTGGTGTAGGCTGTGAAAGTGTTAAAGAAATGAATGGACAAAAATTAAAAAAAATATATATCGTCAATTCGCCATGAACACTTTTAACAATTAATCATGATTAGAAGCATATCGCAGCCATAAAAGAAGTACAATGATAATACTGAATCATAATAAGGATTAGTGCGAAATGTTTATGTACATAGTTATGTGAAAGTGTTGAAGAAATTATCCAAGAAACTTAAAATTTCGCTAGGTGACAATACATTATTATTTTTTTTTTTTGATAAGCAATTTATCATGATTAAATTTGTATGCTCTAAATATGTCTGTTCAAATTGGCGGCATAACTGATTGATGAACTTATGAAAAGAACTTGTTTATTAAAATAAAAATTATAAACAATAAAAAAAACTAAAAATAAACTATATAGTGGGCATAACCCATACGCTGATGATTTAACTATATATAATTATTTTAAACGTTCACGTATGTATATAAAATATATATTGATATAAATCTGCTGCTAGAGAATTTATAGGCCAATAGAAAACAGTATGGACAAGATCAATAAATTAAATTGTAAATTGTAATTTGTAAAAAATTTAAGGTTTGTTTACAAAACAGCTCTTAGGAAATTAAGAGATGATACATCAAAAGAATTGTCATATTCTATTGCATTAGAATAATTTTTATCTCAGACTAATATTTATATAAGTAAATTGAGCACGCACATTAAACTAAATAAATACGTTAACGTTTGGAGAAATGAAATGTATGCCAAATTAATTATATTCCCTGAAATATATATTTTTTTGATTTATTTGAACGGGCTAAAGTTCGTATCGCTTTTTTAAGCCAAATTACATGTGATAATTATTAATGAACAAATAACATCAAAGTTAGTTTAAATATTCTGACAGCACATAGTTGAACGGAACAGCCAGCCGTTTTCGAAGGCCACTAAACCCTCATCATCAGCGTTCTTCTGTGTTGGTCCACTGTGTGTGGTGTCAGTTGATGTAGATTTCTGCCTTATATACGAAACTTTCGTGCAAATGGTATATGTGAATGGTTTTGATTCATCGTATTTCAATTTACTGAAACGTGTTTTGTAATGAAAGCCCAAATTTACCATCTCTAATTTACAACAGACTTACCATTGTCATTTATTCTTTACTAATTATACACATGTTAGTTAATTTGCTTATTTTTTGTTCTACTTAAGACAAAAGTTTTTTGGTTTGTTACTATTAAGTATATTTATTTAATTTTTGACACAGGCCTAAAAAAGCGATATTAACTTTAGCCCGTTCAAATAAATCATAAATATAGAAACAAATTAAGTTCGAAAAATAATAATTAAAAATTAATTTATATATAGTTTTTGTTAAGCAACGTTAGAACTTTCGGATTTGATTTGAAAAGCACATACAATTTAGAGAAATGTATGAAACTTTTATTTGAGTCGGTAGAACGATGTCTATAATTTAATATTTAAAGATGATTTCATGTAAATTTTGACCGCGGATATGTCTGAAGTGGTTCATACGCTGGGTCCAATTTTGGCATAATTTTTCCATCATATCGCCGATATCTCATGAATGTTCTTCAATATTGTCATCCAGTGCATCTAACATTGCGGGATTGTCCCTACAGATATGAGCCTTAACATAGCCCCACAAAAAATAGTCTAAAGCGGTTAAATCGCACGATATAGGCGGCCAATTTACCAGCTTCAAACGTGATATAAAGGGTCTGTTCGTAAATGCATCACTGCGCTGCAAATGGTAATTTTAATGTTCTAAACTGGTTCACTGAAGTAGATAACGCACAAATAAATGTCAAATATGCTATACAAAAATTATTACTACTAAAACAGATTATCCGGGAACTTGTATTGCATTTTAAATTAAAGTTTGCATGTATGATGCAGAGCAGTGATGCATTTACGAACACACTTAAACTTTTCACCGAACTTGCTCTCAATTTGACCATTGTTTCGCGTGATGTGTAGCATATGACAAGGTCTTGCTGAAACCATATGTCAGAAACCAGCTCTTCCATTTTTGGCAACAAAAAAAAAGTAACAGAGGCCAAATTTCTGCGAATGGCGCCGAATCGATAATTCACAGTCATTAACAACACTGGCGGATACTGTTGCAATATTTTCCTCGGCCCGCACTCTAGGTATGTATGCGTGCTAGTGGTTTAATGTTCATTAATGAAATTTTGGTGCAAATTACACAAGATTCCGAGAGGCCTTCTGAGGCGGCATAAACTGACCATAAAATGGAAGAAGTGCACAATGCACTTTCTTAACCGAATTTTATAACAAAAATTAAATTTAATAACCTGCAATCGTTGTCCATTTGTAAGTCGATTCATTGTTAAATTATAGACTAAGCTTCCTAGTTTATCTAGTCTAGTCTTATTGCTAAGCTTATCAATTTTTATTCTTTGGATTTGCAGCGGCGTACACACAATGCAAGTGTTATTTTTCAGGTCATATTTTTTATGTGTAGTTCTGTGTATGCATGTGTGTTTTTTAACATTACGAATGTAAAAGCAAAATATATTCTTTTTCTCTCACCTCTCTCTCTTTCTCTCTTACAAACTAATCAGCTTAGCAATAACACTTGCATAGTGTAAACTAAGACTTAATTCTAATTTTAAACTTAATCTTGTTTTTGCAACAAATATCGATTTCATTCCCTTTGAATATTGTTACTAAGCCCCAAATTATCTAAAACAAACACGTTCAGTATTGACATATTTTATATGGAAAATTATAAATTATAAAACTAAAATACATTGAAAATTTTTAAACGCTTAACATTTTCGTTTCATAAAATTAGAACCTAAGACTTCTTTTGAGAACCAAATATTTAGGTATAAAGATGTTTATAGTCTTTCAGGCTGTTGAGCTTAAAAATGATGCCACAGTACGTACCATTTTAAGGATAGTGCTGTAGTCTTTATACTTCACTTTCAGTAGCTTACATTTTCATAAAACACAATATGATTTAATTTTTTTATTAAAGATTTCTTTAATGAAACGTTTAAATAACTCATTAATTTATTATTACAATATGTCGTTTAATTAACAAACACATTTTATTAATTGTTGTTCATTTATTTTTTATTTTTTGCAGGATCTCATTTGTTTATTGACAACAAATAAATACAAAAAAAAAGTGCAAATTTTCTACAAAAATAGTAAAAATAAAAATCTTTTAGAAAAATAAACCAAAAGATACTCTAAACTAATAAATGAAATAATTAAATGGCCACACATTAATAGATCGCGGTTAAAATAAATTTGTTTAACGCGGTTGTAAATTAATTACATACCACCTTCAAAAGAAAAAAATCTAAACTTTTTTATGTGCATACATTAAATTTAAAAAAAAAATATACATATTGCAAATTAATAACCTAGGGTAAAAAACTTTAACTCATTAATTAAACATAAATGTTTAATTAAAAAATCTATTATAAATTTGCATAAAACCAAAAGTGAGAAAAAAACAAATTGGCAACTGTCAACAAAATTACAAAAAAACTTCTATAACCAGAATTTGTGGGAAAACAAATTTAATCAGGTTAGTAAAACATACAAAACCATTTACATTGTTAATTAGAATTTATATTTATACATACATATATATTTTTTTTGCTTTGAATGGCTATAATTAATCAACAATAAATTAATTATGGCCTGTCATTTATTTTATGTATTTAAACTGGTGATTAAAACCGATAAATGGTAAATTGTTTATTAAAGAAAAGAATTTTAGTGTGATATGTAACAACTTTTTTAATATATGTATGCATACCTGAATATCGTGCTATGATCACCTTAATCATGTTATTTTCTTTTATTAGTTATCTGGTAATGTTGCCCACGAATAGTTCGCAATTCACAATAGCACTGCTGGACAGGGTGACCGATGAAATTTTTAAAAAATTGGCACTAAATAGGAGATTTTTCAAAGAAAAGGCAACATTAAAAAAAACGAGACAACTGCACTAAATTTCTTCCCCCTAATGCAAAAAAATATTTTACTTTAGCCTTAAAGTTCATAGTAGTTGCCAAGCACTTTAAAGCTTTGTTAAGAAATTGTGTGCAAAACACAACTTTAATTATTTTGTTATTTAGTAATAAATACTGGTAACACCACCGCGTTCAACAATCACTTCACAGCTTATGATGTAAAAAATCTAATACAATTTCATTCGGATATTCAAATATTTTTTATTTTATTAAATAAATTTTTATTTTCTTGAAGTAAGGCAACCTAATGTAAACAATATGAGCTTCTGACATGGTAGAAAAACAGATAAACATTTCTATGAAGTATACGTATGTAAAAAATATGAAGAACAAAGAAAAATTATCACAATTTCTTTTATTCGAATGAAACGAGTATTTGAATATCCAGTTTTTTTCGATTTGTTGTGATAATTTGATGATGTTTTCCATTACATGACAGAGATAGTAAATCTAGGCTAAGAGCTAACAATTATAGCTTCATTTTCAAATGTAACATGAATCAATATGTGCTATATTAACAAAAATATTTGAGGTACAAAATTCACAAATTTTTAAAATATCAACTTAAAGTAGTCTTAACAAACGTGGGGGGACCTACTTTAGAAATTTGATATAATAATTTTTTTAACATACAACTTTACTTAACATTGCTTTGCAAAGCTTTGTTAAGTTTTTTTGCACAAGACCCCTTAATTTTAATGTATGATTATATAGTTCATTAAAAAAAAGTGGGATAAAAAGTGGCAATTTGACACTTTATTCGATCAAACGATCACGCTAGTGGTGGGTATAAACAATTGAAGTAAGACCTAATGAAATCGAATGATAAAAGAATTAAATAAAAATTAAGATGTTTATGAAATTTACGCCTGAACTAAAATGAATTTTAATAGACTTTAGAATTTTTTTTTGAAAAGTCTAGTTTAATTTTTTTAAGTCTAGTTTAGTATTTCTTCTCCTCTTTAGAAAATCGCATTAATTAATAAATTTTTTTTTCTGTAAGAATTGAAAATACTGAAATTATTCTTGCTTAAAAATGAAGATATTAAAAAATTTTACAAAATTTTCGTTACCCATTTGGCCTTGAACGATTTTCCATGACATGACAGCTCTGATATTATTTGCATCCTGCAATCTTTTGTATACATATGTATTATAATTCACATTAAGCATTTTGTTTTCATGGAATTAGTGGCATGATCAGATCAGAAAAATTGCAAAAATGCTTTAGAGATTCATGCTACGCTATTTGTTATCCATCAATCTCTTCCAAAGCTCTGCAATCCGCAAATAGAAAAAGTTTCGTACAACAAAATTCATAAAAATTTGTAAAAAAATGCTTATTGTAAATTAGGTATTACTATACATACATACATATGTATACTCTTTTAAAATTATAACTATTGTTTTTTCATTAACTGCTTCTGTCATTTATTCATGATGACATAGCAATTAATAAAAATTATTTAGTTATACATATATATAATTTCTGTGATCCGTAATGAACTATTGCTTTTGAACGTTATTTTGAATTAAAATCTTGGCAAAAAAAACAGTGTTATTTATTTAAGCAAACATATGGCAATGTTTTTTAGTAGATTGATAGAGGGGAAGAGATCAATTGCAAATACATTTTATATCGTATGTATGTCAGTGTTGCCAGAAAATGGGAAAATGCTAAATTGACTCAGAAGAAAAATAAAATGCTAAGCTTTAAATTTTAACCCCCTTATGCAAAAATAAAATAACGTGTGCTTCAA